>JARYHS010013631.1:136423867-136654939 GCA_031002005.1 Vandiemenella viatica | reverse complement strand
GGCTAATCTAACCAGATACAATGTAGTAAGAAACCCTTGTGTTTTAATAATAACTTTAGTTTTAGAAATATATGAGTAAATTAGTTTCACCACGATCTAGTAAGGACAAGTGAGAGTTCGCATTAAGGAGATTATGTGGGATATATTTAATTCATCTCTAACAGTTTTTTCCTTGTCATATGATGAAGCTTGCATTTTAACATGAAATGGTTGACATCATTCATAAGTATTGTACATTGATGAGTCAACAATCTTCAGAATATTTTTTCTTTTTGTCTTTTATCAAGGCATGCCCAGTTCTCAACCTATTGATCAGCATGATGTACTTCCTATACAACTCAATATTTTGTCATAGCATGGTTCTGACTCAACTTTGCTAACAATGACCAGATACCACAAAACCGTTTTCTTGGTGGTTGTCACTCCACCTCCGTTCCCATTCTTAGTATGCCATAGAGGAAGGGATGTACTTGAAGTCTGTGTAAGGTACTGGAACATTCTCCATTTGTGGTTGTAACATACCTTAGAATTTTGTATTTTTGCGTAGCAAAATTTGTTTACAGAATAGCGGGCTTAGTTGAGTAACATGATACCACAACTTTCAAGTCATTATTGAGAGATAATTCAGGAAATAATTCTAATTATATAGTTAATATAGGCAAGAATTCAAGTTTTAAACAGTAAATCCAAGCATTAAATATACCTAAACAGCTGTAGAAGAACTTAACCTAAGATCTGGATATGCAATATTTGGTTCCGAAATAATTTTGCCTAAATCAGTATTTTTCTTCATTTTAAGAGAATTTTAGAAAAATAAACAGACAAAATACAACAAATATTGTAGCTACAGAATTCCACTATAAAGTTTAAGTACATTCAAAGTAAAATGCAGGTATAAAAATTTATCACGTATTTTTCCACTTTAAAATTCAGATGTTAGTAAATATCTAGGAAATCAACTTATAGGAAGAAAGTAACGTCATTTCTGCTGAAACAACAAACTAAAATTTTGGAAAGCACAGTATAGTCTAAAGATTGTTTTTAAATATTATATGCTAAAGGCAGAGACACATACTTAAAGAAAAGTTACTCATTTTGGTCTTATACATACATTCTAGGAAAGGAATTGTATTCAAAATAAAGTTTAATCAAATACAAAGAATTCCTAATAAGTTTCATTTGAATTTTCCAAGGCATTGGACTGAGATAGAATAAAATAAATTTTGGCACCAACGAAACTTGGTTAGGGAGGTTTAGTCAGAAAGTAGTTAACAAGAAAAATTAATAATAAATTGAAAAAAAAAAGCTGATAAGACTTCAGATTTACACAGTAAACATTTTTGAATACGTAGAATTGTTTAAAGCTACTTTCAGATTGATATATTTAATAACTCAGGAAATAACAATTAGTCAGATTCTATTTTTGGTTTGCGAATTTTATTTAATAGTAAACACGCTTTATTTGATATCAGATAAAAGAGCAGATAATTAGGGGTAAAATAAAAGTTGTTTCCATTTCATAATTGTAAAATGAAGAAAGTTACTACTAGGTCTTGGGAATCGCTTAAAATGATTTTTTTACGGCTATACTACAAAATTTTTTCATAAGGTTAAAATTTAACGTTTTTTAGAAGATCTTGCTATTCTCAAAATTTTAGAATGATAGGAATAGTTTTAGTTCTCAAGGTCAAGAAATCTGAAGAACTGACATTTGATCAGTTATCAGTTGATTCTTGTGCGAAAGCGGAAGTCTTTGAGTTCCCACGGTCAGTTTCTATAAACAGCAGCCAAATTTTTCCTTCCCCCAGTCTTCCAGATTCAGTTAGAGTGTCACCACGTTTCTTTGTAGCGCTAAGTGGCCATGCCAGTAGTAGGATGTTGATCTTCGACAAATATGTGTAACTTTGAGGAGAGAGCGTGGCAAAAATAGAACACTTCATGTATCTATAAAGTCAGCTAGAGATTGTGAGGTCGATCTGTGTCAAATGTGTTAATCAAAACTACATTTTGATCTTTGGGAACTTTGTCTGATGCCAGTTCAGTTTGTGACTTTGTTAAACTTTCAAGAATATAATGAATATCTACCAGCATTAGACTTGTGACTTTTATTATCGATTACCCTTCCTCAGTTTGGGGTTTGATCAAGCTAAGTGGTGACCACATTAATTTAGCAAAGCTATAGCTGAAGTATCCAGGGCAACGATCACGGTTAAAGCTAATACTGAAGGTTTTGTACTCACTCCAATGCAGCTTAAGGTCTTACATGGTGCATTAAGTTGGCATCGTGCTGTTTTGTCTGCTAACTCATTTTCCTGTTACTCCCACATGACCTGGTACCCACTGGAGATTTACATCTGTTCCCCTGGCTGTGGTTTTTCATAGTTCTCATGCGACTTCATGTACTAAGTAGTTTTACACCTGTTTTGGGGAACTCTGACACTTGCAAGGTACTTTTAGAATCAGAACAAATAATTGAGTTAGCTTGCACTGTCCCCTGTATGCACTATTTGCCTATTAGGATTGCATACAGCTGTCCAAGAGAACTCACAACACGGGTCAACCAAGGCCACAACACTTGCCTTTTCAATTACCCTTGAGCCATCAATATATATTTTGTACCATTTTTTTCATCTCAGATTAATAGTTTTTATTAACAATTGCTGTAATTCCTCCTCCCAGTGGTTTTTTCTCTCTCTATTCAGAGAAATAAGTGAATTTTAGATGAGAAGTCCAACCTTTGCCGTATCTCATCTTTAATGAACATGTCACTGACATCTCAACTGTGGATACTTCAATGGACAGGTATTAGTAAGAACTGTACTTGGCTAGGCATTTGATGTAATTCAAGTGATTTCACTCATATCTGATGCACAAGGAGTTCTCCTCTCCCCTGCAGGGGATATGGAACTTCACCGAACACACTTTTAGCCAAAATTTCATTCCTATTTTCTTTTTTCTTAAGTTCATGGTGAAAATTGTTGATTCGACCTCCATACCATGATGATGACAGCCATTTTCTGAAAACTTCTGATCAATCACAGTGGATGTACTGAATGTGATCTATCTTACTCAGGAAAGCATTACTAGCAGTTTCTTAAAGGAAGCTTCCATACTCCATTTGGCATCTCAGAAGGCTCCAACTCAGAGATATATAAAATAACATGGGTAATTCTACCAAGAATCAAGGACATACTGTTTAACATGGAATTTGAGCCACTGAGAATAATATTTTCAATTCAAAATAATATAATTCCAACTCAGAATAACACGATCAAATATCCACATCTCCCAGTGAGTATTTCTACTTGGAGAAGTTATTAATCTTTAAAATAATTTTTGGAAACTTTTATCTTAATGTTTTAGCTTTTGACATTACTTCAAAATGAAATGTACTCTATTTTATTTTTTAGACCATAGTCTGCACATTATTTGAAACCCCATCAAAATTTGGCCAGTAGTTTTTGCATGTTTCTTGGAAAACTCATAGTAATTCATGGACAATTCAGGTTAGCTTTGCCTGTGACTGTGAATTTGAGTTTTGTGCTGTTAATTCATGGATAAACTATGAAAGAAATGATATCTGGGAATTCTTTCTTTGACCTCATCCTATCCTTTTTAAATTTAGGCTGTATACAAATATTTTTAACATGTCAGTGCCCATCATTTGATTCCACCACACTTTGAACCTGCTACTAATTTGGAAGATTGTTGATGACCCACAGGAATGTTTCAGCATTGTTCACATAGCTTCCATGATAGCAATAATCAAAGTGGTGCTGCCTGGCATATATATGAACCGATTGAAACTATGATGTAACATCACTAATTGAATCACATGAATCTGTTATTTTTTGTTTGGTTTAAAAACATTGTCAATGCATATGTGGGGTTAATTGTGTCAAATATTACAACACAATTAATTTAGTTGACAACTTTTTATTTCTCAGTGCATCATTGTCATATTAAGACATAATGTAGAATGCTTTTCTTTGATGATTTGTACACAAAAATTTCAAAATTTACGGTTTTGATGTCTGTATCAAGAATGAAATATAGTACTAATCTTGATTGAAAAAAAAAAAAAAAGTATCCTACATGTTAACTGCTGATGTAAGGTATCAGAATTTGCAGTTTCACTGAAATTCATTCATTAGTTCAGCAGAAAAAGATCCATAACTTACTTTTTCAACTTCTGTTCATGGAGACTGTGTTACTGAGTAGATACAAGGTATCCCATATGTTAAATGATGACATAAGAATCGTTGAGACATATTCATTAGTTTATGTGAGATGCGCGCATAGATACAAAAAATAAGGTTTTGCCAATATATCATAAGCTATTATGTTATTAATTTCAATTCAAAGTATCCCACATGATATCCGCTGACACAGCCCACTGCTATTTGGAGTATGTTTCAAAACTGTCCATTAGTTTTCATGTGGTACGTGGGAAAGCAAACAATTTTTTTTTAAAATATACATTTTTTAACTCTATATGATCAAGATAAAAAGTATCCAGTATCTTGACCCATGACATAGGAAATCACTGTGTGTGGTTTTGTTAAAATCCATCAATAAATTTTTGCATGATGGGCAAACATTTTTTTTTTATTATTTTTTTTTTTGGGGGGGCAGATCCTATTTATATAGGAATCTGATTTAGCTATTGGGGTTTTATTATTTACACCAAAGGGCCTACATGAAACTATTGGAAAGTAGCGTATTTATACTTCTATAAGGAATTATTGATGTTGATTCAGGCAGAAAGATGCCATAGTTTTGTTGGCAAGTCAGTTGAATTCAATTAAGCAAAGATGCATATGCAATTGACACAGAGCAACCTGGTAAATTCTCATTCGGAAGTATTCAGTCATCATTGGAGTCCACGTGCCTGCCTCAGGGCTAACTGTAGACAGTATTCCATTACTGTACCATTGATCCCCACTTACTACCACAAAAAAGGCTTTTGTCATTACATTGGTGCTTGTTGGGCTAGCAGCATGCACATAGTTGCCCATCGAAGATATTGATGAACTGTAAATCAGTGTAATAACATCACAGAGTCTGAGAAAATAAATAGGGACATTGTGTTCTTTAACAAGCTCATTTGCCTATACTATACATCATAACCGTCATGCACCTAAATGAAAAGTACCTATGCAATCCCACAAATTCTTAGGTTACTGTGATCTTAAAACCATGAGTGGTGTCATATATGCTGAATCAATCAAGAGAGAAGAATGAATTAAATGCAGCACTTTGATTGGGGAGATACAGCAAGGCATTGCCTCTGTGTGCTGGCCATCCTAATTGTGGACTTTAGGTGGTTTTCTGCAGTTACCTAAGCAATCCTCAGGGTAGTCCCCAATCTCTGCCTCAAAAAACCACATGTCACACAAACAAAAATTATATTTAGCAAACATAGAGTGTAGTTATATATTTCACAGACAGATAGTAACACATCCCCCATCAAACTACTACAGGCCTAGCAAGCAAACAGTGTGGCAAATATGCATTCTTCAAAAATACAACAGCAGACTTTACCTATGGTGGGATCCTGCTCTAGAAGAGATAAATAAATAGATGCTATAGGAAAGATAGGTAAAGTCTGTTATATGGGAAGTATATTTACAATAGATGGCAGAAGCAAGAATGATTGAAAAGGTGTGATAGGAAAGGAAAAGAATGTCTTTCTGAAAACAGGAATATTTTTGTTTCAGATATTGATTTAGACCTCAAAAAGAAGTTTCTTAAACTGTATGTATGGAGCAAAACACATTATGGAAAATGTACCAGAAAAAAATGGAAATTCAAGCATTTGAAACATGGTACTATAGAAGAATGTTGCAAATTAAGTGGGCAGATAAAGTACAAAATAGATATTTTTTTTTGGAAATGAATAAGAAAAGGTTGTGGAAGGATCTTAGGATGGGTTTTCATGGTTATTTTTTTGTAATCAGTCCAGATGAATCATTTACAGTGAAAGTAAATTTACATTTACTTTATTTTTACATGTATTACCACAAGTACACCATTCAATTCAATTCAAGATATCAACAAACGAGCTTGTGCTTGTTGGAATGAATTTAATTTGCAGAAACTTCGGCAAAAAAAATAAAATAAAAAGTCACATCATGAAGAAATTAAAAAAAAGAAGAGATGTTTGTTGACAAGAAATTGGATCTTGTGGTGTGATAGAATTGGGGCCTCAGCAATTTCACTGAAAGAGTGGGTATTGGAGGAAAAAATGTCATTTAAGGAATCATCATCAGATGTATAAATCACAATTTGAAGATTTGCCATGAAAAATCCCACCACTAATTAAAAAAAAAAAATATGACTATAAGAAAATGTGTTCCAGAAAAACTTAAACTTGGAATTACTTACAGGTTTCTTGCAACTGCAGCCTCTAGCAGTTGGTTTGGAACACTTGAGGCTGCATTTTCAGCTCTTTGATGCACAATTAACACCGCTTTTCTGGTTTTAAAACAAGTGAAGAAGTGAAGAACATATGTGATAAACAAAAACATATACAATACTAGCTGGTGCCCACGACTTCGTTCTTGTTTGTAAAAAAATTTGTTTGACAGTTACTGACATGCAACCACCATAGTGCACAATGGGAGACTCGAGGCTAATACCACACACAAATATCAGTGATCTGTGCAGGGTATTTATAGTGAAAAATGAAATATAGGGCCATACCTGTGTTTGGCAGAAATATCAAAATGCCCTCTGTCAACCAATTTCAATCACCATATCTCCCCCATCCCCATGGATACCAACATGAGATCACCATGGTAAACTTGGGAGATTTGAGGATAATGCTACACATAATCAATGGTGGACTGCACTAGGTGGAGTAAAATGTATGGACACACATGTCAATTTTTATATCAGGTCCACCACTTTCAACCACCATATCTACCACACCCCCCAAGCTACTGACATCTAACCACCATAGTGCATGATAGAAGACTCCAGGCTACTACCACACACACATTCCTGTGGTCTTCATGTGGTAGTTGTGGCTGCACGGTGAAATATAGGGACACACACGTAGAAATAGGAATATGCTCTCCGTCAACCACTTTCAACCACTATATCTCCCACAACTTCGTAGCTACCATAATCTAACCATGATAGTGCACAATGGGAGACTCAAGGCTACTACCACACACAATCACATGTGGTCAATGCATGTAGTTGAGCCAACAAAGCAAAATATAAGGACACACTTGTCTTTGTTCAAAATATGAAAATATCCCTGAACAACCACTTTCAATCACCATATCTCCCACAATCCCACAGCTATCAACATTCAGCCAACTTTGTGCATGATCGAAGACTCATTGCTACTACCACACACAAACCCCAGTGATCTGTGCTAGAGAGTTTTGACTGAAAAGTGAAACATAGAGACATATACGTCTTTGGTGGAAATATGAAAGTGCCTCAGGTCGACCAATTTCAACCACCATATCTCCCACATATCTAACCACCACATTGTATGATGTGAAACTTGTGGGCATTACCACACACAATCAAAAGTGGACTGCACTATGTAGTTGAGGCAGAAAAGAGAATTATACGGCCACACGTCTTTGGTCGAAATACAAAAATATCCTTGAGTGACCAATTTCAACCACCATATCTCCCACAGCTATTGACATTTGGCCAATGTTGTGCATGATCAGTGACTCTATGTTACTACCACAAACAAACACCAGTGATCTGCACTAGATATTTTTGGCTGAAAAGTAAAACATAATGACATATACATTTTTGGTCAAAATATTAAAGTGCCACACGTCGACCACTTTCAACACTTCCCACACCCCCATAGCTATCAGCGTCTAACCAGCATAGTGCATGATGATAAACTCTATACTATGACAACACAAAAACACCAATGGCTTGTTTTATGTAGTTGCGGCAGGAAAGAGAAGTATAGGAACAAACAAGTCTTTAGTTGAACTATCAAAATGCCCTACATCAGTCATTTGTAACAACCATATCTCGCACACCCCCACAGCTATCGGTATTCAGCCATTGTTGTGCATGATAGGAAACTCCATGCTATTACCACACACAAACACTAGTGATCTGTGCTAGGTTGTGGTGGCTGAAAAATGAAATATAGCGAAACACACGTCTATTTATATATATAGTAACAATAAAATCAAGACGCTAAGTAGCGGAAAGGAATCAAATTAGGATAGTGAAATGAGCTGCCACTTACCTTTAGTTGATGGATGTGGGGCAGGAACACACAGAAAAGACACAAACACAAATAATAAAGTAATTTTCGGGATAAACCCTTCGTCAACGGGGGAATATTTCTTTATTATTTGTGTTTGTGTCTTTTCTGTGTGTTCGCGCCCATATATAAGATTTTGGTTTCATAACTTATTCATGTGATAGGGAACAAGCCAACTGTTGATTTCCATCACCTCCTTCCCCACCCTATCTTCCGCTGTCCAGCCAGTCAAGTGGTAAACTTCGGGATGTACACACCTTTGTAACCATATGGCTTTTCCCTATCCTTTATTATTTATTTTGCCTAAAAGCTGTTTCCTTTTTCCTTAGTATCATTACTGTAAAAAGTGGGAGATTTAATTCATTAATCATGTCCTCCATAGCTCTACCCCTTATTTTTTTTATTTATATAAGTTTATAATTTTGTCTTCTATAAATACTTGTGGTTATGGAATGAAAATAAAAATAAATAACTGTATTCCTTTTTTCCATTTAAAAACCATTGTGTGTTTAAAATAGCAACAATTGGAAAAAACAAATTCAACTGTTCCAGTAGGAAGTTTAACTTAGATATTTTGATTGCTAACACGTATCATTCTTGACGATTTGTTCGAGTGAAGCACCCCAAAAGTTAATGAAAAGATGAACCTGAGCCAACTTCTTTTTTCCGTCATCTAGGATGATCACTTTGGAAGATTCGCTGTTTACACAGTTCACTCTTCTTTCATTGTAAATGATTGATCCAGAGTAATTATGAAAAGTGAACTGTGTAAATCCACCTTAAAACACAGAAGAGACAGGATGATGGGTCACTTTTTGGTTTATTTGTTAGTAAAGGAAACTATTGAAGAAATAAGTCTTAGAGGGGAAAAAAAAAGATTAAAATATTTGAAGTAGATACAGGTAAAAGTATGAATACGTTAAGATGAAGAGTTTATATCAAGATAGGAAGAGAGGATAATTGCCCACATAATTTTTTGTAATGGTTTGCACCTTATCAATGCTGAGATCATTGCAGGAGAGAAAGGACTGAGGGCAATGTACTAGCACGAATTTGGCATTGGCCTTTTGAAGGAACCATCCCAGAAATTATCTGGAGTGATTTTGGAAAACTTCATATAAAAAAATCTGTATGGCTGGACAGGTATACAAAGATTGTGGATTAATAAGTGATTTCTCAACTGTGTGGAGCAGTATGTTGTTGTTACATTAGGCATACCACAATAAATTGTAATACAACCTCATATTTTATTTTGATAATTATTATTTGGTAAATAACTTTGGATATAATGTTAGTAGCAGTCTGAGATTGTTTGCTGATGATGCAGTTATCTTTAGGGAAGTACAGAGTCACTGGGAGCTAGATGTTATTTTGGCATGTTGTGATAAATGGTAACCTAAACTAAATTGAAAGGTAATGTCCTTAACAAACAAAAAGAATCACATTGGGCAGGAGTACAATGTAAGCAGTACAACTATCAATACTTTAGAATTCCCTAAGTATCTCACCATGATGATACAAAGCAACGTGAAGGGTGCTCAGCATGTAAGTTTGAGTTGAAGTCTAGATTTACATTCATAGGTTTGAGTTTGTAATAATTCAAAGCATTTTCAAAGGCATATAAAACTCTCATGCATCACCATCTGGATTACAACTGTGCTGTTTGGGATCTGGATTATATAGGATTGATACTAGTATCAAAAAAGTACAGAGAAGCTGCTGCAGTTATTATCAACATGTCACCAACATGGTGCAACATGAGGAAATCAAGAATTGAAGATGGCATCAAATATCATTACATGAATAGGATGCTATTACTTTCTGCGTTTCCAGTTAAATTTATTGGCAAACATGCATTTAATGGAAAAATACTTCAGCACCAACACATTTAATTTGCAATCATAAGTGAGATAAAATCAGGGGAATAAGACACTGCATCAATGCTCATATGTAGTCCTTCTTTCCTCCTGCTATAATGCACAGAGGAAAGATTAAATTTGGTCACAATTTACTGAATTCCAAAGTATAGATGTATATGTAGATGTATTCTTTGTTCCCAGCAGGGATTGGCATGCACATAAATAATGAGGTTCAAGGAATCAAAATGAAAACAAAAATGAGACAAGGATTAACATATTTAAAGAAAATCTGAAATAAATAATTAGCGATAAGTTGAAGCATGTATTCAATCTCTATCATCTCTTAATAATTAAAAACTAGTAATTGCAAAGTCTGAAAATGGAAGTAAGGAAATTAAATTCTGAAACCATAATGACTCCCAAACTTATCACTGTTAATAATGCTACATAAGAAGAAATTGTAGAACTTATTAAGATAATGAAAAGTAAGAGAAAGAAATGATGTAATCAACATGGAACTTACTAATATTTCCTGGCAAACATTTGCCGGATAAATAGCAATGTTCCAGAGAAATAATTGAAACTATTTTATGTTAAATTTACATGAAAGAAGATTGCAATGTATGATCTAGTCAAGGAGGAATAACTTTTTTCAATTCTTCTTCACAATACATAATGATCAAACATAAATGTGGTTAATAAACAATTAAGTGATTAAGCCTAACCTAAGACCTGGTTCCACACTTTATTGCAAAAATGACATGGCTTCTCCTTTTAATATACTTCACCTCTTGGTTTTAGAAAATATCACAGTGAGAATACCATGCATAAAAACCAACAAGCTCCAAAAGTCTGACACTACCGATTTTAACCAGAAAAATTACTTTGTCAGGTATCTTATAAATTTTGTAACGCAGTGACAAAATTTTATTCTCAGAACCGTGAGTTAGATTGGATAGTATTGTATTTCATTTCTATAGTTAGTTACTATGTTCAAGCTAGAAATCAGGTTTTTACAGTTTTCAAGACAGTATTTTGCATTCAATTAGTTTTAAGTATTTGCCTGGAGTAATATTCTGAAAATTCGCATTTAAATTATTTATTTTCGGGTATACTATTAAAGTTATGAAATTTTTTATAATAACTAAAGTTGATATTTGCTACAAGATCTAGCGATTTACAAAATTTCAGAGCGATAGGATTATTTTAGTTGTCAAGGTCAAAATGGGACAATGAAACCTTTCTGATGTGAGATTTAATTTAATTTAACTGCAATGGAGCACAGGCTCCGGTGGCAATTTCCCTACACACCCATCTTCCCCCTATCCTGCACCTACCTACATTTGCCCTCTACAAATTTTATCTTTAAATTCTTTCAAAGTTTTCGGTAAATTATTCATCATTTCTCTTGGTAACTCATTCCAATCCCTGACACCCTTACCTAAAAAAGAGAATCTTCCCACACCCTTGTGCCTGAAATCGAGTGCCAGCTTGTGGTCATGGTCATCTTTTCCCTATCAAGCACTACTTTTCATACCTATTGCAATATCTTTCCATGCCTCATTGCCAGTATATGCCCTGTACACTCCCATGACCCTCTTCATCCTCCTCCTGTCTTGCAATGAATCCCATTCCAGCTCCTTTATCATATCCGTCACTGATTGCATTCTGCGATAATTTCCAGAAACAAATCTAGCAGCCGTTTTTTGCACCCTCTCCAACTCCTGTATTTGATTCGTAAAATGAGGGTCCCATACTACACTACCATATTCGAGCAATGGTCTGACCAAAGTTTTGTAACCCAATTCCTTGACTTCTCTCGTACATCCCCTCATCACTCTCTCCAACAAGTGCAGAACTTTGAAACCTTTTCCTACCACCTGTCCTATGTGTCCTGCCCAGTTAAGCTTGTCATCAAAAGTAATTCCAAGATATTTACATTTCAAGTCTTCAGCAAGCAATTCTTTCCCCACCTTATATTCATAATTAACCTTTTGTTTTTTATTTGTGTATCTAATAAGCTGACTCTTCTTTGCATTTATCTTCATTCCATGTTTACCAACGCAATTAGATATCCTGTCCAGATCACCCTACGACTGTTTACAGTCCTGTATCATTTTGATCCTTTTATACAGCATTATGTCATCTGCAAACAATCTAATTTCAGATAGTAAACAATCAACACAATTATTCATTAGAATAATTAATTGCAATGGTCCCAATATGCTACCCTGTGGCACACCCATTTTTACTTCCACTTCTTTTGATACTACATTTCCTACCCTAACTTTCTGTTTTCTACCTTTTAAAAATTCTTCTACCCAGCAAATCACTTTCTTATCCACTCCAATGGTTTTTACCTTATTTACTACCATTTTATGGCTTACTCTGTCAAATACCTTAGACAGATCTAGTGCTACACTATCAATTTGGCCTCCCTTGTCCATTTCATCTGAAATATCTTGATACCTGATCAGCTTTCCAGACATTTCTCATGTGAAGTGATAGCTTTGCAGCTTCCCATGGTCCATGAGTACCAGAACTTTCCTTGTTCGCAGTAGAAGCTAGCTCACTCAGTCGTCCACAGACCATGTGCACATCAAAATGTAATCTCATTCTTTCAGGAACCACGAATGTGACAACATGTAGCTCATTCGGCCAATCAGTTTTCCCTCAGAGCACTACCGTGCTAACTTGTTGGTGAAATGTAGGCATCGAAAAGTTTTAAAGTTTCAGTCTGGATAACAACTATGCAGTTCTGAAGTAGTATTACACGATGAGGGGCCTCGGGATTACTGAAGTGTCGGGCACTTGCTAACTAAATGCAATAATAGAAGCGTGTGATGAACTTTTACATACTTACAAGTGATAAGCAATTGTACTTTGAATTTTGGGGTGTGGTTTGACTTGAGTCGGTTAATCGAATTTGCAAACTTTTCTTCTGTGTCTTTGTCTGATACCTATTCAGCTAATTACTTTAGAACATCTTTTAAGAATATAGTGACCTTTTAACACCAACTAACTTGAAAACATTATTTACTTATATCCTTCCTTAGCTTCAGGTAAAAAATGAAGCTAAGGGGTGACCTTTCATTATAGTAAAGCATTAGCGGGACATATCCAAGGCTACGCGTCATTAAAGCTGAGACAAATGCTGTTGCCTCCGCCCCAAGGCAAAACAACATTCTCACAACTTGTCCCAAAAAGTTTCCTCACTTCATGGGGCAACTTTAACACATAAATGGAGGCAAATTTCTGTTGTAGTACCATTATTCGAAAGGGCAGATATAGCCAAATAATTCATCTTGTTTTGTTAAATTGGTATCATTTTCTCTGAATTCTCAAAATAGTCTAAAAAGTGTCCCAAAGTAGCCCAAGTTTCCCAAGTATTGTTGGCGGTTGGGCTACTGCCGGCGCCGTTCTAACTACCCTCACTTTGTTTTTTATCGTCATTTCGGTAAACACACTTTTTCGGCACTTTTTCCGCCGTTTTCACAATCTGCCTTGTCAGTTTATTGTTGGTGTAGCCTCAACACCTGTTTCATTCCTTCCTTAGAACTTCATTTTAATGTACATTTTTCCATAACATTGACATGCCTTTTATCAGTAACTTTTTGTATCACATTAACTGCTTTTGCTCACGTGTAAAAAGATTTTTGCTTTTTTTTGTAATATTTTTCTTCCCACTCTTACGGTGACCGCGTGCGTTTCAATTCTCAGACCGTTTCATTTCCCAGGTATTGTTGGCAGTTAGGCTACTGCCAGCGCCGTTCTAACTAACCTCACTTTGTTTTTTGTTTATATCATCATTTCAGTAAACACACTTTTTCGGCACTTTTTCCGCTGTTTTCACAATCTGCCTGCTCAGTTTATTGTCGGTGTATTCAAACAACCTCAACACCTGTTTCATTCCTTCCTTAGAACTTCGTTTTAATGTACATTTTTCTACAACATTCACATGCTTTTTAAACGTACACGTATTTCCATTGTATCAGTAACTTTTTGTATCACATTAACTGCTTTTGCTCACGTGTAAAAAAAAATTCGCGTTTTTTTTTCGTAATATTTTTCGTCCCGCTCTTATGGTGACCACGTGCGTTTCAGTTCTCAGACCGTTTCATTTCCCGGGTATTGTTGACGGTTGGGCTACTAAACTGTACACATATAAATTTTCTTATCCTTATTTTGTGCATTTCCAGGAATTAGTATCAATACTGCTGGCGCCATTCTAACTAACCTCACTTTTGTTTTTTGTTTCTATCGTCATTTCAGTAAACACACTTTTTCGGCACTTTTTCCGACGTTTTCACTATTTGCCTGCTCAGTTTATTGTCGGTGTAGTAACCAAGCACTACATTTCTTATTCTTTACTGGTTTTATAATCATATATATTATTTCTGTAAGGTATTTTTTTTGTCACAAGCCTGTATCTTACTTAATACTTAACCAAAATCAATGAATGAGGCGTCATTTTAAAGCTTATGGTCTTCACTTTGGTTACATCATTTTTTAAGAAATGAAGTTTTCGGAATTCGAACCGTAAAGGGCAAAAATGTCAATATTTCCAAAATGCTGTTTTCTGTGTTACGAGTCATTTATCTCGATGGAAACCAATCTGAAATCGTTTAATGAAGTATCATTTTAAAGATTAAGATCTCCGCTTTCGTTACGTCATATATTAAGAGAGAAATTTTTAGGAATTCGACCCTAAATGGGCAAAAGTATCAATATTTTTGCAATTCGTTTTTGTGTCACGAGCGATTTATCTCCCATAATATCTAACCGATATAGATAAATGAGTTATCATATTAAAGAATAAGATCTCCGCCGTGGTAACATTATATTTTAAGAAAGAAATTTTTGGAGTTCGACCCTTAAAATGCAAAAATGTTAATTTTTCTAAAATGCGTTTTTTTGTATCTCGAGCCATTTATCTCCCTGGATATCAAACCAAAATCAATAAATGTCTCAGCTTTGTGAAATCATATTCTAAGAAAGAATGTTTTTGGAATTCAACCCTTAAAGGGAAAATATATAAATTTTTCTGTAACGCATTTTTGTGTCACGAGCGATTTATCTCGCTTGATATCTAACCGATATAGATAAATGAGGTATCATATTAAAGAATAACATCTCCGCCGTGGTAACATTATATTTTAAGAAAGGAATTTTTTGTAATTCGACCCTTAAAGGGCAAAACTGTTAATTTTTCTAAAATGCGTTTTTTGTACCTCGAGCCATTTATCTCCCTGGATATCAAACCAAAATCGATAAATGAAGTAGGATTATATGGAGTAATGTCTCAGCTTTGTGAAATCATATTCTAAGAAAGAATGTTTTTGGAATTCAACCCTTAAAGGGAAAATGTATAAATTTTTCTGTAACGCATTTTTGTGTCACGAGCGATTTATCTCGCTTGACATCTAACCGATATAGATAAATGAGGTATTATATTAAATAATAAGGTCTCCGCCGTGGTAACATTATATTTAAAGAAAGGGATTATTCATAATTCGACCCTTAAATGGCAAAAATGTCAATTATTCTAAAGTGCATTTTTGTGTCTCGAGCCACTTATCTCCCTGGATATCTATCCAAAATCGATAAATCAAGTAAGATTATGAGGAATAATGTCTCATCTTTGGTGACATCATATTTTAAGAAAGAAGTTTTTGGAAGTCAACCCTTTAAGGGAAAAAGTATAAACGGTTCTATAACGCATTTTTGTGTCACGAGCTATTTATCTCCCTTGATATCTAACCAATATAGATAAATGAGATATCATATTAAAGACTAAGGTCCCCGCCATGGTAACATTATATTTTAAGAAAGGAATATTTCGTAATTCGACCCTTAAAGGGCAAAAATGTCAATATTTCTAAAATACGTTTTTTGTGTTTCGAGGCATTTATCTCTCTGGATTTCTAACCAAAAAAGATAAATGAAGTAGGAGTATGAAGAGTAAAGACTCAGCTTTGGTGACATCATATCCAACCTCATTATTCATCGCATTTTATTCGCGAAATTTTCGCACGGGTCGTCTAGTTTTTCTTATAATAATTAATTTTTTTCCGGCGATGTTTGGCACCGCTTAAATAATAAAATTAATTTTTCTGCTGTGCCTGTGGCCGCTTAAATTGAAATTTCCAAATCTTCCCCCCCCCCCCATTTTTATTTATTTATTTAATTTTTTTTCACCCTCTTCATTGTGGCTCTCTGACCTACTGACCATTATCTTCCCAACTGGTTGTGTGCTGTTGTTTTTTCCATAAACTTCTCTAAAATCATGTCTCCAATTTACCATTACTTGAAACAATTCCGTTTTCATGCCATCCACCTCACTAGACTCCATTCCCATATAATTTTCCTTCAATCATGCCTCCCTTTCAACATACCCCCCAATGGCCTGACAATAAAACTACCAGTCTCTGGTTGCTACACACAACTCCACCAAACTCTCCATGCTTTTTGTTTCACACAATCCCTTACTGTCACCCATATTATTCTCCAGCAATATCTACTAAAAGCACATCAACATTCGATTCAACTTTCGTCTTTCCACAAGACTCTTTGACTGATGCATCCCTCCCCAACTCAACATCTTAAACAAATTCTCACAGAGTGCAGACAGTTGCAACAGGAATGTGCACAAAAACATCTGCACAAGCTATCAAATTTATTGAAAAGCTACATTGTTTTAGGCCTGTCCCTTCCTTACCAACATCCTTCACATAGGCAACACACACCACCTCCTCCCCTGGTTGCCAAAGTCCCATGTCTTGCCCACATTTTTAATATGCCACACCCACCTCCATTACCACCCATCCCTAGTGCCACTGCCCGACCTGTAGACACACCACAACGGTCAGTGGTCAACCTCTCATCCACGTCCTTGTCTGAATCACAACTCTCTATCATCTCCAAGGGACTTTCTTTCTCGCCTATTCCTAAGTTCGACCATGCTACTCTGGTCTGGGACTCGCTTGCTTTCTGCCGCACACTCCACTGGCGGTATCACTTTGCTACCACAACGGATAGAGTGACAGTCGCCGAGGTGAGATTGAGTCCAGCTTAGAGCAGTTCAAACCACCATCCCAACTTGACACTCCTCCACTTCCCCTCCTCCTGTTCCAAGACTTCCTCACATTGACCCTATCCTCAAAATCTTTCCTCAACTCTATTCCCAACTCCAATAACCTCAACCCTACTGAAATCCGGGCCATGAGAGAACTGTCCAATAACAAAAATATCATTATCCTTCCAGCAGACAAGGGCTCTACCACCGTGGTCATGGACCGCAGTGACTACGATGCAGAGGCCCTTAAACAGCTCTCTGATACCAATACCTATCGTCCACATGCCACTGATCCCTCCTCTTTCATCTGCCTCGAAATTCGCTCCTTCCTGGACCTCCTGGGCTCCTTACAAGGTCTTTCTTCACAATCCTTATCCCTTCTCACCCCTCAAAATCCCCGCACACCTACCTTGTACCTTCTCCCCAAGATACACAAGGCTGGCAATCCGGGACGACCTATAGTTGCGCCCTATGGTTCCCCCACTGAACGGATTTCAGCCTTGGTGGTTCAACACCTCCAACCTTTTGTGCAGAACCTTCCATCTTACATCAAAGACACACCACATTCTTTGGAGCGTCTGTCAAAAGTCCCCAGTCCTCTACCACCAGACTCCCTCCTTGTTTCCATTGACGTAACCTCCTTGTACACCAATATTCCCCACCTTCCAAGGCCTCAGTTCCCTTCAACACTTCTTGGATATGCGCCCTCCAAACAGTCTTCCCAGAACATCCTTTCTCAAATCCCTAGCCAACTTTATCCTCTCCAAAAACTATTTCTCCTTCAACTCCCAGATTTACCACCAGATACGCAGCACTGCCATGGGTACCTGCATGGCCCCGTCCTATGCTAACCTTTTCCTGGGCCGTCTGGAAAATATTTTTCTGAAGAACTGCCATCTCAGTCCCCTAGTGTGGTTCAGATACATAGATGATATATTTATAATCTGGACCCACCGGGAGGACCACCTCCTAGACTTCCTCAACTCACTAAATGACAATCACTCCATCAATTTCACACAGTCATATTCCCACACCTGTATCACCTTACTTGACGTAGATATCACCCTACGACAGGGGACCCTCCATACCTCGGTACACATCAAACCCACCAATTTACAACAATAATTACACTTTGACAGTTGTCACCCCTTCCACATCAAACGTTCCCTCCCATACAGCCTTGCAATCCGTGGCAGATGCATCTGTTCTGATCATGAATCAATCTCCAGTTACTCCCAAAAACTATCCCAAGCCCTTGTTTTCTGCTGATACCCCCATGATCTTGTGGAAAAACAAATTTCCCATGCCATCACCCACAACCCTCGTTCTGCACCTCCTAAAACTGACCGTGGACCAACACTTGTTACCCAGTTCTTTCCTGGCCTGGAATCTGTTAACCAGATACTCCGCCGTGGGCATGATTTCTTATGTTCCTTCCCTGAAATGCATCTCCTCCTTCCCAAAATCCTACCCACTGTTCCCCGCACTTGCTTCAGCAGACCGCCCAATCTGTATAACATCTTGGTCCACAAGTATTTATCTGCCGACTCTCCTAGTCCTCCACAGGGATCTTTCCCCTGTAACAGACCCCGCTGTAAAACTTGCAGCATGCACCCTGCCACCACTACTTACTCTAATCCTGCCACAGGCGAATCTTTACTTATAATTGGACATGCCACATGTGCTACCACTCACCTTATTTACCAACTCACCTGCATCCACTGCACTGCCTCTTACATTGGTCTCACCACTCAACAACTTTCCTACAGAATGAATTGCCACAGGCAAACAGTTCATACTTCCAACCCAGACCATCCCGTGGCAATTCATGCAAACTTCCATAATTCAAATAACCTCAACACCTGTTTCACAGTTAGATCTATTAGAGTTTTTCCTAATACCACCACCCTCTTCAGAACTCCGCAGATGGGAACTTGCCTAACAACATATCCTTGACACCAGACACACCCTGGCCTAAACTTACATTAAACCTGTCACTTGCCATCTCTCATTTCATTTTACAGTCAGTTACTCATATATGTATATTTCATCTATTCATTTTTTATATATTTAAATTCTTCTATCTCCCTTTATTCACGGTCACCATGTCGCATTTCTCTCTCTTGGTAGAACACACTAATGCTCAGGGATGGCGAGATTTAGTACATTTTACGAAAATGTTTGAAGCAGCAAATTCTGCTGACGCGGTCGCCAGCGATTCAGCTTATTAACACACTTTACCGTGTCAAGAAGAATCACACAAGAAAAGAATAACAAAATTAACTTTTGTAAGTTTAATAGAGTTCAAAATCTTTACCCACACCAGTCGTGATCATATATTTCATCGGATTTCTATATATATATATATATATATGTGTACCCGAAGGTTGCAGAATCCTCAGTTAAAACGGTTCACATTAACAATCCTTTATAAATCACACTCGCATTTTCACAACTCTAACAGAAAATAGTTGAACATTAAAAAAGGGAGTTTGAGAGAATCTCGCACATGGGTGGCGTGCCCGATGAGCTCGGCTGCCCCAGGAAGACTAGTGGGTGCCACATGTTGGGTTCGCGGGCATTTTTAATTGACTTCCAGTAGCCGGCATGCACTCCGGGGTCTTCCATGGTACTCCGACTCGTATAATATTTTACTTTCTCAATTATGAGACATAACATGACTAAAACAATAATATGAGTTTTTCTGAAGATGATACCCCAACTGATCGATTTCTTGTCTCAAAAGCCCTTATCAATGATTCTTACCAGAATTGATGGAGACATTATGATAAAGACAGTACAAATATATATCCAAAATTTGTTAATTTTATTTCATCAGCTATAAAAATATTGGAGAAGAGATCTGCCCCATTATTATAGGAACTTATTTTTAAAAAAATTCTTAATTTTTTTTTCTCATAAAAAATAGATTACAGCTATTTTGCAACCTTAGCTCTACACTAGGTAAAAGTATATTTTCAATGAATTAGGAATAGATTTTCAAATTAGTTGAGGAACTGTACTGAACAAATCAAGTGAATACCCTAATAATTACACTTAAAACACCATGGCAATACACTGAAAAAGAAATGGTCATGTAAATGAAGAAGATAAATAATAATAATAAGTAGCCGGAATGGCATAATCCTTTGTGTTGCTGCTGATGATCTTACTGATAACCTCAATTTGTATAACAGCAATAAATCAACTCAAAACTGTAAAAAAAAGACATAATTACAGCCTATTGAATACTGGAAAAATTTGTTTGAAAAATCTCTAAGAGTTTACAAATCTATTCAGAAGGTAATTTGCATTTAGACAGCTAACAATCAAAGTGCCTAATTTTATAATCACATTTACTTCACTGTAGAATGCTATGCTAACTAATGTTCACAAGAATAGTGTAAAATATTAAAATGTTTTTCTTCATAAATATATTCAGTGTAACATAAATTCTAGTTACAAATGTTATGAATTATCAAATGATTATTTCCAATGATGAATTCAGGAGGTCAGTGACAAAAACAATACAAAATCCACCACATATAATAATATTTTGACACAAAACTTTATTCAAGTGAATGGACACAACACATGGCAAGGACATCAGATGCACACAGAATGAGGCTCACCACAGGTTCATGTGTTAAGCCTCATTGTGCGAACTCCAATTTCTTTGCTGTTTGTCTTGTATATTCACATGAAAAAGGTTTACTACCATGATACTATAATATGAATATGTTATTTATTGTGTTCCTTACTACCCTCCGTAAGCACCTTAGAATTTGGGTAAATTCTAGTTTTCTTGGCTATGGAGAATAAGGGAAGGAGTAAGCTTTCCAGTTAAACATAAAATTTTTCAGTTAGCAATTACCAGACATGAGAGAAACGTTTCATGCCGAAGCCGATACTGCAACCTAACTCAGTAAATAAGCCGATTTAAAAACAGTAAAGTCACTCAACACACAATATAAGCTCTAAATAAACAATTTATAATAGTAAATGCCTTTAAACTAACCTGGAACAGTGTAATTCCATTATTATCCAATTTGTAAA
The DNA here is from genome assembly GCA_031002005.1 of Vandiemenella viatica. NCBI lineage: Eukaryota > Metazoa > Arthropoda > Insecta > Orthoptera > Morabidae > Vandiemenella > Vandiemenella viatica. The sequence goes on along the minus strand of JARYHS010013631.1, from coordinate 136,633,689 downwards.
CAGTCGATTTTGGTTATGTGATAATTTCACTAATTCTCAACACTTTTCAATGCAGTAAAGTAATTTAATAATAATAATACCAGAAAGAAAACTAAATTCACTAAAAACCAGTAATTCCAGGCCGTGTAAATAGAGTAAATAAAATTTTAAAAACTTCGTTAGACACATTGTAGTTATTAAATAACCACACGTTTTCAATAATTTCCCGAACTAAAAAGTAAATTTCCTGAAAGAGCAAAGAATCTAGTATATTATATTAAGGTTTCAAAACATTCCATGCAGTAGAATAAATATTAAATCAAATTTAAAGTAATGTCGTAATCCAAAACGTGGTTGTTTTCGAAATTAAACTGTAATTAAACTAGACCATCTCCGTAAACAAAACAACTTCTAAAACATGTAATAAAATTCAAAGAAAATTCAGCTAATAACACTTTTCGATATAAATAACACTTTAACAATTATTAACCAAAAACCAAATGTTTTCCAACATGTCATCTAGGCAACCTCAACCTCGATCTTTGTAAAACAGATAACTTTGCTAATACACCACCGATAATAATTATAGTTACATTTTTGAAATCAGGAGCAAGCACTGAACACGTTAACACTAATTTAAACACGATAATTTGAAATCCAGCGGGGACATCTAAATATTGCACAAATTAAGAAATAAATCAGGGGTTCACCAACTGTTTTTAGGAAATTCATGACCACTTCGCTCGCACACTTAAATCATTTTCAAATAAGCAAGATAATTTAGAATTATAGTCATAATACTTTTTATACTCCTTAAGGGCCAGGCTTCCCTCAGTTAAACTTTGAACATTAACTATAATTACATTTTGTCACACTATTTTTTGGCAAGCGGTAGGTCACCGTTAGTATGCGGCTTAGGTTATAAATTGGGCTGCTCAGGCCATCTGTCTGTCTTTTGTTTTTGTCTTTATTCTTTCGATTTCCCCTTTTGTTTCCAGCTGCAGCGTAATCATGAACTAGTGTGTTTCGTCGAGTAGTGTGTTTGTCGGTCAGCCAGGCTGACTTCCGGTCGGTTTGAACTTTGAGATACTCCATGTCTGTTCGGCCATATTAACTTTTTCTCACCAGTGACGAATGTTAGCATTGACTATGGACTTATAAATTTTCTGATGGGGTTTAGTCGAGAACTTCTTCCTCTTCATGACTTGTGATTTTCGGAAACGTTTAGTTCGATTGCCAATTCGACTGTAAATGCTATTTTTCAAATGTGACTATGAAATAAACTTAAATGTTTTTTTAATCCAGTGGATTTTTACATGCTTTCATAGTGAACACTAACCTTTCCTCAGCTTTTGGTTTAAATAAGCTTTGTGGCGACCGATCAGCTTTACAGTAGAACCATCCAGGCTAATACATGGTCATGTAAATTTATTAATGCAAATTTAGTAGAACTTTCAACAAGTCAAAATTCAGTTAAGGTGACTAAACTGATACTACACCCCGAGTATCAGTTTTTTCCCTTACACCTCCTGCTTTTATTTTTTGGAAAGTGTTGGATTTACTTTCCCTATTCTTTCTTAAAACCATTTAACCTGACATTATTATTCCAAATAATTATTTTATAAAAATCAAAACAGTTGCATTACAAACTCACCATATGATGCTGAAATACACTGTTATGATTAATATTGCTCAATACGCTACTGCTCTTCTTAGTTGTGGGGTCCTTTGTCTTTGACATCATTTATAGTGTATTCAAACAGACATTTAAACAGAAAAAAATGCTAAATTGTAGACAGTAGCATCATTCATGAAGCAAGCTTCAAAGGCACAGAAAATAATGCATCATTTTCTAATTCTGTAGGTGATTTTGAAACAAAATTAAAAAGTGATGTACATTCCATTCATTTTGTTACATTTTGTGCACGACAGTTACACACTTGCAATAATTAACTACCATAATTTAGAAACAGAATAAAATGTGGGAATATGATTAGCACTGTATTATTACAAGGAATAAAGTTAAATTATTAATAATAATAACATTTCATCAACAAGGAATAAAGATGTAGGTACCTGGACTCCATTCTGCAGGACCTTGTACACAATTCTCAATAATGGTTGCTCAATGCAGTTGCAGATTCCTGAATCATCTTCAGCAGCTGAGATAAAACCAATACTAATTATAACATGCTTTATTTGACAATGTGTCAGTAAGTTTACAGACTAAAAATTCCAAATATTTTTTTACTAAGTAGATAAAAAATGGAAAAGGTGGGTATTTTATAAATTAATTTAAAAATAAATGATGCATACTTTTAAAATCATAAATGGAAATAAATGTTTGATTAGTTTGTAAAGGTTAGAAACAAATGTTGCTAAAATGTCAGAATAAGATACATCTGTATATTTAAACATAAAACTGTTTTTATGCAACCACATCATTCTAACTATGATGATAAATGCTGTAGTTCTATGGTAATAAGGAAAGATTTGCCAGTTCAATATAATGTATAGCCTAATAATAATAATAATAATAATAATATTAAAAAAACCTGATATTGATCAGTCATTGTAACACATTGTAAGAAAAGATGTCACTGTGTTAAATAGGTGTAATTTATAGGGGTCTGATGATGTCTGCAAGGTATCTCTGCTAATTCATTATTACAGACCAGTTCTATAATGAAATTACTGGAACAGGTAGCAATGTAAATTGTTTGGTATAAAAATTACAAAGTAGAAACTCTTTAAGGTTGAGCAAAAATCTCTTGATTTTTACAATATATATTTTATTTTCTTAAGATGCATCAGTGGATTCCAATTTAAATAGCTAAGTATACATACACAGCAAATCTGTAACAGTTACTTTGATTAAGGTAACAATGAAAGGAAAGAAATGCCGCAAGGCTATATTTATATGTAAAGGACAGTTAAAATACACCCAACACTCACCAAACTTGAAGGGAAGAGGGCAGCAGCAACACAAAACAACCCACAAACAAAGAAAATACTTGCACAAGGCCCAGCCACCTACCTCTGTTAACTGGAAGAAGGGATTTTCACCCGAAATATTGTATTTTCTTTGTTTGTGTATTGTTTTGTGTTGCTGCTGCTCTCCTCCCTTCAACTTCAGCCACCTACCTCTGTTAAGTTGAAGAAGGGATTTCCACCAGAAATATTGTATTTTCTTTGTTTGCGTGTTGTTTTGTGTTGTTGCTGCCCTCCTCTCTTCAACTTTGGTGAGAATTGGGAATAGTTACTTTAATTAATTACTTTACATATGTTTAGTAGAGGATTCAGTGAATCAGCAGCCAAACAGAAGGGGGAACTAGGTACAATTATAAAAAGGCACAGATTTCGAACCTGAATATATTTCAGAGAACGTTTTAGCAAATGGAAAGAAGACACAAGTACAATAGAGTTCAAGGAGATAATAAGAAAGGTGAAAGAAATAATTATTCCAAAACAGAAAATAAATAGAAGTAGAGAACCTGTGTACTATAATAGACAGGGAGGTGAGAAGGTTAAAGGGAATGGTAAGAAGAGAACATAACAGAGACAGCAGAGTAGTAGGAAATATTTAAAACAACTAAACAACGACTTAATATTAGTTAAGAAGATGGCTAAAGATGGGTTTATGATGAGTATTGTTAGTGCAAGGGGAACATTGACTGATCGATCATGAAATTTTTATAGCTATGTTAGAAAACTGAGGGTAAGGGATGGTGTTGAGATGCTTATAGATAAGGATGGACAAGATGAAAAAGGCAGAGATTTTAAGTAAAAGGCTTAGTGCGACCACAAGATGAAAAAGGCAGAGATTTTAAGTAAAAGGCTTAGTGCGACCATTAGGTACAGTGATTCAGAAATAGGAGGGTCTAAACCACATAATTAGAAATGAGAAGACCATAAAATTTGAAATTCATCTGGAGGATATCATTAAGGAAATAAAGAAGCTGAAAAAACATAAATGGGCTGGTGTAGATCATATTGCTAAAGATAGCAGGAAGTGACCTGACATTGTACTTATCTTGAAATATTATTTAATTAAGTCTGGATATTTGCTGCTTTCTAAAGGACTGGTAAAGTGCGATAGTAGTGCTGGTACGTAAAAGGTGTGTGTGTGTGTGTGGGGGGGGGGGGGGGGGGGGTTAGAAATAGAGTAAAAAATTATAGGAGAATCGGTTTCACATCAGTGGTATGTAAATTAATGAGAGACTGATATACAACCACATCAGCAATATATGTGAGGAGTGTAAGTCGTTTTCAAGTAGGCAAGGATATTCACGAGAAACCCAGTTGATGGGATATATGCAAGATATATCAGCTGAAATGTACAAGGGAGGCCAAACTCATGGTGCAGTATTAGTTCATTCAAAGGCTTTTGACAGAAGGATCCATACATTGGTAGTAAATAAGGTAAAAACTATTGGAGTGGATGAGAAATTGATTTGCTGGATAGAAGAATTTTTAAAAGGTAGGAAACAAACAGATAGGGTAGGAAATGCAGTATCAAAAGAAGTGGAAGTAAAAATGGGAGTACCACAGGGTAGTGTATTGTAGACTTGCGCCTAATGGTTCGTGACTGGGAGCGTTCAGTATAGTTCGCAGGTCCCTCATGAACTAGTTCGCTTTTTTAGTTTGTTAGTTCCTGTCTCGAATTCAGAGAAACAGATCATTCGCTCACCTTACAACCGCTACTGCACATGCTATTTTGTTTGTTATGACAGTTTTTTTTAGGAAATTACTTAATCATTTTTTGTATTTCTAAATGGAATTTAATATGACCTTCTTAATAAAAGTTGTTACTTAAAAATAGTCCTTTCAATTAGGATGATCAGTGGCCTGCCGATAAACCTAAGTGCTTATTGTCCTTTGCACAAATGGGTAAAATGGGGCATTCAACTGTTGTGTTTTTACTTTTCATATATTTTTAAATGGATTTATTTATTTATTATTATTTTTGGCAACACATAAAATAATAACAAACAAATTCCTCCCTTTGTTAATTAGTGAAGGCACATTATGAATTATCTTTTGAATGATTTGATGTGCATTTACCTAACTGCCCATTCAGAAATGTTATGTAATGCAAAAACTGACAAAGTCAAACAAATGTTTGCTGGTGCATCTGTCTTTGCTTCATTTTTGTTTTGCTAATTATTTTCACTTGGAAGCTGTCCTTTCTGTTGATATTAAATTAAATTAAATTAGTTATGGAAAGTGGTAGCAATAACAAAAGTGCATCAATTTCCAGTGAATTGGAAGTCATTGAGCGATTATTTTATTAGAGTAGGGGAGGATTATCCAAAGCGCATTCAAAATTATTTTGATGACGAATGAAACTGATGAAGACACAAAAGTTAAAATCTTTTTGAATTCCGCAAGCAATTTTTTTTTTTTTTTTTTAACATATTTTCACAGAGCTGTTAAACAACTGGAAGGTAATAACGTCACAATCTGAGAACAGTATTATATTATGTCAACTTTAAAATCAGTGCTAGAAAAATGTAAAAGAGACTGTTTCTTAGGGTAAGAAAACATGTCCTAAGAAGCTAAATTCTCCACAGAAACTCATAATATTAAAAATAATTTTCTAGTATTCGTTGATAAATGTCTGGAGTATCTTAATAACTGGTCAGATTTTAATTAAATCAATTAGCTATACAAAATCCAAAAACTAAATTTAAAACACGAGGTTTATTTGATGACTGTGAGACAATATTAAATTATTAAATTCATGAGAGAAAATAAATGAGTATCAAAGTGAACAAACTTACTCTGAAAGAACAATATTACCCAAAATCTAGGCAAAAGTAAGAGAAGTATTTCACGAATTAAAAAAAAATGAGCTTTTAATCAACATTAATTTAACAACTGAATGCGATAAAGCATATGACAATTTTACTGTAGACTTAAAATTGTTAAATATTCAAGAAATATAGCTTCAAAAATAAAATACTAATAACATGCCTTTTGTCCTTTTCTACTCTTTCATAAAATATTATATTTTTGAAGTGTACAATATTTTTATAGCTTATTTTTAAAAAAATACTACAATCAACTGAAAAAATGTTGGTAACCCTAGAGGCGAATGGTGGTGGACAAACCAGTATACTTGCACATAATAGATCACTACCGGGAGCACTCAGTTTAGTTCGTCCACTTTGCTACCACTGCTGCATGCGCTGTTTTGCTGTTATGGTAGTTGTGGCTATCGGTGGTTCTCTTTTAATAGTTAATGGGATCAAAGCATGTGTTGTTTTCATATTCCTCGCTAAATTTCCGTTTGTGAATGCTGAAATAATTATTTATTTTTTTTTTAAATTTTTATATGTCTCTTCCGTGAAACGTGTCCACAGGGAACTGTGTTTCCTTTTAGATGACATAGTATTAAATATCCTAAAACAAAAGTTGGCCTACTATATTTTTATAACGTATTCTAAAAAAAAAAAAAAAAAAAAAAAAAAAAAAATACCATAATCAACAGAAAAAATGTTTGTAACCATAGCAGCGAATGGTGGTGCATGAACTAAGGAGCGAGAGATCTGGTGAACTAGTTCACAGGTCCTTACAAACTAGGTTTTCCCCTCTCGAATTCCAGGAATGACAGATCGTTCACTCGCTTTGCTACTGCTACTGCATGTGCTGTTTTTTTTGTTGTGGTAGTTGTGGTTATCGGTGGTTTTCTTTTAATTGTTAATGGGATCAAAGCGTCTTTTGTTTTCACATTCCTCATTAAACTTCCATTTTTAACTTCTGCAATAATTATTAATGTTGAACAGTTTTTTTTTTATATCTGCATCTTCAGTGAAATGTGTTCAGAGAGAACTGCGTTTCTTTTAAGATGACATAGTAATAAATAACAAAACAAAAGTCAGTTTTGGAAAAGGATCGAACGAACTAAGGAACGAGAGATCTGGGAGCTAGTTCACATAGTTCGCCTATGGGAGCGTTCTTCCAAACTAGTTCGTTCGCAAACTACACAAGACTAGTGTATTGGGACCATTGCTATTCATTATTCTAATGAATAATTGTGTTGATTGTTAACTATCAGAAATTAGATTCTTTGCAGATGACATAATGCTATATAAAAGGATTAAAATGGTAGAAGACTGAAAAAAGCTGCAGGGTGTTCTGGACATGATATCTAGTTGGGTTTGTAAACATAGGATGAAGATAAATGCAAAGAAGAGTTGCTTACCAATATTAATATTATAAACGTGAAAGTAACTCTGTCTGTTTGTTACTTTTCTTGGGCTAAACGGCTAATCTGATCAGGATGAAATTTGACAAGGAGATGCAATTTGGCATTAGGATGGACATAGGATACTTTTTCTGTATAAATAGTACATATTGTCACGTAATTTCAAAAATTTACTTGAAACGAACACAGACCGACGGTAATGATGTGTAAAACTCTGTAGTACCATACAGTATCGGTGCCTGGTAATTCAGTGGTTAATGCCCTGGCTTGCCAATTATTCGACCGTAGTTCTCGGTTTATATCCTGATGGAGGCAAATATTTTTAAGAACTGTTTTTTTATAGTAAAGAGCCATGCCTGGACGCTCAGTATTTCAGATTCCATATTAAACTGTAGATATCACAAATTTAGGAGGTGAAATGATTGGCAAATCGTACGCGGTCTAACAATGCTGTAGCTGTATACGTTTTTCGGCTGTATTGATCACTCAGCCTTTGTTTCTCTTGCAGTCAGTATTTGTGTGTGATCTGCACTAATAATATTATATATGCAAAAATAAGTATTTGTTTTTTTGTAAGGTTTGTCGTCTAAATGGCTATACTGATATTGATGGAATTTGACAAGGAAATACTTCATATCTGTAGCAAGGACACACAACATGAAAAACAGTTTTATTCATGATGTTTTGAGAACTTATTGAATGGTGACAGACGGACGGATGCATATGTTAATCTGTAATGTTACGTTCGATTGCTCAACCTGTGCTTCTTGCGCAGTCTGTTAGTGTAAGATTTGTTAGTAAATTTTGTTTAGAGACAAAACGTATTTTAGTATAGATGTTGATTTTCTCTACACTGTACCATTACTTTATGTCTGCCTAAATGTCTCTGGCACCAGTTTTATTTTGTCTTCTTTTTGACATGCGTAGCGGGTGTAAAACCTAGCCTAAGTGGTTTATCTAGCACAGCACGAGCAGCTAAAGTTATTAGAAAATCCAAGGATTGGAAGTTCATGTTGAAGATGAAAAGACCAATCTGAAATAAAGCTGTCCTTAGCTAACCCCCCCCTCCCCCTCTCTTTCCACATCACAGCACCTTTGTTTGTTTTTCTGTTAGTAAATATATTGGAAACTGATTTCTCTTTATGAGACAGGTTCAATGATATAATGATATTATGCTGAGTTGATGTTGTTTGGGACTAATTATAAGTTACTAACAGCTTTCTATATTCAATTCTGGCAATGAAATTCTAATTCCGTGCGTATGAAGTCGTAGGTATCAGCTAGTTAGATATAAACATAAAAACTAAAGGTTTATTATGATTATAAGGTGGGGAAAGAATAGCTTGTTGAATATTTGAACTGTAAATATCTTGGCATTACATTTGATAAAAAGGCTTAACTGGACAGCACACACCGGACAGGTGTTAGGAAAATGTTTCAAAATTCTGCACTTGGAGAGAGTGATGAGGCCGTACCAGAGAAATAAAGGAACTGATTGTGTTACAAAACTTTGATCAGACCATTGCTTAAATACGGTACTGTAGTATGGGATCCAAATTTTGAGTATCGAATACAGGAGCTGGAGAGAGGACAAAGAAGGGCCTGCTAGATTTATTTCTGGAAATTACCACAGAACACAATCAGTAACAGATATGATAAAAGAGCTGGAATTGAATTCATTGGAAGACAGGAGGAGGGCAAAGAAGGGTCATTGGAGTGTACAATGTGTATATATTGGTGATGGGGCATGGAAAGATATTGGTGTAAGAATTAAAAGTAAAGCATGGATGGGAAAAGATATCCATGAGCACATGCTGCCACTTTTTTTCAGGCACAAGGGTGTAGGAAGATTCTCTTTTTTAGGTAAAGGTGTCAGTGATTGGGGTAACTTACCAAGAGAATTGATGAATAATTTACCAAACATGTCGAAACAGTTTAAAGTTGAAATTTATAGAGGGCAAATGTAGGTGGGTGCAGGAAAAGGGGAGATGGGTGTATAGGGAAATTGCCACCAGACTGTATGTTTCATTGCAATTAAAAATTAAATTTCCCCTACTTATGGGAAAGGAGTGACAGTTTCTTTTTAACGATAAGAACAAGCAGGTGTTTTTCATACTGAGCAATATTTCGCTGGCACTGAATGAAATTTATTTTTTCAGATATTCACATTTTAATTTTTTTTTTGGTAAGAATGTATCATCTGTTATATGCTTGTTCCCTCTGAAAATGGTAATGCATTTCCATCATCATCTCATTTGAATTAGAAACTATGTAAATTAACACTAGGATTACAATTTTTTCATGTTTCCATATCAATTACTGCTTTAACACAATCAACTCTGGTAAGTGGTGGTTTCTACCATTAAACTAATTCTTACTGAATTTGCTAACCATTACCTATTCTTACATTTGAATCCGCTACACCTAGATATATTGAAAACAGAAGGAAACAAATATCTCATGTGTGACAGAGATATATTACACAGTTTATTAATATATCTACATGTCATCATCATTTGTAAGCAATGGCTCCATCATCTATTCGTGTTCACTGTATTTTGGAATAAATTATCTTTAAAATTTGCATATAATTTAATACAAACTCTATATTATTTTAACTTATTCAGCAAAATTTAAAAATATTAACAGTCATAGCATTATCCGGAATATGTAAGATACTTAATATCTTACATTTTATTTATTGCCTGCTATATGATACTAACAGAAATAATATTAACAATTATGATGTAAGTAGTGTAAGATTGAATTCAATTTTAACTCCATTGTGATAGAGTGCATGCTCCAATGGCAATTTCCCTATTCATTTATTTAACCCTTTATTGTTATATTATTATTATTATAAACCTCTACCCATCTACATCTGCCATTTATGAATTTTAAATTCAGCAGTGTTTTTGATACATTACTCATTACTTCCCTTGGTAAATTATTCAAAACTCCGGCACACTTCCCCCCAAAAGAAATTTTTTCCCCTGCTTTAGGCATGAAACCAAGTGCCAGCTTGCGCACATCATCATCTTTTCTCTTCCTTGCAATATTTATAATTCTTCAACCAATATCTTTCTGGATGTTATCACAAACATGTTCACCTTGTACACTCCCAGCACTATCATCACTCTCCTCCTGTCTTCAAATGACTCCCTATTCAGCTCTTTTATCATATCAGTTTCTGACTGGGCCATGCAGAAATTTCCATAAACAAATTTAGCTGCTCTCCAATGCACACCCTAAAATTCATATATTTCATAACCAAAATATGGGTCTCAAACTACACCACCATATTCAAGCAATAGACTGACCAATGTTATACAACCCAATTTCCTCATTTCTCTGGTACATTTCCTCTTCAGTAAATGAAAGATTTTGTAACATTTTTCTACCATCTGCCCAAGTCTTCAACAAGTAATTTTGTTTTCATCTTATAATCATAAACAACCTTTTGTTTTTTTATCTGTATGCTTAATAATCTGACTCTTCTTTCCATGTTGAACTACCCAGTTAAGATATTCTATCCAGGTCACCCTGCAGCCATTCACAGTCTTCTCCCATTTTGATCCAATTATATACCATTATGTTGTCTACAAACAACCTAAATTCTGAATGCAATCCATCAACACATTAATTCATTAGTATGACCAACAGTAATGGCCCCAATACATTACTTTGTGTTACTCCCAAATTCACTTCCTCATCTTTTGATACTGCATTTCTTACTCTAATGCTATATTTGTTGCTTTTTAAGGCCTTCCAGCATTTAACTTTTTCATACAATCCAATAACTTTTAAGTTAAATACATGTCAAATGCCTTAGAAGGTCTAGTACAATGCTATCAACTTGGCCTACCTTGGTCAATTAATCTGAAATATTTTGCATATAGCCCACCATCTGAGATTCACATGAATATCATTGCCTAAATCCAGGTTGTTAATTTGTATTCTCAGTTTCTTTTCTCACAGACATTTATGACATAGTTGCATATTATTTTCTCAATCGTCACTATCGCTGATATCAAACTGATCAGACTTTTCAACCCTATTTGTTATCCCACCTTTATGAACCAGTAGTAATAAAACTTTTTTTCAATTCCCTGCTAAGCAGCAAAACTCCAGTCTTATTCTACATAATATTTTAAGTAGGGTACATTCATGTATCCCACTACCTTTAATACATCTGTATTAATACACTGAAGAACCACAGAAACTGGTATAGGCATGTGTATGTAAACACAGGGATATATAAACACTCAGAGTAACAGGTGTCTTGCAGACATCTGGAACAGACATTTCTGGAGGAAGTCCTTCTCAAACCCCACATTTGGCTTAGATTCATTGATGATATCTTTATGATTAGGATGAATGGAGAAAACGACCTGCTAAATTTCCTGAACCATCTCGATACCTTCAGCATGCTGAAATTGACTTGGATCTACTCCCATACCCAGGCCACATTTTTGGATGTGAATTTGTCCCTCTCAAATGGCTACCTCAACTCCTCAGTCCACATCAGACCCTCCGACTTTCACAGTTTCCACTCGTACCATACCAAACATTTCCTTCGTTACAGTCTTGGCATACGGAGTAGTCACATCTGCTCCAACCAACTGTCCCTCATGCATTATTCAAACAGTATTTCACAAGCATTGATATCTTGCAACTACTCTCCAGCTTTGGTGAACAAACAGCTTTCAAAGGCTAAATTACAACCTACTCCACCCATCAATTATCATAAACCTGCAAAAACCAACCAAAATCCAGTCTTGGTCACACAATATTATCCAAGCTTCAAATCCATTAACAGAATCCACTGGCAATGATATGATTTCCTGCAAACCTGCCCAGAATTGAGATCCATCTTCCCAAAATCCTCCCTGCCCATCCCAGAACTTGTTTCAGCAGACCTCCTAACCTCAGCGTACTTCTAGTCCACAAACATAGTCTTCCTCGTCCCAACAGTCAGCCCCAAGGTTCTTTACCATGCAATAGACCCCACTGCAAGATGTGTGACATATACCATGCTTCCACCACTTTCACCAGCCCTGTAACAGGGAAAAGTTTTCCAATCATATGGCATGCCACCTGCAAAACCTCCCATGTAATTTACTAGTTAACATGCGACCACTGCCTGGCTTCATATATAGGTTTGACCACAAATCCACTTTCCATAAGAATAAATTGCCACCGACAGACGGTATTCACACAGAACCCAAAGCACCCAGTTGCTGCCCATGCCATCATCCATGACTTGAATACTTACAACTCTTGTTTCACGGTCCTTGTTAACAGAGTCCTCTGAACTCCGAAGTTGGAAACATGCCTACCAGCACAAACTGGGCACAAGGCAACCACCTGGATTCAACTTTAGATAATATCCAACCATTATTATTATTATTATTACATATCTTTACCTTTTTTAATCCTCTCTTTGCCTCCATCCCCACTACCTATATTGAACCACCACTAACCTGAGGTGATGTTTACTACACAGTGTTTGGTTTGATTTTTTGAAGTTATTATTTTTTAATTTATATATAATTTGATTTAATTATATTTTAATGCTCTTCTCACCTACCAGAGATTAGCTCTGATATTCATCTATGCTTTGGTATGAGCTCTTAAAACTGCCCCTCTACTTTTCGTCTGTTTGAATTTACCTCTACCATTTTCCTGGGCAACAGTCTTTCTGTGAGGTAGTTTCCCAAATCACCCACCTCCCATAATGTTCTACTGTTGACAAAGGACTCGCCCTGAAAATTTCTGTATCAGTTGTATTTTTGTCTTTTTTGTGTGTTCACGCCCCACACCCATTATCTAAAGGTAAATTTAAATTTCATTTTATTTGCAAATCAGTAGGCTATCTATAATAAAATAGAGACAGATTTCAATTTTACTAAGAAATCTGAATGAAATTACAAGATTGCATAAAATATAAATCACATAGGCAGAAACTATGACAAAGGCACATAATATGTAAGGAATTGTAACTGTTAAATAATAAAGGAAGTAAATTATTTTAACTATTTGGGTAACAATGTATCATACAGCCAAAAAGAAGGTATAAACATAAAAAATAAGCAAGTCTTATAGAATGTGTGGTGCAACAAGACCAAAACCTAGAGGAAAAACTACCACACACAAACATCAATCATCTGTCCTATGTATTCGTGGCAGGAAAGAGAAGTATAAGGGGAGACAAATATTTGGTTGAAATATGACAACACCCTGCATTGACCAACTTTAATCATGATATCTTCCACATCCCTACAGATATCGGCATTCGGACACGTTAAGCACGATACGAAACTCCATGCTACTTCCTCACACAAACACCAGTGATCTGTGCTACGTATTGGTGGCTGAAAAGTGAAATATAGGGAAAAACAAGTCTATTTATATATATATAATATTGCAGAACAATTACTAACATTTGGCTATGAGAACTGGGCAGGGAAAAATAAATAATAAAATGAGATAACAGTTTTTTTTTTTGATTCAGCAATAAGTTAACTCTTCTGGACAAACTACACAGAAAAAGTATTAGGTAGGATATGCTGAAATGAAAGTAATTTGTACCATAAAGTACAAAGAGTAAATGGAGAAAGAATTCCAAAAGCCATATTACAATAAAAGAAAGAAAGTCAGTTTGCTACATTACAGGATGATAGGATTCTTACTTTTTATGTAGAAACAAACTTTATAGCTCAGATTTATGAAGGATAGATGTAGAAGAAATGTTATGTTTCAATAGTAAAATTCCTATTTTGTCTGTGACACATTTCACATAGGATATCCAATTTGTTTGAATGGAGCCAACATATTTTTATGGTCCTGGTATCTGGTGCAGTCGTGACTTTAATCTAATATTTTTCCTCCTACAAACTATTCTTGTCTGATATTCTTTCAGCTTTATACTGCAACTTGTTAACTATTGCCTCCTTTAGTGCATGTGGTGGTGATGTGGCTTAATGCTCAGGAATTTGTCTGTATGAGTCAATTTTTGTTAGACAGCATCAGCTAGGTAGCTTCCAGTTTTCTCCAAAAAAATATAAAGACATGGTAAGATTCCCTCAAGTTCCACTTTCATAATAAAGCTGGTGTGGATAGGTAAGATTGCTCTCATATTGTCCAGTCATTATGATAAATATTTTAGTGTCTGATAAAAATACTCCAAATCAAGTAAAGTTGTACTTATTTGTGGGTTTAGTGTTGCTTTAAAGTTGCTGATGCTGCCAATGTTTTGATCCAGCCTGGGGATTTCCTCAGGGTGTACTTCAGGTTGAGGTATCAAATGTGAATACCTGGTTACATCTCCTTTGTTGTTTTCCAGCACACTAAGCTGAGAGTATGGTAAGTGATGAAGGAGATGCAACCAACCACAGACACAATTACCTGAAGCTATCTTGAGAAAAGCCACGGGTTGGGAGTGAAATGTTGGCAGTAGCAGTAACACCAATGCAGTGCTAAACCTGCAATTTTACAACATGATACAAAGTTTTATATACTCTAAATTACTTCTTTTTAGGACAATTTTGAAAAAAAAATATTTGCATTACTAATAAAACATTTAGGCTCACCTGTTTGTTTAACCTCTGGCTTTGCTACTGCCTTTGTTTCTATCTTTGTTTCTGTCTTTGTTGTCTTTTTCACAGGTTTTGGCTCTTCTTTAATAGGAGCTGGGAAAAACAATTTGAAATTGTTAATATAGTTTACATATTCAATATGCACACATTTTAATATATTCTATCCCATGACTAATTTAAATATTTCTGGGAGAATTTGACACCTTGCACAGTAAAAAAATAAATAATTTGTGGTAGCACAAAAGGGTTCCTTGCAGGGTTGATGAAAATATCTGTTCGTGATGTAGCTATATCAACATGAAAAAAGAATTAGTAAAAGCACATAAATTGTGAGTGGTAAGCTTGAAATGGAAGACTGTGTGGTAACTGAAGACTATAACTAAGCAGCAAATCCATTACTCCAAACAAGTCACTGTTGACAAAATTATCAAATATTTTGTCATACTTGTTATGTGTATTATACTATCCAGAATGTACCAGAGAAAAGAAGTCACATATTATAAAAGAAAGAGGGAATTTTCAGATTAAGAAAAAGCAAGAGTGAGCCAGAGAATGAAAGAGTACTGGCGATGTGGGAAGGAAACTCAGAAGAGGAAATGAAGTTGCATAGTCGTAGTCCATAGATGGCTGAAACGAAAAGGGGGAAAAAAGAAACTGAAGCTCACAATATAACTGAGATGGAAACAGTGGTACTACTGGAAGAAGGCATTAGTTTTGTATTGGACTTTTGCCTGTGGACACCATTGGTATGTGGCATTCCATTAGGCATGACCCACACCTAAATAGAAGGAGCAAAGGAGTACTTTCTAAATTGATAACTAAAGGAGCAGACTTCCAGTGATGACTGGGTCAGGAGTGAGACTTTTATTAGGTTAGTGGATTGTAATGACATTGCATGAGGATGAGTGCAGATTAGTTGATTGCTCTGATAAAACTCATAATACAGAAATCTTATGGTGAAGATGCATATTTTCTTGAAAATCGGCTGCCTAGCTGTTAAATTAATCCTGTAATAGCTAACAGGTAGTAAGTAGATTGCACAAATAAAAATCACTTTAGATGAAAACAATATATTCTGAAAATGTTTCTTAGCTATAAACTAATATCAGTAGCAAGAAAGGCATTGGACATATGAAACATTTGATGAAGATGACCAACACACTGCTATGAATTGTTCGCAACTACCCCCAAAAGTTAGTGAAAGTATAAGAACCTGATTAATGTTGAAAGTGAAGTGAGTTCTTGCTTAATCCTGTAATAGCTAACAGGTAGTAAGTAGGTTGCACAAAATAAAAATCACTTCAGATGAAAACAATATACTCTGAAAATGTTTCTTAGCTATGAACTGATATCACTGATGGTGATAACTTTTAAGTTGTTATAGAGACATAACATGCACGTCCAGCTGCCACAGAGTACTGCTGAAAACTTACCAGTCAGGTTAAGATAGCTGACCTTTTTTTTTTTTTTAAGCAAATCACATGGGAAAACTCTTTCCAGCCTACCAAGTTGCTCCTATCTGTCTTTAATTTTGATAAGACCCCAAATTTTCTTCTTCTTTTTACCCATGACAACTTTTATCTATCCCACTATCCCCCCGAGAATTCTATTTCTGATTTACACTAATAAATTTTAAATAATAGCTTTATCCTCGCGCTGAGATTTTTGGATCATATTATTTGTTGAAATTTTTTCCTCTCTCTCCTGGTGTATTTTACTTTATTAGGTTCATCTTATTCTGAAATTAATTTATCATTAAAAGAAACTGTGCCCCAAATCTCATGCCTGTGTGACGTCAAATTAAAGTTTATAAAATTAATATTTTACTAGCCCACTTTTACTTTAAATTGCAATTTAAACATATTGCTTTAGGAAATTTGCTCTAATTTTTGAGATCTCATGTGCTCCTCAACATTCCTTCTATTTAATTTCAATTGATATCCTTGATGTCATCACCAAGATGATGTAAGCATCTTAGAATTTTGGTTAAATTCTAGCCTCTCACCTTTAGACATTAGAGGGAAAGTTTACTCTGTAGTAGAAGATAGTTTCGTTTCATGGTTAGGTTATGAGAGTAAGGCTTTGTATGGCATAGAGATACCGTAACCTATCACACTAAATAAAACCTTTTAGGGATAATAAATGCACCCATAATTAAATAAAGGCTCTAAATAAACCTTTAATAACAAAAAGAAGACATCAGGTTGGGAGGAAAGAGATTAAATCCCACAACTTCAATTTCAAATAATAGATTTTGATATAAGTTAACTTCGTAGTTTCTAAACCAATTTGAATGTAGTAAAGACCTTTAGTAGTTGTTAAACGCCGAATATAAACTCTGAATAATAATAAACAAACTTTTAGTCAACTGGAAATTAAACAATCAGTAATAATATTACCTTGGACTTAGGAATTGCTAACTGGGGAACATTTTGTCATTTTAAACCAATTTTAGGAGCAATAAAGTAACTTAATAGCAAATAAACCAACTAAAGTAACTTTCTGTAGTGATATTAACACCTTTTACTAACCTTTGATATGATAATCCATAATAATCCAGTTCAGTGCACAAGTAATTTCTAATATTTGGCATTTCACTGTTTTAACATACTTTCGAACCAAATAAAGTAATTGTAGGGAAGTAATCAGGCGATTAAAGATAAATTCACTAAAATTTCGTAGTTTCAGGACGTTTAAATAACTTAAATCAATTTTTAATGCTTCGTCAGTTGCACTTCACTCTAAATAATTTTTATCTCAAAATCCTAGAGGACATTCAAAATAAAAAGTAGATTTCCGGAAAGAACCAAAAATCTAAGATCACGTATAATTATTTCAAGTAATTACCAGCAATAGAACCGATGCTATAGAGATCTTAAAATTGCATCCACGTGTGGAGTTTAGAAATATTTTCCAACCGATCTAAAGTAGATACAGAGATGAGACAACTTTCAGAATACGCGATTTAATTCAGAGAATCTCGTGGTAATTTTATATTTGCAATAAAAGTCCTAGAAATAAAGTTATAAAATTAAAACAAAAATCACACTTTGGTTACAGCGTGGTTAATCTTTCCCTGCACCAATCTTAATAAAAATCACACCAATAAACTCGCGAATTTTTGTAGATCACAGTGAGAATAAAATAATTTGCATAAATCGTGGCATTAATAAAATGACGAAATGTAGGAATTTTCAGCATAATAGTAAATCCCCAGGTAGGAAAGTAGTCCACTTCTACGCTGGGAACTTTTAAACCAGTTGCTTAAAATTATTCATTAAATA
Organism: Vandiemenella viatica; assembly: GCA_031002005.1. Lineage (NCBI taxonomy): Eukaryota > Metazoa > Arthropoda > Insecta > Orthoptera > Morabidae > Vandiemenella > Vandiemenella viatica. Next base: position 136,615,618 of record JARYHS010013631.1, on the reverse strand, counting down.
TTCACTATTTCACAATTAAATATGTCGAAACACTGCCACACTTAAAGTTTTGGATAACTGTTTAGTTACTGAGATATTTCCGATCTAATTCGTTAAAGTGTGGGCAGAAAGCGGCGTTCTGGCTCTGACGTCAGCGAAGGTATAAATTAGAGGCCGAGGTGACGCTATTGTCTTTTTCCGGGTTGCAGTCTTGTTAGTAAGATGATCTAAGCGTGTGTTGGTGTGTTGGCTATTCCGACGTTAGGTTGGAGTGCGGGAGTTATGTTGGCATTTCTGGAGTCAGCCATTATGGAAGGGGCGTGGCTTTGGTTTGACATGAACTTGTAACTTTTCTTTGGGGTTTGTTCGGTGTTACCTCTCTCCATAACCTGTAACTTTTGGATCGATTGTTCGATTAGCCTACGCAACTTAAGAATGCTGTTTGAACTTTGAATTTTCATTTTAATAAACTGGAAGAATTTTGGAAAGTGAACTGTTTCATTTCTGTAGCTGTTACCATACCTTTTCAATATTTGGGTCATTAAATATTGTGGCGACCTGTTAGCATTCTTGTTGTATCCTGGCAACATGGTCAAGTTAATTAAAATATGTAACAAACTTTCATTGGACAGTGAAGTGCTACCAAGACAGTTAGATAAGGTACTTAGGCGATACCAACCCCAGTGTCGGTCTATGTCCTTACATGGGACTGTAAGGCTCGTGTTTGTTCAAATTTCAAACTGTGGAGAGGGTTTACCGATCATCACGGATACCAGTGAGTTTTAACCAAGGATACCATCTTCTTCCGAAACGCCTACATCGACTTCAGCCAACCTGACCACATCACCAACACCGCACGACTGCAGCCGAGGGCAGAGTTCGCAGCCGCCGACGCCTCTTTCACTTCATGGAGTGCTGACCTGCGAGGGTCCAGAGGCGCGGTCGACACGGTTTTCGCCACTCCAAGTCGCCCCATTTATCACGCCGACAAAGGACTGCGAGCCTGCACAAAGTTAAGTAAAAGTGTTTTTCATCCGAAATCGGGCCGCTCCATCCTAGACTCTGGCGACAGTTTAGGCCTGCCGGGAGCATTCTTTTCTATTATCTATGCAGTTTCTTCCTTCTTTCTCGTGCTGCATAGAATCATTCACCTTCCATCAATAGTTGACCGAAATATCTTATGATATTACTCAAAGGTTACAATCACAGTAACCGCATTTTTACTATTATTTATGCCATTACGGTGGCAAACTTGTGCTCGATTATACTGAGTGACAAGACTTTGGGGTAATTATGTTACCTATCAGCCTAATTTTACCTGGCTTTTCATTAATTTTCGTGTCTACGAGTGAATCAACAGTGTTTTGGGAACTTTACGGTGATATGTAACTTCGATCAGCTGTTTTTCTGTATACTTCCGACCAGCTGGTGTTGTATGCGACTCAAAGATTTTACTACCACAGAGATTGTACATCTGTGCCGATGATTTGCTGAGACATACTCCATAACAAAGATATAATTTTTTTTTCTTTTCTACACTTGTGTTCACCATCTGCTTCAGTGTTTGTCTTTGCTGTGTTTACATTTGGATACTTCGATTTTTACAGTGTTTTGCTTTCAGTGGGGATTCATATTATTCTTGTGCATTCATTATTTTTATTTCTTTCTTGTGTTTTGGGAATTTCCATTTCAATTTTTTTTTGTGTTCATGTTTATTTTTTAAGCGTCGAACTTTGAAATTTTCGAATCAGCTGTTTGCTGATATCCTGCTGTACCGATTTGTAATATTTTTTTTTTGGGTATTATTCAACCAAATTCCTTTAATATTGTTTTCTTTGGTAGTATTTCTTTATTGTTATTGTAACTATGGCATCAAATGATGACAAACCTGTTAGAAGCTTAGGAACTAGTAATGGGGAGGGGGGAGATATGAGAATTCATTCTATGCTAACCAGATCGAGAAGCTTAATAAATATGACACAACAACCTGATGTTCCAGGTTCACAGTCTGCTGAACAGACTGATGAACATCTCAGTAATCAAATGCAACTTAATGTCAATGTGACTGATAATACTTCAGACACCTCACTTCAGTCTACTGCTGATACTATTCCTGTTCAGGAGGAACTTGTACATGATACTCAGCAGACCCACCCTATACAGGTTGCTCATTTAGCAGAAAGAATTGCAAACTTGACTCCTGTATCTAGTACTGATCTTCCTATATTCCATTCAGACGAATCTGAGGTAGAAGAAAATTCACAGTTGCAACAGTCTGAATTATTACATAATTCGGATACTAACCTACACAGTGTTGGCTCACACACTACCTCTGAGAGCGATTTGCTGGGTTGGAATAATGGGGATAAATGCACACCTGAAACACAAAATACTACTCATCCACCACCTGAACCCATGATTGGTAGTGTACAATTTCCATCACACTCCACTGCAATGGATACTCAGACAACTGAAGCAGAGCCTACTACACCAATAAACAATATACCAACTGAGTTCAGTTGGATGGCCACACTTTTTCAACGAATTGATAATAAGTTTGATGAACAAAAACAAGATTTCCAACATCTCAATAAGCAATTTGCTGAACAAAAACAAGATTTCAAACGTCTTGATGATAAACTTGATAAACACAAGGATGAATTCAATAAAGATTTGAAACAACTAGAATCAAGTTTCAGAATCACCCTTAACAATTCGTACAAATCTTTGGAACAAAAACTAACACAGACTTTCACACAACAAACACAGTCTCTAGACAAGAGATTAACCCAAGCTGAAGAGACGTGTGAGGCCAATAAGCAGGAGTTTACAAAACAGTTACGAGACCACCGCACTGAAATGCTTCAGACATTTAACAAACATGCACATGACGTAGATACCCAACTTGAAGATGTTAATATTAAACTTAATTCAGTCAGTGATGCATGCTATAAAAACTCCACTATTCTAAGCAATCATTTGACAAATTTTCAAACGGAAATTGTACCTAGGATTGATACACAAGATTCTACAATTGCCAAAATATCAGCTGATCTACAACAGTTTGTATCCACTTCAGCTGACTCTATTAAGTCTATACACAATACAGTTTCCGCAGTAAGTAATAATGTGGTTCAAGTGCACAATAAGGTACAAGATTTAGCTGCCACCACTGAGACAAATGCTCAACAAATTGCAGAGGTACAACAAAATGTCTCTAGAATTGATGAGGATGTTACCTCCCTTACACAGGAAGTTGTAAATAGTAAAGTCCAGTTGACATCGTTCAATGAACAGGTCCTCAACATTGATCAGCGACAACAACAAACACTGCAACATGTCTCCATTTTGGATTTGCAAGTACAAAAAGCACAAACAGATATTCAGGGTTGCCAAAGCAAAGTGGGACAATTAGTTAAGCAGGGGATATCAGCTGTTGATCTTAGAACATCAGAATTACCATTACTTGGAAACTCGGAAACATATTCTGCACCCATAGAGGTGACAGAACCTAGCATTAATGCATCAGCTGATCCATTACCACCTACTGACCACTTAGATTCTATTGCAGTAGAAACAACTAATTTTCCAAAACTGAAATTCAGGTACAGCCCTCAGCTGATCTTTCACAGGCCATTGACCCACCTGTTGTATATAATAATATTGTATCTGAACTTGTCAATATTGAAACTGATGTTCTGCCTGCTACGGCGGAGCCTTCACAAGTGATTAATGATAATGAACATTCAACAGTAACTTTATGTGTTAGTAAAGATTTTATGGATGTCGCTACTGTTCAAATGGAAGAACAGATTCATAATATACAATCAGCTGATCCCACAACACAGGCTGTTTGCTCATATGAGCCTAATATTTCCAAATCCAAACAGCTTGTAAGGCGATACAAGCCTACTTTTGTGGATAAGCTGAAACAGCAATTATTTCAGAAAATGTTTCCTGAAAACATTCATACTGATTTGCCACAAATTACTATTCCTAATTGGGAACAATGTGGTCTTAATCAACTATTTTTCACTTTTATTCTTTTTCAGAATGTAAGAGATTTTTCAGGCAGTGAGTACTTCATTAAATTTTATCCTGATAATTTCAGGAAACCCGTTGCATTCGGTATGGCAAAAGAAAACAGGGTTTCGTTTTCACAAACTCACTTGTCTATGCTGCACCAGCACAATAAGACTACTTTGAGTTATGATTGTTTTGGGAGGGGATAAAGATGAAAAGTATGTTGAACCCCTTACCATCAAACAGAAGGCCAACACTTTTTGCTGAATGGAGGAATGTCTTAAAACTTAAACCTACTAATCCTCCTGTTCAGGTACACCCATGGGAAATCTACGCTTGCACACAGTCTCAGACAACCTGTGTTACTTTAAATGTTTTTCATTTTTGCACCTTTTTGATAGTTAGTATTTGTTTATCTGAGTCTTTTACTCAGCTGAGTTTGATTTTTGAAGTTGTATTGGGACCAGAAGTTTTGCAAACTCTTTACTTTTCTAATGAGTACTTTCATCTAATAATATTTGAACATCTACCTTGGGAAGTCATATGCCAGATTAGATTGGATAGAATTTCTGAGACACCAAGGGCGGAGCTTATGGATGTTGAGATGGATTGTCAAAGGGATAAAGTTGTTTGTGCAAGTGAGGAAGTTGATGCTCTAGTTAAAGTAGAGGTGGAGATATAACATGTTTTCCTATATTTTTGGGGGAGGCTGGAAGAGAAGAAAGTACCATTTTGGGGGAATGCGTTATTGTTATTTTATTAATAGGGCCAGGGAATAGAGTCCTGCCTGCGAATCCCATTATTATTAGGGCCAGGAAGCAAAGACTTACCTGCGAATCCCATATTTATTATTAGGGCCAGGAATTGGAGACTCACCTGCGAATCCCATAATTATTAATTGCATTTCCACCCATTATTATTATGTATCAGTGTAACAAAACAAGGCGACCTCCTATATTAAAACACATTAGGCATCACCTAGGGATGACCTCACATACACAAATAAGGCGTCATTGTTATTTCATATAGTTACACAATTTCATACACAATACATATATATATATAGGAAACATGAGCAATCAACACACTATAGAGACAAAAGCGGAAATGACCAAGTTTGTTACACATAATGGAATCTTGGAGATATGATATTAAAACTGATGTGAGTTTACATTCTTGTTGCGGAAGAATGAATTGAAAGCTATTTTGGAAGTTATGTACTGTCTTAAGTGTTTATCGATGTACCGTAGAACGGTTTTGGGACGGCAATTCCTATAGTCTTGTACACTAAGAAGGTTGACTGATGTTAGTAATGTGATGAGGATACACACATACTTTCAAATATTTTTATAGTAAAAATAAACCACTCTAAGCAAACTTTTTATAATAAACTTTCCTATACATTTTCCTACTTTAAGTAACACTTTCTTCGCTTTGTCTTATTTACCCAACTTAGGTTGAGGATTTTTTTTTTGTGCTTTGTTGCACCTTAGGCACTTCATAGTGACCTTAAGCAATCAGAATTTTGAGAGTAATGTTCATTATTAACAATACACTATAACACTTGAACTAACTTCCTAAACTATAACTGATTTGAGTATACAACTTTTCTTGTGACATTATTCTGAGATATTTGGTCCAGGGGACACACACCCCATTATAACCACACATAACCAGGACCTACCTCTTTTGCAGAATAAGTTGTTATAATATTTATAAAGGATATATGATTTCTTGCACCAGTGTACTGGTGAACACAACGAGTGTTGTAATACTTGTGAGATATTTGGTACAATGTATATTGACTCTCAACCAGTATACTGGTTCCTCGCAACTACGTTGCACACATACACTACTTTTATACTCTCATTTTACACAGCAGTGTACTGCTGCTTGGAAACTACGTTTCCTTATAAGTTACAATTTACCCCTACACATTTTTAGATATATCTTTTATTATGGGGATAATATTTTGTCAATAAATCTAATAAGTAATATTTTTTATGATTGTAATAAATTCAGTTGAATTGAGTGATCCAATAACTTGGCTTGGACCAAGTTCATTTTCATATGTTTTAATTTGATATGTTTATGCTTGTATTTTTTCTTGTACTTTTATTGTTAGGGTTTCCTTTGGATAAATTTTTGTAACATTACTTACTTATAGGACTTATAACTTGTACTTGTTTTCCATTTTACTTACTATTTGCAATTATTTTATCACCGTTTACAAGGTGAATATTTCTCTTTGTTTCATTTGCCAACAACTTGTGAAATTTCATTGTAAATACTATGATTATTGTAATCTTACTTTTGTACCTATTTTTGTATTTGATCTTAATTTTTCCTTAGGTATATGTTAGTCATTAAGAACAATTTGGCCGCCACTAATTCCCGTATTTCGTTTTCTGTTTTGTATCTTTCACAGACCAGCTAGCTGACCGAGTTTCCCCAGGCTACTCCTGCTGCGTCAGGAACCGGGGATGATGGACTGTACTCGGCAGAACTAGCCATAAGGCTGTTGGTTTATATAAGTTACGAGCCTTAAAGTCTGCGCCCGTTTCAGGACTTGGGTTTTCACCCATTTAGGGAGTTATGTAGCAAGGGTGTGAGGTGTAAAAAGGGGAAGGTGGTAAGGCCATAATAAAACAGTGTAATATGCAAACAAAGACGTTCACAGAACGAAAGACTTTCCAATATGGAATTGTAAAGAAAGATTATTTGTAAAACACCATTTTGTTCCTTATGTTTATGCTTATAAAATATTAAACCTTAAGGTTTTTCTTTCTTAAAACAGATCGAATATTCCTTGTATAATATTTGTCAATGTACTTTTGTAATTTACATGTACACAATTTATGTTTTATATTGATAATATGTTTGATAGTTCGACAATTTTGTGAGAACACACATGCTTATAAGTTTGTGATCATTTTTTATATTTTTACATTTTTGTTATTTGATCATAAATTCTCAGTAATATCAATCTTTTAAGAGTGAATGAGTTTGAAAATTTTGTAATAATCTTGTGAGAGAGAGTTAAAGTTTTGAGATTGTTATAAATGATAATATTTTGTTTTGAGTATGAATGATGGAGAGAGAACCGAATCAACAAGAGATAGTTAGATTTTGTGGGAGTAATTCATTTCATTTGGGGAATTTAAATTTTTTTTCTTCTATTTTTCAAGATATTCAGTTAGTTTTCTTGGGAAAATAACCTCAATCTTCGGGGGGCATGTAAGCATCTTAGAATTTTGGTTAAATTCTAGCCTCTCACCTTTAGACATTAGAGGGAAAGTTTACTCTGTAGTAGAAGATAGTTTCGTTTCATGGTTAGGTTATGAGAGTAAGGCTTTGTATGGCATAGAGATACCGTAACCTATCACACTAAATAAAACCTTTTAGGGATAATAAATGCACCCATAATTAAATAAAGGCTCTAAATAAACCTTTAATAACAAAAAGAAGACATCAGGTTGGGAGGAAAGAGATTAAATCCCACAACTTCAATTTCAAATAATAGATTTTGATATAAGTTAACTTCGTAGTTTCTAAACCAATTTGAATGTAGTAAAGACCTTTAGTAGTTGTTAAACGCCGAATATAAACTCTGAATAATAATAAACAAACTTTAGTCAACTGGAAATTAAACAATCAGTAATAATATTACCTTGGACTTAGGAATTGCTAACTGGGGAACATTTTGTCATTTTAAACCAATTTTAGGAGCAATAAAGTAACTTAATAGCAAATAAACCAACTAAAGTAACTTTCTGTAGTGATATTAACACCTTTTACTAACCTTTGATATGATAATCCATAATAATCCAGTTCAGTGCACAAGTAATTTCTAATATTTGGCATTTCACTGTTTTAACATACTTTCGAACCAAATAAAGTAATTGTAGGGAAGTAATCAGGCGATTAAAAGATAAATTCACTAAAATTTCGTAGTTTCAGGACGTTTAAATAACTTAAATCAATTTTTAATGCTTCGTCAGTTGCACTTCACTCTAAATAATTTTTATCTCAAAATCCTAGAGGACATTCAAAATAAAAAGTAGATTTCCGGAAAGAACCAAAAATCTAAGATCACGTATAATTATTTCAAGTAATTACCAGCAATAGAACCGATGCTATAGAGATCTTAAAATTGCATCCACGTGTGGAGTTTAGAAATATTTTCCAACCGATCTAAAGTAGATACAGAGATGAGACAACTTTCAGAATACGCGATTTAATTCAGAGAATCTCGTGGTAATTTTATATTTGCAATAAAAGTCCTAGAAATAAAGTTATAAAATTAAAACAAAAATCACACTTTGGTTACAGCGTGGTTAATCTTTCCCTGCACCAATCTTAATAAAAATCACACCAATAAACTCGCGAATTTTTGTAGATCACAGTGAGAATAAAATAATTTGCATAAATCGTGGCATTAATAAAATGACGAAATGTAGGAATTTTCAGCATAATAGTAAATCCCCAGGTAGGAAAGTAGTCCACTTCTACGCTGGGAACTTTTAAACCAGTTGCTTAAAATTATTCATTAAATATTCACTATTTCACAATTAAATATGTCGAAACACTGCCACACTTAAAGTTTTGGATAACTGTTTAGTTACTGAGATATTTCCGATCTAATTCGTTAAAGTGTGGGCAGAAAGCGGCGTTCTGGCTCTGACGTCAGCGAAGGTATAAATTAGAGGCCGAGGTGACGCTATTGTCTTTTTCCGGGTTGCAGTCTTGTTAGTAAGATGATCTAAGCGTGTGTTGGTGTGTTGGCTATTCCGACGTTAGGTTGGAGTGCGGGAGTTATGTTGGCATTTCTGGAGTCAGCCATTATGGAAGGGGCGTGGCTTTGGTTTGACATGAACTTGTAACTTTTCTTTGGGGTTTGTTCGGTGTTACCTCTCTCCATAACCTGTAACTTTTGGATCGATTGTTCGATTAGCCTACGCAACTTAAGAATGCTGTTTGAACTTTGAATTTTCATTTTAATAAACTGGAAGAATTTTGGAAAGTGAACTGTTTCATTTCTGTAGCTGTTACCATACCTTTTCAATATTTGGGTCATTAAATATTGTGGCGACCTGTTAGCATTCTTGTTGTATCCTGGCAACATGGTCAAGTTAAATTAAAATATGTAACAAACTTTCATTGGACAGTGAAGTGCTACCAAGACAGTTAGATAAGGTACTTAGGCGATACCAACCCCAGTGTCGGTCTGGTTCCTTACAATGAGGGAAAATTGGAACAAAGTTGACAGCAGTAATATTAAAATGTTACTTTTCTCCCTTAAATTTCAAACACTGTACTAACAGTAATCATATTTTTATTCCTTGCAATTTTATCGACTTTTTGTACCTAATTCTAGCCTTCTAAATATTTGATTAACATTTCAAATTTCTTTATTTTACTAAAAAAAATCTTACAATTCACTCAATTACTCCAATTTTATCCAGAATGTGTATACCTGACCACCTGTCATATTAAGATTTCTAATAACTCTTTTTATCAATTATCATTTTCCCTTTGTTTGTGTCAACCAATCGCATTGTGAGTTGGACTTAGGACCTTTTCTAAACAGCCTAGGCGAGATTATAGATATATAACGTGGTGCTGGTGAGAGATTGGAGATAAATAATCAAATGGATACTAATTGTAGATCCATGATGTACCTTATCTTGAAATATTATTTAAATTGAGTCTTGATACTTGCTGCTTACCAGAGGATTGGAAAAGTGTGATAGTAGTGCCAGTACATAAAGGAGGGGTGAGAAATAGAGTCGAAAATTATAGGCCAATCAGCTTGACATCAGTGATAGATAAATTAATGGAGAGATAGGTATGCAACCACATCAGAAATATATGTGAGGAGCGTAAGTGGTTTTTAAGTAGGACAACATGGCTTTAGGCAAGGATATTCATAGGAATCTCAGTTGGTGGGATATATGCAAGATATTTCAGATGAAATGGACAAGGGAGGTCAAATTGATTGTGTAGCACTAGATCATTCAAAGGCTTTTGACAGAGTGAGCCATAAAATGGTAGTAAATAAGATAAAATCTATTGGTATGGAAAGGACAGGTAAAATAGACCCAACACTCACCAAAGATGAAGGGAGGAGGACAGCAGCAACACAAAACAACATACAAACAATGAAAATATAATATTTTGGGTGAAAATCCCTTCTTCAAGTTAACAGAGGTAGGTGGCTGGGCTCGCGAAAGACTTGCATTCGACACAGCCACTCATAGAAAGCAATAGACCATTGGAGGTGGTGGGGGGAGCAATGATAACATAACCGCGAGTATAAAACTGATTAAAATGGTTGAAAAAATCATAGTAATAAAAAAATACAAATAATAATATAATTGAAAAATATATGAATATATTGTGCTGGCCAGTGATGGGTGTATAGGGTGAGGATGGAGGATATTAACAGAAATCGAGGCCTGGAGGATGTCTAGACTGCAGGATGTGTTGATATGCCAACTCCCACCTGTGGTTTTCAGATTGGGAAGTAGTGTCTGGAAGTACTCTATGGCTCTGCCTGTGAAGCAGTTATTAAGGTAGCGGGTGTTGTATTATCAATAAAATCTATTGGAATGGATCAGAAAGTGATTTGCTGGATAGAAGAATTTTTGAAAGGTAAAAACAGGAAGTTAGGGTAGGAAATGCAGTATCAAAAGAAGTGGAAGTAAAAATGGGAGTGCCACAGGGTACGTTATTGGGACCATTGCTATTTATTATTCTAATGAATAATTGTGTTGATTGTTTACTATCAGGAAGTAGAAAGGATCAAAATGGTTTAGTATTGTAAACAGTTGCAGGGTGATCAGGACAGGATATCTAGTTGGGTTGGTAAACATGGGATGATGAGAAATGCAAAGGGGAGTCAGCTTATTTGATACACAAATGAAAAACTAAAGGTTGATTATGATTACAAGGTGAGGAAAGAATTGCTTATTGAAGACCTGAAATGTAAATATCTTGGCATTACATTTGATAACAAGCTTAACTGGGCAGAACACATTAAAAAGGTGGTAGGAAAAGGTTTTAAAACTCTGCATTTGTTGGAGAGAATGATGAGGGGATGTATGAGAGAAGTAAAGGAAGTGGGTTACAAAACTTTGGTCAGGCCATTGCTTGAATATGGTAGTGTAGTATGAGACCCACTTTTTGAGTATCAAATACAGGAGTTGGAGAGGGTGCAAAGAAGGGCTGCTAGATTTGTTTCTGGAAATTATTGCAGAAGGCAATCAGTAATAGATATGATAAAAGAGCTGGAATGAGATTCAATGGAAGACACAAAGAGGGTGAAGAATCTAATGGGGGTGTACAAGGTGTATATTGGTGATGAGGCATGGAAAGATATTGGTGTATGAATTGAAAGTAATGCATGGAGGGGAAATATGATCATGACCACAAGTTGGCACTTAATTTCAGGCACAAGGGTGTACGAATATTCTCTTTTGTAGGTAAGGGTGTTAGGGACTGGAATAACTTACCAAGAGAAATGATGAATAATTTGCCAAACACCTTGAAAGAATTTAAAGTTAAAATTTGTAAAGGACAAATGTACGTGGTTGCAGAAAAGGAAGAAGATGGGTGTTTAGGGAAATTGCCACCGGAGCTTGCGCTCCATTGCAATTTAATTAAATATTATTAAAATCACAAATGTTAAAGAAACAGATAAAGCATCTAAAACAATAACTGGCAGGGGCAGAACAGGGAAGGGGAAGGCTACTGCTCAAAATATCACAAAGCCAGTAACAAGAGTGTTATTAGTGAACTGTAGAAGTATAATAAACAAAGTAATAGATATTGTAAACTTGATAGAGATACACAAACAACAAGTAATTATAGGACTAGAGCCTTTGTTAAATGAAAAAGTACTAGGGGAGTGTCCATAAATTACACAGCTCCTTTTTAGTCTCCTGTGAACCTCTCCTCCCCCCCCCCCACCCCAACCCCACGTAGCTCTATGTGTTTTTTGCCTATACTACACCCCCCCCCCCTCCTTTTCCCATGTACAATGTAGCATTTGCCCCTATCGAACTAGGAATCTGGCTTGGAACTCCCACCCCAGCCCAGTGTAGCTTTTCAGCCTACCCCTTCCCCCCCCCCCCCCCCGCCCAGACATAACCATGTAGTTTATGGTTGCTCCCTAGACAATAAGGTTTTTCCCGAAGGTTACAGAATGTAACAGATATAGAAGAGCAATTGGTGGAGGGGTTTTCATACTACAGGTCAGTGGTGTGAACTGTAGTACCACCTTGAGTTACTTGGAGTAGATTTCTGGGGTAATAAAAGTGAAAATACCAGGGTTTTTGTTGCTTAGAAGATAAAATTTATACTCAAGAGTTCAGAAGTGAGAGTAGAATGGCCATTATTGGTGGGCATTTAAATTTACTAAGTGTCAAATGGGTAGTAGAAAATAAGATTAATAACACGAGGAAATAGAGATTTGAAAATACCTTAATAAGGTAAGGAGGCTTTACACAAGTGGTAAAGCAAAACGTAAGGGAACGAAACATGTTGAGTATGTTTCTCCTAAAGCCTGATGATAACCTAGTGTGGTGTCAAGTAATGGAAGTAATTAGTGATCATGAAGCAGTTCTTATGTACATTAGAATATTCAGTAAACCAGTGGCCAAAATTTAAGGGGGAAATAGGTACAATTATAAAAAGACACAAATTTCAAAATTCAAGAGATATTTCAAGGAAAGTTTGAAAACAAACGAAAGGATGGCACAATTACAGTGGAGTCAAAGAGGGAAGAGTTCAAAGAGACAATGAAAAAGTGGCACAGGAAAAAAATAATTGAAAACAGAAAATAAAGTGACGTACAGAACCTAGTATTATAATTGAGAGGTGATGCATTTGAAGAAGTTGATGATAAGAGAGTATTACAGAATCAAGACACAGGAAGGCAGAATGGAATATTTGAAACAACTAAAAGAGGAACTGGTAAGAGCAAAGAAGGTGGCTAAAGATGGGTTTGTAAGGACAAAGACCGATACTGGGGTTGTAGTATTGCCTAAGTGCCTTAACTTAAACTCTTGATAGCACCTCACTGTTCGATAAAAACTTACTGAATCTGTTAATTTGCGTTGACCATGTTGCCAGGATATTCAACTAGAACGCTTCAGGCCGCCACAATATTTGAAGACCCCAAATATTGAAAAGGTAATTTAGTAGCTACGGAAATAAAACAGTTCACTTTCCCAAAAATTCTTCAAGTTTATTCAAATGAAATCCAAAGTTCAAAACAGCGTTCTTACAGTTGATTAGGCATATCGAACACTCGTTCCAAACGTTTGCAGATTGTGGAGAGAAATGAAGACCGACCGACCCCTTGATGAAAATTATAAGTTCATGTTGATAAACAAAGGCCACGCCCCAAAAGCCAAAATGGCCGATCCGGTGGAACCAACTCAAAACTTGAGTTACCAACGCACACGCACCTAGCACGTCATGTCAGTACAACGTTCAAACCCGGAAAGCTTGGCGTCACCTCCCCGTCCTCTGATTTATAACCTCGCTGACGTCAGAGCCAAAATACAACTTTCTGCTAACACCTAAACGATTTAGATCGGAAATAACTCAGTAACTAACCAATTATGCGAAACTTTAGGTGTGACAGTGATTATACTTATTTAATTGTAAAATAATGGATATTTAGTGATTAACTTTAAGCATCTGGTTTAAAAGATCTTAGTGTAGGAGTGAACTACTTTCCTACCCCGGGGAATTACTATTGTTCGAGAAACTTCTATATTTCGTCATTTTATTAACGCCACAATTTATGCAAATAATATTATTATCACCGTGTTCCACTAAAATTCCTGAGTTTATTGGTGTAATTTTTATTAAGATTGGTGCAGGGAAAGTTTAACTACGACGTAACCAAAGTGCGATTTCAGTTTTATTTTTATAACTTTATTTCTATTACTTTTATCGCAAATATAAAATTACCACGAGATTCTCTGAATTAAATTACGTATTCTGAAAGTTATCTCATCTCTGTATCTACTTTTGAATGGTTGTAATTAATTTCTAAACTCTCCACGTGGTTGCAATGAGAAATAAATTTTAAGATCTCTATAGAATCGGTTCTATTGCCTGGAATTACTTGAAATTATTATATGTGATATTAGATTTTTAGGTCTTTCCGGAAATCTACTTTTTATTTCAAATGTTCGCTAGGATTTTGAGATAAAAAAATGTTAAAAGTGAAGTGCATCTGACGAAGTATTAAAATTGTTTTAAGTTATTTAAACGTTCAGAAACTACGAAATTTTAGTGAATTTATGTTTTAATGATATTATTACTTCATCACAACTACTTTATTCTGTTCGAAAGTGTATAAAAACAGTGAAATACCAAATATTAGAAATTTCTTGTGTGCTGAACTGGATTATTTTGGATTATCATCTATAAGGTTAGTAAAAGGTGTCAATATTATTACAGAAAATTAGTGTAGTTGGTTTATTAAGTATTGAGTTACTTTCTTGCTCGTAAATTGGTTTAAAAATGACAAAATGCTCCCAGGTAGAAGCTTATAATTCCCAAGTTGGATTACTGATGATTATTTAATTTTCAGTTGATTTAAAGCTTATTTATTATTATTCAAAGTTTATATTCGGCATTTAGCAACTACTAAAAGTCTTTACTGCATTCAAATTGGTTTAGAAACTGTGAAGTTAACTTATAGCAAAATTTATTATTTGAAACTGACTTTGAGTGATTTAACCTATTTCCTCCCAAACTAATGTTTTCTTTCTGTTATAGAGGGTTTATTTTAGGGCTTTTATTTACTTTTGAATACTTTTATTATTCCTAAAGTGGTTTATTTAGTGTGTTTGGTTACTGTATCTTCATGCTATATAAAGCTTCACCCCCATAACCTATACATGAAATGAAAACTATCTTGCTACAGAGTAAGCTTTCCCTCTAATGCCTAAAGGCGGGAGGCTAGAATTTGCTAAAATTCTAAGATGCTTACAGGTTGACGAAGAATATTATTGGTGCAGGGAAACGACGGACTGATGCATCTAGAAATTTTTATGACTATTAAAAAAAAAAAAAAAAAACCCTGAGGAGAAGGGAGTATGTTGATGAGCCAATTAAAGATAAGGACAGAGAAGAAGTTACAAAGAACTTCAAAAAAAAAGGGAAAGATTTTGAGTAACTTGTATAATGACCACTAAGGATGATGATACAGGAATAGGAGGATGTAAATTGGAGAACCAGCTTACACACACAATTAGAAATAAGCAGACTAAAAAATTTGAAATTCATCTTGAGCATATCATGAAGGAACTAAGAAAGCTGAAAAACCATTAAAGGGTTGGTGTAGATAAAGTTACTGCAAGTGTCTTAAAGATAGAAGGATGTGACATTGTACCTTACATAGAAACATTATTTAAGATGAGTCTATAATTGCTGCTTGAAATAGGAATGGAGAAGTGCGATAGTGGTACTGGTACATAAAAAAGAGGTAACAAGTAGGGCAGAAAATAATATGACAATAAGTTTGCCATCATTGTTATGAAAATTACTGCAGAGACTGGTACTCAAAATTGGAGGGAGAAATAGGTACGATTATAAAAAGGCACAGATATCGAATTTGAAGAGATATTAAAAAAAAAAAAAAATCATCAAATGGAAGGAAAGCACAAGTACATTTAGAGTCAAGGTGGCAAGAGTTCAAGGTGATGATAAGAAAGGGGGAAGAAAAATTTATTCGAAAACAGAAAATAAAGAGAAGTAGAGAACCTGTGTACTATAACAGGGAGGTGTAAACGTTAAAGAGGTTGGTAACTAGAGAACATAACAGAGTTAAGATACAGCAGGGGAATATTTAAAACAACTAAATGAGGACTTAATAATAGTTAAGAAGGTGGCTAAAGATGGGTCTATGAAGAGTATTGTCAGTACATGGGGGCACTGATTCAGCTAAAAATTTCTACGGTTATGTTAGAAAACCGAGGGGAAGGCAGGTTGTTAAGACGCGTTTAGATAAGGGTGGAGAACAAGTTAGGGAGGATTTGAAAAAAGGCAGAGATTTTAAGTAACAGGCTTAGTGAGAGCATTAGAGACAATGAACCAGAATCGGGAGTCCCTAAATCAGATAACGAGCTTAACAAAACAATTAAAAATGAGTAAACCATAAAATTTGAAAATCATCCTGAGGATATAATGAAGGAACTAAAAAGTCTGAAAAAACATAAAGGGGCTGGTGTAGATAATATTACTACAGATGGCTTAAAGATAGCCAGATGTGACATTGTATCTTATCTTGAAATATTTTTTTAAATTGAGTCTGAATACTTGCTGTTTACCAATGGATTGGAAAAATGCAATAGCAGTGCCAGTACTTAAAGGAGGGTTGAGAAATAGAGTCGAAAATTATTGGCCATTCAGTTTGACATCAGTTGCAGGTATATTAATGGAGAGATTGGTATGCAACCACATAAAAAATATATGCAAGGAGCGTAAGTGGTTTTTAAGTAGGCAACATGGCTTTAGGCAAGATACTCATGCAAATCTCAATTGGTGGGATATATGCAAGATATTTCGGATAAAATGGACAAGGCAGGTCAAATTGATAGAGTAGGACTAGATCTTTCAAAGGATTTTGAAAAAGTGAGCTCTAAATTTGTAGTAAATAAAGTAAAAACTATTGGAGTTGATGAGAAAGTGATTTTCTGGATAGAAGAATTTTTGAAACTTAGAAAACAGAAAGTTAGGGTAGGAAATACAGTATCAAAAGAAGTAGAAGTAAAAATGGGAGTGCCACAGGGTTGCACAATAGGGACCACTGTTATTCATTACTCTAATGAATAATTATGTTCACTGTTTCCTATCACAAATTATATTGTTTGCAGATCACATAATGCAATTTTAAAGGATCAATATGGTAGAGGACTAAACAGCCACAGGGAGATCTGGCCAGGGAATCTGGTTGGGTTGGTAAACATGGGATGAAGATAAATGCAAAGAAGGGTCAGCTTATTAGATACAAGGTTTATTATGATTATAGGGTGGGGAAAGAATTGCTTGTTAAAGACTTGAAAAGTAAATATCTTGGCATTACATTTGATAACAAGCTTAACTGGACCGGTGGTAGCAAAAGGTTTCGAAATTCTGCACTTGTTGGAGTGTGATGAGGTGATATACGAAACAAGTAAAGGTATTGGGTTACAAACTTTGGTCAGACCATTGTTTGAAAATGGTAGTGTAGTATGGAACCCACATTTTGAGTATCAAATACAGGAGTTGGAGAGGGTGCAAAGAAGGGCTGCTGGATTTGTTTCTAGAAATTACTGCAGAATGCAATCAGTAACAGATACATTAAAAGAGCTGGAATGGGACTCATTGAAAGACAGTAGGAGGGTGAAGAGCGTCATGGGAGTGTACAAGATGTATTTTGGCGATGAGGCATGGAAAAATATTGGTGTAAAAATTGGAAGTAATGCATGGAAGGGAAAAGATGACCATGAGCACAAACTGGCACTAGATTTCTGGCACAAGGATGTAGGAAGATTCTCTTTTTTAGGTATGGGTGTCAAGGATTAGAATAAGTTAACAAGAGAAATGATGAATAATTTTCCAAATGTTGAAACAATTTAAAGTTCAAATTTGTAGAGGGCAAAGGCAGGTGGGTGCAGAAAAGGGGGAAAGTTGGTGTTTAGGGAAATTGTTACTGGGTGGTGGGCTTTATTGCAATTTAATTAAATATTATTATTATTAACCATCTAGAAAGTATGTGAGGGAGGTAAGTGATTTTCACGTCAACAACATTGCTTTAAACAAAGATATTCATGCAAATCTCAATTAGCCGGCTATGTGAAAGACATTTCAATCGAAACTGATAGGGGAAGCCAAATAGATGTGTGGCCTTAGATCTTTGAAAGGCTTTTTGACGCAGTGAGCCATAGAATCGTAAATAAGGTAAAATCCATTGGAGTGAATGAAAAAAGCAATCTTTTGAGTAGAAAGTTTCTTAAAATGTTCTTATTTTTATTTATTTATTTGTCTTACGGTCACAGTAATACATTACATGTAATTAAAAATAAGATAGGATAGGGAAAATAAACAGTTACCCGTCACTTACCACAGGCTGCCTTCATCTGTGGTAAGTGACGGGTAACTGTTTATTTTCCCTATCCTATTTTCAGTGCCTCGCGGCAGTTTCTTTGTTTCCTTTATCCATGTAATTATATCAGTGTGTTCACACTAACTCATAATTCTAATGACTTATGATAGTAATGATGGTTTACTGTCAGAAGTTATGTTGTGTGCAGATGACATAATGTTATATAATAGGATCAGATTGGTATAAGATTTTAAACAGCTGCAAGGTAATCTAGACAGCATATTTGGCTGGGTAGGTCAACAATGGTTAAAGATAAATTATTATTATAAATTTTCATCTAATTACCCATTTTCATATTATTTTTTAAATTTTCTTTTATAATTGGAGTGTTAAATTCCTCCCCCATTTATTTTTCCAATTTAGAAATTTTAATTTTAAATTCCTTAAGCATTTGTGTTAAATTATTCATCACTTCACTTGGTTATTTTATTCCAATCCCTGACACCCTTACCAACAAAAGAAAATCTCCCCCCTCCCTTATGCATGAAATTGAGTGCCAGCTAATAGTCATGGTCACCTTTCCTCTTAAATGCACCATTTCTAATTCTTTGACCAATATCCATCCAAACCCCATCACCAAGATATGACCTATACATTCCTAGCTGTCTCTTCACCTTTCTCCTTTCCTGCAATGACCCTCAAGCCAGCCCCTTCATCATATCAGTTACTGACTGGGTTCTGCAATAATTTCCACAAACAAATCTAGCTGTTCTTCATTGCACATCCTCCAACTCTTGTATTTGATAACCAAAATGTGGGTCCCAAACTACAACACCATATTCATCCAATGTTCTGACCAAAGTGTTGTAACCCAATTCAGGAACTGGAGGCGGTGCAAAGGAGGGCTGCTAGAATTGTCTTTGGAATATGCCACAGAAAACAATTAGTAATTGATATAATAAATGTGTTTAACTGGGGTTCACTGAAAGGCAAGAGGAGGGTGAAGAGTGTAATGTGATGAAAAATGCATATATTGGTGATGAGGTGTGGAGAGATATTAGTGTAAGAATTAGGAAAGGTGCTTGGAAGGGAAAAGACCATGACCACAAACTGGCACTTGATTTCAAGCACAAGGGTGTGGAAAGATATTCTTTTATAGAAAATTGTGTCAGGGATTGGAATTAGTTACCAAGAGAAATGTTGAATAAAGTACTATAAACCATGAAATAACTGAAAGTTGACATTTGTAGAGGGCAAAAGCAAGCAGATACAGTTGGGTGGAGAGTGGATGAGTATGGAAATTACCACTGGAGCAATATTCCAGCAGGCCCGGCGTTAGGGAGGGGTAAACGGGGCAAAAGTAGCCGGGGCCCGAGCCTCCTAAGGAGGCCCTCCGTCCAGGGTGACTAAGTAAATAGAAATAAACTTCAAAAACTTTTTAAAAAAAGGTGTTATGTAATTTTCTTGCATTCTGACTTTATCAAAAAATCAAAGATTAAAGAAACAAAATTTTCAGGTGGAGGGGCCACTAAGAATGTTTATCCGGGACCAGAGAATCCTAGCGCCAGCCCTGTATTCCAGCACCATTAAATTAAATTAATTAAATTAAAAAGAGTGCTGGAGTGTCAGAAAAATTTCTGCCTGATACAGTGGCATTTACAATAAGCACATTAAGCCATTGTAATTTGAGATGTTGATACATCACTGACCAAAGTTCATACAGTATTTCATGGATGTTTGGCAAGCATTCACGGTCAACTCAGCCACATATCTCTTTGTTTGTATAGTCTTCATCAGGCGGTGTGAAATTTGAATTTTACTTCTGCTTTATATTCTACCATCATTGAGGAAAATCTACATAAGGGAGGATAGAAGTATTGTAACTGGTCTGTGATTAATGTGGATTTTAGGCTATTTAGGACAGAGAGTGGTTAATCTCACCATTCATCAATAAAAACTAATATCTGGGTGGGTGTCATGTTTGATTATATGAAACCCTTAAGTGCTGGAAAAAAACCATGGTGCAGTACAGTAATATCTCAAACTTATGCGATAGGTGGGACCGAGCAATAACCACAAGTTGAATTTGCATAAGTTGTGGTACAATTTTGCATATAAGCACAAACAAATTTTGTTTAACTGGGATCAGAAAATATTAAAATAAGAAAATATTAAGTTAGAAGCAGAATATGCAATAAAATCTTAGATAATTAAAAAATTACATTACAATGAATTGCAAGAATGTAAACCAAAGTTATTTTGACTTTGAATACTTGCTTCATAAATTCTAACACAGTCGCCTGATTGGTCAAAAATTTTTCTTGTTATGTAAAACTTCCTTGTAAAATGCTAGTAATTAATTTATTTCATCTTTTTTAGCAGAGATGAGCACTTCATTAGGGTCTTTTATTATCAAAATTTGTAATCCTTTTTCATAAGTTTCAGTGGTGAAAATAAATAAATAAAAAAGATACAGTTTTATCCTGACATCATTTAAAGTTTCTTTTTTGTAAATTTTTTCCTTAGATTGTTCAGTGATTCTGAAGGAATTTAAAACATTAATCTTTCTCACATGGGCAAAATTAGTTAAGGCATCCAGAGGATGAGCTGGTACATTCTCAATCACTTAAAATGGGATTTGTTCATATTGACAATAATGTACAACCTGAGGTTTGAAATGATGACCAATCCAGTCCTCAAAAAGGGAAGCTGTAGCTTGAGCTTTATGAGGTGACTTCCAAATCACAGGTAAGAAAATTTTAGATTTATTTTTTAATGCTCTTGAATTTTCTCAGCTATAAACTAAGAGAGGTTTTCATTTACAATCACTATCTGCATTCGCACCAACCATTACTGCTAATTGATCTTTGCTGTCTTCCCACAACATAAAAGTTAGTTTGCCACCTTCTTCCAGAACAAGCCAGGTTCATCCATGGTGAATATGGTTTAGCTGGTATAGCCACCTTCTTCAATCACAGCTTTCAGTTTCTCTGCTTGCCACCTCTCCACTTTCTGGTATGCTGTGCTATGACTTTTGAATCAGCTGAACCAACTGTTACTACCTTTAAACATTTGATCTTTAGCCACCTCCACAGCTTCTTCTTTTAGTCTCTCAAAAATGAGCTTAACTTGAGAGCACATCTTGTACTCAACAACCGAATAATTTTTCACACTTACTTGATTATCACACCTTAATTTTAACACTTTTTTCATCACAACAATAATATAATGATATATGCGAGTGATGCTTGAATTTAAATGCTGAGCATTTTCCACTTCTTTGAGATTAATCTTTTGTAACTATTCTGACTGTCGATTTCGGTAGATCTTTGACAATTCACAAATTTTTATTCTTTGATAATTTTAAGTTTATATTTCACAGATAATGTTTTTTCTTGTTTGATGCAAAATATCAACTTCATTTTTTTAGATGACACACTAGAGGCTATCAAGTATCTATAGGTATAAAAGACATACAATATGAATAACGCAAACAGTCGACATAAAGAAATTAACATTATGGCTATTTTACTAGATTTGGCAGTCTCTCTTCAAGTATCTGTGAGTTCTTAACATATTTTAT
The DNA here is from genome assembly GCA_031002005.1 of Vandiemenella viatica. Classification (NCBI taxonomy): domain Eukaryota; kingdom Metazoa; phylum Arthropoda; class Insecta; order Orthoptera; family Morabidae; genus Vandiemenella; species Vandiemenella viatica. Next base: position 136,593,923 of record JARYHS010013631.1, on the reverse strand, counting down.
GATGCCTTGTGGCTCTGCAAGGGTCCAACAATGAGTCACTGCAGATTCAGCAATAGAATGGATGTCAGCACTGTGCAAAACATGTCCGAACATGTTGTATACAATTATGGAAAGAGTGGAGAACTGAGATTTGTACAGCAATTAAACAAAAGATGAATCAATGAGAAGAATTAAAAATTGTGTAACTCATTTCCTGTAAGATGGGGAAGTGTGAGTCAAGGTATTACCACACTATCAAATTGAGAGATGAAAAGATTTAAAATTCATTCATGAAAAAGAGACAAACATAACCTTTAGCAGGATTTTTGACAATATACAGGGTGATCATAATTAAAGTTTACGTTTCAAAATGCTCTAAAAAATGAACCACTGATTAGAATGATAACAAAGTTGAACGGCGTATTATTGAAGAAAGGGTAAAGAACATGAATGGCGATTCTGCACCATTAGCTATGCAGAAGTTCAGGACCCTCAAGGGTATGAAAAAAACCGTTGGACCAATGACTGTCATGGGTCTGGTGAAAATGATGAAAAAATGTGAAAATTCAGGTTCGTTTGAAGTGCAGTCTGGTAGAGGAAGGAAAAGATGTGATTCAGTGGTAGTTGAAGAAGTGGCCACAGCAGTTCAGGAGGCGTTGAGCAGTGTTGTGCAACCATGCAGTGCACAGACAATTGCCTGAACATTGGATAGGCCTGTGAGCACGGTGCATAAGATTCTACGAAACATCTTGCAATGCTATATGTACAAAATTTGCCATGTGCAGGAGTTGTTTCCTTCCGACTTGCCAGTAAGGGAGGGTTTTGCTTGCTCGCATGGAAGTGGACAATGATTGGCCGTGGAAAATTCTGTGGACAGACGAAGCCCATTTCCATCTGACGGGATATGTTTTACAATTTGTGATATGTAGACGAAATTCTGATGCTTAGAGTGCCATCTGTCACTAAAATTTGGAACTATATATATATTTTTTTGGTTCATGTTCTTTCTCCCTTCTTCAATAATGCTCCATTCAATTTTGACGTCATTCTAATCAGTGGTTCATTTTTTTAGAGCGTTTTGAAACTTAAACTTTAATTATAATCACCCTGTATTTGGTGTTATGATTCAATTTTGTTAGACTGTCTACACACAAACAGAAGAGTATAATAGTTCTGGAAGGATACAATCAGAAATTGTAACCTCTCACATCATAATATAATTGAATTAAATATGCTACTTAGAATCAAAATTATATCAAAATACCAGTGTTAAAGAAATTGCTAATTCATATACTACAAATGAGATGAATGTTGTTAATAGAATTAATGTTTTATGCCTGTCCAAACACCATATTACAACAGGAACAAGTACATTAAATTTAAATGCCTATAATTTAGCTATTCATTACCATAAAACTAACTTTTAGAAAAGAGGATTTGTCAGTAACATTATAAATAGCTATACTTTTAATAATATCACTGATGTCAGCAAGTTTTACTTGGATCAACATTTTGAGCCAGTTCTTCTACACAGCTAAGTTTCAACAATTTCAACAATTTCATAATTGTAATAGTATACAAAGCACCATCTGGAAACTTTGCTCCTCTGCTGTGGCAGCTTAAACTATTGTTAACATTTTTATGCAAATGGTAGCTAACAAAGTATTATGTCATGGTTTCAATGTAGCCTTTCTGAACAACTTAACCTCTAAGGTCATGTTGAAATCGTTAGTTAAATCATGTAGTAAATTTTCCAATCAGAATAATGATTAATAACTATTCAGAAACTGATGATGCCCTTCCATAAATGGAGAGAGGTGAAGTAACTGTTTACTGTTTCAGGTTATATAAAGGGAGCCCTATGCTTCGCCAGCAGATGAAGATGGAGAGCAGCTTCAAAATAGCACATTAAATTGGCGCACTTTCCTGGTGAGAGAACTAAGAACATTAGATATCATTGTCCTAAATTACTCTGAAAGTTGCTCCTCCATGAAAAGAACAAAACCATAGGATTACTGTGAGCACTGGACCATTATGGATTTCCAAAAGGAAGTTGTATACTGACTATAGGAACATTCACAATAATAATATTAAAGCTCATTATAGGTGGAACAGCAATTACTTGATAAGATTATTAAAGCATCTAAATATATGCATTGGAAACAGAATATCCATGGCTCTGGAAATAAAATTAAGACAATATGGGATGTTGTTGAATAGGAAAAATTAATCAAGTCAGTAAAGTCAGATGTATAAACTGAGTTCAGTAAAATCAAGTATTTTAGTTGCTGATTTATTTTACAAACATGTTTATGTCTCTAACTTGACTACCAAAATGTCAGTGACTCACAGTATGGTTTTCATTGAAACAGATCTAAATTTACCTGTAGCTAGTCCAGAAGAAATAGGACAAGTCTCTTAAGAGCAATTGGTTGTGATTAGATCAATTAAACTGTGCTTTTAGGAAGTAAGTAATGTAGTATGTGATCTCAGATGATAGCTGGAGGGCCACATCCATCATATTTTATAATCTACATCTATATCTATACTCTGCAATTCACAAATATTTTGGGTGGCAGAGGGTGCTGCACCAATATTTTGGTTAAAACTTTAATTGTGCATGAGGTGAGAGATATGGTAAGGAGATCTGATGTGCTTATACTCAGACTCACCTCATGACTTGGTTTTAACTGAAATATTATAAAGCAAGCCCCATGCCTTCTTCTGTCATGAATGAAATTTTTACTGTCCTTATCCTTGTGTGTGTGTGTGTGTGTGTGTGTGTGTGTGTGTCCCCCCCCCCACTACATAACAGCATTTTACAATCACAATTACTAGTACTAAGTTATCTGTTTTATATTTTTCTATTTAGGAGATCTTCTCAGGGCGCCTTAAGGGTGCTTTAATTAAACCACAATGTAAAAGAGTGAATAAGTTAGTAGTATCAGTGTTGTACTATTTCATTACTAACAGCCATCACCAAAATTTTTAAAACACTAAGTGCTACAAAATTTACCAGAACCTAAGAAATATAATAAAAAGAAATCAAAATTTGATTTTCAAAAGGATCGATGTAACACCCTAAGCTAAATTTGCATTCACAAACAATACTTTCAAAAGAGTAAATGGTTGATTATTGATGCAGAAATATTCTGCTAATTGTATAAGGCATTGACTGAATTGATAATTTCAATGACCACAGGAACAAGTGATCACAAAGTGATAATTGCAACAGTAAACTCAATAACTGAATGCAAAAATGAAAAAGAAAGGGTTTTTCACTGATTCTAAAAGGCCCCAAAGTAGTATTTTAGAATGTACTTGGGAGACAATTACCACACTTTCAAAGTAACAAGTAGCACTGTTCACGAGATAGGGCATCAGTTTATAAATATATAAATCAGGGAGTTGCATGCATACATGCCAAAATTCATAATCAAGGAAGGGAATGATCTGCTAAGGTATACACATGAAGTTAAAAGATTACTAAAAAATTAAAGGAGGAATATATATGCATCCTCAAGAATGAGGAGGTACCACAGTGACTTAGAAAATTTAGATGAGATAACAGGATGTGTTATAAATGTTGTGTGTGAGGTCTACAATGACTTCTGTTGCAATTCACTTTTTAAGAGCCTCACGGAAAATTTTGGTCATATGTAAGAAAAGTTAGTTGTAGAGACTACAGTATGTCAGCATTACTACAAGACAGACAGGGGCGCCGACTCTGTGGGTGCTCGGGGGCTCTGGCACCCATGAGAGGTAAATAGTGGGTGCGGAGCACCCATGAGTATAGACGTCAACAGTAAATCAGTAATGGACTTCGAGCGACACCTGAATTACCTACGCACTTGCTTAGGATGTGAGTGTGCACGTCATGCCCAAGGAGAATATAAACACTACGTTAGGTCATACCTAACACTATCTACTGTGTGGTAAGTGTAGGTTTGACTCGTAAAGAGCCACACATAAGCAAATCGAGCAACTCGACCCCCCGCACAAATCCTAGCCCGCCATCCGTTGCGCTTCACCCTGTCCGCTGCACAGCCAGCGCTTTCGTCGCCGCAGCTCGCAGGCTTTCAAAGGTGTCTCACTAGTTCTTAGTCGAGCTGGTAAACAAAACACGTGCTTTAAGAGGACGCAGCGCTTGATGTTATCGTGTTTATTTCTGAAAATTAATAGTTTCTATAGATAAATTCGTCCTTCGAAATCGTAGCCTGAAGAACCCTTCCACTAGTAGCTCTTCGCATCTTAGTACATCCTTAACAGATCCAATCAGAAGATGTTATTTCTGCAAGTTCTGTTGAACCGAAGAAAAGGCACAATTTTAAAAGTGCCAGACAATTATTTCATGGCTACTAAATTGATGAAGATATAGATAAAGGTATTTGCCAAACTTGTAAAGAAACCATGTCTAGTGGCGTTTCTGCGCCGAAAACATCATCAAGAGGAGATGAGTACATTAAGGCACTCACTCAGGGTAGTTTTTCATCATGAAATAAAGCTTTAAAAAGCATGAGGATACTGAAGTTCACTGTTGTTGTGTACTGCATAAAGCCAATTTAGAACGTGGCGTCAGTATACATTGAATGCTATCAAAAAGTAAAACTATGATATAAAACAATTTTTTTTTAGTGACCGGGAGCCTAGCCATAAGGGATCACGATGATGAATATTCATATTGCATTCGATGTTGAAGCGGTGAGCAAAGGATGTTTTCGAGTTAAACACGAGGCAATAAATATGGGCGGTTGTCATACGATAGCGTGTGAAATTTTGAGTAACGAAACACTGCATAAAATAATAAAAGTAGTGCAAAATGTGTGTGCTATTCAGTTATGGTTGATAAAACTAGCGATATTCCCAGTAATAAACAAGTCACACTCTTCTTTCATTATGTAGACGCAAAATGTAATAAACACGAAACGGTATCAACAATATCCGACAATATTTGTTTGAAATTTTGAATTACAACAGTACTAAAAAGATTCGACATAAATATCAAGATGTGTGGGGGTCCATATTCGAGTACAAATGGTGCTTCTGATGTTGAACCGCATACTGACTTGTGGATTAATCCTGTCGAAGCAAGGTCAATTCATGTGCATTGCATCGCTCACTCGTTAAACCTGGTTGTTCAAGAGACTATAGAAGAAGTAGGTACATGTAATAAGAGATATTATAGCGTGTTGTTTTCGTGCGTGGTTCATCGAAACACCAGGCTTGTTTTGAATCACTACAGACTGCTAGCGATGAACCTCTCTTTGCGGCCTTTTTAACCACAAGACAGTGTAGTATATCTTCCTTAAAAACTATTCTAAGCAGTTATAGTGTGTTGCTATGTTTTTTTAACGACACGAAAAGTCTGGAAGATAATACCTGCGCGAAAGCAAATTGATTTTTCAAAATTCTCCAATCTTTTGAATCTTTTTTATTAAAAGAGATATTAATTTAAATATTACATCAGCAGATAGCCCTAATGGAGACGATTTCGTTACATATATGGGTTTCCGTTAAAAGTTTTAGCATTTGTCTAGTAGTTAAGTTTTTGAAAAATAGATTGTTGCGGATTGTTGTTGACACGCGTAAAATTCCAGAACACTTAGGGATTTTCCCCGAATTAGAATGTGTCACTACGCAGAGTTTCGAACAGCTAAAAAATTAATTAATCACTCTAAATTTCTCACGAGACTGCCATTGGACTTCTAGTAGATAAGTCCAGATACTGTCAAAGTTTGAACATTTTTAATAGTCTGGATTGTCAAATAAATTACACACACTTTTGAGCTATGCTGAAGCAAAAAGATGTGATACAGTTGCTTACGTCACTGATCCTAGTGGTTCCTATAAAAGGACCCCGCCGCCATTATGGTCTGTCTGTTCCTATCTGTCGTCTGTTCCGGTCTGTCTTTCGTCTCGGTTGGTTGTAACTCGCCATGCTGGCTAGTTCGACCATGTTGAAACTTTGGTGTCACGTTATATAGTAACTTTAATGACTGTTAAGAACTTGTAAATTCACTAAAGGGTTTCGATCGGTTCAAATTTCTCTCCATAACTTGCAACTTTTGTAAAAGTGTGTTCGATTTGCCAGCTCAACTGTTAAATGCTATTTTGAACTTGTGATTTTGAAAATAAAACTTTGGATTTTCTAGCAGTGAACTTGTGTGCTTTAGTAGATAGCTTACAACCTTTTCTATATTTGTGGGTTAACAAATATTGTGGCAACCTCAAGCATTTAAGTTGAGTTATCCGGCTACATGGTCAAGTCAAAATCATTTCGTAAATTTTCTACAGAACTTTGAGTCAACATCAAGAGTTAGTTGAGGCACTAAGGCTATACTACAGCCCCGGTATCGGCCTGGTTCCTTACAAAATATATTAAAAAGAAATCAAAATTTGATTTTCAAAAGGATCGATGTAACACCCTAAGCTAAATTTGCATTCACAAACAATACTTTCAAAAGAGTAAATGGTTAATTATTGATGCAGAAATATTCTGCTAATTGTATAAGGCATTGACTGAATTGATAATTTCAATGACCACAGGAACAAGTGATCACAAAGTGATAATTGCAACAGTAAACTCAATAACTGAATGCAAAAATGAAAAAGAAAGGTTTTTTCACTGATTCTAAAAGGCCCCAAAGTAGTATTTTAGAATGTACTTGGGAGACAATTACCACACTTTCAAAGTAACAAGTAGCACTGTTCACGAGATAGGGCATCAGTTTATAAATATATAAGTCAGGGAGTTGTGTACATACATGCCAAAATTCATAATCAAGGAAGGGAATGATCTGCTAAGGTATACACATGAAGTTAAAAGAGGAATATATATGCATCCTCAAGAACAAGGAGGTACCACAGTGACTTAGAAAACTTAGATGAGATAACAGGATGTGTTATAAATGTTGTGTGTGAGGTCTATAATGACTTCTGTTGCAATTCACTTTCTAAGAGCCTCACGGAAAATTTTGGTCATATGTAAGAAAAGATAGTTGTAGAGACTACAGTATGTCAGCATTACTACAAGACAGATGTCAGAATAATGAGAGCTACTATAACACTAATGTAGTTAATCACCGAATTTAGAAATTTCTTCACTAACAGAAATATGGATAACATACCTATCATTCCATGACATGAGGAGTTATATATGGATTTGTTATGATAGATATTGCAGGTATTGTAAAGCAATTAGAGCGCCTGAAGAGGGGAAAGAAAAATTGGGTACCCATGGTATCGTAGTAAGAGAATTTTCAGAGTAAACAATGGGAATCAATCCATTTCTATCTGTTATGTTGTATAAATCCTCAGAAAAAATACTACCTCCTGTCTGGAAAATTGTGCAAGAATATCAAAGAGATCCTAGTAAATACAAACCCATAACTACAACATCTGTTTGCAGTAGAGTTCTGGGGCATGTATATGCTCAAAAAATATGAAGATTCTAGATGAACACCAATTGCTTACACTGATCCAGCAGGTATTTTGGAAGAAAGGATCATGTGTAACACAAGTGGTCCAAATTTTGCATGTAAGCTATTAATGTAAGATCACAAGTTGATGAAATATTTTTGGATTTTCTGAAAGCTTTGTACTTTGAATATTTTAGCGTAGATTTGAGGATATAGTGTATTGAATCAGATTAGTAAATGGATATGAAATTTTCAGGCATCATCTCAAGCAAATGTAACATAACCAGTTCTTTTTTTAATTTTTTTATAACTGATCTTGGAGACGAGATTATAGCAAATTGTGATTGATGCAGTCATCTTTATGAAAGTAAGAAGCTGTTTGCTTAGAAATTAAGTGTGGTCTGAATGTTGTTTTGGAATGGCAACTTAAATTTCTAGAAATGCAAGGCAATTGTGCATAACTAACATAAATAATCTGTTTATGAGTACAAAGTGAATAGCTCAGTTATTGACATGGTTGATTCCTGGAAGTATTATGGTGTAGAAGTACAAAGCAGCATGAAAGGGAACCAGGGAAGCTAATGCTAGATTGAGATTCATAGGTTGTATTTTGAAGAATTGTAATGCTCATACAAAGAAGATAAAAGTCTTATCTATCCATTTCTGGTTTACCATTGTGTAGGATGGAATCTGCATCATAAAGGGATTGACTGACACAATATAAAAAGTAAAGAGAAGAGCCACCCTACTTGTGACCGTTTGTCACAGCTCCTACAAAAGTGTCACTGAATTTGTACATAAATTGGACTGGAATTATATGGCAGATAAATGTGTTTAATTTGAATTTATTAACTAACATATGAATATCCATAATTATTTATGCATGCAACCTAACACTACATTCGCTAATCTATTTAGGTCACAATGGCAGGAGATATAATATTAGAGAAATAAGATTATACTAGTGTTTATATGAGTTATATTCTTCCCTCAATGCTATTTGCGATTTGAACACACAGAGCAGAGCTTTAGTTTTGGGGCAAAGCACTCACTATTTGTGAATTGCAGAGTATGGATGTAGATGCAGGCATTGAAATTGTCATCAACAATAGAGCAAGGTAGCTACATGGTGGTTGGCACCTGTAGGCGGGCTAACAGACTGCTGGCTGGCACCATGAAGTTGGGCAAACATCAAAATGGAGTGGAGGTAGAAGAGAATAAACCTGAGTATTGCAAAACAGGAAATTGTATCATGATAACATCATGGGCAGGGAGAAGGAGTCAGTAGTAAGTATTGTACAGTAAGTATTATTTGTTTATAAATATAACATAAAAAACTTGAAATAAATGAGCAGAAAATGAAAGATATTAAACACTTTTTTAAACATCTGCCCTGGTGAGATGTGGCCCCTAGTGGAGGGGTGCCTGCTTGCCCCTGATGTGATTCTGTGATACAGTTTCCAATTTTGCAATACTTGAGTTTACACTATTCTTTCTTTATTCCCTACTGCTCTCTATTTTGGCATTGTTTGCCCTCCATGGCACTGGCCAGTGGTCCCTGAGCCCTCAGTTAGCCGCCAACCTCCATCACGTAGCTATCTAATTTGATAACATTCAAATACGTGTATGTGCCTGTTTGAGTTTAGACGCCTTCAATTGATGTAAGTAGTACAATACCGGATTAACCATGTAGCAGGAGGTAGAGGGGGCTCCGCACCTAGGCTAGATGGGCGACCTTTTTTTTTAGCTCTACAATTTTCCCCCGGACGGCAAAACTCAAGGGCCTCTTCTTCTCATTTGCTACGGGCCCCGCACTTTCTTAATCCGGCCCTGAAGTAGTAGTCATTCTCCAATCCACTAATTTAATTAGTCCCTCTATTAAATGCCTATTATTTCTTAACAATATACAGATATTTAATTTCTTATGTTTCATTTCTTTTCCGCAGTTAAAATTTCTACTGATACTGCTTTTGTTATTCCCATCAACTGCACTGTTATTATAAGGGTAGAAACCACCATTCATGTGGCTGTGACTCCAGTGAGTGGCTGTGGAGGAGGGGGATAGGGGTATTTTTTTTGTCATGTACAGCCCTCCTCCCTTAAACTTTGATGGGTGATGATGTAACAAGAACATTTTATGCTTCTCAGTATGTGCACTTTGTGTACCACTGTCCACAACAACAATGACTTAATCTAATATCTACAACTGTTATGATTGTTAAATGCTGGCCTAATCTTTTAAAGCTCACAAAGTTGCCTGGGTCTTTATACAGCCGAAGAGTTAGCCCTTAGGAAATAAACTGCTAACTTCTTAAATACACAGTCAACTGGTCTATGCATATGAAGTGCTTAACTTTACACTGAATAAAAAAGGCAATGATGCAATTATAAGTTCTTCTTCAATTAAATGAAAATGTTCTTGCCAACATAGCCACTGATTCTTTGATCTTCTAACTAGAAGGATGAACAAATTCAAACATTACAACTAACTTAGCTTACATCCTTTTACCCCAGGTACAATGATAGCTATGCACATTTACAAAAACAAATGTTGTAGCTATCCTGCAATTTTCACCAATGTACTACAATAAAATAACTTAATAGATAACTATAAATCCATAATGGATGAAAATTTCATGATCTCTGACTGGCTTCTACAAAACTCCAAACTAAACTATTCTCTCTCATATCTCTTTGAAGTTGTCTTTACATTGTTGCAAATTATTATTTATTTTCTTGATTCTCTCAGAATACTTATAATTCTCCTAACTAACTTATCTTTCCCTCAAGACCTATCAGTTACTTTTTTAGTTCAAATTATTGACGTGTGCTCCTTTAAAATTATTACATTTAAGGGAAAATCCTGTCCTGTTATAATGAGTTTATTTTATATTTCCTTTAAACATAAATAAATATACATATTATTTTGTAACAGTTCTTTTTGTACTACTGGTATATATTTCTGTTTTGTAATGTAATTGTTTTTCAATAAATTGTTTCCTTTTCACACCCTACAGAATCAGATTATTGTATTTTTTATTCTAATGTATTGTACACTAGCGGCATTGCCCGGATAGTTGGCGTAGATTTACCTGTGCCCTATTTTATTCTCACAATGAGAAACATTTGCTCAAAGTTTCATAAAATTCACACCAACTTTTTTCGTTAATAAAGTAAACCAAGATTCATCCACCCCCTAGCAAGAAGTGGATGGGTTGAAGTTTACTTGCACGTACACTATTTTCATTCGTCTGAAAAGATTCATGTATATCAAGCTTCATTAATTTGGTTATGAAATTGCTGAAAAATGCTAGATTATGCTGGAAAGTCACATTCGATTCAACTTCGAAGTGAATATACTTTTTGCTTGAAACGCCAGATCCTTTAACTCGCAGATTCATCCTTTTATACAAATATCGAAAGTGAATCCAGAATAATATCATCGTAAACAGAATGCTATTGACGATAGCCAGAGACATTGTCCAGAGACGTGCTTCTTTTTTAAAAAAATATCTGTTGTTTCTTCAGCTATCTATGGCATTTAAAAACTGAATATCCTGAAATAATGGAAAGAATACTTCAAGTTTTGTTTAGTGTGCAAAATAGTTATTGTTGTAAAGTTATATTATTGCTTTCATTAAAGGCTATGGTCAGAGACGATGTAGTTGTATGTTTAGTGCGAAGTATGCAACATCTGATCCTTCCAACTTTGGGATTCGTTATCATGCGTTCAGAATTTCATTTAATGCTCCTGCGTTATTTAACGTTGAAACATAAGACGCCAAACTGAACTGATATTCTAAGCTTTAAAATGGTGAAAACTCCATCGAAATCCGCTCCGTAGTTTCCGAGTTTTTATAAGATAAATTCATCCGCTTTCGTTTTATAGATATATATTTGGTGATAATTTATATAAGCTTTTAAGTGAGGAAAAATTTAATGTTGAGCTCTGGGCCCAAGAGTTATGCATTACATCCTGAGTATTTTTCTTGTGGAACCATGTAAAACCGAAAACTGGATGGGCGGACGGGGATTTGAATACAGGTGTTCTCGAGTGCAAGGCCTGAGCGCTACCGTTCACCTATCAAGCTCGATTTATAGTTTGATTTAATTGCAACCGAACAAATGCCCCTGTAGCAATTTCTCTACACCCTCTTTTTCGCCTAACAGAGAATTTTTGCCATTTGAGTTAAGTTTTTGTATCTCAGAAATGTTGAAATTACCATCGTGGAACATAAGAACAAATTTAAACTTTCTTCACAAGGAAACAAAAATCCATGTCGATTTACTACTGTAACAGTATTCGTCCAACCCAGAAACATGTGAAAAATCTTTTAGAAAAATCTTTTAACTGTGGCGTTGCAATTTGATGATCTATTATTATGTACCACCATAAGATAAATCAAAATTGAAGATTTTATCTATATATCTCGTTTACACTTCTCGTTAAACCAGACGATGGATTCTTATCTAACTTGACGAGACACATTGAAAGTGAAATGTAAAATATTGCTTTTTCCTTGGGATATTGTATCTAGTGATGTGCCGGATCGTTAAAAATGTATATCCGCGGATACGGATACAGATACGGATCATTAGTGTCTAGATCCGCGAATACGGATACGGATACGGATCTCAACTTGGGCCACAGTGAAAAAGTCGTCTACTTCGCTCTATTATCGATGAATGTCCAGCTTTCGCGACTATGGATCTTAATTCAAGGATTATTGAGAATTAGTGAGCCCTTGTAGGATACCACAAGAAAAATGAGCGTACAGAACTCATGTATATCCGACGTTATTCCTCATAAATTGTATGATGAGGTGCAAGTTCCTGCTGATAGTGGGGAAACTCCCAACGTCATCACACCCACCGTTCTTGAGATTTTGTGTTTTTTGAAGAATGAATTATCGTTTTACTGAAATCCACAAAAATATATTGTTCCAAATAACAACGTATTTAGTTCACGTTACAAAGGTAAATTTTTCAGTGGCTTTTTCATCAAAGACATAAAACAGAAATTACTTACAGCTTCAGAAACAGAAGTAAATCACACAACAAGTACAATTAACACAGAAAAACCAAACGCTGTATGAAAAGTACACTGCAACAATTTAGAAGACTCTATGGCCAAAATGTTAGATAGTGACGATAATGATGAGAAAGCTGAAAACCAATTATCATGTACGAATGCTAATTTGCTAGCAGAATGTGCTAATGAAAAAAGAATATCAAGAGATCAAGAGCCGTTAAAGTATTGGCAAAATAAAAATTACAAATTGGGGGGTCTATGACACATGGGTCGCACATGTTATCATCACCTGCAACACGCGATCCAAGAGGACAGTTTTCAGTGCAGCAGGATTTATTTAAGATCCTCATCCTGATAGACATTTGGATGACAAAGCTGCCAAGTTACTCTTTTAGAAGTACAATTTGCTAAACTTAATTTTAAGTATAACTTTTTTAAAGTTTCTGTAAAAGTGATTATTTTACCTGATGTAAACACTTAAGCGGCACCTTAATAATAATTTCAGTTATCAAATCACAAAGATTAGAGGTCTGATCTTACTATAAGGATAGTTAAAATAATACCTTAAAACTTACTATAGTGGTAAGTTACCAGTTACCTTTGGTAAACTAGTAAAATAAATCTTTACAAAAGATCCGTTTAAGATCCGCTAAAAAATTAACGGATACGGATACGGATACAGATCTTTTTTCCCCCTCGGATATCCGCGGATACGGATACGAATACGGATATCCGGCACATCACTAATTGTATCTCTAAATTAAGGTTGATAGTTTGAAATACAATCTGGACCAAATAAAAATTCCAGTCAATAATTTTTTACTTTCGATATCGTGAGAGCTAAGCGAGATGTGTATCTTTTTACTTTCTATCTATCTCATTCAGTTATATAAGCATCATCATCAAATTGCGGCACAATGGTTTAGGTGAAACCTGCATTACTAAACAATTCAATAAATTATGAAATTAATAAACGCTAGATTATGTCAGAAACACGCGCATATAGCGCAGAATTGCAGCTTAATACCAAAAACCCATCAGCGTAAATACCAAAAAAAAAAAAAAACAACATTCAGTTGTCCTAAGCCATTATTATTCTCAACACTAAAGGTTTAATTCATTTTTCTAATGATAAAAAAAACTACCAGTGCACGTATTAGTTACGATGTTGCGATTCCTATGTAATACCGCAAGACAAATGAAAATTTAAATTTTTTTTTTATATACATATCTCAATTAAACTTATCGTTAAATGTTATTTCACAGTTCACATGGTTAGGTTGAAATGCGACCGGGACGTGAAAAAAATTGCGAATAAGCCAAATCGACGATGTATTCTTATCTAATTTGACGAAACACGATGAAAGAGAAGAGTAAAATATTAAGATATCTTGCTTTGTTTTTGAGAATCTCTAAATTGAGGTGGTTAGTTTGAAATGCTACCTGAACCAGAAAAAAATTCGACTGAATCACAAGGCAATACATGCTGGACATGTATAAATGGTGTTTTGTTTTCTTTTCTAACATTTGTGGTCATGCTGTAATGTAGTTTGAAGCAGAAAACCATTGTCGTGAAAAAGAAAAGAAAACTATACCTATAAATAATTTTTGACATTCAATATCTCGAGAACTAAGCGAGATACGTATTTTGTTTTTACAATCTGTACTGAGAGTGGTGGTGTAACGGTTAGCGTTCTGGCCTTGCATTCAGGAGGACAGCGGTTCAAATCCCCGTCCGGGAATCCAGATTTGGGTTTTCCATGGTTTCCCAAATAACTCTAGGTGAATGCCGGGATGTTTCCTTCAAAAGGCCATGGCCAAATTCCTTCCCATTCCTTGCCCCCCCCCCCCCATCCTTTCCCGTCTCTAAAGACCTCGCGGCTCGAGGGCAACGCCAGGGTACCAAGAAGGAAATGTGCTATCGGTCTGTATTTACTACACATGTTCCCTAATGCATATTATTTGTTGTTAGGTTGAAATGCAGCCTGGACCAATAGTTAAGGGTAAGAAACACCCAGAAAAATATCAACATGTAATAACGTGGGCAGTATTAACATTTATTGCGTGATAAGCTGCAACGATCTACCAACATTTCAAACAACTTTATTCATTTTTCATACGCTTGACGGCTTCACCTACAGCATTTTATGAAATAATAGACATCTAGGAACGTGTGTAGTAAATTTCAGACCGATAGCACATTTCCTTCTTGGGTCCCTGGCGTTGCACTCGAACCGACCTCACTGTTAAGAGACGTTAAGCAGTTAAAAACAAAATTACAATCTGTCTCATTCAGTTATATAAGAATTCATCATCAAATTACGCCGCCACGGTAGACATAGAAACTGCTATACTGAACAAGGCAATACATTATAATATGAATAAAGGTTAGATTATGTCAGAAACTCAAATGTATAGCACAGAATGTAATTCCAATAAACGCTCAGTTGTCATAATGGGTTACTTTCCAACAGTAAGGACATAACACAAACTACTGTTGATGTTAAAAACTATTGCATTACTAAATAACGTGATAAAATATAAAATGAATAATACCTAGATTACGTCAAAAATGCTCAGTTGTCCTAAGCCGTTATTATTCTCAACACTAAAGATCTAATACAAACTTCTAATGATAAAAAAAAACATCACCGTACTTATTAATTACTGCGAACGGAATGAATCTATCAGCTCCAAACACCTGATGCAGTTATTATTCCTGACACTAAAGGTTGAATACAAACTTCAAATGATAAAAAAAAGCCATCAGCGTGTGAATTAATTACCTATATGAACGTAATTTATCCAGAAAATTATTATCGTAGAACACTAAGATAAATACTAAAGCTCATGGTCAAAGACATTGCCAGAAATGGGCAAAGAAAATCTCTACTGATTTCTTGTTATTAATTCCTCGCATTCAATACGGCCATGGAACCGTTTAGAAACTAAACACCCCTTATTAAAGGAAATAATATTTCAAGTTTTGATCAGTGTGGAGTATGAAAAAATGGTTATTATTTTAAACTGTTCATTAAAGGCTCTGGTCAGAGATATTGTATTGTAGTTGTTTGTTTGGTGCCAAGTATGTGCCATCTGGTGATTCATCCTGTGGAATTCATCACTATATGTTCAGAATTTCATTTAATGCTTCTACATCATTTAACGTTGAAACACAAGACATGCCAGACAAGCGAATTAAGGCTCTAAGCTTTAAAACAGTGAAAACCCTATCAAAATCTGCTCCATAGTTTCTGAGTTTTTATACTACAAATATGTCCGGTTTTCGTTTTATAGATATAGATTATAATTCACCCTGTGTCCATTAAAAATTAAAACAATATTAATATAAAAACAATAGAAAGGTATAAGCTCATCTGATTTTGTAAAACTAGTTGAACTTTAAAAAATAGGAACAAATGTGGGGCATGGTCAATTGAATATATATAGTAACCAGGAACTAATAGGTGCTAAGTAGCGGATAGGAATTATAAAATAGGATAGCAAAATGAACCACCATTTACCTAAGATGATGGATTCTTGGCACCAACACATAAGAAACACCAGAACAGGAATAACAATGTATATTTTTATAAAGGGCCAAGACCCAAAATGTACATTGTTATTCCTGTTCTTGTGTTTTTTTAAGTGTTCATGCCATGAAACCATCATCTAAGATAAGTGGTGGATCAGTTCTCTATCCTGTTTTGTAATTCCTATATATATACACACACGCATCATCACATATACTTATTTTCAAGTACACATCTATGATATCATACACATTATGGAAATACATATATAACAGGCTTACCTTTTTCCTTCACTGGCTTTTCTTTGGGTGCTTTCACTGGCTTTTCTTCATCGAGTTTCCTCTTCTGCACTGTTTTCTGTTTCTCTGGTTCAGATTTCAAGCGTTCCTTTTCAGCTCTAAGACGGTTTAATTCATCATCTGTTTGCTTCTTTAGTTTCGCTGATTCAGCATTTGACTCTCCTAATTCAGCTTTAAGACGTTTTAATTCAGATTCTGCTTGCTTTTTGAACTTCTCTGATTCAGACTTTGAGTCTTCTAATTCAGCTCTTAAAGATTCTGCTTGCTGTTTTAGCTTCTGTGCTTCAGACTTTGAGTCTTCTAATGCAGCTCTCAAAGATTCTGCTTGCTGTTTTAGCTTCTGTGATTCAGACTTCGAGTCTTCTAATTCAGCTCTCAAAGAATCTGCTTGCTGTTTTAGCTTCTGTGATTCAGACTTTGAGTCTTCTAATGCAGCTCTCAAAGATTCTGCTTGCTGTTTTAGCTTCTGTGCTTCAGACTTTGAGTCTTCTAATTCAGCTCTCAAAGAATCTGCTTGCTGTTTTAGCTTCTGTGATTCAGACTTAGAGTCTTCTAATTCAGCTCTCAAAGAATCTGCTTGCTGTTTTAGCTTCTGTGCTTCAGACTTCGAGTCTTCTAATTCAGCTCTCAAAGATTCTGCTTGCTGTTTTAGCATCTGTGATTCAGACTTCGAGTCTTCTAATTCAGCTCTCAAAGCTTCTGCTTGCTGTTTTAGCTTCTGTGATTCAGACTTTGAAGCTTCTAATTCAGCTTTTAGACGTTTTAATTCATCTTCTGCTTGCTTTAGCTTCTCTGATTCATACTTTGAGTCTTCTAATTCAGCTCTTAAAGATTCTGTTAGCTGCTTTAGTTTCTCTGATTCAGAAATTGACTGTTCTAAATCAGATTTCAGTTTTGAGCATTCAGAACTACATTTGCTAAGTTCTTTCTGTAACTTTGTGATTTCGAAATTTAGATTTTCTAGTTCAGCATTCTTAGCATCAATTTCTGCTTGCATATTTTTTACAAGCATATCTCTCTGGTTCCTCAGATCTGCAATTTCATTTTCGTAATTTGCAGCACTTTGCTTCATACTATCACCTTCATCTAATTTACTCTGTAATTCCTTATATTTCTTCTCTTCAGCTTCTTTAAGTTCTTTTAATTCTCGCTGATATGTCTCCAGATTGTCACGATTTTCCTTAAAAAAAAAATAGATATTTTAAACATCAATTTAAATATTTCTGTTTTGTAAAAAACTTTATGAATATATACTGTTCTATTTTTAATACTACTGTTAAAACCTTACAGCAAATATTTTATCAACATTAACTAAACAATAATAGTAACTAATTTCATTTCATAATCATGAGCCATTCTGATAACACCTTCTCCTAAATATTTTTATAATTAGGGTAGAATTCAAAATGAGTATCAGAATACTGCTCAGCAAGTGCTTCCTCAGTCTAAAACTCTCTAAGCTGAGATGTTTTTCTGCACTAAAACATGATGTGAAAAGCATACTTGTCATTTCTTGATGTATTGGAAGCTATTGTTGTTTCAACAGCCTTTAAATAATGGATACTATATAAATAATGTTCTCGGGTGACTAGCCGAGTTATAGGAGTGTTATAATTACACAATATTTCGGCGCTCTCAATCGTCGGCGCCATGTGCCGGTGAAGTGAGGTCAGGAACGTGCAAAGTTGCTGAGCTAGACCAGATTCCCACTGCTAACCTCTGATTGGTCAGCTGTGGAACCAGTCGTAGCAGGGGTCAAATCTCGTTGCGGCTTGAATCGATGCCAAGGTGGAGTTACGGCTAGATTCAATGTCCTTTTTCACATGGCATGTAGCGGACGGGCTTAAAATCATCGTTCCTTCGAAGATGATATCCGAAAACAAAGCCTTCACCACAAATTGTTTGTCCAACTGATGGGTCAACACAGATCTGTTGCGGACCTCATATTGAGCCATGCTGCCACGTGATTGGTCAGATTTGTAACCAATCGTAGCCGGGATCCTGCCTCGTAACAACTCATTGTTCGATAGAAGGAAAGATCAGAAGGCAAAAACTTACCCATAAGCTGATCATTAATGCCTGAGCAACAAATTGCTCGCTTATGTTACTACCGAACTTCCCGTTGATCTGGACGCGCCGTGTAATGCGTCCCGGTCGCGCTGTCGATGCATAGTATTGATGATTGGCAACCAGGCTTCACTCAGCTGGTACCCGCTGTCGCGGTTGACAAGGTTAGACGCAAGACGAATTTCTACTGTTTCTGTAAGGATGCTGTTCCAGAAGCTCCCAGTATGCGCCAGTACTCTGGTATTTTCAAAATCAAAACCATGGCCATGTTCAAGGCTTTGTTCCGCCACCGCAGACTTGTCTTTCTACCCCAGACGAACGTGTCGTGCATGTTCTAGACAACGTTGGTGAACACACCGCACCGTTTGGCCAATATAGCTCTTTCCACATTCACAACTAATGCTATATACCCCAGGTGTCTGTAAAGCAAGGTCATCCTTGGGGGAGCGCAAGATGTTCTTCACCTTCGGTGGTGGCAGGATAACGGTCTTGATTCCACTTTTTGCTAGAATCCATCCTATCTTGGACGTTGTGGCGCCAGAGTACGGCAAGAAGGCGAGACAATCAGGTGGCTCTTTGTTGTTGTTATTGAGCCTACGTGTCAGCTCTCGGAATGCTAGTCTTATCTGATAATCAGCGTACCCGTTGCGTCGAAAGGTTTGATGCAGATGACTCAGTTCACCGGGTAGACTGTCAGCATCGCATATCACTCGTGCTCTATCTACAAGCGTGCTGAGTACCGTCTTGTGCTGTGCCGGATGGTGATGGCTACGCGCGTTCAGGTATAGGTCTGTGTGCGTCGGTTTTCTGTACACAGAATGTCCTAGAGACCCGTCAGGTTTCCTATCTATTAGAATATCTCAGAAAGGCAGCCGGCCTTCTTCTTCCACCTCCATCGTAAACTTGATGTTTTCAGTTCTGCTGTTGAGATGATGGAGAAAAGCTTCCAGGTATTCTCTGCCGTGTGGCCAGACCACAAAGGTGTCATCTACATATCGGAAGATCCATAAAGAGGGTACCCCATTGCGGCCAATAGTAAGTACCAGCTGATTAGCTACATATTTGCTTGCCCGATATTTAACTGGGCTGCTGACACCATTAGTAGGTAAAGGTCCTCATCATGTGACCAACTCCGTAAGATTTATTGACGTCATCAAAGAACTCCACCTGCAACAACATGATTTATTGGTGAGTTTCGATGTGGTGTCACTGTTCACTAGGGTCCCTCTCACTGACACTCTGTCTCTACTGGAACAGCATTTTGAGCCTGCCATAGTGGAGTTATTCCAGCACACACTCCAATCGTCGTATTTCTTGTAAGATGGGGAGTATTTCGAACAGGTTGCTTGAGTGGCCATGGGCAGTCCTTTATAGCCAGCTATTGCTGATTTTTTCATGGAGAACTTTGAAGACAAGGCACTAGCAAGCGCTCCTATGAAGCCTAGCGCTTTCTTCCGATACGTAGATGACACCTTTGTGGTCTGGCCACAAGGCAGAGAAAACCTGGAAGCTTTTCTCCATCATCTTGTACATAGGGCACGAGCGATATGCGATGCTGACAGTCTACCCGGTGAACTGAGTCATCTACGTCAGACTTTTCGACGCAACGGGTACACTGATTATCAGATAAGACTAGCATTCCGAGAGCCGACACGTAGGCTCAATAACAACAACAAAGAGCCACCTGATTGTCTCGCCTTCTTGCCGTACTCTGGCGCCACAACATCCAAGATAGGACGGATTCTAGCAAAAAGTGGAATCAAGACCGTTTTCCTGCCACCACCGAAGGTGAAGAACATCTTGCGCTCCCCCAAGGATGACTTTGCTCTACGGACACCTGGGGTATATAGCATTAGTTGTGAATGTGGAAAGAGCTAAATTGGCCAAACGGTGCGGTGTGTTCACCAACATTGTCTAGAACATGTACGACATGTTCGTCTGGGGCAGAAAGACAAGTCTGCGGTGGCGGAACAAAGCCTTGAACATGGCCATGGTTTTGATTTCAAAAATACCAGAGTACTGGCGCATACTGGGAGCTTCTGGAACAGCATCCTTATAGAAGCAGTAGAAATTCGTCCCGCATATAACCTCATCAACCGCGACAGCGGGTACCAGCTGAGTGAAACCAGGTCGCCAATCATCAATACTATGCGTCGACAGCGCGACCGGGACCCATTACACGGCGCGTCCAGATCAACGGGAAGTTTGGTAGTAACATAAGCGAGCAATTTGTTGCTCAGGCATTAATGATCAGCTTATGGGTAAGTTTTTGCCTTCTGATTTTTCCTCCCATCAGTTGGACAAACAATTTGTGGTGAAGGCTTTGTTTTCGGATATCATCTTCGAAGGAGCGATGATTTTAAGCCCATCCGCTACATGCCATGTGAAAAAGGACATTGAATCTAGCCGTAACTCCACCTTGGCATCAATTCAAGCCGCTACAAGATTTGACCCCTGCTACGACTGGTTCCACAGCCGACCAATCAGAGGTTAGTAGCGGGAATCTGGTCTAGCTCAGCAACTTCGCACGTTCCTGACCTCACTTCACCGGAACATGGCGCCGTCGATTGAGAGCGCCAAAATATTGTTTAATTATAACACTCCTATAACTCGGCTAGTCACCCGAGAACATTATTTATATTCTCAACGCCGAGAAAGACTAAGTAATTATATAATGGATACTATGTTTAAAATGATGGGAAAATGATTCATGGAAGCAACTAAGGAATGTTTTTTAAATTACTGATTGCAGATGTGCTGCAATTAATATATGTGTTACTGGTAAATTTTCTCATAGTATTATTTTTGCCATCTCATATCATCTCATATTTATATATAACATCAAATAATTAAACTGACTTATTCAGTATCAAATGTGCACCAGTACTATAAACTGACAAACTTGATTAATAAAAATCTAATCTAATCCAATTATTTTTGCTGCAAATCAATATGAGATTTTTCGTTTATTATTACCTACATCATCTTTCCACACTCATATTTCTTTCAATTACATTCATTGTGTTTGCTCAGATTTGTTGATCAGAGGTGTTTTTATATTTGTATCAACTAATTAACTTTCATAACTACTTTTTAATTTCAATATCATCAAATTTACAGCTTTGAAATAATTTGTTATACTTCCACTCAGCTTTCTACATTCATTGCCAAAGGTATGCATGGTAACCTATACCATGTTTGTAATACTTTGTGTTAGTATTTACTTTGGTGTTTTGATTTCTGTTTTGTACATTACATGAAGCGATGCCATTCATATTTCCCAATCTTAGTATCAAGCTTCGAATTGACTTTCTTACAATTGTGATAAATTTTTACCATATTTTTTTCATTATTCAGTGATTTTGGTCAGTTGTTAATATGGCCACTGACAAAAGTGATAGTGTTAATCATTCTTCAACCAGTGAGGATGAAATAGTAGTGGAGGACACTAGTCAAGATGTTTTGCCTCAATTTTTTGACAGTAGAACCATTCAAGGTAATACTGATAGTCAAGTATGCCTGTATTAGTCCCCAATCCAGACTCAAATAACTCAGACCTAAGTCAGGTACTAGCACCTTTAATATGAACAGAAAAAACATACGTTTGTAGTAAATAATTATCTGGACCAATAAAAAATCAAATAACAAGTCCTGCTCTGTGAGCTTGTTAAAGAAAGAAACTTTCAAAATACCAGCATGTATGATTAATTGATTTTTAGCATGGAGATATGATAAGTATACACAAGAAAACTCAGTTGTTCCTGGTAAAATATTAGTTACATGCCACTACAGTATGGCTACAAAAATTAAATATGGATCACCCTTAACTGTATTGTCATCAGGGTAAGAGTAAATTGAAACCCATATTTCCTCTATCTTAATTCTAGTTTTAATTGTTAAACAGACATCACCATCAACACAAAGAATTTCAGAAAAATAACTGTACAACAGTGTCTTCTGAGTTTTTTTCTGAAGTTAAATAAAGTATAGCCAAAGTAGGTTAAAAGCTAATCTTTAAAATTCAAGACAGCTCCATCCATACATATTCCACAAGATCAAAAAAATAATTTCCACATACAAAGGAAATTAAAAAGTAAAAGTTTAAATAGGGCAGCAGCAACACACACACACACACAAAATATTTACAATATTTCGGGTGAAAAACCTTTTTTCAAGTTAGAGGTAGGTGGCTGGGCTTGCACAAGACTTGTGTTCAACGCAGCCACTCATAGAGCACAATAGACCATCGGAGGTCGTGCGGGGAGCAACGATAATATAACCGCGAGTTAAGATTAAAATCGTTCAAAAAAGAATAGTTATAAAAAATATAAATAAATAAATAAAAATATAATTGAAAAATTTTGAAAAATATATGAAACTATTGTGACCAGTACAATAGTTTCATATATTTTTCAAAATTTTTCAATTATATTTTTATTTATTTATTTATATTTTATAACTATTATTTATTCAACCATTTTAATCTTTCTTATACTCGCAGTTATATTACCGTTGCCCCTCCGACAGTCTATTGTGTTCTATGAGTGGTTGAACGCAAGTCTTGCGCAAGCCCAGTCACCTACCTCTAACTTGAAAAAGGGTTTTTCACCCGAAATATTTTATATTTTGTGTGTGTGTTGTTTTGTGTTGCTGCTGCTCTCCTCCCTTCAACTTTGGTGAGTGTTGGGTTCCCCCCCCCTTTTCTTTTCCATGTAAATATTGCCTCGCGGCATTTCTTTGCTTTCATTGTTACCTCTAAAAGTTTAAATAGTTTTTTTCCACAAGGGAGTGAAATAATACAATACATAGCCAGTGAAAATTAAAGCAGGATAAAGCCCAGAAATTTTTAAAGAAAGGCTAAAGATTTATCTAGTAAAAAATGTTTACTCTTCTGTAGAAGATTATTTAAAATAAATCAAATTTATACTGAACAGATTTGTTAATAAACTAGCAATTATAGATAAATTGTACCAAATTTTATGTATATATCTATGTACCAAACATTTGTAGATGACCTCACAAATTGTATACTTTATATTTTATAACTACAATGACGAAGCCAATACACATAAAAATGTATCATATCATGAATTAAATAAATAAACAAATACATAAAATAAAAGAAACATTCAAATAACATTCATAAATATTTGCAACTGTATATCTTCTCTTTTCATGAATCTCAACTTTCTTACAACACAAGTTAGGAGAAAAATTTAGTTCTCTGCCTACAAAATATAGTAGATATGGAAAGTAAGTATATTTTATTCATAGAGTTGACCTAAGGGGCACTGCCACCAAATTACACTGATTAAAAACTAATTAAACATACTGATAAAAAGTCACTGAGTGAACACTGACATTATTTTCTCCAAGTATGGAAAAAGTTACTCTGTTGGTGGAAGGTAAAAAATTCTGTTCTAAAGATACCATACTATATGATATCAGAATTTAATGGAGCATATGATTCACTGCAGTATCCTTTGATATTCTACAAAGGAGTAGAGACACTAAGTGATGCAAATAAATCGTACCACTAGTGAACTGTTTTCAAAAACTAAAGCCTTAATAAATTATCACAGTGTTCATTGGTAATTTAAAAATCAAATGTGACAACATTTAATCTTCATCATTTTTGGCTTCACATTAGTTATTTCATTTATTTCCTGTATCAGCATAAGTATATAATTTTGATTAACAAACCAAATATTCCATCTAGCTTTTATCCCCCAATAATCCATCTCAAACTGCAAGTATCCCAAAGAAATACCCATTTTCTGAAGTTCTATTACTTGACTACCTTCAATTGTTTCTGAACCTCCATGGTCACCATTTTATTGAAATTTTATTTTATTAGTGACCTTCTTTCATATAGGTACTTGTATTATAACACATTTCTACCTGTTACAATGCATGATTCCTGAGAAAATCCATAAATTTATGCGTTATGTGCTACCAATTCACTTACTCCTCTGAATCACTTAACTGAAGTACAAGTAAGCACAATGTAAGTAAAATTCCAATATTATTGTTCTCTCATGGTAATCTGATAGAGAAATTCTTTCTTTACAGCTATTAAGAAATTACTCACTTGTTCAAGGCGCCGAATCTCTTCCAGATGTTTAGCTTTCAGAGCTGCAAGTTCTGCTTCAAGTTCACTTACCCTATCACCTCCAGCACCTATCAAGAGATAAAAATAGTTAACACATATGTGAATAATTATGATCTTATAAACGCCAGAACATGATAAAAAGTAAATAATTCATTCAAAGACTTCAACGGTCCTAATAAATAGTTTCTATGGTGTCTGCATGGTGCTGCATCCTACTATGAAACTCTTATGTTTTGGCTGATCAGCCACTTCCTATTTCTAGGGTAGAAGTCTTAATGTGTTCCACACACTGTACTATGCACATTAGACTCCCAATCTGCAAATATTTAGTATTTTGGAAGATTCATAAAGTAAGGCCAATTAACAGGCCAGCTGTCTTAGGTGACATCCAGTTTGTGCTTGAGCAGCTTGATGGTGGCCATCATGAGAGTTGTTTTCTTAATTTAATTTAATTCCCATGCAATGCAGGCTCCAATGGCAATTTCTATACACACACATATTCCTCCTTTCTAGTACCCACCAACTTCTGCCCTCTTCGAATATGAATTTTAATTTCTTTTAGCATTTTCCGTAATTTATTCATCTATTCTGTTAGTAATTTATTCCACTGCCCAACTCCCTCAACTATCAATGACAATTTATGCTTGAAAATGAAATACTAGCTTGTATTAATGATTATCTTCTTTTTTCCATACACCACTTTTAAGTTTTAACTCATTCACAAAAATAATTCCATGCACCATCAGCAATATACGCATTGCAAACTTCCAGCACTCTCTTTACACTCCTTTCAAGTCTTCAACAAGCAATTCCTTCCCCACACTATAATCATAATCGACCTTTAGTTATTTATCTTTGTATTCAAAAAACTGACTCTTATTTGTGTTTATCTTAATCCTATGTTCACTAATCGAACTAGTAGATATCCTGCAGGTCACACTGCAGATGTTCAGTCTTCACCCATTACAGGGTGAGTCAGAATTGCCTGATGTTTGTAATACAAGCAGTAGTGAGACCGTAACTGTAGGAGAGGTGGTACAATTGTTTCACTGTATTCACCTAGAGCAGCAGTTTAGTTACAATGGAAAGGTAGATCATGCAACATCGTGTGTTTATTGTAGAGACATTCTTAAAAATGCAGAATCTGTGGTTACCATATAGTTCCATCTCCAATTCAATATTCCACACAATGGTGCAATACCATTCTACTATGGTTTCCGAACTTTCATGAAACGGGCTCTGCACTGAAAAAAAGGGGGAGGCAGAGCAAAGATGGCCACATCACCTGAAAATGTTCATTATATGCGTCATGCAATTCAACAGAGTCCCAGCCAATCTGCAAGACGACATGCTCAGTCTCTTGGGTTATCAAATTCTTCCATCCATTGCAATTTAAATGATCTAAGCTTTTATCCCTATGAAATTGCGATTACTCAGGAAGTGAAGCCTCTAGATTTTGTGGGAAGGAGACATTTTGCATACATAATGAGTGAGATGTTGAATGAAGAACCAGCGATTGGGATTTTAACATCAGATGAGCCTCATTTTCACCAGAATAGCTGTGTTAATAAATAAAACTGTCATTATTGGTCCCTTAATAACCCTCAACAACTGCATCAGCATCCATTGCATTGTGAAATAATTACAGTATCGGCTGCATTGGGAAATTTCCAGTGTTATAGGGCCTTATTTTTTCGAAGAGAATGGGATAGCATTATTTCACCATGTTACCTGAATTTCTCATCCCGGAACTTCATCGCTAACACATACATCGCCAAAATGTGTGGTTTCAACAGGATGGATCACCAGCTCACACTTCAAATGTGTATATGGCCAAAATAAGGAGGTGTTTCCAAGGAAGTAATATCCAACAGAGAAGAAGCAGAATGGCTGCCACACTAACCTAATTTTAGTTAAGGTGAATTTTTCTTGTGGTGCTGCCTCAAAAGTAAAGTGTACATCATTAAGCCAAGTAATCAAGATGAATTAAAGGATACCATTGAGCTAGAAATCCATGATATATCCCGTAACAGAGTGAAGAGAGTAATGACAAATTAGCACCGAGGGTAAGAGTGCCAAAAAACATGGTTAGCACTTAAAGGACATTTTTCACAAATGATTAATTTCTGTAAAAGTAACATATGAGATTTACACTGCTAATCACTGTTTATGTTTTCAAATTTTAAAAAAGTTTATACATCTTAATATTTCAATGTGTACAATTATTTAAAAATACCACAAGGTAACGCTAACTCACTCTGTATAACATTATGTCATGTGAACAAAGGTTTTCCAAACGCGTCACTGAAATATAATCTTCACCGGTTCTCCACCGGACGGTGTTGAAGAAAGACGAGCTTTCGGTGGCAAGCAAGGTCTGGTGTTACTGCTGTGATGACTAGAGCTGCACAAGTGCACAGCTGAAAGCTTGGCTGTCTTCAACTCTATCCAGCAGAGAACCCGTGAAGATTGTATTTTAACATTATTTAATCTGCAAATAACCTAACTCCTGACAGATAATCATTAGAATAATGAATAGGATCTCAATATCGCTTAAGAATTCTTCTACCCAGCAAATCACTTTTCTTCCATTCTAATGGTTTTCACCTTAATTATTTTTTCGTATTTATCTTCAATTTATGGCTCCCTCTGTTAAATGCCTCAGAAAGATCTAGTGCTACACTATCAATTTTGCTTTCCCTGTATATTTCATCCAAAATATCTCACAAATAGCTAAGTAACTAAGTCATGTTGTTTATTAAAAACCCAGTTTATTTCCTCACAGACATTTTTCATATTGCTGCATAACAATCTCTCCATTAAATTACCTGCCACTGATGTCAAACTCATCAGTCTGTAACTTTCAACCCTATTTGTCACTCCTCCTTCATGGATCGGTGCTACTATCACACTTTAGCAGTCCTCTGGTATACAGCAAGTCTCTAGACTGGATCTAAATAATTTTTAAAGATCAGGTACCATGTTGCATCTTGCTATCCTTAAGACAACTGTAGTATCTACAGCAGCCTCTTTATGTTTTTTCAGGTTGTTTAGTTCCATTATAACATCCTGTTTATATATATATATGATTTACTCCCTCCCATTTCTAATGGTTGCACCAAACCAGTTATTGAAGTCTCTGCCTTTTTAACCTCCTAATTTTCCTATTATAGTATGTAGGATCCTTAGTATTATTTATTTTATGTTTTATTTTGGAATTCGCATTCTTATTATCTCTTGGAACTATTCCCACTTTGAATCATCTGTACATGTGCCTTCCTTTCATATACTGAACATTTCCCTCAAATATTTTTTTATATCTGTACCTAATACCACCTTCAATTTCAGCCACTTGTTTACAAAAACACTCTACTATTCATTAAAACTGCTTCATGATCACTTATTCCTTCAGTTACAGGAGACCCCACAAGATTATCTTCAGACTTTATTAGGAATATATCCAACATGTTGGGTCCCCTTGTTCTCTGTTTCACCACTTTCATGAAGTCTCTTATCCCTTCTAAAGATCATGATAAGTTGGTCTGTCTTGAACTGTAATCGTGGAGGTGAGGATCTTGATATGCACGTTGCAGATTGTTTTGACATTGACCTTAATTATTAGCTTCTCTAAGCAATCTGTTGTAGGACATTGAAGTTGAATTGGATAAATAGTTTGTGCATTGCTGGAACTCAGTCACTAACTAAATTGAATTAACCTCAACTTAGGAAAGGTAAATCATCTTTAAAAGTCACTGTTGCTGTTGAAACTGATAAACACTATATTCTTCAAAAATTACAAGGTCACAAACTTTCGGCATCGGAAACGTTCAACAAATAAATTTAATTGCAGGAACGATTAACACATTCAAGACAGACTAACCTCACAACCCCTAACTGAATTTACAGTCACATGAGGAATGAACATTGCCACACGTTAATCTAAAAGTTCCATATGTCTGCCCAGAAATGGTTGTTCATCGTCATCTGTCTAGCATCAAGCCCCGATTGCGCTATTGAGAAGTGTGGTCACGCTCCAATTGATTTTCAAAGATTGGGCAGAGGCGAGCTTGGAGCTGCTATTTAGAGATCATACACAAACTATTGGGGGGGGGGGGGGGAGTTGGCTGGAAGGCTACGCTGGGCTACATGGGGGGAGGAGGGGTTCCAAGCCAGGCTACGTAGCTTTCCTTTCATAATATTTTTCACGGTTAAAATGAGGAACAGGACTCAAAACAGCATGTGAATATTTATTTCTCTCAGTTTACTATCTCCATATGGAATTCACATTAGTCTGACAGGAGAAAACAGTACAAAATGTCTTCTGGAATCAAAAGGGGGGGGGGGTTAGAGACAAAAGCCACGTAGGGCTATGTGGGGGGGAGGGTTCACAGGAGGCCAAAATGGAGCTACCTGGTTTATGGACGCTCCCTTATTGAAAGTGCGTGAGAAAGCTATTTCACTTCCTTCTCATTAAACTAGACCCTACTCCTGGGCAAGTCTAGCCTTCTGCACTATGGCAAATTGCAACATCTGATATCTTAACGTACCAAAATAAATTCCTATTTTCTTGGAATTTTGGAAGTAGTTAGGCAGGTTTATAAATGTTAAAATCAATCCAAAAGAAAATTTTTGTCGTAAAAAATTATTTTCTGTACCATTCTAAAAATGTTTGTTACTTCCACAGTTTTAACCCTTTGACTGCTGACAGTGGATGGTCTACCTGCTGCGCTGAGGCCGGCTACCTGTGCTAAGTGATTATTCCTGGGGACGGAGCGGCCCGCGCTGTTCCAACCGCCCTGTGCTGAACATTTCAGGCGTTACCTCTCACTACTGATACACAATAAATACTCGCACTACATAGTTTCTCTGCAAATAAAGTACTGCAGAATCAAACAGTCAGTAACCCTATTATTCGTCACTAATAATTATATCTTGCTTGTAGTTTTTACTAGATTTTCGCAGCTTATGTCGAAAGCATCGTGATTCTAAAATTTACCTTAATAGTGTACTGTTCTTTCCTGCATACCCGTTTATAACACCTGCAATTTTCTATATGTTCCTTACTGTATCAGAGTGTTTTTGTTGAATTGTAAAGAGCGTAGATTCGAAGAAGATGCTAAAAATATTTTACTTCCACACTGACATACCGCGTTCAGACTACGACTGTTAAATTAGAGATATTCGAACTTATACAGAGAGTTAAAGGCATCCGATTTTTCCTCGTGCTATTCACGAATATAAAAAGACACCTGAAAATGATAATTGCACAAGCATCCTCCCCCACACACAGAAATTTGGCTTGTGGAATATCTTTGTAGATGTAGATTCCCAAAATATCTTGATGTTGACTGAATGTTTGCTGCGCTTTGTAATTACCCGATTATACATAATTTTGTTTCTTTGATGAAATTTGTTCCACATAAGTACTCAACAGATTTTCAACATTTCACAGCTTCACAGTGTCTGTCCATTACTACGCAAGTTGAAATAGAGTGGGGGTGGGGGGGGGGGGTTCGGAGAAATCTCATGAAACCTCACCAGAGTAACAAAAAGCGGTATCTGGACATAAGTTCAACAAGAATTGCGGTATTTAGAAGAACATCTCTGGTCCAATATTAACTAATTTTCAATTTTTTTCACGCAATGCATCAGAAGACAAATAGCTATGAAACAAAAAATTTCATCATATTCAGTATCTACATCTATAGCTATGCTCTGCAATTCACAATTACTGTGGGTGGCAAAGGGTGCTAAGCACCAACCTATTTTAGAGTATTCCAATCCCGAACAGAACGAGGAAAGAAAGAATACATAAATGTATCAGTATGGCATCTTATCTCTCGAACCTTTCCCTTCTGTCATTGTGACCTAAATAGGTTGGCGGAAGAAGTATTTCGTTGCACTTGTAAATTAGAGATTTTCGCATATTCTCCAACAAATTTAAATGAAAACAACGTCGTCTGTCTGCCAAACAATCCCAGCCTAACCCACGTATCAGCTCTGTGACACTTACATAAGGACTGTAACTAGCGGTCACGAATCGAGCGGCTCTCCTCTGTACTTTCTCTAACGTGTCAATCAATCCCTTGCGATACGGATCCCAAATTGCACAACAGTATTCCAAATGCGGATGCACTAGTGTTTTGTATGCTATTTCTTTTGTATGAGCATTGCAGCTTCTCAAAATATGACCTATAAAACGTAGTTTAGAATTAGCTTTGCCTACAACGGAAGTTATGTGCAAGTCCCATTTCATGTTGCTTTGTACTGTAACGCCTAGATACTTCAGGGAATCGACCGTGTCAACAATTGAATTGTTAACTTTGTACTCGTGAGCAAACGGGGTCTTTTTATTACTTATTTGCATTGCCTTGTACTTTTTACAGTTAAGTGTAAACTGCCTTTACGGCACCATTCCGAAATAACATCCAGATCGCGCTGTATTTCTAAGCAATCGTCAGAGCACCCCACTTCCCTATAAATAAGTGCGTCATCAGCAAAAAATTGCATCCTGCAATTAACGTTGTCACCGAGATCGTTTATAAAAATTAAGAAAAGAAGTGGTCCTATTACACTTCCTTGAGGAATGCCCGAAGTAACATCTAGCTTTGAAGAGGCTTCCCCGTCAACAACGACATACTGCGACCAACCGGTTAGAAAATCGCGTATCCATTCGCAGATCTGATCAGATATACCGTACGCTCGAATCTTCGCCAAAAGGCGGTTATGTGGTACAGAGTCAAAAGCCTCCTGGAAATCCAAGAAAATAGCATCAACTTGTGATCCTGCATCAATAACCTTCATTATGTCATGCGAAAATAGAGCCAGTTGCGTTTCGCACGAACGGTTCTTAGAAAATCCATGTTGGTTTGCTGTAAGTAACTCTTTTTCATCCAGAAACTTCATAACGTTAGAGCATATGACATGCTCCAGAATTCTACTGCAGACAGATGTTAGAGATATGGGTCGATAATTCCTAGGATCTCTCCAATCACCTTTCTTGAAAACAGGAATCACCTGCGCTATTTTCCAGTCAGAAGGTACTTTCCTTTCTTCTAAAGATTTACAAAATATATCTAATAGAAATGATTCTATTTCTTCTGCGTATTCCGAAAATAATCTTACTGGAATATCATCAGGATCCGGCGCCTTCCCCCACTTCAGGAGCTTTAATTGCTTTATGATACCTACACTATCAATTTGAACTGGATCCATCTCAAATTCTACACACCGTGCAAAAGCGGGAATGTTTTCCATGTTTTCGTCAGTGAAAGAATTTTTAAATTCGGTGTTAAATACGGTAGCCTTTTCGTGGCTGTCATTAACTTCCCGACCGTCTTGTAGTAGAACTGACATATTGCTGTCACTACCACTAACTTTTTTTACATATGACCAAAATTTCTTTGGGTTTTCGTTGAGACTCTTATAGTGAGTTGCATTTAAAGTCGTTAAAAGCCTCGCGCATATCATTTTAACATTTCTCTTGTCTCAGCTAACTTTTCTAAATCACTCCTATACATCGTCGTCCTTGAGCGTGCATGTATATTCCTTTGTTTTCTAAGTAACCGTTTAAGTTCACGTGTATACCACGGGGGATCGTTCCCATACCTGATTGTCCTTTTTGGTATATGTAAGTCCATACATTCCGTATCTTTCCACTTTGATATTCAAGAATGCACTGATTCTGGAATATTCTCCATAGTGGTTATATAAAACCGATTCTTTTCATCAGCTATATATTTCATCAGTTCTTCTATAAAAAAAATAACATGAAAACTGACAGAATATTTAGCACATTCCCTATTTGACACACATGTCCCGACAGCGTATCATCAAATGCGTGACTAACTGGACAAAAATCATTTTATTTCTAGTCAGATTTATCACTGAGACATAATTTCTTCGTAAGCGTTTCCCTATCACTTTCTGATTCTTCATATTCAGAACAACTAATCTCTTGTTGAAACATGAGACTGCATTGTCACCCCTTCTGACGAGTATGACTACAGCCTTCCAATTCTGTGGAAAAGCTATCACTTCCATCAAAATCAAGTAGTTAAGAATCTCCATGATTTCTTCCTCGATGCACCCATGACGTCTTGCCATTTTCTTCATAAAATACAGGACATAAAGAAGACTGATGTAATTTCTGTTGAATAGTGAACTGTAGAGCAATGCCTAGGCTCCCTACAGACAAACATTTGGATGATCTACTAGCGACCAGAACTGCAAAAGGCTATTGAGAAATGGGTCGTGAAGTCCACTGTACGACTCAGGTAGCGGCACGTCTATATTCGTCATCAGAACACAGGTAGCGGCAGGCGGGTGCGGCTTAACTCGTCAACAGCACTCAGGGGAAAACCGGCGGCTGCGTCTAAACTCGTCATTAGCACTCGGGGCCAGCAGGCAGCATGACGTGTATACACGTCAATAGCAGTCAAAGGGTCAAAGAAAAAAAGCTGAAATAACTTTTAATTTGCTTCTGATTTTCTACTCTTCCGTTTGGTACTAAGGTTCCCTTGTTTACTGTTTTCTAACAAGTTGAATCAATATACTTATGCAAGTTTTAATTTCGAAATGTATATATCTAACTGACAGCTCTGAAACATACTTTAAGGAATTCTAAGTGGTTTTATCTATTAAGTGTGGAGCTTTGATGTTGGTGTCTGATTTCCTTAATTTATAATGAATTTCTAAAGTAGACACTGTCTCAGGATGATGAAACAGGAAATACCGGCTTGCTCCGACATTTTCTTAAGACTGTAAAAATCTCTGCTGTGTCCCATCCTGAACAAAATACAACATGGATCTTAATGAGACTTACGGAAAACTTTTTGTATTGGAATGTACTTTCTTTTGGACATAATTTTCTCAACTGAATTTACTTATATTTTCTAAACTGGCTATTTTGACATTTACACATGTGGTGAAAGTTTTTACAAATCACTCTAAAATCAATCTTTAAACTTCAGTGAACCTTTTCAATCTTTTATGTTCCGTGTAAGATAAGATTATGCTTCTTTCAGGCTATAAACTAACCTTCTATCATCCAAATTATGTCTTCTAGCATTTTAAATGTATAACTGCATCTTAACTTTTTTTGCCAGCTTCTAGCTTTTAATGTCTTATCACTCTTTAGATGAATTTTCTAGCTATTTCCTTCTACTAATTATAATCCCAAATAGATCTAGAAATGATGGCAATGTTTTCTTTTACGAAATACTCAGAATCCAAAACTCAGATCTGCTAATACTACTTTCTGACTTTCTATAACTGTTTTACTCTGGAATATTATTTGAATTATGTAAACTTAATCTTTAATGCTATTTAATTGAATTTACTGCTCTATGAACAAATTTGTTATGAAGTTACAAAATTTTAGTATTACCTCTGATATACAGTATCACATCCAAAATAACAAATCGGTCCACTGGATGCTTTGTATTGAGTAACTTTAACAATAAATCCCCATTCTCTGTAAATTCAAGTATGTGTGATGTCTTTAAATTTAAAAAAAATCAATACTATTATAAATCTGTAAGCAAGCTGAATATGTCTGACGGGTTTGAACCGGTATCATGCAACAACTACCACATCAAATTGGATGGTGTTTTCAAATTTCTGGTTCAAAATCTGCAGAAATAGTTAATAATTTATATGTACCAAAGGATGAAACAAGTAATTGGAATCATTTCTAGACCAAAAATTATGGGCAAGAGATCAATCTGTAATTGAGATGTGCACTCCTTTAATGAAAAACTGACAACATAGTTTAACTTAGAATTATGTTTTTTTTACTTTGGTTATTCAGTTTTCTGGACTGTAGTACTTTATAGTAAACAAAATATGTGAAGTAAATGTTCTACAAATTCGTTTAATTTACTGTAATTATATACTGTAATTAATTACCACTAATGTTGATGTGCAAATGTGTTAGATTCTTAGCATTTTTGACGGTTAAACTGATTGTCTGCTACGGTTGCTGAATGGTTTATTTTAAGAAAATATTAATGAGCCAATACTTTTCCTTACTTGTCATTATGAGTTCGAAATTCAGTTTTTCTCAAAGATATATGCCTGATTAACAACTACTATAAATATCGACAGATAACAATACATATTTCTAGCATGATAACTTAAGCATAACTGCCCATATCTCGATCAACTTTACTCATTTAGTATAAATAGTGATTTTATATCAACTATCTTTAAAGCCATCAGAACTGAAGATTTGAAAGCAGTGTTATGGCATTTTAATTTTCGCAGTTGATTAGTTAAATGGAATCATGATTAAATAATACATATAGCCCTGATTTTATAATGTATGTTTTCAATTTTAGTTTATATAATCATAAAGTTGGAACTTCTTACATGCTATTGAGTTAATCATGACAGAAATATGGAACCAAGTAATTAAAAATTAACTGTGAATCTTAAAACCTTATGCTATATATAAAACTGAATCCAACATGCCTCTTGTTTTAAGAAGTGTGTCAGTTGTCATTCTGGTCTAGGCTGCCACAACCTCCACTAATATTGCTACAAAATATAAACTAATGAAGCAATTTTTTTTATCTTCCTTATGAGGTTGTTTCAAAATGCCTAAATCAGGATGATTTGCAACCTTGTTCAGAATGAAAAATCATGCACTTAGTATAAAGCACATGGTATTTAATTTTCATTGATAACTTAAGCTCGCTTAGTTTTAGGCCAGCAGAGCACTGGCAGTTAAGTTGGAATGCAGCCTGGACCAGAATGAAAATGATCTTAGCAAACATTCTTTGAAAGTATATTTATTGCTATTGAATTTATGAAAACATGGCCACTGTGTTAAATTCATTGTAATGGCATAGGAATATCTTCATATGGTACCACAAAAAGGTACCAGCGATTTTACATTCATTTGTGTGGATGCTATGGTTGGCGTCAAAGATATGATTAGAAATAACCACCAACTGTACTGCCAATGCTATTGCATAAGGTACCATTGGGAGCATTATAATAACTGTGGCATCACAATTTGATGATGAATTTGTTGAGACAATAATCTGCTACAGGGGGTTGTACATCATAGCATATGATAAACTGTGACTGTTAACTGTAGCCTAAGGATATACTGTCTTGTGATCGCCAACCAACTGAAAACCTCAGTGTGTGAAGGTATGTTTAAATAATGTTCAATGTAGACTTTCATGAAATGTTCAAAACATATACACTTCCAAAATTATTACATCATAAGGTAACCAAATTTAAAGCAATAAAATTCTTTTCAAAAATAAACAATTGCACATTTAAACCCTAGACAAGCCGCAAGCAACTCCCGATGACCCCCTAACTGAATAAAGTTCAATTACATCGGAGTAAATCACTTCTCCACTGTCTGTTGAAGTTAGTCTATCATGGCCAATTTGCTAGCCCGCATCCACCTAATACTTCCAGGTTCTTCTCCACTCACCATCCCACACCAGCTATATGCTGACCACAAGACCACAACCTCACTGTACAAGAGCTTACAAACAACTGCCCCCTCTTTCATAGGTCTATTTATCGAAGATTTCAGGACTTCGGCAATTTTACAGGGATTTTTACACCATGGAACCTTATTCTTCCTCGAATCTACTTCAAATTTTTGTTGGAGGTAGCCTGTTCCATAAATGTTAAAACAAATCCTTATAAAAAATTCTCTAGCTTCAGTCGTTTGACTGTAAAAAATTATTAAAGGGGCAAACCCTAAAGTTTTCTTGCTCAGTATTCTAGCTATGGTATTCCTGTTTTAAAATGATCTACTCCTCCTTGCTGATCTTTTGATGTATAAACCAACTAGTTTACAATTTTCTATCTTAGTGCAATCCTAAAATACATCAAAATTTAAAATTTCTTTATTTTCTCAGAAAGTATTTATGTAACCGAGCTGAAATATGTTTTAAACCAGGTATGGGCAACCTTTGCATAGCTGAGGGTGTAATTTTTAGGACTTAATCAGGTCATGGGCCGTAGGAAAGAAATAAGTAGGTAGTTGTGAATCAAATGCCAATAAAAATTCACATATTTTTTATTTGTTGGAATTACAATACCATAATCAAACATACAAAAAGCAAATTAAAAAAACAGATAGAATAATCAAATGAAAATTAATGAGAGACCTGAGTTTGAAGCCTAGAAACAAGATGATTGATATTGGGTACATAGGCACAAAGTGTTATCTAAATTAACATCTGTAAGTCGAGTACGATGCTTATTTTTATTAATTTTCATGATTGAAAAAAGCTGCTCACATTTATACGTGCTTCTGAATGGGCAAATTATTTTTCGTACGAAAACTCTCAGCTGTGGATATTTTACTTCTGAAAGGTATGTTCTGTAAAATTCGCTTAGTTCCACATCATCAAATTTAGACTTCAAATATGAGTCTTCTTGAAGCTCAATCAACTCCATTAGTATGTGAAACGGAGAATCTTCCACATTACACTTAAACGGATTTGCAAAAATATTGAAAGTGCTATCATATTCTTAAAATCGGAAAACCGATGAGTGAATTGCTCTGACAATAGTTTCAGTTCTTCGGCATAGCGGCTGTATTCAATGTTTTCGTAACTGGATAATATTAAAAAATGAAAACAATTTACTTCTCATTTGTTTCCCACAAGTGAATTTTGTTTTGAAAAGCTTTAAGTTGACTGTACAGCTGATTTACCAATTGCCCTTGTTTTTGAAGCTTCAAGTTCAGGTCATTGAAGTGTCCTGTGATGTCTACCAGGAATGCCAAGTCACAAAGCCATGTTGGATCATAAATTTGCAGCAATGATTTCTCTTTCATTTCAATAAAATCAGATATTTCTTTACTAAGGCCATAATTTTTTTTAGCATTTTACGTTTGCTTAGGCACCTTACTTTGCAATAGTATGGCACATCTTCGTGTTCTGAATAGAGTTCATCCAAAAGTTCTTTAAACTGGTGATGGTTAAGACCGCGGGATCTAATGAAATTGATGGTATTTACTACTACATCCATAACGTTCGTCTGTCGAATGGACTTAAAGTTTTTTTGGTGAATAATGCAATGCAGAATTATTAAGTCACGTTCTTGCACATTCATAATTGCGATAAAACCTTTTCGTGAACCGACCATTGAAGGCGCACCATCTGTGCACTCTCCAACCAATTTACACCACTGCAAACCATATTCCTCAAAAGTACTTTGCACCTTGGTAAAAATATCTTTTCCAGTAGTGGTCCCTTGTAATGGCCGTAAAGACAGTATTTCCTCTGTCACTACAAATTCTTCATCAACATCTCGTATATAAATAGCTAACTGGGCTGTGTCAGATAAATCTGTACTCTCATCCAAAGCAATCGAAAATGCTTGAAAACCAGCAAATCTATCAGTCAATATTGTTTTGATATCACTAGCCATCATATCTATACATCGAGCAACAGTACGTCGCGATAAGCTCACTTTCTCACACTCTTTCTTCTTTGCAGGGCACAAAAGTTCTCCAACATCTACTAGGCACTCTTTAACAAACTCTCCCTTAGAAAATGACTTCTATGTTACTGCTAATTTTGAACTAGATATAAAACTAGCTTTAACAACATTGTCTAGATTTGATTGTTGTGAATGAAACATTTGTTGCTGTATCCCTAAATCGGTAATAAGTTTTTTAATTTTATCCTTTTTTAACTGGCCCGTAAGTAAATTATATTGAGCAAAATGCTTGCTGGAGTAATGATTCTTCATATTGTATTCTTTTAATAAATAAACTGTTTCTGACTCTATCTGTGCCATTCCACTGCATGCGCTTAATAATATTATTTATCGATTTTTAGTCTTCATGATCTGACTAAATAATTTTTTTTTGTGCACGTTATTTGAAATTTCTGAATCTCTCGTGGGCCGGATTGAAGTTGGTGGGGGGCCGGATCTGGCCCGGGGGCCGGGGGTTGCCCACATATGTTTTCAACGCTTCAGGGTGCAATTTTCTATATAATATGAAGTTGCTATCTAACCTCCTTCATATAGTTTCAAAATTTCAGTTTAAATCTACTTTCAAGCTTCACCATTTCTGCCCTCCATTTCCTTGAAATTATTATTAATTTTACTTTTCCTGTCCTGGCCAAAATACTGCAAGGATCTCTACAAAAACTTTCTCATTATGCTCAGAAAAAATTCGACTTTGTTTTAAATATACTTCCCAGTCTGTATCTAACTGAATTATGCTATGTGAAAACTACATTATCCTCCCAAAATCATCATTTTCCTACAAAAACATTACTTAAGCTTTACCTACGGATTCTAAATTTATGCATTATGTTGTTTAAAATTCGCCACATCTTTTGAGCTATAAATCTTCTTGTAACTTGAAAACTCAGTGCTCTGGAATTATTTATCTGTTATTCCCAGCTGACACGAAATCTTCACAGGTTTGCCGCTTGTAAGATATCCCTCATTCTATTTTCAAGATTTAGTTAGATTCCGGCCAAGTTTAAGGTTAACTGTAGTATCCGATACCACACGTAAAATCGAGTTGACTACACTTTCCATACACTAAAGTGAATAAATAATCCATAACCAAGGTAAATAATACATAAACGGCAATAAATAAACGATATTCCAGCAGGAAGCAACTAATAACACATAAAAGTAAACTCGTAATACCAGATACTGACATTGTTTAACGAGTTATTCTGAACCAATTTAAACGAAGGAAATGATTAAAATGAGTAAATACAGCCACTAAATAAACCTTTTATCATGGTTAATAAACTTTATTTCAGAGATAAACAGATAGTTTCAATACCAGTCGGATCTAACCATTAAATTTTAGCATATACCAGATTTTGGTATTTCGGAAGGGATTTTCATCCAGTAAAGAGTGTAAAGAACTAATAATAGCCAGGCCTAGAACTATTATAAACATAACTTCACAATTAAACACAGTTTAGCAAGTATTTTAAAAGAAATAAACAGGATGTTTGGATAAGTAAACTGAAGTAGTATGAAGATATCACATTATAATGAAATTTGACCATTTTAGAGTCCTAAAAGTGAACAGAATAATCCCTTAGATAGTCTAGTAGGATAATTAACAGGTTTCTGATAGTTTTCAAGCATTTAATAATCACAAGAAGTAATTATGTAGGAGTTTGAACACTCATTTTCTTAAACAGTTCACATAAATAATTCGAGGTCTTTTAAGCAGTTTCAGGATTTAAAAAGTAGACAAATATAAAGGAAATAAACTAATCTTTCAGTTTTAATAGGTTTTAAGCAGTTTCAGTCTGTAAAATATGAGATATTAGTAAGTACAGGAAGCCGGTAAATCGAATAGATTTTCGAGACTTTCAGAATTAATTCCGATAAAATTAAACCATTTCAAAATCGCTAAGAGCATGTAAATGATAGTAAACATACATAATTAATTTTCTAAACACATTTAAGGACATTTTACTAACCTGTTGTCTGTTAATCCAATCACAAAGTAACTTGCTATAGACACTGCACATATAAAATGCTTCTACACTGATTTTAAACACTGTCACACGGTGTAAAGTAACTAATAAATTAAAACAGCAATAAAGAGAAGTAAATTCATCTAAATCTTGTAGTTCCCAACCGTTTAAGTATTTCTAAATATAATCTGAACACGTAAAATAGAATACCCGACTTTAACATTTTTTCATTTAAAAACCGACCCAGATTCCGGGTTAAAAAGTAGTTTGCCTTAACAATCCATTCTTCTAGTTTCATACATATTAATTTCAAGTCATTTAAAGCC
Source organism: Vandiemenella viatica (assembly GCA_031002005.1). NCBI lineage: Eukaryota > Metazoa > Arthropoda > Insecta > Orthoptera > Morabidae > Vandiemenella > Vandiemenella viatica. The sequence goes on along the minus strand of JARYHS010013631.1, from coordinate 136,553,708 downwards.
ATAGGACCGATGTTATGAATTTTCTAAAAACACTCCGTAACAACTCACGTGTAAATAACTAAACAATTTATTATGTCTCAGATATGGCACTTACAAAGATGAAGTAAACTCTAAAATACACAGTTTAATTTAGGCTACACGTTGATAACTTTTCCGGCGGGATAATCCATAAAACTTCGGAGTTATACCATAAAACATAAATAATAATTACAACTGATTGTTAGAGATTACTGGTTTTACCATAACTCAACAGATTTAAACAAAGTTTATATTTAGGGAGAAACTAAAATTGGGGATAATATTTTAAGCCTAATTTCAAGTTAATAATTAAAGCCAATTTTAAAAAAGGTAACAAAACGTTGACTAACGCGGTAGGTCTTCTAACACATCCATATTTGGTAATTTTTTGGAGACAGGCGGGATCACGTGACCGAGTCTATATAAGTCAGGTGAGAGATGACGAGACACACTCGGCTGGAAAACCTCGTAGTGACAACATGTAACTTCTCGTGTAGTGAATTCAATGGTAGCGGTATGGAGAGAGTGGTGGATGTCGGGAAGTCTCTGACGTCATGGTAGGTCAGGCGCGGGACGAGTCTACAACCATCATAACCACTCGTTAGTGGCGGCCATTTTTTGAAAGTTGGAACCATACTCATTTCGAGCTTTCAGTTTCTGGACATGTAAATTTCAATTCAGTTTCGGGGGTTTTTTCATGCGGTTTTGCTCTGACTTCTCAACCTGTGATGTTTGGTGAAGATTAATATCCGATTGCCGTGCTAACTGTGACTTGTAATATTTACGTGAAAATTCTGAGAATATATAATCCAGTGATTCAACTTGTGACTTTCATTTATACAATAGCACCTTTCTTACAGGAGGTTGAAAACTGTAAGTGGCGACTGTGGTCAATTTTAACAGTTAGCATAAGTATTTCAACACGGTTACAGAACTTTCTTTTGGACTTAGAATATTTTGGAAGTAGACTGGTTCACGTGATTTAGTCGGTACCAACCCCCACTATCGGCTTTTCCCTGACACGCTGAGTGATATTTTCAAAGGACAAGCTTTCGGCGGCTTGCTCTGCTGCCAGCATCAGGTCCATTGTACTTAAGAGAACAACTAGAACTGCACTGGATCGCGGAACTGCAGTGGGCCAGGATCATATTGTCTTCTGATTGGCTGACTACAATGCCCGTTTTCCATTCTGTGTCTGTAATTGGTCGGCTCTGGAACCAGCTGTAGATAGGGTCCGATGGATCTGCCAGCACCGTGAGCGCCATCCTACTATCCATCAGCTAAAGCCATGGTTGTTATAGAATGGAAAGAAGATGGTTTACACGCGTCAATGTTCACACAACGTCACTGTTCACATAGCTTCACCGTTCACATTATTCTCACACAGACAAATCCCAATAGCTTCTTTAATGAAGGACTCCCACATTATAGAACAGTCATCATTATCATGCAAATTTTACTACCCATTGCTAAATTAGGCAATGTATAGTGAGGTATTGTCTTTCAACATTTACTACCATTAATTATGATGTTTTATCTCGAGAATTCATAGGGAGCCATGCGGTCTTCTGATTGGGAGACTACACCCCCGGTTCTACTATGCTTCTCAGTAATTGGTCAGCTACAGACCCAGCTGTAGATGGGGTCGGACGAATCTGCCGTAGCGAATGGCACTCCTCCACTCTCCTATCATCCATCAGCGAAACACTTGGTTGTTTTAGAATGGCAAAAGCAGGTTTCCATGCATCACTGAGCCATAGACCCAAGTCCCTGTTCACATTATTATCATTCAGACATATCTCAATAGCTTCTTTAATGACGGATTCCCAGAAAGAAGAGCACTTAGCTAGAACTCTCACATTATCAAAATACATACTGTGACCATTTTCGATCATGTGTTGTGCCACAGCAGATTCTTCTAGTTGAAACAGCCAGATGTTGTGCTGATGTTCAGTCACACGGGCCTTGATGGTGCAGATGGTTTGGCCAATATAACACTTGCCACATTGGCATGGTATGTTATAGACTCCCGGCGTTTTTAAAACCAAATCATCCTTCACAGGATGCAGCAAATCCCGTATTTTGGCAGGAGGGCGGAAAATGCACTTTATTCCGTGTTGTGCCAAAATCCTGCTGATTTTCCCAGAGATGTTAGCTGCATATGGGATGAAGGCAAGATCTTTAGACTGTTCTTCTTGCTCAATATTACATTTATCCACCTTTTTTCGAAGTGCCTGTTCTATCAATGGAATCGGATATCCATTCCGCATGAAGGTGTGGCAGAGATGTCCAAGCTTGGCCGGCAGATTGTCAGCATCTGAAATTTCCATTGCTCTGTGTACCAACGTGTACAACACTGTGTTCTTCTGCACCAGGTGGTGGAAGCTTTTGGCGTGTAAATAGCGGTCTGTGTGTGTTGTTTTCCTATATACACTATGTGACAGGGTTCTATCAGGTCTCCACCGGATTAGAATGTCTAGAAAGGACAAGCTACCATTTTTCCCTAACTCCATTGTGAATCTGAGATTTTCATGAGTACTATTGAGATGGTCCAAGAATTCGTAAAGACTATGGATCCCCTGTGGCTAAATGACAAACGTATCATCTACAAAACAATAGAAACATGTAGACTTAAGGATGGACTCTTTAACTACTCGATCTTCAAAATGTTCCATAAAAAGATTGTCAACCACAGGAGACAAAGGTGACCTCATTGCCACACCATTAGTCTGTTCATAAAAACTCCCACTATAGGTGAAGTAAGTTGAAGTAAGGACTAGTTCAAAAAGGTCAACTAAGTTAGGTTCAAAAAGACCTTGTAACAGCTGCAGAGTGTCTCCCAAAGGAACCTTGGTGAACAGTGAGACAACATCAAAACTGACCATGATATCAGACTCCGACAACCGCATCTTTTGAAGCGTATTGACAAACTGCGTCGAGTTCTTTTCATGGTGATGACAATTTTCTACAAAGGGACTAAGCATCTAAGACAAGTGCTTGGCCAAATTATATGTGGGACTACCTACAGTACTTACAATCGGCCGTAAAGGCACATCCTCCTTATGAATCTTGGGCAGGCCGTAAAATCTGGGTGGCCTGGCGGCACGAGGTCAATGGCCCCTGATAATGTCAGGCATAAATGTGTTTCTCATATTCCCCGTTGTTTCAAATGTGTGTATTTAAACATAAAAGCCAAATATCTCTTCAGTACTATTTTCTACCCCTAAAATGTCTCGTCTCATTTTCAGCCTTATGACTAACTCCATCTTTGAACATGAATGTAAGGTTTTCTATTCAGAAATAGAAAGTTTTCTTTATAACAACAATGTTGACAAATTGTTATGATTGAATTTTAGTGTTTACTCATATTATTTAGCTAAAACTGTAAGAAAATAGTTTTAAACATCCTTTACTGTTGGATTGATATTAGCTTACAACTCATTAATCTAATTTTGATCTTTTAATAACAAAATTTAGGTTATATGACAAATTCTTATTTAACTTCGCAATATAAATTGAATGTAGAGAATAAATGGTTTTGATAACTCACTTACTACTCAAAATATAGAATATAAACAATCAGTTATATGTATAGTTCCTTTTACTTTGGTGACATTTTTCTCCTGGTCTAGGTCCTTTATTAACCTAACCGCAACCACTAGGAAGAAAACAAGAAACATACTGTGTATGTTCAATGTCTAGTTCATTGGGGCTTTGATGATTTTTTTTTCCACTGGTCCAAGCCGCATCCCAACCTAACCACCAGAGTTTTGAAATAAAATATCTACAGAAAAAATAAGATATTAAAAAATTTATTCTTTACTTTCAGTTTGTATTAGTTACATAAGAATCCATTAACAAGTTGCAGCGCCATGGTTATCATAAAATCCCTCGTAAATTTCGCGTGACATTGTGTAAGATATGTTTCTTTTTGCTTTGATATGAACTTGTTCTTGAAAGGCATTTCCTCAGGAGAGTGGAAAATTTTTGATCAGTATGCCCTCACTGTGCTGATAATTTTTCACATTGTTTTAATTTATTAAATTTCCTATATCATATTGAGTTAAATTTAAGTTACACTTAACAAAACCTTTCAGAAAATAATATAAACTGAACCTAAGGTAATATCTAAAAGATTTTCACCATTATAAAGCTCAGCAACTTGAATTGTATGGTACATCCTAAGTTTTGACAATATATAATGCCAAAGTAATAAATGAAATTCAAAACATATAATGTGAAATACCAAAAATGCAATACAAACCAGATTTTGCAAATGTCATACTTTGTTTTTTTAAAAAAATCCATATTTCCATATATAGCAATTCCTTTCTTAAATTTCAGATTTTCAGTCTTTAAAACTCATAGATGGCCCACATTGAATGCGACTGGCACACAAGCAAACTATGTAAATTAATTTTAATAACATAGTTGCTAAAAACTCCCAAGAACTTCTTTGCTTCTTAAAGTTATGATCTCAGGGTATACAGCTAAAATGTATGACATTTAGAACTGAGGTTATATTCACTGTTTATAGTGAGTAATGCATATCTCATAGAATTGAACTGTTAAAAGACTTAGTGTTGACATTAAAAGCGGTTTAGGGGAAAAATTCTGGTATTTCTTATTTCACTGAAGCTTTTTTAGTAGTGCTGCAGATCATGACACATTCTGCTTTATATATGTGTCCATTTCTTTAAAAATATTTCATTTTAAAATTAATTATGTGACTCAGTAAGCCATTGCTGACATTTTTATAATTTATTGTTGAATGATTGTCTTCACCATTTTTCTAAAAAAATAATTGTTCTATTGCTGCATGAATAGTTGGGGTTATTTTGAATAAACATGTGTTTCTGATTGGACAGCTAAAAATATAGTGGGCATAAATGAAACCAAACCCATTTCAATTGTGCTACACTAAGGGTTAGTTGTTCAAATACGTATTGAAAATGGGACGATTGATATGAAATTTGGTTCACAGGTACACAACCTGAAATCTGTTATGAACTTGTACACTTTTTATGAATAATGTGGCATAAATTGAAAACTGCTGAGTCAATTTTGATGGGATATTTGCAGTAAAAATATTCTGCTTAGGTAATTTGGAAACATAAGATATGACTTAGAATGTGCCATATGCTTTACTAAGCTATCTGATCAGCCACCAAACTAGAAAATGAAAATATGTGTGTAATCTCAAACTGTTTTAACTTTACGTTTAACTCATTTTTATCACATCATAATGAAACTCCTTCAATGCAGACATATATGTAGTGTGACATCTCATGTTTCTTGTCCTAATGGCTTTCATCACTATAGAATTTTCTCCGTGAAAAAATGGTGGTTTAAAATTGTAAAATCATCTCTAATCTAACCCCCCAAAAATCAACTAAATGCGTTCCTCCTTCCTGGCATGTAGAGATATCTATCAAACTTTCTAAAAAGATTTGTTATTTTCCTGGAAAGACATGGAAGTATTTGACGCACATTTCAAACTGCTTGAAAGTGCTATACCAGGCAATACTGGGTACTCTGAAGTATTAATTAAATTCAATTGATTAACATACTATTAGGGAGAAAACAATTCATAATGAACTGTCACTAAAATATAATTATTGAGCATCTGCCCTTTGTTTCACATGTGTGGACGTGGCATGGAAAATGCTTCACCCTTTTTTCTAGTACCAAATATTATGATGGAGAAGTAAACAATGTAAATATCATCTAAGAACTTCTTTTAGTTATTACCTTAGGTTTAGTTTTCATACTGTTGACAAAATTTTTGTTTACTGCTTTATTTAAATTTTAACACAATACAATTTATGAAATTTAAAAAATTAGGTTAGGAATTGCTTATACGCTTTAATGAAAAATTATCCATGTTAATACATAGAGGTAATTATTGAATATTACTATCATCCTAATACATTTTAAGCTACCACCACAATGGCAAATAAAAAACTTTCAAGCAGTGAAAATTACATCAAAATTCTTCAGACCTATGAAGCAAAATCCCTGGCAAGGATTGTATTAATAATCTTTGATCCTTATCAGATCAGGTTATGAAAGATTTACGGTACAGTAAACATTATAATTTTGTGCAGTTAAAGGCTAAAGATTAAATCTTTGGCCTGTCATTTTATCCATGTGGATCACATAAGTTCTCAGTGGTTAACGTGTCTGACTGGAGATCAAAAGGTCCCCTGTCTCAGGGGGAATTTTAAAAGGTACTTAACCCAACCTTCACCTCTGACACCACTTGCTGTGTAATGTGAAGAACGCCAGAAAACTTCCATGGTTCGGATTCCACGTTATACTGTTAGTCCTCTGTACCCGGTAGGATTGCCGAGTTAGGTAAAGGCAGCTACACCAGGGGCGGAAAGCGCAGCCAATAGAAACCCTGTCTCCAGGTTATTACAATCACATGATATTATTATCATAGAAGGTCTCAGTCTTTTTCATAGACTTTTATATTATCTTCATTAATCTACAAACTTTGAAAACAAAAGTTTTGTTTCTATTCTGTTTGCTTGTTGGGCCTAAATGGATTTTCTGTCAGGATTTACTCCCCTAGCCTTTGAAGATCACTCTTCAACACAAAGCAGTGATTTCCTTCTCAATCTGAAAGTATGGGTTGCCTCTTCCACCATCTACCCCCATTCCAAATATATTCTGCCGTGACCCTGGGAATGGGCTCTGCGTTATACCCTGCAGGACTTGGTCCCTACCTGGTCTTTGCCATTCTTCCATTACAGCCTACTGAGATGGAGAATGCCCACTTCCACATCAAGGAATCACCAGGCAGGATTAACTCAAGTGCAGGATACTGATGGTGACTCTGTCTCTCTTGAGCCAAGTTAATGATAGCATCTGATGCCACAACCAAAGACTGAAACAATATTTTGACAAGCTTTTTAATAGTCCTAATGGGATAGAGGATGATAGAAGAAGACAGTCCAATCACCTGGATAGAAGTCAACCGAGCCCTACACAAGATGAAGGAGCCAACGAGGTTACAGGTGACACAATTCAAGCTGCTGGTCTGCCAGCGATACAATGGCTGTACAGAGTCCTCAGAGCAGTATGGAATTATAATCAAATAGCAGAAGACTGGATGAAAGGGTTGATATATCCAATCTTTAAGAAAGGGAACAGAAGGGATAGTTAAAATTATAGAATGATTACCCTCCTATACCACGACCCCAAAATGACGGAAAAGACGGAGTGCGAACTATGCTGGAGCCAATTTTAGAAGAACAACAACATGGGTTTAGGGCTGGAAGAAGCACAAAAGATCTCAAATTTGTCTTGAGGATGCTGGTAGAAAAATTCTGGAGAAGAGGAAAAACCTAATCATTGTGTTTATGGACCTTGAAAAGGCTTTTGATAATGTTCCTAGATCAACTATCTGGACTCTATGTCTAAGAAAATTTAAAATACAAGAGAACCTAATTAGAAAAATCTAGATGCTGTATACCAGGGGTGGCCAACTGGTAGATCACGGTTATTAGCCCAGTCGATCGTGGCAAGGCAGCTCTCTTTTGTTTTCGGTACGCGATGGACAATTGGATGGAAGTGTGTGGGATGCTGTCAATCCATCAGTTGAAAACAGGGCCTAGCGGAATTATGACGTCAATGTAAATGTAAATCATGATTAGGCTCTGTATCATGCCTTATACGCCATGGATAAGTGGTTGAAGAGAAACGCTGAAGGAACATCAAATGAAGAAAGAAATGCTACATCTACATCCATACTCTGCAATTCCTTCTGAAGATTCATCAAATAAAGATAATATTTTCGATATTTTTACTATGCTAATCGAATCCCTCAATAATGTTCACTCGCTAACTTTGTGCCATCATTACGGAAATAAATTTTATTCACATTTGATGGTAGGATATTTCTACTTTTATTATTGTATGAATTATGTTATTAATATTTTATTTTTGTAGATCCTGGAAAAATGTGCTCAAAAGAAATCAAAATCTTATCACTTTCACCAAGAATGGAAACTGTACTACTTCTTTACTATGATGAAAGAAAACTGTTGCTGCTTAATATGAAATACATCCATGGCAATACTGAGAAAAAGAAATTTAGAGCGACATTTTAACTCAATGCATAGTAAATATCAGACAGTGTATCCACCTAACAGCAAAATAAGAAAAAGTAAATTGCAAGCATTGAAATCGCAATCAACAGTCCAAGAAAACATTTTATAAGCCTATTGAGCAAAGTATGGCTGCAACTGAAGCTTATTTTCAAGTAAGCTACAGAATTGCACAAAAGTGCAAACCTTTTTCCTCTGGAGAATACATCAAGGAAATTTTCGAAGTGTCAGATTCGCTGTTCATGAATTTCAAAACTAAAAATGAAATTAAAGAAGCTATTCATGGTTTACAGCTGTTTTGAAATACTGCAATGTGCCGTATAGAAACAATGAGTGAAAACATAAATTAACAATCTCAAAAAGATATCGTCCACTGCATTGCTTTTATGCTACAACTTGACAAGTCAACAGATATCGTTGCACAATTACTTATTTTTATGCACAATTACTTATTTTTATTCAGATTGTCTTTGAAGATTTCTCGATGAAAGAAGAACTGCTAAGAATGATTTACTTAAAAGGAAAAACTCATGGCCATGATGTATTCACGGAATTAAAAGCATACATTAGCAAGATTAAGCAACCTTTGTATATACTTGTACCAATGGCAACAGATGGGGTTCGTACAATGACGGGTATTCATAATGGTTTTATTGCTCTCTGTCACAAAGACAAAGACTTTCCAGACTTCATTAGCTATCACTGCATAATTCATCAACAAGTACTGGCTAGTCAGAGATTAAACACAAAACATGTAATGGGGATTTCTTACAAAATTGTAAGTTCCATAAAAGGAAGATGTCTCCAAAGGCAGCTATGAGAAGGAACCAGATTTTGCATTGCGCACTGATGTAAGATGGTTGAGTTGAAGCAAGTTTTTGCAAAGATTTCGAGATCTCTTGGATGAAATAATAAAATTGCTTGAGGAGAGGGGTGATGATTATCAGCAACTGCTTCATTTAGACTGGCAATGTGATTTAGAATTTTTAGCAGATTTCACCAGAAAACTGAGCACATTAAATCTGGAAGTACAAGGCAAGAATAAAACATTAACAGAAATGATGAGTTCTATTGCAGCATTCCAAAGTCAAACAGCGTCCAAAATAGTTGAAATAGAAATTAAAAAATTACAATTTGTAAACATCAACACAGTGCTCACACTAATATAAATAAGTAGTTCAAAACAATTATTTTCAGTTTTATGTTTTCCCTCTTCATAAAATAAAAAATACTACATAATTGTGTACTGAACTATACTGTTTCATTTGAAATTTCAAGCACGTCATTGGTAGATTTTGTCAGTAAACAGTAGATCTCTGGTCTAATCACGTTGGCCACCCCTGCTGTATACTAATTGTAAGAGCTGTGTCAATGTTGAAGATGGTCACTCTGAATGGTTTAGTACAACCAAAGAAGTACAACAAGGATGTGGCCTGTCACCTCTTTTATTCATATTCGTGATGTATAACATCTTAAAAGAACTACGGAGCAATCGATAGAGATCTGCAAGCGTTGGTATTTGAAGATGATGTGGTAATATGGGCTGAAACTGAAGAAGGAATATAAAAGAAACTGAATATGTGGAATACTAAGTTTGAAGAATATGGAATGAAACTGAACCCAACAAAAACTGTAGCCAAAAGAATACAGACTGCTATATAAAACTACAAGACCATCAGGCTGAAATTGTAGACCAGTTCAAATAACTGGGGATCATAATGGCTAGTAATGGTACAGGTGAGTTAGGAAAAATGAATACAGTAATCAAAGGGGCAAACTTTGACAGTATCGTGTGGAGCTTACTATGGGACATGGAGGTTCCCAGAAGAACAAAATTCACTTGTACAAATCATATCTCACTCCTATTCTCACGTATGCTCTGGAAACATGTACACTAACATCAAAGGGCCTTATCAAGATCCAAGCCTGTAAAATTGAGTTTCTTAGAACTGCCTTCCAGAAAACAAGATTTGATCATATAAAGAATGATGAGATTAGATCAAACCTAGAGTTAAAGAAATCCACGGAAGAGAGATGTAGGTCATCTAGACTTAAATGGTTTGGACATGTTAAAACAAGGAATAGTACAGTACTACCAAAAGCATACATGGAAAAAAGGGTAGTGAGCAAATGACCAGTGGGAAGACCAAGAAGAAGATGGACATACCAACTAAAGAGGAAACAAGAATCAGACCCCAGACACCCTTTGTTTGGACACGAACCTCAACCTACAAGGCTGAAGTCAAGGAAGAGCTTCGTACAATCAACTACAGCCATAACATCTTCTACTGGAGCACGCCGTCTAGAACTATGGCAAAATTCGTTGCCGGAAGAACAGTGGAGGAACATCAAAGAGGCACCGGCTGCGGGATGTAATCAGCCATATGCTATATGGAAGGCTCTAAACAGATTAAGAACTGAAGTGTCCCGATGTAAATATAATATTAAAAAATGGGGGTACACTATTGACAACGATCTATGTGAATGTGGTGAGCTTCAGAACCCACAACATCTTCTGATATGCAGGAATCTCCCTGAAACCTGCAATATCGACGACCTTTACAGGGCAAACGAGAAGGCCATCAAGATTGCGGAATTCTGGTCACATTCTATATAATTGTGTTTATAGCTTAATATTAATTAATTAATGTTATTTGTTTTTTCAACTTGTTATGTCCTGGACACGAGAAATAAATAAATAAACCAACTAAAGTATTATATAGAGAGAAGAGATTAGAACTGAGAATATATTATGGACAAGGAAACTTTTCTAGATAGGAGACAATGGAAGACAAGGATGGAAACACAGGCAGCATCCTGGCACAGGGAGGCTTGTAAACCACACCTGGGAAATTGGAGTTGGTTCCCAATGATAATGAATCTACAAACATTTGTAATGATATAACTTATGTAATTACTTTTTTTAAATGCAAATTCTTCATTACAAAACTGATTACTGTATATTGAAAAAAAATTGTGTCTCCAATTACAACTTCATAAACAGTTCAAGGGGGCTTAAGGGCATGTCGAAAAATAAAACATTCACATCATGTTAAACCTTTATTGTGAATTGGTAAATTCATTATCTCTCTAACAAATTGGATTTAGATGCCAAATATATGATATTTATAGAACAAATGGACAGATGGCATTAAGATGGTGGCATCTTTATTAGTGTTCTGATCAGATACCTATTTTTACTTGTGGCTTTATGCCCCGTCGACGTCAAGGTCATTAGAGACAGGATGGGACTGGGGATAAGCAATGGGAAGGAATTCAGCCATGGCCTATTGTAGGAAGCATCCCGGCATTCGCTCCATCCCCAATTAAGGAAGTGAGATGTGCTTAAGTGCATTTCAAATTTTTGATTAAACTCTAAGCTTTCAAACTGTGAAAATTCCATCAAACATGGTTTAGTTTTCAATTTATACCATATTAGAGGTAAAAGAAAAAACTTTTGTATTAACAGCTCCTTTAATTTCCTGCTTTGGTGCCAAGAAATGTAGAATTATTATAAATGCCTCAAATTAAGTCACATTCCTTGTCATTTAAATAGTAAAACACAATTAAAGTTTGTTGTATCATTTTATATGATCTCTTATACTATTAGAGGTGACAAATAATAAATAAATCAAAAACGTGATATCAAGATTTTGTATCAACAATAAGCGTAATGATGTCAACCACAAATTAAATATCACAATTTCATTACAGTCCTTGAAGTGTTAATGACTGATGTACTAATGTATTTATTTTAACATACTATGTATCAGAATACTGAAGGAACAAACAACTAAAGAAATAAACAACAGAATCCAAACAGTAGTAATGAGATTTTTGGTGATTATCTCTTAAAGTAGATATTACAGAAAATTTAAATATCACTGGTGCTTACTATGTTTGACTAATGAATCTTGTTTATTTCAGTGTACTGCATTTCAGGAAAAATAAATAATCAAAGTTAAAAGCAAAATAGAATCCAAAGAGTATTACTGTGATCTTTTTTTAAGTACCTCTTAAAGGAGTATACATCTCAGGTACAATATGATATGTTGTTATTGTCTGTTCTACCTTGAATATATTTTTATTTTCTTGATCTGTTCCCCAGTCACATGGAGTCAAAAGATCTACCATAGGTTTTAAGCTAGACCATAAGCTACAAGACGTAAATTTTTCATCCAAATTGGTTGGTAATTTTTGCATGATGCTTCCACAACCCCTCAGACAGCAGCAGCTCTCTTACAGATTTATAATGGTATAGAAATGAAACAATTCACTGGTTCAAATGTGAATTTTCAACACAAGTTTTACATCAAAGAAATAGGCCAATAATCTCATAAATTAAGGAACATAGCTCATTTTCTATTAACCTGCTGCTCGAAGTTTCACACAAGTATACAGTAACTAGAGGTACTTAGAATATACAACTGTCTACAAACCCTGTGCATCATCAAAGAATTCCAATAATATAATACAAAGACCTTTTATAAGATAAAGGGAATATATTATCTTGATTATCAAATAAATTTAGTTGAAAATCAGCATTAATTGTTTTTCATCAACTCCACTGCTAAATTTACACATATCTATTCACCTATTTATTTTCTGATCCCACTTATCTTACTTAATATTTTGTGTTCTTACCTTCTATCACTGGTGGTGGTTGTCTTTCTCCTTCACCAAGCAACTTTTTCAATGATTCAACAATTGAATTCAAGGCATCTATACTCTGAAAATATGCCACAGTAAGTTGTTAGTAAGTATCCTCTTCTACACCACAAACAAACACAACTGTTGTTTTATTCAGTCTTTAGTCATGTAACATGAGTTTTGGTAAATAATACCATTTTGCAATATAATTCATCTTTTTTCCTGAGAATTGAAATAATAATTTGGTATTTCTTGGTATGTAAAATAACTAAACGAAAATAGTAAATCATGTTTAATCTTAAAAACACCATTTCTAAGTCAATCAATCACTACTGCTTTTTTTAAAAATCTTAAGAATCAATTATTATTGATTGTTTTGCCTCCATATTTACTTCTTAAGCAACTGCATATATAACAAGGGGCCATGAAGGGTCTTCCAGCTCTACATGGCAGGATACATACCAAAAGAATCTGATCCTACTAAACGACAAACATGTTTTGAGGAAAGTGATCGAAATTTGCCCTCATTTGGTAGGTGAAGATCTGTATAAAAGTTACAATTACCAATTTAATTTTATTGTGGTGGAGCATAAGCTTCAATGACCATTCCCATATTCATCTAATTACCAGTTTTTTGCTTTTTAATTAGTCTATATAATTTGAGTGTTAAATTCCTACCCCATCTTCTCTTGTTAAATTGCTTCAGTGCCTTTGGTAAATTATTCACCATTTCAGTTGATAATTTGTTGCAACCCCTTACACCCTTAACCTCCAAAGAAAATTTTTGCATCCCCTTATGCTTGAAATCTATAGCTAGCTTGTGAACATGGTCATCTTTCCCTTTCCATGTACTAATCCTAATTAATCAACCAATTTCGCTCCAACAGCCATTACCAACATATGCCTTGTACATACACAGCACCCTCCTCCTGTTCTCCAATGACTTTAAATCCAGCTCCTTTATCATTTCAGTTACTGAGTGGGTTCTGCGATAATTTCCACCAACAAAACTAGCTGCACTTCATTGCATGCCATTCAATTCCTGTTTTGATATCAAAGATGTGGGTCCCAAAATACACCACCATATTCAACCAATGGTATGACCAAAGTTTTTTAACTGAATTCCATCAATTTGTAACAGCTCTCAAACCTAGATTTTAAATGAAATTGTGTTTTACGAATCATTTGTAGCAAGCTAGGGGTTGAGTGAGTAAGGCATACTAGGGGCGAACTATAGGCTTAGTACCTTAACTGAAAGTTCACTTGAAAAGAAAAATGTTCTCTGACTTGATGTTAATAATTTTAAATGACTATGTTACCTGCCTGGATTTCTCAACTGAGATGCTTAAAGGTCACCACCAAACTTGTTTAAACCACAAACTTAGAAAAGGTTTCAGTCTACTACGAAATCACAAAAAAGTACCCTCGAATAAAAATTTGAAGAAGTCACATTTTTTAAAATTTGCATGCTACAGCTAAGTAGGTGATCGAACAAACTTTTCCAGAAAATTGCAGATTGTGGAGAGAAATGAACCAACTGACAGAAATAACCTCTTTTTGAAAATTTAAAAGTTCATGTTAGATGTTAATCACACACTTTGATAAAGAACTTCATCATGGCCGACACATGTTCCTAGCCTGGCTCCACCAGTTCCGGCTACAACCCCACACACACCATGACTACTGATGCAGATTAATCTTACATAGCGTTCCCGGAGTAAAGACAACCCCCTCTACGAGGTACCCGTTTATATACCCCCTCCGCGCGACATCAGGTATTCACATAATTTCCAAAAATAGTGTCAAATGATTGTGATTATAGAAAGTGTTCAAACTTTGACTGCATATAGTCTCATCCTCAAGGTACATAAAAAATGCTTAGTGAGAATTCTCGAATGGTTAGTTTGCTTAAAAATGAATTTAGTTTAAACGGCGTATTGATAAAGTCTCCGACAGTAATAGGGATATCCCTGTCTCTATGTTGAATTTAAGCCAATTTTTGGTAATCCTGCTCGATTGCAAATTATCGGAATAAAATTAGTGCCAAAGTGTTCTACGTTAATTCCTGATTCCAGTGATGTAAATTTTGTCAATATCTGTGGTTAGATAGCAAAGTTATGAATCTAACAAGATCGGGTTTGAAAACTGTTTAGCAAACACTTGGTTTCTGGTTCATTATTATCAAAGTTTTTCATCAATAATGATATGATATTTTGAGAGTAAACGTGAATTTTGAGTGAAAGGTCATTGTAAAAGAAATTGTAAAAAAATAATTTTTGAGAATGAATGAGGGAGAGGAAGAACCGAACCAACACGTGATAGTTTATTTTTTGTGTGATAGTTCATTTGTTTGGGGATTCATATTTTTCAAAATTTCTCTTTATTTTTTTTCTTTTCTATTTTCAAGATGTTCAGTTAGTTTTCTCTTCAAGAAAATAACTTCAATCTTCCAGGGGGGTAGAAGCACCTTATAATTTGGATAAATTCTAGTTTTCTTAGATTTAAGCATAAGGGAGGAAATAAGCTTTCCTCTAAATATAAGGTTTCATTGCAAGTACAGGTTATGGGAGGAACGTTTCATATAGAAGCTGATACTGCAACCTAATTCATTAAATAAACCACTTTAAAAGCAGTAAAGTCCCACAACACTTAATAAAAGTGCTAAATTAACATTTTTTTAAAATAAAGAAACTTTAAACTAACCTGGAATAGGGTAATCCATTATTATCCAATTTGCAAATAATAGATATTTGCTACATGAGCATTTCACCATTTCTGAACACTTTTAAATGAAGTAAAGTCATTTTAAAATAATAATAATTCGAAAGAAACTTAAATTCAGTAAAATTTCGTAGTTTTAGACCATTGAAATAACGTAAATAAATTTTTAGGTACTTCGATAAACACACTTTCACTTCCAACATTTTGTATCATATGTTTCCAGTAATTTCTCGATCTAAAAAGTAGAGTTTCTAAAAGAACCAAAAATCTAGTATAACATATTTAAATTTCAGAACATTCCATGCAGTAGCACAGATTTTATATACATTTTTAAAATTATTTTGTCATTAAACAAACGTGGTTTCACTTGAGATTTATTTGCCAGTAAACCAAGCCACTTACGTGAATAAAACTACTGTCTAAACACGTAACTAAATTCAAAGAAAATTCAGATAACTTCAGCTTTTTGAAATAAACAACACTTTGATAATAATGAACCAGAAACCAAGTGTTTGCTAAACAGTTTTCAAACCCGATCTTGTTAGATTCATAACTTTGCTATCTAACCACAGATATTGACAAAATTTACATCACTGGAATCAGGAATTAATGTAGAACACTTTGGCACTAATTTTATTGTGATAATTTGCAATCGAGCAGGATTACCAAAAAATTGGCTTAAATCAAACATAGAAATTACTATTACTGTCGGAGACTCTTTATCAATATGCCATTTAAACTAAATTCATTTTTAAGCAAACTAATCATTCAAGAATTCTAATTAAACATTTTTTATGTACCTTGAGGACGAGACTATATACAGTTAAAGTTATTCATTTTACACTATTTTGGGAAAGTAGAATCATTTGTAGCAAGCTAGGAGTTGATTGAATGTGATTTTGTATATTTGTTTTGCAATTTACTGTAAAACGGTGTACATGGATTTTGTTTTATGAAAATAAATTATATAATCACTATTTAATATGTTTAAACACAGAACTATGAAAGAGAATTGCTTAAATGTTTGTATTCCAAATATTAAGATGAGCTACGATGTTTAAAGGATGATTTACTACAGTTTACAATTATTTATGTGGATTATTTTGTGTTTAATTATCTTTAATGTTCATTTCTGAGCATTTCGTAATTGTTGTAAACGATTATGTAATGATTTTGATCATTTTTAATATGTTGTTAATTGTTTAATTATTGTTAAAGTTTAATAAATATCTGTTGGAAGCCTTTGTAATGTTCTGGAACATTTTGTGAAACTTATATAAAGCGAGCAGCAGAGACTCCGACACAGTTTATATACAGAGTCTTGAGTGAACAGTTTTATGTGTACTGTGAAAGTGTATGGCAGTTTAGTCTTTGGAAGAAATGTTGAACGTTATCACTGGAGTTTGTATTTACTTGTGACCAGTTTCTTTGAAGTCCGTTGTATTTACGTGAAATAAAAAGAAGTTAAAATTTGAAACTGTATTGTGGACTAATTATTTCATATATAATAAACCACAAGACTCTTAATAACTTCCCTGATACATTGTTCATCACCCTCTCCAGTAAATGAAGAATTTTGTAACCTTTTCCTACCACCTGCCCAATGTGTTCTGCCCAGTTGAGTTTATTATCAAAAGTTATGCCAAAATATTTACACTTCTAGCCTTCAACAAGCAATTCTGACCCCGTGCCATAATCATAAACAATCTTTAGGATTTATTATCTATGTACCTAATAAGCTGACATTCCTTGCATTTATCTTCATTCCATGCTGGCCTATCAATTTAGATATTCTATCCAGGTGACCAAGCAGTTGTTCAGTCTTCTCATGTTTTGATCCTATTATATGCCATTATGTCATCTGCAAACAACCTAAATTCTGACTGTAAACCATCAACACAATCAATCATTAAAATAATGAAATGCAATGATCCCAGTTCAGTACCCTGTAGCACCCCTATATTTACTTCCACCTCTTTTCACAATGTATTTGCTACCCTAACTCTTTTTTAAGTAACTTTTTCATCCAATCCAATAGTTTTCAGTTTATTTAAAATCATTTCATGCCTCACTCTGTCAAATGCCTTAGAAAGATCTAGTGCTACACTATCAACTTGACCTCTCTTGTCCAAATCATGTGAAATATCTTTCATATAACCCACAATCTGAGATTCATATGAATATCCTTGCCTAAAGTCATGTTGTCGACTTACAAACCAGTTTATTTTCTCAAAGACATTTCTAATTGAGTTTCATATCAATCTATGATTTTGACTATCACTAAAGCAAAACTAATTGGCCTGTAATATTCTACCCAATTTCTCACTCTTTCCCAGTACTCCGGTAAGCAGCAAGACTCCAGACTCATTTAGATAAAATTTCAAGATTATGTTCAATATCATATTCCACAATTTTTATGAGTTCCTTTATAATTTCCTGAGAATCTATTTCAAATTTGTAGTTTCCTCATATCCATTTAGGGAGTCTCTCTTCTGATTTATTACCTCCCATCACAGGATGATAGACCCTAGATGTCTTATTAAACCAGTCAATCAGTATCTATGCCACTTTAAAATCCAAAGTGACTTCAACTCCGTTCTTATCTACAATTGACTGAATACCTTCTCTTCCCCTCAGTTTTCTAACATAATGATAGAAATTTCTAGATGCATCAGTCACTTGTGCCCCTTCAGCAACATATTTTTCATATACCAAGCCTCTGCTTCTCTCTTTGCTCTTATTAATTGTTTGTTTAGTTATTTTAACTCTTTACACCATACTCCCTTCCTATCTCTTAACTCTATTGTGTTCTCAACTCACTAACCTTTTTAACATACTCACCTTTCTATTGTAATATATAGGTTCTGTACTCCTCTTTATTTTCTGCTTTGCCCTTTTTTTTATCTCCTTAAAATCTTCCCAAATTTGCCTCCACTGTACTTTCGCCATCCTTCTCTTTGCTAAACATTTCCCTAAAATCTCTTCAATTCTAAAGTCTGTGTCTTTTTATAATTATGCCTTGTTCCCCCTTCTATTTTGGCCACTGGTTTTCTGAATCCCCCAATATCCACCAGGACAGAATTGTGATCACTTATTCCCTCAGTTACCTGACACCCATCATGATTTTCATCAGACTTTATTACAAAGATATCCAGCATGTTTGGTCCTCTCATGTTCTTCCCTACCATTTGCGTAAAACCCCCTTCCCTTGCTAAGGTATTTGCAAATCTCTGTTCCCTTGTATCATCTTATTCCCTATTCATTTCACGCGTGGTAAATTTAAATCCCCTCCAGCAATTACCATTCTATGCTCACCTCTGAACTGTGAATATGAATTTAATTTCTTTTCGAGAAACTCATCTTCATCAATTATTCTTCCACTATGGTAAACAGCCAATATCCTGATTTTTCCTTTTAACTCATGGTCATGATCTATGAACATTAGAGAACTTCAGTAATCTTTGCTAACCAGTATGAATGTGGTACACTGTAACGATCAGGGAAAACCTCGTTGTCTGAAACTTCTTCTTTTAACCAAGACTCTACACTGATAATCACTTGTGGTTCACGTATCTCTATTATGTTTTCAAATTCTATTAATTTCTTCATTGTACTTCTGCAGTTGACCAATAACACTCTTATTTTTGGCTTTGTGGTATTTCAGCATTAACCTTTCTCTTACAATTTGTACCCTCATCCATTATTATTTAAACAACTTTATCTTTTTCTTTAGCATTTGCATTTTTTTCCGATCATGTATCTACAAACTGTATCCTTTTGAGCACTTAAATTTTATCCCCTCACCAGCAGCCCCTAATCTAAAAAAGGTGCAGTACTGATCCCATTATAACTGGCAGTGGACTCCCTTACAGCTTTAGAAAACAACCCAGAAAGTACTCCCTTCTATTTAGATGTAGTCCATACCTAGTGAAACCCTACCTACCAATGGTGTTCACTGGTAAAACCCCTAAAACAGTAGCATCACTGTTTCACATTTACCCACCTGACAGCATAGTCCAACAGTGGCCGATCATGGTGAATTAGAACCAGCAGGAGTTCTACTGTGGAATGCTATGCCTCCTTCCCCACCTTCCTCAGGTCACTCTCTATACTGTAACTTGTGTTCCTATCAATACTACTTCCAATACCTGCCACTGTCACTACTCTCTATCATCCTTAGTGAAATCCATAAAGAGTCATCGTATATTCTCTAATACCGTCTCATGGTTACTACCTAGTAATAGAACCTTTTTCTTCGTATTTTTTCATTCCATGCCTTTATTCCAGCAGGCCTGCTGCTCCTTACCTACTCTTATATATACATGAAGCTCTTCTTCATCTGATTCTGGTAACTGATCATTCCTATTTCTCATCATAATTTTTGAAGTAACTGGCATCTTCTTCCTGTTAACCTTATTTCCTCTGAGACTTGTTATTATCAGTACCGAACCCTCCTTCTCACCCCATCCCCCCGTCCCTCACTAAACCCACCATCTCTGCTTTCTGCCACCCTAGGCAAAGCCTCAACAGTCTGTGCTCAAGGATCCTGACCCTTACACACAATTATCTGATTGTTTTACCCATTTACCTGATTGTTTTGTCCAGTTCTGAAATTTTTCTATGCTGATCTGAAAGTTTCCTATCCATTGAGGGCTAAAACACAAACAGATGAAAGCAGAGTGATAAATGATGGCAACAACCTGAAATAGCTACACATACCACATAGAACAGAAGATTTAGAACCTTTAAAAATGATTTAGAGTACAGAAAAAGTAAACAAGGTCAGGAAATTCTGTGGCAAAACTGACAAAACTGAGGACAGAAGTCCAGGTAGGAGTGAAATTTGACCAACACAGATGGTAAAGTGACAAAAAAGAAATATCAACCAACCCAAACCCGATCATCCTTCCAGCAGGAAACTGTGTCACCACAGTGGTTATGAGTCTCAGTGACTTCTTGGCTACCTCTTTACGTATGGTTCCAAACCCACTAACAGTGATGGAAATTGTAGAAAGCATACAGCTAAAAGGGTTCTTTGAATGCCTTGGTCCCCTGTCTGTCTCACTTCTTAATACAAAAATCCACACACCCTTCCCCTGTATCTCTATTCAAAATCTATAAGCCAGGTAATACTAGTTGAATTTCAGCATAGCTGGAGCAATATGTAAAACTTATAGGTAGTCAGCTACCCTCCCCAATTGAGAATACACAACATTTCCTATTCCATCTTCACTACAGTACCGGTATCTCTCCTATCGATTCCATGGTGATACACCAATATTCCTCACACCCAAGAAATCACAACAATGGAACATTTCCTGGATCAGCGCACTCCCAACAGCCTCTCAAGCACATCCTCCTGCATACCCTTGGTGCACCTTATACTCAACATTAACGATTTCTCATTTGACATCAAAGTCTACCATCAAACTATGGCACCACTATGGGTATTCATATGGCTCCTGCTTATGAAAGTCACTTGCTGGGCTGTCAGAAACAGTCATTTTTAGATCAAGTCCATCTGAAAAACTCTCATTTGGCACAGGTTCATAGAGGCTATATTTATGATCCGGAAACATGGAAAAAATAACCTTTTTAGCTTCCTAATAGCCCATCTCTTATATCATCTTGATTTCACATGGTCCAATTTATACATTCAGGTCACCTTCCTGGATATGGCTGTTTCCTACTCAAATAGTTATTGGTGGTCCTTGGTCTATAACAAACCTACCATTCTGCAAAAGCATCTCCATTTTAAAAGTTTTGGTTTTTACCTCATCAAACTAATCATTCCGTATAGTCTTTAAATTTGTAGTAATTCTATATGCCCTGCCCAGCTGTCCCTCACACTGTATTCCAACATCTCACAATCACCGATATACTGCAACTGCCCATCATATTTAGTTCACAAACAACTATATTATCCCACATTACTACCGCGAAAACATATTAATCACACTAAATCCTATAAACCAACCAGTTTTTATTCCCAGGCCATGAATCCCCTAACTGAATCCTATGAAAAATTGACGATTTCCTTCAAGCCCACTCTGAAATAAGACCCCCTCCTCCCTAAAATCAATCTTACCTCAATTTATTATCTTAGTTACACTATACAGTCCCCTGGTTCTTTTCTATGCAAAATGTATAATATACACCATGCTTCCAACTTCATCAAACACAACACCAAAGGAAGATTTCCCATGAAAAGAAATGCCACGTGTGAAACCTTCCATATTATATATTGATTAATCTGCAAGCACTGTCTCACCTCATATGAAGTTGTGACTGTCCACAAAGAATAAATGGCTACAAACAAACATTATTTAGCCAGAATGCAGACCACCCAGTAGTTGCTCATCCCACCTTTTATGATAACAGTAGTTTTAATTTATCCTTCTCTGTATATGCTATCAGCACCCCTCCTGAAGCCAGAAACAATCAGGAGGCCTATATTTAAGTTAATACTCAGCGATTCCTTCAACTCTTCCTAACTCCTCATGTCCCCCTTCTTCTACCCCTTACATCCTCCCATATAGATCAAAAATGAACCACCGTTCACTAGATCTGAAGTTTAGTTTCATATCTTTCTGGTTGATTGTTATTTTTTATTTACTTAATCAAACTTTTTTTACAATATCTACTTTCAGCTTCCTCTAACTGTCCATTATATATTATGTTGTACACTAACACTATAGTATTTGGGAATATTATTCCCTCTTTAGTCCTTTACCCTAGCTCCCTGTGCTCTTTTCTTCATTTTTGAACACACCCGTACCATGGGCCTCAACTCTACAGCAGTTAACCTTGTACCTAGCATGTTCTACCACTGAAGAAATGTTTTACACCTGATAATTGGAATGTTTTGTATGGGTTTGGGTCCTTTTTGTGTGATGACGCCACCCTATTATCATATGTAGTACGTGGTAGTTTACTCTCCTGATCTTAATTGTTATTTTATGAACTTGTAATCTAAATAAGTAAATATAGACTAACAGTAATAAAATTGGAACAGATTAAGAAATGGCTGAAAAAATATTTATAAAAATAATTGTTAGGTTTACTGATCGGCAGGAAAATGACTGATGTCAAGGATAGGTTGGTAGGCTAATTCCCATCTGCAGAGTTCAGAAATGGATTGAGTATCAAGAGAGTGATGAGGGGATGTACGAGAGAAGTAAAAGAATTGGGTTACAAAACTTTAGTCATACCATTGCTCAAACATGGTAGTGTAGTATGAGACCCTCATTTTGCGTATCAAATACAAGAATTGGAGAGGGTGCAAAAAAGGGCTGCTAGATTTGTTTCTGGAAATTATCGCAGAATGCAATCAGTGACGGATATGATAAAGGAGCTGGAATGTGATTCATTGCAAGACAGGAGGCATGGAAAGATAATGGAGTAGGTATGAAAAGAAGTGCATGGAAGGGAAAAGATGACCATGACCACAAGCTAGCACTTGATTTCAGGCACAAGCGTGTGGTAAGGGTGTCAGGGATTGGAATTAGTTACCAAGAGAAATGATGAATAATTTACCAAAAACGTTTAAAGAATTTAAAGATAAAATTTGTAGAGGGCAAATGTAGGTGGGTGCAGGATAGGGGGAAGATGGGGGTGTAGGGTAATGTGTGCTTCATTGCAATTAAATCAAATTAAATTAAGAATCCAAGAGCACTCACTGTAAAAGAGCTGTTGAGAAATTGGCATTGGCTGCCATTGGGTAGTTTAGTTTGTGAGTGTAAACTTTTTTCCTGTGGCCATTAATACTGATAGATAATTGGTTAGTGGTAAGTACTGTATATGAACTAGTGTAGTAGAGGCAGGTAATTTGGTATATAAGGTGTATTGTTATGCATGAAAGTTATGCAATGATAGGGAACATTTCACCTGTGTTCAGACTGGAATATATGGCGGTTGCTGGATACATGCTGTAAGTTTTGCTGCAAAGTATATTATATGGGGAAGTTTCATGTGATGGTTTGAAAGGATCCAAATGTGAATACTTGTGGGCTAAGATATTCGAAAGACTTCAGGGCTTTGCTGAAGCATGAGTGGGATTTAGCAGACAGGATATTGTTCAGAAGAATGTATTTTTTGGGGGAAGAAGTGTAGGAATTCATGCCCATAGTAAAGAATTTGGTTAATAAACTTGTCACCAGGAGAGAATTTGGTAACAAATAATTTCATTTATCACTGGGCCCATTTATATTTTGTAAGTTTTTCTTATATATTTTTTTTAACTTTATTTACTTTACACTAACAATGGTTCCTCTCACTGACAATGTCCAATTTCATTCTTTTATTGTGTGTTGTTTGTCACTTCACCCCTCAACCCCAATCCATATTTGTTTCTGTCCATTTACCAATATGATACCAACTGAAACTTACCTGTTTCTCCATCCTTTTTAATGTCTCCCCTCATTAGTCTAACATCCTGTACCTTCAGTCAAGTTTATTTTTTAATTTACCCTCTAATGGCTTACCCATTGAACTGCCTGTCAGTCATTGCATTCCACAACTCCATAAGTACCACCAGGCTTTATATTTTATATAATTCTCCACCCTCATTCCTTTTGTCCTTCTGTAGTATAGCCTTACATTTGCAACACATCCATCATGCAACTCTTGACCTGCACCTCTAGAATTTGACTGAATCCCCAGATTTTTCATACAGTTCTCCCATATTCTTGAGTCCATCAAATAAAACATTTATTGTGGGATTGACTTCAGACATTTTTTCATAAAATATCCAATCTTACCCCTGGTGCATGATTTAGCAGGTCTTGACTACTGATGATACTCTCAAAGTGCTGTGATTAATTGTTCAGCCCTATAACCTCCAGTGAATATGCTCCTACAGAATGACAGCCCTGCAATGTCCAGATTGTGCTGCACACTGATTTAATAGTTTCGCAATCATAAGTAGACAACTCCAGCTTGACATTGCTGATGTCCAGCAGTTTCGCAGTGATCTTGCAGATTCTTGATATTAAGATATGATTACCTGCTGAAGACACCAGAGATTGTTGTCAAAACGTTTTCATAATTTCTGAAACTATCTGGCAGCAAACCCGTGAAGACTACGTCACATTTATATGCCAGTAAAATTTCCGTTCACAAATCAGAAATTATGTTTTTTTTTTAGCTGTCGTCAGTCTTTCGAATGGTTTGATGCAATCCTCCATCCCTTCCTATCCTGTGCTAACCTCTTCATTTCTACATACCCCTTACAGCCCACGTCCTCAATTATCTGCTTCATATATTCTAATCTCTGTCTTCCTCTACAGTTCTTACCTTCGACTGTTCCCTCCACTATCAAATTAATCAATCCAGCATGTCTCAAAATATGACCTAC
Organism: Vandiemenella viatica; assembly: GCA_031002005.1. Classification (NCBI taxonomy): domain Eukaryota; kingdom Metazoa; phylum Arthropoda; class Insecta; order Orthoptera; family Morabidae; genus Vandiemenella; species Vandiemenella viatica. The sequence goes on along the minus strand of JARYHS010013631.1, from coordinate 136,528,850 downwards.
CAGCCTCTTATTTCTGTAAGCTTCTTCCACAAACTTCTTTTCTCACCCATCATTTCCAAAACTCGTTCATTTCTTACTTTGTCAGTCCACTTAATTTTCAGCATTCTTCTGTAGCACCACATTTTAAAAGCTTCAATTTTCTTTATTTCCGGTATTCCTAAAGTCCATGTTTCGCTAGCATAAAGTGCTGTGCTTCACACAAAGAGTTTTAAAAAGTTCTTCCTAATTCCTAGATCAATATTTGAAACTAAATGGTTTCTCTTTTTCATGAAGGCTCATTTTGCTAGTGCTATTCTGCTTTTAACATCATTCCTGCTTCGACCATCAGTTGTAATTTTGCTTCCCAAGTAACAGAACTCACTTACTTCTCCTATTGCATCCGATCCTAATTTTTATATTTAATCTACTAGTATTGGTATCATTTCTGCTACATTTCATCACTTTAGTCTTGCTTTGATTTATATTTAGTCCAAAATCTAAATCAAAGCAAGACTAAACTTCAAATGCTTAGACAAGCATACGGGGATGACTGCATGAGTCGAACACAGTGCTATGAATAGTTTAAGTGCTTTAAGGAGGGCAGCAGTTACCGACGATCCAAAATCTGGTCGACCCTCCACATCAACAGACGACCACCATGTTGAGAGGGTTCCCACTGTGATTTGTGAAAATCACTGTTTGACTGTCTGTGAGGTTGCTGAAGAAGTTGGCATAAGTGTAGGCTCTTGCAATCACATCCTGAGAGAAAAACTTGGAATGCATCGTGTCAGTGCAAAACTGGTGCCGCGCTTGTTGACGGACGAGCAGAAGGAGAATCGAGCTAGTATCTCTAAGGAGTTGCTTGAAAAAGCAAATGAGGACGAAAACTTCCTCAAGAACATCATTACAGGTGATGAAACATGGGTTTATGGGTACGATGTGGAAACGAAGAGGCAGTCTCCAGAATGGATAGGGAAAGGTTCTCCTCGACCAAAGAAAGCGCGGATGAGTCGGTCGAACATCATGGTGATGATGGTCATGTTTTTTGATTGCAAAGTAGTTGCGCACCATGAATTTGTACCATGTGGTCAAGTGGTAAACAAGGAAGGCTACCAGAAAATTCTGACATGATTGAGAGATGCTGTGCGTAGGAAAAGGCCTCAACTGTGGGAGAATCAGTCGTGGATGTTGCACCATGACAACGCACCCACTCACTCATTGTTGTTTGTCACGAATTATCTGGCAAAACATCGCAGGTTGGCCAGTGTTTGGTGTGGTATGTGGTGGTCAGGCATCATGTGATGCCAGATGTAGTTCTCTTTCGGCATTCATCTTTGAAATTTTGGAAGCGTTTGATATAGTTGCGAAATTCTCATGTAGCTGATATCAGTTATGGGTTCATGAGAGTTGAACTGGCTTGCATCACTTATCTGTACGTGCAATAATTATTTTGGAGAAGAATTACTGATGCCAATTGATTGTTCAACTAACTTGAAAATTTTTTATGAAGAATATAGTGAACTTTACATTTATTTTCAGACTACAGTGAACTTTTATTCTATCATCTGCCACTGCTATTTAAGATGAATAGCTAGCTGAGCTAGCTGGTGACCGCATGTTCGAACTATCAATCTATTCTCCGTAGGCAACATTTATGATCAGAGTTTCATGACAAGCTGTTTATGTTCTAACCCCAGTAAGCTCTTTTGCCGTGACAAAGTGCCAATGAAGGGTACACTCCATCACAAATTAAAGTAAGTCAATTGTTGTATGAAATTCTACATCAAATCTAGATATAGGTTCCTACTTCTTAATTTTTTTCTTTGCAGTAGCTTATCATTCATCAAAGAATTACAAATATATAATAAATAATACAGAAAAAAATAATAAATTTTTGAAAAAAAAAATATTGAAACGTGCTACAAAGGGTAAAATATTTTTTGAAAACTATGCTGCATTTTATATTTAATTCAAACAGAGAAAGTCTGACTCTTAAAACTAACAAGAATCTGTAAATTTTCAGTATCAGTACCAAATAAAGAATTCATTTAATCACACATCAAACAATCAAAATTAACAAGTACCACATGAAAGCATTTACTATGAAGAATTAAGTACAGGACAAAAGTTTTTAGTGTAGCATAAAGTCAGACTACATATGCATTCATTCCGTATGTATGTAAATTTCAATCTAAAGGCAATTTCTGAAGCATTCTACAACACTATAAATAGTTCCTTTGAAATAAAACATCTGTAGCATCTGTGATAGTTTTGGTATTGTTTGAAGTGTCTGTCATGGTTTTTATCCTGTTATTTTCAACATTAGAGATTAAGTTTCTTAGTTTCTGTAATTCCGGTGGATAGAGCAACATAGGAAGCAGAGAAATTTTTAAACAGTACCTAATACAAGAGATTTAATGACTTACACTGCACACTTGTGACATTACTAATCAATGGTAGCAGAAACATGTGAAAAAACCTTTGTACATTTGTTCATAATATCCAAGGTTCCATTCCTTATTTTTCTTTCTCCACATCATTCCAATCATATATATTATTTCTATAAGTTTCTTTTTTGAAACAAGCCATTATCTCCCTTGATAACATACCAAAATGTATGAATGAGGTATCATTTTAAAGCTTAAGGTCTCCACTTTAATCACATCATATTTTAAGAAAGGAATTTTTCGGAATTCAACCCTCAAATGGCAAAATGTCAATATTTCCAAAATGCGATTTTTTGTACCATAAACCATTTATTTCCCAGAATTCCTAACCGAAATCGATAAAAGAAGCATTATTTTAAAGATTAAGATCACCTCTTTAGTAGCATCATATATTAAGAAAGGAATTTTTCGAATTTTGGCTCATAAGGGGCAAAAGTATCAATATTTCTGCAACATCGCAAGACATTTATCTCCCGATATAGATGAATGAGGTATCATTTTAAAGATTAAGATCTCCACTGTAGTCATATCATATTTTAAGATAGGTATCTTTTGGAATTCGACACTTAAGAGCAAAATTATCATTATTTCCATAATGTATTTTCTTTTTATGAAATATTAATGTCCGTTAATATGTAACTGAAATCGAGAAATGAGCTACTATTTATGAGATTAACTTATCCGCTTTGTTCAAATTATATTAAAGAAAAGATTTTTTGGAATTCAACTATTAAAGGGTAAAAATATCAATATTTCTACAACACATTTTTATGTCATGAGCAATTTATCTGCTTTGATATCTAACCGATAAAGAAAAATGACGTATAATTTTAAAGAGTAAGGTCTCTGCCGTGGTCACATCATAATTTAAGAAACAAATTTATCTGAATTCAACCCTTAAAGGGAAAAATTATCATCATTTCCATAGCATTTTTTTATCACGAGCTATTTATCTCCCTTGATATCTAATTGAATATGAGAAATGGTGTATTATTGTCGAGATTAACGTCTCCATTTTGATCAAATCATATTTTTAGAAAAGAATTTTTCAGAATTTGACTCTTAAATAGAAAAATTATCATTATTTCCGTAACGTACTTTTTTATCATGAGTCATTTATACTACTTGATATCTAACTGAAATAGAAAAATGAGCTATGGTAGTCAATATTAAGGCCCTCTGCTTTGGTCACAAAATTTCTTAAAAATGAAATTTTTAGGAACTTGATCCTTAAAGAGCAAAAGTAATATCTGTGAAAGTCATGTGTATGAGAGAGTTGACAGCTTAGGTACTAGATAGCAGTAGCACATGTCACTGAGATACTAATAAACTGCTTCATTGGTATAAGCTTTTGGTATATACCTTTTACACTAAACAATTGAAACAAATGAGGCAGTTCTTCTTTTATCCTATTGCAAATCCTTAACCTTACTATTCATTGTATTCGCGAAATTTTCGCAAGCGTCTTCTAGTATATTATGATAACATTATTTATTTATTCAGCACATGGAGCACACTTAATTTTATATGACAGCAGATGTGCTGCAATCATTCTGGGATCAATTATTCAAGTATGCTGCCTTAGAACTAGACCCAACTCGTCAAGCAACCAAATGCTTAATATAAAAATGTGGGTTTCGCTATGTCAAACTCTATGTTGTGTTAGTCTTCAGTGACATATGCCACAGATTTTAATTGTTAACTCATTTTCTTTTTAGGCAGTTACATTTAAATAAAGCTATCTAGTAAAACAATTAAATAGTTACATCTCTTAAGTCACTGTTTTCCTTTCTAAGAGCTTCAATCTCTAATGACAGTCGCTGAACATCAGACATCTCTCCTGCAGCTTGACCTCTTGTTTGCTCCAGTTGTGCCTGTAATGCAGCTAGTTTCTGGAAATTAAATTATGAGACATTGCTCAGAATAATACCACAATACAAGGCATACATACTTCATAATATAGCCAATGATTTGTTAAATGAATGCTGAGTGAAACTACCATTGAAGGCTTAAAATTGAAACATATAAAACACACAAATACAAAAAAGAAAAAAATTACCATTATATTTCTTATACAAACCATGAATTATAAACGGAATATTAATTATAATTTAGTCAAAATATATGGTCAATGAATATTAATAAATCTTGCAATATGTGCAATTATAACGAGCATAGTCTAAGAAATTTTAAAAAGTATGTGTTTTAAATAAAACATAGCAAATATACTGAATAGTTCTGGGGTCAATTATCAAGTAAGCTGTCTTCAAACTATATGCAACTCATCAAGCAACCAAATGCTTAATGTAAAAATGTGGGTTTTGTTATTTCAATATCTATGTTGTGTTGTTTTCCAGTGACTTATGCCATAGATCTTAATCTTAACCTTATTTTCTTTTTAGGCAGTTACATTTAAATATAGCTATCTAGTAAAACAATTAAATAGTTACATCTCTTAAGTCACTGTTTTCATTTCTAAAAGCTTCATTCTCTAACGACAGTTGCTGAGCATCAGACCCCTCTCCTAGAGCCCGAGCACCTGCTTGCTCCAGTTGTGCCTGTAATGCAGCTAGTTTCTGAAAATTAAATTATGAGACATTGCTCAGACTAATATCACATCATAAAGCTTACATAATTCATAATACATCCAATGATTTATAAAATGAACGCTGAGAGAAAATACCATTGAAGTCTTAAGATAAAAACATAGAAAGAACACAAAAAAAGGGGAAAAAAATAATAAAAGAAAAGAAAAAAAATTACTACCATTAAATTTTTTATACAAATAGGGAATTCTTATCATTTAGTCCAAACACATGGTCAATGAATATTGATAAATCATGCAATATATGCAATTATAGTTCAAGAAATCTTAAAAAAAGTATGTGTTTTAAATAAAACATTGCAACAAATATACCAAAAACTATTTGCACAATAAAGTCAGATAAGCATTAAAAATTAACCATTCACTAAAGCTGGGCATCCAGTGGACCCATATTCGTGCAAAAAATACTCGTGCGAATACACCTGTATATGCGCGAACAAATCGCTCCTATCCATTGGAAGTGCTTGAGTCACGCGAACATACGCAAGGGTGATGAGATCCGAAATTCTTTGGATTTGGTCGCGCGAACACGAGCTACACGCAATGGATATTGAGAATGTAAAGGCGTTTTTGAGCTCCAACAATCACGGAAACGAAACTAATCGAACAAAAAGAATTAAGAATTACATTAAATCATTAAGAAATGGTTTAAAATGAAAATATAAAGTATATATGAGGCATGTTTTTTTAAGTAAGTACCATTTTGAAATTAAAAAAAGACGTGCAAATATATCTCAATAATTTTATTTTTACATGAAAGTCTGTACCTTACTCTACTTTTCTACATAATTCCCTTCAATATTGAGGCACTTGTCATAACGTAGTACCAGTTTTTGAAAACCCTCCTCATAGAAGTCTGCTGCCTGACTTGTTAACCACTGCATCACAACTTTTTTGACTTTGTTATCGTCTTCAAGATGCCGACCGCCCAGGTGTTTCTTCAAGTGCAGGAACAGATGGTAGTCACTGGGCACCAGATCAGGGCTGTAAGGAGGATGATCTAGAGCTTCCCATCGAAAAGATGCCATGAGATCTATGGTTTGATTAGCCACATGTAGACGGGCATTGTCATGCAGCAAAACGATGCCCTTGCTCAACTTGCCACATCTTTTGTTCTGGATTGAACGGAGCAGATGTTTCAATGTCTCACAATAAGCTGCCACATTAATTGTCTCATCACGAGGTAGAAATTCCACAAGCAATACTCTTTTCTGTCCCAAAAAACTGTGCACATGATTTTCCGGTCAGAAATCGTTTGCTTGAACTTCACTTTTTTGGGCGAATCTTAATGCCGCCATTGCATAGACTGTTGCTTTGATTCAGGTGTGATGTAGGCCACCCATGTCTCATCGCCTGTAACAATTTGGCTTAAGAAATCATCACCATCGTTGTGGTACCACTCAAGGAAAGTCAATGCACTGCCTAAACGTTTGGTTTTGTGCTCAGTCACAATACCATACAAAACACTACGAGAAACATTAGGAAAGTCATCACACAAGGAGGAAATCGTAAAGCGTCTGTTTTCTCTCACCTTATTGTCCACTTTCTGCACCAAACTTTCATTAACGACCAAAGGATGCCCACTCCGTTGTTCATCATGCACATTTGTGGAGCCATCTTTAAATGCTCTCACCCACTTTCTCACCATTCCATCACTCATAATGTTTTGTCCGTAAACTGCACAGATCTCATGATGAATATCAATTGGTTTTAGGCCTTTAGCACAAAGAAATCTTATAACAGCCCGTACTTCACAGTCGGCGGGACTCACGGTTATCGGAGGCATCTTAAACACTCAGTGAACAACGTAAACAAGGAAGAATTAGACTGTAATGGGGTCAGTGTGTAGGCAAGAGATGCAGGTACCCAGTGCCCAGTGCCGTAGCGCTGCAGCCACGGGGTGACAAAACCGTACTTACTTAAAAAATACGCCTCGTACAAGCACATAGCAGCAAATTTACAAAACCAAACACTTGTAAAAAAATTCAAAATCTAATTCAAAACATTATGGCCCACATAATATTTTTGATTATGGTCCTATAATATTCCATGCACTCTCTTGTTTTTAATACATTCACAACAGTGATTCAGTTCATTTAAACCATTCTAATCCCTCAAAAAACAGCTCATCCATGGAATAATTATAAACATTGTAATCAATTTATTCACTTCTCTCTCAGACACGGATTCAATTTATTATGTGGATTGTAATTAATGGCAACTAATCTTTAATACATAACAGTGCATTCAGTATTGTATATTAAGTATATGTGTGCTGTCGTATTGATAATATTACAAAAGTACTTAACATATTGCATAATATTACGAACAAAATACTGTCAATCTATAAAGATTATTTATGGCGTAGTTCATTTCACCTAGTTTATATACGGCTGCTAGTTTACTCGATTTTAGATGTAATTGTTTCATCCCCCCTTTCAAATTACGTTTTTTGTGTCCCAGTTTCAAGCAATTACATTTTTCTTAACATAAAACTATTTTTAGTGTACCAATATATTTTCAACATAAAGTTAAATAGCTAATGCGGTATAAGATTAAAATGAATTTAAAAAATAGACCATGTTGCCAATGATAGGATGCAAGAATTGAAATTTTGCCAATCTAGGGCCTAAATGAAGAAATTTACTTTTATCTTCTTAATCATACATACTATATTTATAAGTTGTTTTTTTTTCACATGCCATTATCTCCCATCACATCTAACTGAAATCAATGAATGAGGCATTAGTTTAAAGCTTATGGTCTCAACTTTGGTCACATCATATTTTAAGAAAGGAATTGTTCGTAATTCGACCGTTAAAGGGCAAAAATGTCAATATTTCTAAAAGCATTTCTTGTGTCTAGAGCCATTTATCTCCTGGGATATCAAACCGAAATCGATAAATGAAGTAGAATTATGAAGAGTAATGTCTCAGCTTTGTTGAGATCATATATTAAGAGATAATTTTAAAAAAAAATTCATCTCTTAAAGGGAAAATATATCAAATGATCTACAATGCATTCTAGTCATGAGCCATTTATCTCCATTAATATCTATGCGAAATAAATAAATTATGTATCATTCTAAAAAAAAAAAAAGTCTACGCTGTGGTCACATTATATTTTAAGAAAGGGATTTTTCTGAATTTAACCATTAAAGGGCAAAAAAATCAGTATTTCAAAAATCCTTTTTTTGTGTGTCTAATCATTTATCTCCCTTGATAATTAAGCAATCATTTGAAAGACTGAGGTCTTCAATTTCATTAAACCATATTTTAAAAAAGGATTTTTTCAAAATTTGATCCTTAAAGGGTAAAAGTATTTATATTTCTAAAACACATTTTTCTGTCACGAGTCATTTATCTCCACCGATTCGTAACCGAAATTGATAAATGAGGTATCATTTTTAAGAGTAAAGTATCCCTTTTCATCACATCATATTTTAGGAAAGAACTTGCTCCAAATTCAAACCTTAAGGGGCAAAAATATCATGTTATTATTATTATTATTATTTTTACTTCGCTTAATGCCTAACGGAAATTGATAAAAGAGAATTAATTAAAAAAACCAAGGTGTCTATTTTGGTCACAGCATATTTTATAAAAGGAATTTTATGGAATTCGACCATTAAAGGACAAAAGCATCAATATTATTTTTACAACATGGTTTTTTAATAATTTTTAAAAATTATTATTATTAGCCATCTATCTCCTTTTGTACCCAACCAAAATCAATAATTGACATATCGTTTTAAAGATTAAGATCTCCAATTGGGTAAAATCATAAATTAAGAAAGAATTTTTCGGAATTTGATTCTTAAAGCGGACGTGCGTGTGAGACAGCTCAGAGCCAAGTCCCTAGATTGCAGCGGCAGATATCACACAAATGTCAACAGACTATTTTTTATACAATAAGTAGCTTTTTGAATATTTTTTTCTCTTACGAAAACATTTTTGTGTTGCTATAGAATTCCAATGTAAACATTTTATGTACAGCAACACATATCACAGAGATGTTGATATACTGTGTGCCTTTTGTTTAGGTTGGTTGTATTCTGTTGTCAGTGACAGTTAATCGTACATAAAGTGTGTTTTAAATTTTTATAACTGTTTTGTAATATGTTGTAAGTATTTTGATGCATACCAATTACAATAAACAAATGAATATTGCTACAAAAGTGCAGTTCTACTTTTCATTATATTGTAGGTATTCAACCTCACTATTCACCATATTTTATTAGAGAAATTTTTGCACAGGTCGTATAGTTAAAATGAAGATAAATATGTGTTAAGGTTTTATTGTTCTATTTTCTTTTGTTATATTCACTGACATCAAGGAGAAATGGTTTAGTTTGTGGAGTACAATTGAGAACTGGTGACAGTGTCGCCCAAATTTGCTTTCAATGGATGGGGTGTCTAAGCGGTAACTCATTTCACGCGAATACTATTCCTGCAAACAATTTTCCCGAGAATACATGTTCACTGGACGGCCAGCCAAAGATGACATAAATTGCAAAAAAAAAAAATTTGTAAACTAATCAGAGAAGACTGTAATCACAGACAGTTTGTTTTCCTAAAAATATTAGAGAAATTTATGAAATTCTCAATGCATTTATTTGATACATTTCATAGTTATGTAGAATGGGTCTACTGTCGATGTCCTTAAATCATCTTTAGTAGAAGTATATATGCTAAATAGGTGGAAACACCAGCAAGTTGATGAGAGTGGGAGTGGAGGGGGATTAGAACTCCATATGTAAAACCTATTTTTATTAAATGAACTGATTTTTCTTATGAATCAAAGTTAATCATTCATATCGCCAAAGTCAGTAACTCCATTTGAACAATATGAAGGGCTCCAAATCATCTTTGACTAATTCTGGATAAAATGTTGAGATAGTTATTAGTGTACAACATGAAGAGTCTAATACATTATGCTGTTTAAATGAACAAGAACCTGTTAAAAACTGATTTATCATATTATTGCCCTATTGTAATAATTCATTGTTACTTACATAATTAATTTAATGATACCAAGGAAACTGTAACTGCTATTAGCCAATATCAATAACAAAGGATAGGGAATATGACTCATCACAGTTGAAGGCTGAGATGATTGTAAAACATATGTGAAACACATAACCATACATAATATTTCAGTTTTAAACCCTTATTCATGTGATAGGGAATGAGCCATATTGTTCAGAAGGTGTACACACCAATGTTTACCACATGTGTCTAACTAGAGCAATGGTAGCCAATGAGCATATATAAATGTGTTATGGAGCATGTAGCATGCCCACTGATTGGGAAGGTTTCCCATGTAGTAGGGTTCGTATGTGTTGTAGTGGTGGAGACATGCTGAAGGTTTTGCATCCAGGTCTAGTGCATGGAAAATATCCATATGGTGGTTTTTGAGAGTCTGACGTATGGTATTTGTGGACCAAAATGTTTTTGAGATTAGGTGGTGTGCTTAAACTTGTGCAGAGGACAGTTGGAAGAATTTCTGGTAGAAGATTGCACATTTCTGGAAAGGAATGAAGGAGGTCATGACCCTGTTGTAGGATTCAATTAATGGATTCGAGTCCACGAGAAAACTAGTTGAGAAAGGTAGGGCAATGGTTGGATTATAGAGGTGCCAGGTAGGAATAGTTATGTGAAGGCTGGGTGACTGTATGGGAGATTTGATTATGTACAAGATCTGCTGGGTAACAGTGGGAAACAAGGGCTTGGGATAGGTCGTGAGAGTATTGGGAGAGAGATTCAGCAACACAACAGATGCATCTGCCACAAACAGCAAGGCTGTAAAGGAGGGAATGTTTGGTATGGAATGAGTGGCAACTGTCAAAGTGTAGATATGGCTGCAAATTAGTGGGTTTGATGTGGACAGATTTGGGAAAGGTACCCTGCCTCTGTGTGATATCCACATCCACAGTTGGGCAGAAAAAAATTAATCTCTTAATTGTTAATTAACAAAGTTAATAAGACTGCAAATAGTTAACTTTTGAATTAACTTAAAAAGTTATTAATATTATTTTTTAATTCGTTAAACTGAACTATGTTAACTTTAGTTTGTTACTTTGGTTGTTGACATTAATTCACTTTCTGCGACATTCTGGTATGCTCGATAACTCGAATGGTGAACGAATTAGGTAATGCAATGTGCGAGTGTGATGCTTATAACTGTTTTACTAGGCATGGCATGGGTGTGAGCAGGAACGCTAGAGCTATGGAGAGTTTTTATTTTACGGCTCGTAACCAGCGCACACTATACGTTGGAAATTCGATCACTGATTGATTAATGATATTTTTATAACTTTGTTTTTTTCAAAATACACGGCCACTTTCTAGTTTGTTGGAGTTTGTCAGTGAAATAGATTAAATTCATATTCATTATGTGATTAAATCATGGAAACTACAGATCAAAAGATTGGTAGTGAAATCAGAAAAGCTAGCAATAACAACAGGAAGATTAAAAACCCTTTGCCATATTTATGTTATTATATTACATTTAAATCAACATTGGGAGAACAATTGATTTATGAATTAAAACTGTGTTTGCCTATACGTTCTACAGTCAAGAATTACATTTCTAGCCTTAGTAATCGTAAACAACATTTGAAAAGGATGCATAGTTCGAAATATTTACAGTTTGAAGAAAATGTAGAAGCAGGGTCAACTGGTGAGATTAGGAAAACAATTCAAAGCTTTCTTAAAGTGCTGTGGATTCTGGTGTAGGTAGCAGTAAAATAATTTTTATTTTTTATCTCCATGTTGAAATAAAAGCTTACGTCAATGATGTATTGGTGAAACTTTTGACATTGTAGTCACTGTCAGCAGCGTATCTCAAGCTTTTGTGGACCAATGCATTGTAAACTTTTTCATTGCCAACACGATTTCACTACATGCTGTAGCCACCAATACGTTTGAGAAGCTCATTAAAACATTGAACCCCAGTAAGAACACAGAGGGACACTGAGTAAACATATTGTTGACAGTTAACTTTTAATGGTTAACTGTAACTTGTGTTAATTTTGTAAAAATGTAACACTTTAACGATTATCGAAGTTAATTTTTTAAGTAGCGGATTAATGATTAATGAAGTTAACTTTTTGATTAACTGTACCCACAAAGTCCAAATCGATGAACATGATGTGTGTTTAGGAGAAAGTCCAGGTGAAATTAATGGAATGGCTATTGTTAAAGGAATGTAGAAATCCTAGGAGCTGATTTTCACTGTGGGTCCAGATGATAAATATATCATCTATGTATCTGAATCACACAGTGGGTTTAGAGGGGATGTGGTTCAGGAACCAATTCTGCAGATAACCATGAAATAGTTTTGCATAGGATGGGGCCATGCGGATGTCCATAGCAGTGTTGCAGATCTAGTGATATGCTTTGGAATTGAAGTGAAGAAGTTTATGTGTAGAGTTAGGTATTCCAAAAATGAAACGATGTTTGTACTTGATATCTGTGTGGGGGTCGCAGATCTGGGAAGTGTTCCAGGGCATTAAGGCCCTGATTGTGGGGAATCTCTGTAAAGAAGGAAGTTGAATCAATGAAGATAAGGATGGAATCTGGGGGTGTGGGTGTGTGGACTGTGGATACACGTTCAAGGAAATTATAAGAGGGAAGACTCTGCAGAGAGGGTTGGAGATATTGAAGCACCAAGGCTAAAATCCTTTCAGTGGGTGACCCATATGCCAATTAATGATTAATTTTGTTCAACAGCTTGCTACTCTTAGTTTCCACTAATGCATGGCTGTGCCAGGTGTCAGGCAAAAGACTTTTGCTCGGCAGACAAAACTATCAAGACATTATGAGAATTAAGTTTTTCTCAGTGTTTAGATGAAATGAATAATTCTCGGGTTTTCTGCCGATTAGTTTCTATGTTCAACTCACTGCACAACGTTTCAGCAGCAACCTCCGCTGCCTCCGTCAGGTATGCTGTCATAATGAAGCTAAAATGTGTCAGGTATGTTGTCATAATGAAGCTAAAATGTGACTTTTTGCTTCGTTGTGAGAGTTTATCTGTAAAAGGCAGTGGCGGTTGCTTCTGAAACGTTGTGTAATGAGTTGAATAACTGGCAAAAAACCCAAGAATTGTTCATTTTACCAAGGCATTTCATTGTATCCAGTTTTGCTCCCAATATCATGTCGAATGTAACACTCCTTTGGAAATACAACAATTTAGGAGATTTTTGCAAATTTGAAACTGCTTAATCATGTATATTATTGCAAAAAAAATTGAAGTAAAAATGAACATTTAATTTTTAAGGAACAATGAGTACAAGGACACAATGAATGTGAATATTTCAATGAACATTTATCAAACATTAACAGACCCCAAAATTAAATTAATTGTTTTTGAAAAATTGTACTGCATGTTCATAAACATTTCATAACATGTAAACATTTGTATAATAGGTTAAGACTGAGACAAATCACTAGGGATTATTTAAAAATTAGAGTAACATTCATGTAATTGGAATTGGAAGGAGTGCAGAGAATGTGCTGCCATATTTGTCTTTGGAAATTACTGTAAAACACAATCAGTAACTAATATGATAAAGGACCTGAAGTGGGATTCACTGAAGGATAGAAGGAGGATGAAAAGAGTCATGGTAATGTACAAGGCCTATGTTGGTGATGAAGCATGGATAGATATTGGTGCTTGGAAGGGAAAAGATGACCATGACCACAAGCTTGCACTTGATTTCAGGCATATGGGTGTTGGAATATTTTCTTTTACTGGAAACGGTTTAACGGATTGGAATAAATTGCCAAGAGATGTGATGAATAATGAATAATTTACTGAAACCAGTGAAAGAATTTAAAGTGAAAATTGCCACCGGAGTGTGCACTCCACTGCAATTTTATCAATTATATTTATTATAATTAGTGTAAAAAGATTTGATGTTATGTGTGCAGGTCAAATCCAACAGTAGATAGGAAAAGTGGGGCATTTCAGTTCCTTTGGCATTTTTTGGAAAAAAATTTTTTAATAATTTGTTTTAAGTTCATTGAGCTAACTTCATCTGCAGAGCATGTTTAAAGTTGTTTACTTACAAGTTTCAAGGGTTAAGTAGAGGTATAGAGTGTTATGATAACGTAATGTAAATAAATTTTAGACACATAACAGAAATGTTTTATTTCTGTTTAGTAAATGTTGCATTATATTTCACACGTATTTTAGGTCACAAGAAGCAAAATGAAATATGTTAGTTACTTCATAGGTAGAAAATCACTCTGTGAAGTTTTAAATGGCGAATTTTTAATAGTTCCCAAAATCAGAAAATCACCTAAATAATTCCTGAGAGCACTGTTGTTTAGCTACGAGAATAATTTATAGGTCACAATGTGCATAAATTTTTGTTACACATTATATAAAAGTTTGAAAGGGATAAGTAAAAGTTAAGTGTTGTTTGAGGAAGGTTTTATGGAAACTCATTATACATGTACTGAAAAATTTTACATAGGTTTTATCAAAATCCATGCAGTATTTTGGCAGAAATCGAAAGAAGTGAATTAATGAAAATTACATAGAAATGGATCCCGGAAGGTGCTAAACTTGGTAAAGTTAATTTTTAGGAAGGAGGAGGAATTTTAAAAATATTAAATAAGAGACCAAGGAACAAGTTTAACAGTTTAAAAAGTGTAACCATCTAATAGGAAATTCAATGTAGAATCATTTGGAATACATTTCTAATTTGTAGCATTGATATTGTAGAAGGTATAGATTTTTTTGAATTTTGCACCTAGTTAAACATCTGATAATTAGCCATTTTTTTACACCATAAGATCGAGGAGGAGGACCAGATTGTTTTAAAACTACTTTCAGCATTATAGCTTACATATTGAAAAAGTGGGAGCAAATTATTGGTAACATTTATTTCATATTTTTTATGGAACATCTATAAGAGATAAGGAAAATGTTTACTAGGATTGATTTTGATGTTTATACCGTAAACTACCTCTCATCAAAATTTCAAGTCGATTGGAGAAAAAAATTATTTCTTAAAAGTTTTGGATATTAAACAAGTTCCGGTATTCTTACGCAACCACTGGCCACAGCTATTTGAGGACTTCCAGAAGCTAGAATGGGTGACAGTTGTTGAACAGAGTTTGGAGGAGTAGCCATGCAGGACTTACGAGTGATTTGGCACAATATGTAGGAGAGAGCCAGTAAGCAAAACAAGAAACAAAGCGTGTTTAGGCATCCATTTTGAAAATGTTGGAAGTGTTTATGGTGTAGTGGACTCACTCTCAAATTAGCTGACTTTAGTTAAGGGGTTATGGGAGATGACCATGCTTTGTTTTGGTGATTCCAAACAAGCAATCATTTATTAATTTGGAGAAGAAGAACCGATTGGTGTAGATTAATCTACTAAGGTTCTACATGTTTTTAAGAAAAAAAAGTATTTATGAAGCTATACAGAGGTCTAGTGTGAACTTGTTTATATCCATCTACCATTTCTATTGTAGGTCATCAATCTAGATGGCAACCGAATGACAATCTACTCCTTCAGCTATGCTAATGGTCATAGTTCAGGACCATGCTGGTATACTCTAACCACTATAACAGCTTCGCATCTGATAAGCCCCTGCAATGTCCAGATTGTGCTGCACATTGATTGGATAATTTCACAACAACAAGTAGACAACATCAGCTCGACATTGCTGATGTCCACCAGTATCACAGTGATCTTCCAGATTCAGTAAAGCAAAATATGATTACCTGCTGAAGTCAACAGAAGATGTTATCGAAACCTGGTCATAATTTCATGAAAATATCTGGCAGCAAACCTGTGACGACTATTTTGCATTTATATGCCAGAAAAATCCTCATTCACATATCAGAAATTATGTTGTATGCAGATGACATTATTATAGGATCCAAGATGATCTGAACATGACATTTCACTGGATAGATCACCAGGGGATAGTGATAAATGTACAGAACATTCACATTATTAGGTACACAGATAAAAAATTAAGTCGATTGTGATTAAAAAGTGGGGTACAGATTGCTTCTTGAAGAATTGAAATACTTCGCATAACATTTGATAACAAAGTCAATGCGGCAGGACACAATGGACAGCTATGGGGAAAGGGTTTCAAAATCTTACGTTTGTTTCAGAGAGTGATGAGAGGATATACCAGCGATGTAAGGGACTTCAGTTACAAAACTTTGGTTAGCTTATAGTTTGAATTTGGTAGTATAGTATTGGACCCACATTTTGGGTACTGGTATCAAAGGTAAGAGTTAAAGGGGTATAAGGAAGGGTTGCTAAATTTGTATCTGGAAATTACCACAGAACACAATCAATCTTATATATAAAAATCAATGTTTGTTTGTGGGTTTGTTCGTCTTCTATGCATTCCTATACCATTTATCAGATTGCAATGAAACTTTGGAGAGTTTTCGAGTGTGAGTCTGCGAAGGTTCCTGTGAAAAAATGTTTCCAAAAAATCACCCCCTATTCCCCATAACACCCCATAATTTAGGTAAAACCACATTTTTTATCTGATTTAGATAGGAATTTGTACACTTATACTTTTTAAACAAAGATAAAAATACTGTCTATATACGGTTTCCGAATATTCATCCCCTCTCCCCCTTTCCACCCCCATTACATTTTTACCCCATAATTTAGGCAAACCACATTTTTTATCCGATTTCGATAAGAATTTGTACACTTATACTTTAAAACAAACAGAAAAATACTGCCTACGTATGGTTTCCGAATATTCATCCCTTCTCCCCATTACGTTTTTACCCCAAAATTAGGCAAACCACATTTTTTATCCGATTTAGATAAGAATTTGTACACTTATACTTTAAAAAAGAGAGAGAAATACTGTACATATTAATTTCACAAAAACCCAATCCATCTCCTCTCTTTCCACCACCTTAATTAACCCCTCTTCCCCATAACACCCCATATTTAAAACAAACCCGCAAACCGTTTACCCGATTACGGCGAAGCTATGGTGAATTGTCGAGGGGTTGTCGAAAATGGTTCCTGTCAAAAAAACTAATATTAAAAAACCCACCCCTCCTCCCGATAATTTAGACAAAACCACATATTTCATCAGATTTCAATGGGAATTTGCACACTTATACTTTGAAACAAACAGAAAAATACTGCCTGCATATGTTTTCCAAAGCGCATCCCCTCTCACCCTTTCCAACTGAAAATGAATGAACAGCAGTTTAAAATTTATATGTAAATATTTTTTCATTTAATCTATGTGCCTACTCAAGTCCAGCAATAGTGAAGCATTGCCGGGTCAGCTAGTAACTAATATCGTAAAGGAACTGGAATACGATCCATTGGAAGAAAGCAGCAGGGTGAAGTGGGTCATGGGGGTGTACAAGGGTTATATTGGGGATAAGTGTAGAAAGACATTGGTGGAATAATTAAGAGAGTTGGATGGAAAGGAAGAGATTACCTTGACATCAAGCTAGAAGTTGGTCTCAAGAATATCGGTTTGGGTAAATTTTGTTTCATGAGATACGAGGTCAGGGATTGGAATAAATTACCATTAGAGATGACGAATAATTTATTAAAAATGTTGAAAGAATTTAAAGTTGAAATTCATAGCAGGCAAAAGTATGTGGGTAAAGGAAACGGGAAAATTACCAATGGAGCTTAAACTCAATCACAATTAAATTAAATTAAATCAATTGTTGTATGAAATTCTACATGAAATCTAGAGACAGGACGTTCCTTCCTAATTTATTTCTTTGAAGTAGCTTATCATTTGTAATAAATAATACAGAAAAAATTATTTTTGAAAAAATATTGAAACATGCTACAAAGAGTAAAATATTTTTGGAAAACTATGTTGCATTTCATTTTTAACTCAAACATAGAAAGCCTAAAACATAAAACGAACAAATTTTCCATATCAGTACCAAATAAAAAATTCATTGAATCACATGTCATATAATCAAAATTAACAAGTACGACCTGAAATCATTTACTATGAAGAGAATTAAGTACAGGGTAAAAATTTTCAGTGTGGCATAAATTCAGAATACATTTGCATACATCCCGTACGAGCCATGTAAATTTGTATTTATAGGCAGTTTCTGAGCATTCTACAACACTATAATTAGTTCCTTTGAAATACGACATCGGTAGCATCTGTTATAGTTTTGGTATTGCTGGAGGTGTCTGTCATGATATTTATGCTGTTATTTTCAACATTAGAGGTGGAAACTAAAAATTAAGTTTCTTAGATACTGTAACTTGTGACATTACTAATTAATAACAGCAGAAAAATGTGAACAAAACCATTGTACATTTGTTCATAACATCCAAATTTCCCTTCATACTTTTTTTTCTTCCTCCATATCATTTGAATATATTATGAGAACATTATTTATTTATTCAGCGCTTGGAGTACCCAAAATTTTATGTGACAGCAGATGTGCTGCAATAGTTCATGGGTCAATTATTCAAATGTGCTGCCTTCAAGCTGGATGCAACTCTTCAAGCAACCAAATGCTAAATGTAAAAGTGTGGGTTTTGTTATCTCAATCTCTATACTGTAATGGTCTCCCGTGACATATGCCTCAGATCTAATCCTTAACTTAATTTATTTTTAGGCAGATACAATTAAATATAGCTATCCAGTAAAACAATTAAATAGTTACATCTCTTAAGTCACTGTTTTCCTTTTTAAGAGCTTCAATCTCTAACAACAGTTGCTGAACATCAGACCCCTCTGCTAGAGCCCGAGCACCCGCTTGCTCCAGTTGTGCCTGTAATGCAGCTAGTTCCTGGAAATTAAATTATGAGACATTGCTCAGGTTAATATTGCAGCATAAGACATAAATACTTCACAATACGGCCAATAATTTATCAACTGAATGCTGAAAGAAACTACCATTGAATAAATGAAGTTAAAACATAGAAAACACACATAAATACACACAAATACAAAAAAATTACTACATTTGTATTTTTTTATTCATACCATGAATTATAAGCAGAATATTAAGTATAATTTAGTCAAAAAACATTGATAAATCTTGCAATATATGCAATTATAAATAACTTAGTCCAAGAAATCTATAGAAGTATGTTTTTTAATAGAACATGGCAATAAATATACCTAACACTATTTGTACAGTAAAATGAATTAAGTATTAAAAATTAACATTCACTAAGATCACATATACGGGAAGAAAAATTATCTAAGCTATTCAGAAATGAATATAATCACAAACTTATTTTCCCAAATAACAACAGCAGAGAAATTTATGAAAATCTCAGTGTTTTTGTTTGACTCATTCCATAGTTATGTAGATTGGGTCCACTGTTGATGTCCTGAAATCTTCTTTAGTAGAAGCATATATGCTATCTAGGTGGAAACACCAGCAAGTTTATGAGAGAAAAAAGAGTGATCGGAATGGAGAGGGATGACAACTCCATATTTGCATCTACTTTTTTAACTGAACTGATTTTTCTTATCAATCAAAGTTAATCAATTCATTTTGCTGAAGCCAGTAACTCTTATTGAACAATATGAAGGGCACTAAATCATCTTTGTCTAATGCTGCATAAAATGTTGAAATAGTTTTTATTGTACAATATAACTATCTAATACATTACGCTGTTTATAAGAACAAATTCCGTTTAAAAAAAACTGATTTTTCATATTTATTGCCCTCATGAAATAATTCATTGTTATTTACCCAATTAATTTAATTATACCAAGGAAAAATTAAATTGCTTTTAGCCAATTTCAATAACAAAGGAGAGGGAATATGACTCATCACTCATCACAGTTGAAGGCTGAGATGATTGAAAAACATAAGTGAGCCACAAAAACATACACAATATTTGAGTGTTACACCTTATTCATGGATAGGGAATGAGCCATATCATTCAGAAGGTGTACACACCAATGTTTACCACATGCATCTAGCTAGAGCAATGGTAGCCAGTAAGCTTATATATATGTGTTATGGAGCATGTGGCATGCCCACTGAAGGGAAAGGTTTCCCATGTTGTAGGGTTATTATGTGTTGTAGTGGTGGATACGTCCTGAAGGTTTTGCAGCCAGGTCCATTGCATGGAAAAGATCCATATGGTGGTTTTCGAGAGTCTGCCGTACGGTATTTGTGGACCAAGATGTTTTTGAGATTAGGTGGTGTACTGCTACTTGTACAGAGGACAGGTGGAAGAATTTTTCATAGAACATTGCACATTTCTGGAAAGAAATGAAGGAAGTCATGCCCCTGTTGTAAGATTCAATTAATGGATTCGAGGCCAGGAGAAAACTAGATGACAAAGGGAGAGCTACGGTTGGATTATAGAGGTGCCAGGTAGGACTAGTTATGTGAAGGCTGGGTGACTTTATGGGAGATTTGATTATGTACAAGATCTGCTGGGTAAAAGTCGGAAAAAAGGGCTCGGGTTAGGTCGTAAGTGTACGGGGAGAGGGATTCAGCATCACATCAGATGCATCTGCCACAAATAGCAGGTCTGTAAATGAGGGAATGTTTTGTATGGAATGAGTGGCAACTGTCAAAGTGTAGATATTGCTGCAGATTAGTGGGTTTGGTGTGGACAGATCTGGGAAGGGTACCTTGCCTAAGTGGGATGTTAACATCCACAGTTGGGCAGAAAACTGATAATTGTTAAATAACAAAGTTAATAAAACTGCAAAAAACTAACTTTTGAATTAATTTAAAAAATCATTAACATCATTTATAAATTACGTTAAACTGAACTCTGTTAACTTTATTTCGTTACTTTGGTTGTTGACATTAATTCACTTATTTCAATTGCATGCTGCGACATTCTGGTATGCTCGATGACTCGAATGGTGAACAAATTAGGTAATGGAAAGTGAAAGTGTGATGCTTATATAACTGTTTTACTAGGCATGGCATGGGTGTGAGCAGGAACACTAGTGTTATGAGTGTTTTTATTTTACGTCTACAAATCAGTGCACACTATACGTTGCAAATTCGATCAGAGATTAATTAATGATATTTTTATAATTTTTTTTTTTTTTTTTTTTTTTTTTAAATGTAGGGCCACTTTTTAGTTTGTTGGAGTTTGTCAGTGAAATAGATTAAATCGATATTCGTTACGTGATTAAATCATGGAAACTAAAGATCAAAAGACTGGTAGTTAAATCAGAAATGCTAGCAATAGCAACGGGAAGATTAAAAATCATTCACCATATTTATGTGGTTATGTTACATTTAAATCAAGATTGGTAGAACAATTGATTTATGAATTAAAACTGTGTTTGCCTATACGTTCTACAGTCAAGATTTACATTTCTAGCCTTAGTAATCGTAAACAACATGTGAAAAGGATGCATAGTTCGAAATATGTACAGTTTGAGGAAAATGAAGGAGCAGGGTCAACTGGTGAAATTAGGAAAGCAATTCAAAGCTTTCTTAAAGTGCTGTGGATTCAGGTGTAGATAGCAGTAAAAGTATTTTTTTATCTCCATCTTGAAATAAAAGCTAACGTCAATGAATCATTTGTGAAACTTTTGGCACTGTAGTTACATTCAGCAGCGTATCTCAAGCTGTTGTGGACCAATGCACTGTAAACTTTTTTGTTGGCAACGTGATTTCAATACCAGCCAATATGTTTGAGAAGCTCATTAAAACGTTGAACCCCAGTAAGAACACGATTTCCAGAGGGACATTGAGTAGACATATTGTTTACAGTTAAATTTTAATGGTTAACTGTAACTTGTGTTAATTTTGTAAAAATGTAATGCTTTAACGATTACCGAAGTTAAATTTTTAAGTAGCGGATTAACCATTAATGAAGTTAACTTTTTGATTAACTGTGCCCAACTATGTCTAGGTCGATGAACATGATGTGTTTCGGAGTAAGTCCAAGTTAAATTAATGGAATGGCTATTGTTAAAAGAATGAAGAAATTCTAGGAGCTGATTTTCACTGTGGGTCCAGATGATAAATATATCATCTTTGTATCTGAATCACACAGTGGGTTTAGAGGGGTTTGGTTCAGGAACCAATTCTGCAGATAACCATGGAATAGGTTGGCATAGGATGGGGCCATGCGGATGCCCATAGTGGTGGTGCAGATCTGGTGATATGCTTTGGAATTGAAGGTGAAAAAGTTTATGTGGAGAGTTAGGTGAGCCAAAAATGAAACGATGTATGTACTGGACATCTGTGTGG
The DNA here is from genome assembly GCA_031002005.1 of Vandiemenella viatica. NCBI lineage: Eukaryota > Metazoa > Arthropoda > Insecta > Orthoptera > Morabidae > Vandiemenella > Vandiemenella viatica. The sequence goes on along the minus strand of JARYHS010013631.1, from coordinate 136,506,623 downwards.
GGGTCGCAGATCTGGGAAGTGTTCCAGGGAATTAAGGTCCTTATTGTGGGTAATGTCTGTAAAGAATGAAGTTGAATCAATGAAAACATAGATCGAGTCTGAGGGTAGGAGTGTATGGACTGTGGACAGACGTTCAAGGAAAATATAAGAGGGAAGACTCTGCATAGAGGGTTGGAGATATTGAAGCACCAAGGCTAAAATCCTTTCAGTAGGTGAGCCATTTGCCAAATATTGATTGATTTTGTTCAACAGCTTGCTACTCTTAGTTTCCACTAACGCATTGCTGTGCCAGGCATCAGGGAAAAGACATTTGCTCGGCAGACAAAACTATCGTGCCATTATGAGAATAAGTGTTTCCCGGCGTTTAGATGAAATGAATAATTCTCGGGTTTTCTGCCGGTTGGCTTCTTTGTTCAACTCATTACACAACATTTCAGCAGCAAAGTCCGCTGCCTTCGTCAGCTATGCTGTCAAAACGAAGCCTACATTTGTGAGGTAAGATGTCATAATGAAGCTAAAATGTGACATTTTAGCTTCGTTATGACACTTAGCTGAAAAAGGCAGGGGAGGTTGCTGCCAAAACATTGTGTAATGTGTTGAATAAAGAAACTAACTGGCAGATAACCCGAGAATTGTTCATTTTATCAAGGAATTGAATTGTATCCAGTTTTTCTCCCAACATCATGTCGTATGTAACAGACCTTTCGAAATGCACCAATTTAGGGGATTTTTATAAATGTGAAACTGCTTAATTTTGTTTATAACTGAAAAAAATTTGATGAAAACATGAACACTTAATTTATAAGGAACAATGAGTAACAAGGACGCTATGAACATGAATATTTCAATGAACATTTATCAAACATTAACAGACCGAAAAATTAAATTCATTGTTTTTGAAAAAGAGTATTGTATGTTCATAAACATTTCATAACATGTAAACATTTGTATAATAGGTTAAGACTGAGACAAATCACTAGGGATTTTGTAAAAATTTGAGTAACATTTATGTAATTGGAGTTGGAAGGAGTGCAGAATAGGGCTGCTATATTTGTCTTTGAAAATTACTGTAAAACACTATCAGTAACTAATATGATAAAGGACCTGGAGTGGGATTCACTGAAGGATAGAAGGAGGGTGAAAAGAGTCATGGGAATGTGCAAGGCCTATGTTGGTGAAGAAGCGTGGATAGATATTGGTGAGAAAATTAAGGGAGGTTGTAACACATTTTAGAATTTCGAATAACGAAATTAGTTGCTGAGATAGCGAGTTCAGTTGAAGTATATGGGACCACCCTTTTAAATTCATTTTTATAGTAAACTTTGATAATATTTCCTATTAATATGTCCTATATAAGCGTTTGTTCAAGTGTTAACACTAAATTCAATAGTTAAATTCATTTAAACAGCTGTTCAGAAACTTAACCTTAGATTTGAATATGTAGTATTTGACTTTCATTTAAGTTCACTAAATCAAGATATTTCTTTAGTTCAAAAGATGTTTAGGTAAATAGATAGCCAGGAGATGATTAATTTTGTTGTTAAAAGATCTTACTTAGAGTCTGAATATGTTTAAAAGTGATTTGCCGGTTTAGAATTTTATCACGTAATTTTCCACTTTAAAATCGAAGTATTTGGCTATTAGAAAACAGTTAGGAAATCAAGTGATAGATAGAAAGCATCGTAATTTCGGTTTAAATAACGTATTAAAATTTTAGAGAGATTCATGCAGCCTAAAGATCATTTTTGAATATAATTTGATATAGCCAGACATGTGATTCAGGTAAAAGTTCGATATTTCAGTCTTTTTCGGGGGTTTATGAAAAGAAATTATATTCAGAGTAAAGTTTATTTAAATATAAAGATTTCTGTAAAAGTTCTGTTTCAAAATATTAAAGCATTTAATAGTAATAAAATAAATTGGGTTTTGGCGCGAGTAAGCGCTTGGACAAAATGATGCAATTGCTCGGCGTTCGGGTGGAGTGATATTTATAAAATTTCGTAATAAATCAGGGAATAGACTTAGAGATTCCAAATTTTTATTGTAATAGTTTTTTTATTAGGGAAATTTGTTTGGATTTATTTTAAGGTCGATAATTGGAATATTTCAAGACATTAAATTTTGTTTTCGAATTTTTGACCACTTTCAAAAATAGGTTAAATTTTTTATTTAACATCGGAGTATAGATGAGCAAGAGGAGAGTAGAATCAAGTTTGTTTCAGCTCAATAGGAGCAATATTTCGGAAGTTGGCAATCACATCTTTACGACTCTTTTCTAGCTAAACTATTATAGTTACAAAAAATGTTATAATAACTTAATTTGACGTTCGTAATAATATCGTGCAACTATCAAAATTTCAGAGAGCTAGGATTATTTTTACTGTCATGATCAAATTAGATTCGTAACATTTGTCAGAAACTGATCAGCTATCGTATCAAATCCCTGGGAAAGTCAAGATAAGGAAGTTCTCACGGTCCAAGAAGAGGCGATCCTATATATACCCCCTCCAGAGCCTAAGCTCGCCCCATTCTAGAAGCAGCAGTTAGTCAATGTAGACGCATTATGTAGGGTGGCCAGCTCTGGGCTCGTGGCGCAGCAAACTGTTAGTTTGTTTAACATCGTTAGAAACTTTGTCATTGTGGAGGGAGCTTTAATTGAAGAACTCATGTAGCTAAGAAGTAATGGTAGCGTGGGGTTCGGTCGTGCTTGAATGGTCAGTCGAATCTGTAAAGTAAATTTGGAAAGGTTGTCTGATTGCCTGTGCAGTACATTGACTTTGTAACATTTTGAAGAATATATTCATCTTAGCAGAAGTGAACTTTCATCATTGAACTATCACCTTTCCCTAGTTTCTTGGTTAAAACTACGGTGGCGACTGTGTTAAGAGCTTAGTCAGTACTGCAATTCATTAGGTTTGCACGATCACAGTTAAGATGCAAGCTTGTGCACCAACCCCAATGCACATCTCATCTTGGAAGGGAAAAGATGAACATGACCACAAGCTTGCACTTGATTTCAGGCATAAGGGTGTGGGAATATTTTCTTTTACTGGAACGAGTTTAAGGGATTGGAAAAATTACCAAGAGGAGTGATGAATAATTTACTGAAAACAGTGAAAGAATTTAAAGTAAAAATTGTTTGAGGACAAAAGTGGGCTGAAGGGAGATTGCCACCACAGTGTGTACTCCACTGCAATTTTATCAGTTATTTTCATTATAATTATTGTAAAAAGTTTTGATGTTATCTGTATGATAGGAAGAGAGTGAGAGAAATAATGCATGAGTGCAAGTCAATTCCAACGGTAGATAAGGAAAGGGGGGAATTTCAGTTTCTTTAGCAATTTTTTGAAAAAAAAATTTTTTTTTTTAAGAGTATTGAGCTAACTTCTATTGCAGAGCATGTTTGAAGTCGCTTTCTTCCAAGATTCAAGGGTTTAGTAGAGGTATAGAGTGTTATGATATTGTAACGTATATAAATTTTTGACACACAAGGGAAATTTTTTATTTCTGCATAGTAAATGTTGCATTCATTTTCATGCGTATTTTAGGTCACAAGAAGCAAAATGAAATATGTTAGTTAATTCATAGGTAGAAAATCGCTGTGCAAAGATTTTAATGTCGAACTTTTAATAGTTCCTGAAATCACAAAATCACCTAAATAATTCCTGAGAGCATAGTTTTTTAGCTACAAGAATAATTTATAGGTCAGAAGGTGCATACATTTTTGTTACACATTATGTAAAAGTTTGAGAGGGATAAGTAAAAGTTATTTTTTGTTTGAGGAAGGTTTTATGGAAACTCATCAAACATGTGCTGAAAGTTCAAGTTTTAGGTAGGAGAATGCGATTAAATTCAGAGATGGGAGTATTATTGAACAAAAGAATTTACCCTGAAAAAAAATACATAATTTTTTTCAAAATCCATGCAGTATTTTGGCAGAAATCGAAAAAAGTGAATTAATGTAAATTAGATAGAAATGGATCTCGGAAGTTGTTAAACTTGGTAAAGTTAATTTTTAGGATGGAGGAGGATTTTTAAAAATATTAAATAAGAGACTAAGGAACAAGTTTAACAGTTTAAAAAGTGTCACCATCTTATAGGAAATTCAAGGGGTGCAAAAGTAGACTAACCTCCTTCATGGTGCACCCTGGGCAATGTGGCAAAGCTGCAGCTGAATAGACTATGTCTTAACAGGCTGCTGGACCTAGAGCTTTAGCTTGAGGATATCCCAGCAATTAGAAGATACGGAACAATGTTATCAACTTCAAACGGCTTTTCTCAGAGCCCAGTAACTACTACCGCAATGAAAGAACTCCGAAAAGCACTCCAAATTCTACAACTAAATATTGAAGGGATAAGCAGGTCGAAAAGTGACTACTTATCAAAGTTACTTGAAAACAACAAGATAGATGTTTTTCTCCTTCAAGAAACCCACTGCGAAGACAAAAACCATCTACAATCTAAGTGCTATTTACCAGGATATACACTCCTGTCAGCAACATATCATAAAAACTATGGTACTGCGACATTTGTCAAGAATAACATTCAGCAGGCTAAAATAATTGGCAAAAACAGAGATGGTAATATCTACATCACGAGAGATAACATCTCAAACATTGAAGTTCTCAATATTTATAAACCGCCCAACCAACCATGGACTATAAATGAATCAATTCAGCACCTGCAACATCCAACAATTATTCTAGATGATTACAACAGCCAACATACTATCTGGGGCAACAGAAACATTAACACTGATGGCCAGCTTGTGACAGACCGGGCCGATGCTGAAGATCTATTTCTCATCTATGACACTGAAGAAAAGGTACGTTCCATTCTGATAGATGGAATCAGGACTATAAACCTGATCTCTGTTTTGTTACTAAAGACCTTCTTAAAAGACCTCTGCACTGCACAAGAAAAGTCTTGAATAACTTTCCCCGAAGTCAGCACAGACCTGTAATTTTGAAAGTCGGTCTTGAGATTCCGATCGTAAGATCTAATCCAGTTCCACAATGGAACTTTACCAAAGCTAGACTCTGCAAAGAAAGAGAAATGGGCAGAATTAATGCAAAATGTCAATTTCCAGCATTCAAGCAGAAAAGCGTGGTCACTTTTGCGCGAACTAGGAAGTAACGCTGCAGATACCACTAGCAAGAGCTCAAAGAAAAAACCAGATCACGTAGCACAGAGAATTGTTAACCTAACTAGAAAATCAACTAACACTTTAAGCAACAAGTCAAAAGAAATCCAAAATGAACTAAAGCTCAGATTACTTCAAGCTGACAGAAATTCTCCATTTGCAGCAGATTTCACAGCCTCGGAGATTTCGATGGCATTGAAAGAAACCAAATCTGGAAAGGCTGCAGGGATAGATGGAATATACCCAGAATTTCTAAAACACTGTGGCCTGCGAACATTCGATTGGATTGCCAAATTTTTCAGCAATATCCTAAAATGCGGTAAAGTCCCAAACCTCCTTAAAAGAACCAAGGTAATAGCTATATTGAAACAAGGCAAAACTGGCTGCAGCCCAGAAGATAATAGACCAATACTACTTCTGAGTTCATGTTACAAACTGCTCAAAAGAGCCATCTACAACAGGATCTCAGAAAAAATCCTTGACTTCATACCACCTGAGCAGGCAGGATTTCGAGCAAACCGGAATTGTTGCGACCAAGTAATGGCGCTGAGCAACCATATTGAAAAGGGATTCCAAGATCAGAAAAAGACCTTGGCAGTGTTTGTAGATTTTACTGCAGCATATGACACAGTCTGGAGGAAGGGAATGATCCTGAAATTCCATAGGATTATTCTGTGCAAAACGATTGCCTCTCTGTTGAATGACATGCTATGCAATCAAATGATTGAGGTTAATCTAAATGGGAATAGAAGCAAATCTTAAAGATTAAACAATGGGCTACCACAAGGATCTGTCCTTGCTTCACTACTTTTCAACATCTTCACCGCAGCATTGCCATCTACCACTTCTAGTAAGTTTATATATGCTGATGACATAGTCATGACAGCACAATCTAGTGACTTCAAGACATCTGAAGAAATCTAGCAATTGATCTTCAGAAACTGAATGAGTACTTCAACACTTGGTGCCTGAAACTGAATATAAATAAGGCAGAAGTCAGCTCATTCCGCCTAAACAATAGAAAACCCCACTATAGACCTCAAATAAAATTCAGAGACGAAATTACTTAAATACAATCCTCATCCAAAATATCTAGGTATGGTTCTTGACCGGTCATTGACATATAAGGAGCATATCCATAAAACAGCGGCAAAAGTAAAAACTCAAAATAACATCCTTCACAAACTTTCAGGAACAGGTTGGGGAGCACATGCCGCAGCACTCAGAACATAAGCTCTTGCTCTGGTATATTCAACGGCCGAATACTGCAGTCCAGTATGGCTAAATCGCAGTCACTCAAAAAAGATAGACGCTCAACTAAATGACACAATGAGAACAATATCTAGAACAGTTAAATCTACACCTACAGACTGGCTGCCTATACTCTCTAATATCACCCCACCAAGTCTCCGAAGACAAGCGGCATTAAAAAAGGAATGGCAGAAATGCTTATGCTATCCACAACTTCCAATTCATCAGGACTGCGCACACAAAGCTCCAAATCTAGACATTCAACTTGGAAGTTTGGTCAAGAGTTGGTCCAAAATAATTTCAACACAGGCGAAGCATGGTGCACTGAGTGGACAAACTCCAACCCCGACAAACAGGCGCTAGTCCAAGACCCTACACGACAACCTCCTGGATTCAACCTTCCTAGGAAAACCTGGAAGGCACTGAACCGAGTGAGAACAGGCTGCGGTAGATGCAACTACTGGTTGTACAAGTGGGGAATGACAGAGAATCCTTCTTGTGACTGCGGTAACTATGAGCAAACCATTCACCACATTGCCATGGAATGCCCCATCAGGAGATTCAGTGGTACAATGAATCAGATTCACAAAGCAACAATAGAAGCAATTGAATGGCTGCAATCGATAGACATCAGTCTGTAGTAATAGTTACATTTATTGTAAGTTAAAGTAGTTACTATTTTTGAATTTCTTCTGCCATACGAAATAAATAAATAAATAGGAAATTCAATGCAGAATAATTTGGAACACATTTCAAATTTGTAGCATTGATATTTTAGAAGGTATAGATTTTTTGGAATTTTTCACCTAGTTAAACATCTGATAATTAGCCGTTTTTTACACCATAAGATCGAGGAGGGGGAGCAGATTGTTTTAAAACTATTTTCAGCATTATAGCTTATATACCGAAAAACAGGAGCAAATTATTGGTAACATTTATTTAATAATTTTTTATGAAAAATCTGTAAGAGATAGGAAAATGTTTACTAGGATTGATTTTGACATTTATACCGTAAACTACCTCTCACCAAAATTTCAAATCGATTGGAGGAAAAAAAAACAATTCAGGAAAGTTTTGGATATTTCACATTCCGGTATTCTTGCGGAACCATTGACCGCAGATATTTAAGGACCTCCAGGTGCTAGAATGGGGTCAGTTGTTGAATAGAGTTTTTAGGAGTAGCCATGCAGGACTTACGAGTGAATTGGCACAATATGTAGGAGGGAGGCACTAAGCGATACCAGAAACAAGGCATGTTTTGAAAATGTTGGAAGTGTTCGTGATGTAGTGGACTCACTCTCAAATTAAATGACTGTAGTTAAGGGGTAATGGGAGATGACCATCCTTTGATTTAATGATTCCAAACCTGCAATCATTTATTCCAACGAAAAGGACACAACGCGTTCCGGAACTGTTGCAAGATTAGCATGAAATCCCTGTATTTTTTGCATCATATTCTCTATCTGGTAAGTTTAAAAATTAAAAGTTTTCATGTTTGGTAGCAATTTGTTTCAAACGCTTGTATGGCGCTTAGCAACTATTATGAATTCTTCAAATAAAAATATAGCAGTGCAAAAAACAGCAAACAAAAACGGAAAAAATGCACGCAAAAAATATTATCCCAACCAAGGTTCGAACATAGGAAATTCTGAATTAAATTACCACTCTTCAATCACACGTCTATCAGGGAACTACTTTTTAATTGCTTCTCTTTATGTTAATAGCTAAAACTTCACAGGTTCTTCGTGTGAGATGAAGTGAAACGAGGTAGGTAAATGAATAAACAAAAAATATCACTTATCTATAAGCCTTAATCTGCAATTAAGAAAAATGGTCAACAACACCCAATTGTTCCCAGCATGGTGAGTAAGCAGTTAACGCTCTGGCCTCGCATCTGAGAGGACGCCGCACAGTGTGATATTTTCTAAGTCTAGAGGGACAAAAGTCAGTTTTGATAATAGTCTACGCACGCAAAATAGTTATTTATATTCAAAGAAGATAAACCATATTACTCGGAACAAAGATTTATTTTCCACGAATTCACTCCTAACATTAGAAAAAATATTTTGAACAATGGGCTTTATGTGATCCACCAATCAAGCGTTCCAGTCGGCCATGCCATTTGACTGAGCTTGGTCAATGATTACGCTGTGTTTCTGCGTGTTAGTAGTGACTTGTGTGTTTCTGTTGCTTTTGGCGATCCTCAAGGTAAGTTTACACATGCTTTTTCCATGATACATTAGCATCATTAAAAAAGAGTGAGATTATTTTTAATTAAAAAGAAAACTACTGGGTCATTTCATGTGGAATTTTAGTTCATTATACCACATTATATCGGTTTCTTGCTATATTTATTTGAAGGAACTGCTTATTAGCTACAAGAAATACCTTCATTTGTTTGTGCATATTCACGACACCCATACAATTTCATTTATTTCTTTATTTTCACTGCACAAATTCCGCGTACAGAATTTTCGACGTATGGCAAAACAATCAATCTCTAACTTTCAATTTAAATATAAATGTCTCAAATTGAAGCCGTTGCATTTTTAATCTCAGCAGAATAAAAGTTAGGGGTTTTGTCTATAACCAGCACCAAAATAAGGCGTCTACTTTCGATATTTTTACGCTGTAGGATTTTACAAATTGTTCTCGATTTCGTATTCAAAATGAATTTTAATAATAACAAGAAATGTCTAGCAACAAACAATAAAAATAGTTGAAATATTGGATAATAGGAAACGCTCCTTTACCAGCCACAGTGTTTACAGACGTGTGACGTCACTCAAGAGACCACCAATCCTAGAGCGTTTTCTGTCACGTGACCACAGGTAAGAAAAGTATAATTTTTATTTCGCTTTTTTATTAAAAATAATCCACTTTTCTTTTCAAAATTGAAAAAATTAGCTTCCTGAAGCATTAATCTACGAGAATGAGTATAATTTATAATATTTTTTTAATTCTATCAAATAGCCTATTGTTGTGTATGAAATTCTACATGAAATATAGAGATACGTTCCTCCTTAATTTATTTCTTTGAAGTAGCTTATCATTCATGATAAATAATACAGAAAAAAATTATTTTTGAAAAAATATTGAAACATTCTACAAAGAGTAAAATATTTTTGGAAAACTATGTTGCATTTCATTTTTAACTCAAACATAGAAAGCCTAAAACATAAACAAAATTTTCCATATCAGTACCAAATAACAAATTCATTGAATCACGTGTCATATAATCAAAATTAACAAGTACGACCTGAAATCATTTACTATGAAGAGAATTAAGTACAGGGTATAAATTTTCAGTGTGGCATAAATTCAGAATACATTTGCATACATCCCTTACGAGCCATGTAAATTTGTATTTAAAGGCAGTTTCTGAAGCATTCCATAACACTATAATTAGTTCCTTTGAAATAAGGCATCGGTAGCATCTGTTATAGTTTTGGTATTGCTGGAAGTGTCTGTCATGATATTTATCCTGTTATTTTCAACATTAGAGGTGGAAACAAAAATTTAAGTTTCTTAGATACTGTAACTTGTGACATTACTAATTAATAGCAGCAGAGAAATATGAACAAAATCATTGTACATTTTTTCATAACATCCAAATTTCCCTTCCTACTTTTTTTTCTTTCTTCATATCATTTGAATATATTATGAGAACATTATTTATTTATTCAGTGCTTGGAGCACACAAAATTTTATGTGACAGCAGATGTGCTGCAATAGTTCTTGGGTCAATTATTCAAATATGCTGCCTTCAAGCTAGATGCAACTCTTCAAGCAACCAAATGCGTAATATAAAAGTGTGGGTTTTGTTATCTCAATCTCTATACTGTGATTGTCTCCCGTTACTTATGCCTCAGATATAACTTATTTTTAGGCAGATACAATTAAATATATCTATCTAGTAAAACAATTAAATAGTTACATCTCTTAAGTCACTGTTTTCCTTTTTAAGAGCTTCAATCTCTAACATTAGTTGCTGAACATCAGACCCCTCTGCTAGAGCCCGAGCACCCGCTTGCTCCAGTTGTGCCTGTAATGCAGCTAGTTCCTGGAAATTAAATAATGGGACATTGCTCAGGTTAATATTGCAGCATAAGACATAAATACTTAGTCCAAGAAATCTGTACAAGTATGTGTTTTAAATAGAACATGGCAATAAATATAAATAAAACTATTTGTACAGTAAAATGAATTAAGTATTAAAAATTAATAATTCACTAAGACCACATATATGTAAGAAAATTTATCTAAGCTAGTCAGAGATGAATGTAATCACAAACTTATTTTCCCCATATAACAACAGTACATGAAATTTATGAAAATCTCAGTGTTTTTGTTTGATACAATTCATAGTTACGTAGATTGGGTCCACTGTTGATGTCCTTAAATCTTCTTTAGTAGAAGCATATATGCTATCTAGGTGGAAACACCAGCAAGTAGATGAGAGAAAAAAGAGTGATGGGAATGGAGGGGGATGACAACCCCATGTTTGCATCTACTTTTATAACTGAACTGATGTTTCTTATCAATCAAAGTTAATCAATTCATTTTGCTGAAGCCAGTAACTCCATTTGAACAATATGAAGGGCACTAAATCATCTTTCACTATTGCTGGGTAAAATGTTGAGATAATTTTCTGACTACAACTGTCTAATACTTTATGCTGTTAAAAAAAAAAAAAAAAAAAAAAAAAAAAAAAAAAAAAAAAAAATTTTAATATTATTGCCCTATTGAAATAATTCATTGTGACTTACACAATTAATTTAATTATATCAAGGAAAGATCAAATGGCTTTTAGCCAATATCAATAACAAAGGATGGGGAATATGACTCTTCGCTCATCTCAGTTGAAGGCTAAGACAATTGAAAAACATATGTGAGACACTAAACCATGGATCATGTGGCAAGCCCACTGAAGGGGAAGGTTTCCCATGTTGTAGGGTTCGTGTGTGTTGTAGTGGTGGATACAAGCTGAAGGTTTTGCAGCCAGGTCAATTGCATGGAAAAGATCCATATGGTGGTTTTTGAGAATCTGACTTATGGTATTTGTGGAGCAAGATGTTTTTGAGATTAGGTGGTGTGCTGATACTTGTACAGAGGACAGTTGGAAGAATTTTTCGTAGAACATTGCACATTTCTGGAAAGGAATGAAGGAAGTCATGCCCCTATTGTAACATTTGTTTAATGGATTCGAGGCCAGGAGAAAACTAGATGACAAAGGGAGAGCTACGGTTGGATTATAGAGGTGCCAGATAGGAATAATTATGTGAAGCGTGGGTGACCTAATGGGAGATTTGATTATGTAAAAGTTCTGCTGGGTAACAGTGGCAAACAAGGGCTTGGGTTAGGTCCTGGGAGTACGAGGAGAGGGTTTCAGCTTCACAACAGGTGCATCTGCCACAAATAGCAGGTCTGTAAATGAGGGAATGTTTGGTATGGGATGAGTGGCAACTGTCAAAGTGTAGATATTGCAGCAAATTAGTGGGTTTGATGTGGACAGATCTGGGAAGGGTACCCTGCCTAAGTGGGATGTTAACAACCACAGTTGGGCAGAAAACTGATAATTGTTAAATAACAAAGTTAATAAAACTGCAAAAAACTAACTTTTGAATTAATTTAAAAAATCATTAACATCATTTATAAATTACGTTTAACTGAACTCTGTTAACTTTAGTTTGTTACTTTGGTTGTTGACATTAATTCACTTATATCAATTGCATGCTGCGACATTCTGGTATGCTCGATAACTCGAATGGTGAACGAATTAGGTAATGCAATGTGCGAGTGTGATGCTTATAACTGTTTTACTAGGCATGGCATGGGTGTGAGCAGGAACGCTAGAGCTATGGAGTGTTTTTATTTTATGTCTACAAACCAACGCACACTATACGTTGCAAATTCGATCAGTGATTAATTAATGATATTTTTAAAACATTTTTTTTTTTAAATGTAGGGCGACTTTTTAGTTTGTTGGAGTTTGTCAGTGAGATAGATTTAATCAATATTCGTTACGTGATTAAATCATGGAAACTAGAGATCAAAAGACTGGTAGTTAAATCAGAAACGCTAGCAATAGCAACGGGAAGATTAAAAATCCTTCACCATATTTATGCGGTTATATTACATTTAAATCAAGATTGGGAGAACAATTGAATTATGAATTAATACTGTGTTTGCCTATACGTTCTACAGTCAAGATTTACATTTCTAGCCTCAGTAATCGTAAACAACATGTGAAAAGGATGCATAGTTCGAAATATGTACAGTTTGAGGAAAATGAAGAAGCAGGGTCAATTGGTGAAGCAATTCAAAGCTTTCTTAAAGTGCTGTGGATTCAGGTGTAGATAGCAGTAAAAGTATTTTTTTTTATCTTCATTTGAAATAAAAGCTTACGTCAATGAAGCATTGGTGAAACTTTTGGCACTGTAGTCACTGTCAGGGTGTATCTCAAGCTGTTGTGGACCAATGCACTGTAAACTTTTTTGTTGCCAACATGATTTCACTACATGTTGTAGCAGCCAATACATTTGAGAAGCTGATTAAAACGATGAACCCCAGTAAGAACACAATTTCCAGAGGGACATTGGGTAGAGGTATTGTTTACAGTTAACTTTTGATGGTTAACTGTAACTTCTGTTAATTTTGTAAAAATGTAACGCTTTAATGATTATCGAAGTTAACTTTTTAAGTAGCGGATTAACCATTAATGAAGTTAACTTTTTGATTAACTGTGCCCAGATATATCCAGGTCGATGAACATGATGTGTTTAGCAGTAAGTCCAGGTGAAATTAATGGAATGACTATTGTTAAAGGAATGGAGAAATCCTAGGAGCTGATTTTCACTGTGGGTCCAGATGATAAATATATCATCTTTGTATCTGAATCACACAGTGGGTTTAGAGGGGGTTTGGTTCAAGAACCAATTCTGCAGATAACCATGGAATAGGTTGGCATAGGATGGGGCCATGCGGATGCCCATAGTGGTGGTGCAGATCTGGTGATATGCTTTGGAATTGAAGGTGAAAAAGTTTATGTGGAGAGTTAGGTGTGACAAAAATAAAAAAATGTATGTACTGCACATCTGTATGGGGGTCGCAGATCTAGGAAGTTTTCCAGGGCATTAAGGCCCTGATTGTGAGGAATGTCTGTATAGAGAGAAGTTGACTCAATGGAGACAAGGATGGAGTCTGGGGGCAGAGGGGTGTGGACTGTGGATAAACATTCAAGGAAAATATAGCAGGGAAGACTTTGCACAGGGGTTGGAGATATTGATGCACCAAGGCTAAAATCCTTTCAGTGGGTGACCCATATGCCAATTAATGGTTAATTTTGTTCAACAGCTTGCTACTCCGAGTTTCCACTGGCGCAAGGCTGTGCCAGGTATCAGTGAACAGACTTTTGCTTGGTAGACAAAACAATCAAGTTATTGTCTTGCATCCAATTTCACTCCCGAAATCATGTTGAATATAACAGGTCTTTGGAAATACACTAATTTAGGGGATTTTTTTAAATTTGAAACTGCTTAATTTTGTATATTATTGAAAAAAAAATTAATTTAAAATGAACACTTAATTTATAAGGAAATTGAGTAACTAGGACACTATGAAAGGGAATATTTCAATGAACATTTATCAAACATTAATAGAACCAAAAATTAAATTCATTGGTTTTGAAAAATTGTATTATATGTTCATGAACATTTCATAACCTGTAAACATTTATATAACAGGTAAGGACTGAGACAAATCAGTGGGGATTTTGTAAAAAATTATGTAATTGGAGTTGGAAGGAGTTCAGAGAAGGGCTGCTATATTTGTCTTTGGAAATTACTGTAAAACACAATCAGTAACTAATATGATAAAGGACCTGGAGTGGGATTCACTGGAGGATAGAAGGAGGGCGAAAAGAGTCATGTGAATGTACAAGGCATATATGGGTGATGATAGATATTGGTGGGAAAATTAAGGGAGGTGCTTGGAAGGGTAAAGATGACCATGACCACAAGCTTACACTTGATTTCAGGCATAAGGGTGTGGGATTTTTTTTTTTTTTTATTGACAAGGGTTTAAGGGATTGGAATAAACTGCCAAGAGAAGCAATGAATAATTTACTGAAAACAATGAAAGAATTTAAAGTAAAAACGGTTGAGAGCAAAAGTGGACTGGAGGAGGAAAGGAGAAGGATGGGTGTGTAGGGAGATTGCCACCATAGTGTGTGCTCCATTTTAATTTTATCAATTATTAAGTTTATAATTATTGTAAAAAGTTTTGATGTTATTGCAGAGCACGTTTAAAATCGATTACTTATAATTTTCAAGGGTTAAGTAGAGGTATAGAGTGTTATGATATCGTAACGCATAAAAATTTTATACACATAACAGAAATTTTTTATTTCTGCATAGTAAATGTTGCATTCATTTTCATGGGTATCTTAGGTCACAAGAAGCAAAACGAAATATGTTTGTTATTTCATTGGTAGAAAATCGCTCTGTGAAGATATTTGCATTTTAATGTCAAACATTTAATAGTTTCCGAAACCAGAAAATACCTAAATAAGTCCTGAGAGCATAGTTTTTTAACTACAAGAATAATTTATAGGTCAGAAGGTATATAAAGTTTTGAGCTTGTGAGGGATACGTAAAAAAAAGTGTTGTTTTAGGACGGTTTTATGGAAACTCATCAAACATGTGCTGAAAGTTCAAATTTTAGGTACGTAGGTAAGAGAATGCATTTAAATTCAGAGATGGGAGTATAACTGAACAAAATATTTAAATTTTATCAAAATCCATGCACTATTTTGACGGAAATCGAATAATAGTGAACTAATGTAAATTAGACAGAAATGGATCCTGGAAGTTGCTAAACTTGGTAGTGTCAATTTTTAAGAAGGAGGAGGAATTTTAAAGATTTTAAATAAGAGCAGATCATTTTAAAATTATTTTCAGCATTATAGCTTATATACTGAAAAAGTGGGAGCAAATTATTCCAAACATTTATTTAATATTTTTTTTTATGGAAAATCTATAAGAGATATTAAATTGTTTACTAGGATTGATTTTGACATTTAGACCGTAAACTACCTATCACCAAAAATTTGAAGTCGATTGGAGAAAAAAAATAATTCGGGAAAGTTTTGAATATTTCACAAGTTCCGGTATTCTAGCAGAACCATTGGCCGCAGCTGTTTAAGTAGCTCCAGGTGCTAGAATGTGTGACAGTTATTTAACACAGTTTTGAGAAGTAGACTTGCAGGACTTACGACTGATTTGGTGCAATATGTAGGAGGTAGTCAGTAAGCAAAACAAGAAACAAAGCATGTTTAGGCAATCATTTTGAAAATGTTGGAAATGTTCGTGATTTAGTGGACTCACTCTCAAATTAACTGATTGTAGTTAAGGGGTAATGGGAGATGACCATGCTTTGATTTAATGATTCCAAACCTGAAATCATTTATTAATTTGGAGAAGAAGAACCGATTGTTGTAAATTAACCCACTAAGTTTGTACATGTTTTGAAGAATATAGTATTTGTGAAGCTATAGAGAGGTCTACAGTGAACTTATTTTTATCAATCTACCTTTACTATTGTAGGTTATCAATCTAGATGGCGACTGAATGACAATCTACTCATTAAGCGATGTGAACGTTCAAAGTTCGGGTTTATGCTGGTACTCTCTAACCCCTATAAGAGCTTCGCATCTGACAAGCCCCTGCAATGTCCAGATTGTTCTGCACACTAATTGGATAGTTTAACAATAGGTACACAACTTCAGCTCGCCATTGCTGATATCCGGCAGATTCACAGCGATCTTGCAGATTCAGTATAACAAGATACAATTATCTGCTGAAGACACCAGAGGATGTTGTCATACTTTCATGAAAATATCTGGCAGCAAACCAGTGAAGAATATGTCACAGTTATATGCCAGAAAAATCCTCATTCACATATCAGAAATTATGTTGTATGCAGATGACATTATTATAGGATCCAAGATGATCTGAACAGGATATTTCACTGGGTAGATCACCAGGGGATAGTGATAAATGTACAGAACATTCACATTATTAGGTACACAGATAAAAAATTAAGTCGATTGTGATTAAAAAGTGGGGTAGGGATTGCTTCTTGAAGAATTGAAATACTTCGCATAACATTTGATAACAAAGTCAAAGCGGCAGGACACACTGGACAGCTATGCAGAAAAGGTTTCAAAATCTTACATTTGTTTCAGAGAGTGATGAGAGGATATACCAGAGATGTAAGGGACTTCAGTTACAAAACTTTGGTTAGCTTATTGTTTGAATTTGGTAGTATAGTATTGGACCCACATTTTGGGTACTGGTATCAAATGTAAGAGTTAAAGGGGTATAAGGAAGGGTTGCTATATTTGTATCTGGAAATTACCACAAAACACAATCAATAACTAATATCGTAAAGGAACTGGAATACGGTCCATTGGAAGAAAGCAGCAGTGTGAAGTGGGTCATTGGGGTTTACAAGGCATATATTGGGGATAAGTGTGGAAAGACATTGGTGGAATAATTAAGAGAGTTGGATGGAAAGGAAGAGATGGCCTTGACATCAAGCTAGAATTTGGTACCGAGCTGGTGGTATAACGGCTAGCGTTCTGGCCTCGCATTCGGGAGGATGGCGGTACGAATCCCCATTCGGCCATCCAGATTTTGGTTTTCCATGGTTTCCCAAATCACTCCAGGCAAATGCCAGGATGTTCCCTTTAAAGGCCATGGCCGAATTCCTTCGCATTCCATGCCCCCCATCCTTTCCCGTCTCTAAAGACCTCGCTGTTAGAGAGACCTTAAGCAGATTTGGAAAAAAAAAAAAAAAAATTGATTCAAGAATATCGGTTTGGGAAAATTTTGTTTCATGGGTTAGGAGGTCAGGGATTGGAATAAATTACCATTAGAGATCATGAATAATTTATTAAAAATGTTGAAAGAATTTAAAGTTGAAATTCATAGCAGGCAAAAATGTGTGGGTAAAGGAAATGGGAAATTACCAATGGAGCTTAAACTCAATCACAATTAAATTAAATCAATTGTTGTATGAAATTCTACATGAAATCTACAGACAGGACATTCCTTCTTAATTTATTTCTTTGAAGTAGCTTATCATTTGTGATAAATAATACAGAAAAAATTATTTTTGAAAAAATATTGAAACATGCTACAAAGAGTAAAATATTTTTGGAAAACTATGTTGCATTTCATTTTTAACTCAAACATAGAATGCCTAAAACATAAAACGAACAAAATTTTCCATATCAGTACCAAATAACAAATTCATTGAATCACATGTCATATAATCAAAATTAACAAGTACGACCTGAAATCATTTACTATGAAGAGAATTAAGTACAGGGTAAAAATTTTCAGTGTGGCATAAATTCAGAATACATTTGCATACATCCCTTACGAGCCATGTAAATTTGTATTTAAAGGCAGTTTCTGAAGCATTCTACAACACTATAATTAGTTCCTTTGAAATACGGCATCGGTAGCATCTGTTATAGATAGATAGATAGATATGTTCACTTTGATCCCATGTGAGAATAATCTTGGGGATGTGGAACAGTACATACACTTATTAGTAATGTCAATATTACTATATAATTGATAATGTTATGTATTAACAAGAAGTTAGTTACGACCCAGTAGTATAACCAATATTTCCTGTAATCTACAAATACAATCACGAGTTAGTTAATACTTATTATGTGGAACAGTGAATAAACTTGTTACTAGCATCTAACAACCAGTTATTTTCTTACCAAACAGTTACCACAACTCATAAGCAGTAAATTACTTAAAAACCTGTTAGTATCATAATTTTTTACAGCAGTTTTTGAGTGCATGCTATCCCATGTTAGTTACTATATATGAGTGAAATCTTGTAAACAGTGTAATTACTTCATTTGTCAAAAGTTTCAAGCCAAAGAAAAACCATATATCATTTTAGTAATTGTGGACAACTTTGTCACCTTCCCCTTCCATACACCATTTATACTATTTTATCAGTCATTCTTAGTTACCAAATTCCAAGAAGAAAATTCTTTCACAGAGTAAAATGGATTCTAAAGCAGAAACTCTTTCAGTTTGGACTTAAAAGTAGTTGGGTTTTTGTAGATAAAATTTAATTTCTATTGGTAAGACATTGAATAAGGAAGCACCAGTAAATGTTAACCCTTTCTGTACAATTGACAGTGATTTGTAATCCTTGTGGATATTATATTTATTCCTAGTATTATGGCTATGTATGTCAGCATTAAGATTGAAGTGTTCAGGATTTTCCACTACAAATGATAGTACAGAGTATACATACTTTGCTGGCATTGTTAGTACACCCAGGTTTTTAAATAGATTTCTGCACGACGTCTGTGGGGTTGCTCCACAAATAGTTCTTATAGTACGTTTTTGCAATTTAAATACCGTCTGTGCTTGTGACGAGTTTCCCCAGAATGAGATGCCATAAGTGAGCAGGGAATGAAAATATGCAAAATATACTAACTTTCTGGTTTCTATATTAGCTATTCTAGATATTACCCTAAGTGAAAATGTTGCAGAATTCAGTTTTTAAGAAGTTGTTGAATATGCTGTTTCCAGTTCAATTTGTTATCTATACATACACCCAGGAATTTTGTGAAATTACTTTCATTGATTGCTTTTCAGTTTTGGTATTGCTGGAAGTGTCTGTCATGATATTTATCCTGTTATTTTCAACATTAGAGATGGAAACTAAAAATTAAGTTTCTTAGATACTGTAACTTGTGACATTACTAATTAATAGCAGCAGAAAAATTTGAACAAAACCATTGTACATTTGTTCATAACATCCAAATTTCCCTTCATACCTTTTTTTCTTTCTCCATATCATTTGAATATATTATGAGAACATTATTAGGGCGTTCGCCGGAAAACGCTACCCTCCCAGTCTGTTGCCGTCGGCAACTTGCTCGGTCAGTCGTGCCAGCAGTTTCCGCCACACGGCACCGTGAATCACCGCACTGTTTAACACCTCCGCTGCCCCAACAGTGCAGTGCAGTGACCCTTACATTGTTAAGAACGGTTTCTTTGAATTGTAGATAGTTTGTGACTTCAGTCTCTTATTAATCAGTGTTGTGAATAAACTTTTCTTTGCGGTTTGGCTGGTTTGGGGCTTCATACTCTTATTAATCTGTACCGTGTTTGAGTGTGAGTAAAATTATGGTACGTTACAGTTTGCAACAAAGAATATTTCTCTACGATACATATGTAAAGAAGAAGTCGTTTAAAAAGTGTCGCAGTAAATTTCGTCGTGAATTTCCTGGCGCTTTACTGCCAGCTAAATCAACAATTCTGCGTCTGGTTAAAAAAGTAAGAGAAACGGGTTCATTTTTTAACAAAAAGAGACTGTCGGTCAACCGTATTCTCACAGAGGAGAAAATTGACGATATCGCTTTTCGACTAGAACAGTCACCCAAAAAATCATTAAGTCAGTTAGGGCAGCGTGTGTCTCGAAATATGTTCAGAAGATGTGAAATGTGCATTACACAAGAGGGTCAACACTTCCAGCATCTTTTATAAGGTAAGCTAATGAATTACGTCACATTTAAATGCTTAGCACACAAGTTTATGAAGTTTATGAAGCGTAATTATTATGAAATAGTCCGCGGCCGACGGTCGAACAATGCCAGAAACTGAGCGCTCGCTCGCCGGGAGCAGTTTCTTCCTTGTAGCGCTAACAGTGGGTTGCGTTTCCCGGCGAACGCCCTGTATTATGAGAACATTATTTATTTATTCAGCACTTGGAGCACACAAAATTTTATGTGACAGCAGATGTGCTGCAATAGGTCTTGGGTCAATTATTCAAATATGCTGCCTTCAAGTTAGATGCAACTCTTCAAGCAACCAAATGCTAAATATAAAAGTGTGGGTTTTGTTATCTCAATCTCTATACTGTGATTGTCTCCCGTTACTTATGCCTCAGATCTAACTTATTTTTAGGCAGATACAATTAAATATATCTATCTAGTAAAACAATTAAATAGTTACATCTCTTAAGTCACTGTTTTCCTTTTTAAGAGCTTCAATCTCTAACATTAGTTGCTGAACATCAGACCCCTCTGCTAGAGCCCGAGCACCCGCTTGCTCCAGTTGTGCCTGTAATGCAGCTAGTTCCTGGAAATTAAATAATGGGACATTGCTCATGTTAATATTGCAGCATAAGACATAAATACTTCATAATACAGCCAATCATTTATTAACTGAATGCTGAAAGAATCTACCATTGAATACTTGAAGTTAAAACATAGAAAACACACATAAATACAAAAAAAAATACTACCTTTGCATTTTTTTATTCATACCATGAATTATAAGCAGAATATTAAGTATAATTTACTCAAAATACATGGTCAATGAATATTGATAAATCTTACAATATATGCAATTATAACGAGCCTAGTCCAAGAAATCTTCACAAGTATGTGTTTTAAATAGAACATGGCAGTAAATATACCTAAAACTATTTGTACAATAAAATGAATTAAGTATTAAAAATTCACTAAAACCACACATATGGCAAGAAAAATTATCTAAGCTAGTCAGAGATGAATGTAATCACAAAATTATTTTCCTCATATAACAACAGCAGAGAAATTTATGAAAATATCAGTTTTTTTTATATACATTACTTAGTTATGTAGATTGGGTCCATTGTTCATGTCCTTAAATCTTCTTTAGTAGAAGCATATATGCTTCTAGATGGAAACACCAGCAAGTTGATGAGAGAAAAAAGAGTGATGGGAATGGAGGGGGATGACAACTCCATATTTGCAATCTACTCTTTTAATTGATCTGATTTTTCTTATGAATTAAAGTTAATCAATTCATTTTGCCCTTGAACTTTGGTGAGTGATAGGTGTATTTTATCTGTCCTTTCCATATAAATAGTATAATGGAAACAAAGAAACTGCCATGAGGCACTGATAATATGATAGGATAGGGGGGAAAATACACGTCACTTACCACAGATGAAGGCAGGAGAGGCAAAAAAACAACAAAATGCATAATAATTCGGCATGAGCCTTAATCAAGTGAGAGGCATATGGTAGGGGGAAAGAAGTGGTCACATCCCAATCATTCATGTGATTCATGTGGCGGGTTGGGATGTGACCACATCTTTGCCCCTGCCATATGTCTTGCCTCTCACATTATTAAGGCTCATGTGCAAACATATATATTTTTTTTTGACGTGTTCATCTCGCCCTCCTGCCTTTATCTGTAGTAAGTGACGGGTATCTTCCCCCCCCCCCCTATCCTATCATACATTCCATATAAATATTACTATATATTAACAATGAAATCAAAACACTAAGTAGTGGAATGGAATCATATTATGATAGGGAAATGAGCCACCACTTACCTTTAAATGATGAATGTGGGGCGCGAATACACAGAAAAGACACAAACACAAAAAAAAAGAAATCGGGATAAACGGGAGAAAATTATGAGAGGTGGCCCACCTCTCACAATGTTCGCCCATTGACGAAAGGTTTATCCCAAAAATTTCTTTATTATTTGTGTTTGTGTCTTTTCTGTGTGTTCGTGTTCCACATCCATCATCTAAAGGTAAGTGGTGGCTCATTTCTCTTTCCTAATTTGATTACTATATATTAAGTTTTATATCAGATTTATTCAGTCTTCGGTACGAGCAGAGAACAGTTGGAATGCATCAATGTTTGGTTTTTTTGAGGCAGGAAGAATTTTGACTCAGAATTTGAAAACACTTATGTATGTAGTGAGATAGCAATTCAGCAAGCTGTCCAGAGTTTAGCTGGGCAGTCCAATTGATTAATTCACACTCATTTTCCTTAGATCATCATAAGGAATTGTTCCTTTTATCTGGAAATGGGCTGACGACACTATTCAATCAGTTTTTAGTGATTCCCACTTATTTTACTTAAAACAACTTTGGTAAATTCAGATGGAATTGGTGACTAGTAGAGTGTATACTGGTAGCTGTTGTTATTTTGGGACATAGTCAACATTACTGTAGATCAAGTGTAATTCATTCTTGTTTCTCATGTAACAAATAGGCACAGCTATGTTATTTAAACAAATGGATTTAGCTGCAGTCAGCCAAATCTGCTAGCATGAAATAATTCACATATGCCCAAAGCTTACAGTTGTTAGTTCATTCAAGAGAGATTGCAATGAAGAGCAGAAGCTATTATTATGGAAAGAAAGCTCATGATCAAAATATGTCATCATAAGTCATAGGCTCATTTATCAACTAAGTTAGATCAATATGGAGATTAAAACACTCCCTACCATTATATCGATGCAAAGATTACAAACAACATTTCACATTGCACTAACTTTGACCAGTAGAGGTTGTCAAGAGCAATGTTTATGCAGTCATTCATCAGTAGGGTTCACAAATTTAGTGGATGATTAAGTTTATAGAACACAATAAACAAATTAAACATCTAAAATATCTGGAAATAGAATTATACAATTCCTTACTAAATATTTTAATATCAAGGTCGAGCAATCAGCAATTCAGTCTATAAAGTAAAATATTAATTGTGTTTTGTAAATAATGCAATCTTTTCTTCTGTAAATTAGAAGAAAGAGGGCAAGCGGGACATCTTATAAATGTTATAACATGCTAACCTTTTTCAACTTGTCATTTTCTTCCAACATGTTAGCATCCTGACCTCGAAGCTGTTCGGATTGCTCTCCCAGTTTCCATTTCACTGATTCAAGATCTGTCTGTGCTGACAATAATTTCTGGAAACACAGTTTCATGTTAGAACAATTTTATTGTAAAGCCTGTTTTAGAGATATTTATGGCAAACATTCATTTGATAGTTTAAATCTAGGAGTGTTACATTATAACCAAGAACTTCTTGCAGACAACTCTTTAAGAAACACAATATTCTTACAATGTATTCTCAGTATATATATTCTCTCATGAGCTTTGTCATTGAAAATTTTAACCTGTTTACACCTAATTCACAGGTACACAGTTTCAATACAAGAAACATAAATAACTTGCATAAAACACAAACATCTCTGTCATTAGTACAAAGAGGAGTTAATTATTCTGGGATACATCTGTTTAATAAACTACCTAATCGTATAAAACAGCTTGCAGATAATAAAGATGTATTTAAACAAAAACTTAGAGATTATCTTATTGGCAACTCCTTCTACTCCATTCAAGAATTTGAAGAAAATAATTAATTGTACTCATTATGACATTTGCAAAACTCAGTTGCAAAAATGTATGTTTATTATTATTTCTTGTATTTATAAAATATGTATGTATATATATTTACTATGATATGACTCATATTATGTGTATATGTATCAACAATGACATGTTTCACATCCCAGAGGTACTTCCTCAGCAGGGATCCATGGAACAAGATTGATAAATAAATAAAAAAATATTTTCTCTGCATATATATTAGTACCATTACCAGCAGTAATACAAATATAAAGGTCCACTCGTGGGAGTAAAATAATTGACATTATTTTAAAAGAGTTGCAAGGAAATATCAATCCAACAGTAAAGGGAGATTAAAACCATTTTCTTGTAGTTTTCAAATGATAAGTATGAGCAAATAGTAAAATTCAATCATAACGATTTGTCAACATTGCTGATATTAACCAACTTTTAATAGAAAACCATACATTCATGTTCAGAGATGCAGTAAGTCATAAGGATGAAAACAAAATGGGACACTTTAGGGGTAGAAAATAGTACGGAAGTGATATTTGATTTTGAAGTTTAAATTCACAAGTGGTTTCACACATTGAAAAACATAGTTGAATAATTCCACAGCTCTCAGTTTTCAAGTTACAAGATAGATTATTATCTCAAAAGCTGTGTTAATTCTAGACTATATTATGTGAAAATTTAGAATGTGTAGGTAAAGGATAAGTAAAGTTTTTAAATGAAAGATATGATTTTGACGAAAAGTTTTCACACAGTGAAATTCAGCTAAATACAAATGGGAAAGTATGTTTACAAGAAAGTAGATTTTTTTCTGATGCAAACTAAACAAGTTTTTGTAAAGATTCATGCAGTAAATATTTTGGCCAGAATAAGAAAAAGTAAATTTAAAAATAATTACGGAAAACGGCGAAGGAAATGGCAAGAGTTGGAAATAGATTTTAAATAAGAAAATTGAAGCCATATTTAGAAGATTAGTTAATGGATAAGAAAAGCCCAATATTCTACAGAAAATTGTGGCCTGAAGCATTTAACACATATTTCAGCTTGGCAACACAAATACTTTTGAAATATAAAATTGTGAAATTTTATGTTAAGGCACAATTGTGGGTTGCAATAAGATAGAAAATTGTAAACAAGCTGGTTTATACATCAAAAGATTAGGAAAGAGGAGTAAATAATTTTAAAACAGGAATTAACAACATAGTTCGCATACTGCACAAATGAGAGGGTTTGCCACTTTAATGATTTTTGTACAATGAAACTATGGAAACTAGAGAAATATTTATAAGGATTTTTTTTAAGATTTAGGGAAAGGGCTACCTCCTATAAAAATTTCAAGTACATCAGAGGAAAAATGAGGTTTCATGGTGTAAAAATCCCAGGAAAATTGTGAAAGGCCTGAGGTCTTCTGTAAATAGAACACCGGAACCCATGAAGGGGGCAGTTATTTGAAAGCATTTGTACGAGGAGTTTGTGTCGGCGGACAGCTGGTTGTGCGTGATACATGGAGAAGGAAGAAGTAGGCATTCTGGATAGCCAACTTAGATTATTTTCAACAGATAGCAGAGTAGTGACTTTGAGTTCAATGTAGTTGAACTTTAATTATTTAGGTGGTCATCAAGAGTTGCTTGCGGCTTGTCTCAGTATTTAAACATGCAATTTTTTATTCCGGAAAAGAATTTTGATGCCTTGAATTTGGTTACCGCACGATGTAATAATTTTTGAAGAATATATGGTTTGAACGTTTCATACAGTTCACTGTTCACTGTATACAAGTCTACAGTGAACATTATTTAAAACATACCTTGTTAGGGGATAAGCGTGATACGGGGTTAGTATCAGCTTGTCCACCTAAGCTTGTCCACAAAAGGTTGTCAAAGTTCGTAAAAAGTTCTATAACCGTGTAAAACCTTGTTGAATGCTAACTGTAAAGATGACCACAGTCGCCACTTACAGATTAACCTCCTGTAAGAAAGGTACTAAAGTTGAAATGAAAGTCTGAATCCAGATAACTGAAATATATATTCTTAAAATTTTTCACAGAATTTACAAAAGTCACAGTTAGCAATGGCAATCGGAGAAAATCATTTGCCGAAGATCACAAGTCATGAAACAGAACAGACCACACCACCCCAAATGAAATTGAAAACTAAGATGAACACATCTCGGAAAGTTCTAGACTGTTAAGTTGGCCATGCCGGTTTTACAAATGGCGCTGGTCAGCCATTTTTCCCGAAGCCTAGCCTACCCATAAACCACCGCGATCCCGGGTCTTCTCAAACTTGAGAACACGTACGACTACATGTGAACTCGACCGAGCACTTCAACAAAATGTGCCAAAAGATGGCGCCCCTTTTATCAAAGTGGGCTACTAACCTAGACAATAGTCTATCTAGAAAAAGTTTTCCTCAACTGAGTGCTACCAGAAATTCACAAGATGAAGAGCGTAATGAGACAAGTGTAGTGATGTGCTGGGTTTTGTTTTTAGAGCTTCCAGACCAGTGAAAATGAATTTTGAAAGTTGGTTAATTTAAAAGCATATTTGTTTCGAGTATTGCAATATGTCATCATACGTCACATGAAAATTGTGACCCCGCAAATCTTCAAAATCTCAAGTTAATATTATTTTCAAAGTGTTCCCCAGCCTCTGCTGAGTCCAGTGGTGTAAAAATCTTTTAAATCGGTTAAGGCTATCAGAAGTTATAGAATTTCTAAAATTTACTGTTTTCCTAGCTTGTGCAACCGAAACTTCACTTTTTTTTTAAAGACAGTTGTGGTCTGAAACTAAATTTAAATCGAACCTTTATTTAATTTAAGTACTTTAGAAAAGTTTTTATTTCGTGAAAGATGTTAGTTGGGGAGAAATTAAATCTTAAAAGTTCGTTGCTACGACGCCATCACCAAGTTGCCTTTTATTTACTTTTATTTTCTTTTTATTAGTTGATGGTTATCGGAAACTTAAAGAATATTGGCTGGCTGGTTACTTTACTTAGTTAGATCTACTTTTAAAGCTTTGAAATTACTTAGATGTGCTGAAATTAAATATTGAATTAACTCCCACGCGGAGATGCTTTAAAAATCATATTTACTGCTTTAAATTGGTCTGGAACTGCGAGTTATTAGTGAATTTAGTATCAGATGGTGAAATTACTATTATTACAGTGCTTTACAGTGTTTAATTCAGTGGAATATTAGTGTTACGGTTGTATAAACAAACCTGTGTTTTCTACTTCAGGATTATTATGGATTACGCTCATTTATGTAAGTTTATGGTTTAATTTTACTAGAAACTTCTTATTTATGGTTGCTATGTGTGGTTTATTTACTTTTCTGAACTTAAAGTGTTGTTATTTCGGTTTCAACTATGGTATCATGTACTGATGTTAACCTCAAACTTTGCCGGATTTTAACTGAATCTCGAAAATAGAGAGTAAGGTAGCTTACAATCTTCACCCACTGAGGTTTCCAGTTGGTTGGCGACCACAAAACAGTATCCTTAGGCCACAGTCATGGCCAGAATTTAGCATACGCTATTATGCACCAACCCCCTATGCAACAGATCATCTAACAATTTGAAATTAAATTCTATCTATACATCTCACCAGGGCTTATAAGAGAGATGATAAATTTTGTCTGTTTTAGACAATATGAATGAATGCTCACATTATCTGTGTTTCTTTATTAATTAAACTACTATGTTACCTAACGCTGAAAGTGCACCCGTACTGTTAAGACAATATCTGTGAATTTTGGTAGCATCCAGCTTCATAATAGATACATAAAGGAAATGCAATAGTAACAATATCATTTAGACTTTACTAAAACTTCTTTGACTCCCACCTTCACATTCCAGGTTCTCGTGCTGAAGAGCAATTAATACCTGGAAGTTTCTTTATTATTCATCAGGCACAAACAGCAAATACACACCTAAGCATTATACAAGTCAACAATTTTAAATCCAGTTCACTACTTCAAAACATCAAGCATAACTGGTGTAGCTTGAAGTGGATCATCTTCGTTGTGAGATGATGGGCACATAAGGCATTGGGCGATGTGTTTCATGGCTTGGTGCTCACTACAACACCACTTAATGTTGGTAGCATCAATATAAACCCATTTCGCCAGGTTTACCTTGTACCTGTACACTCCTGTCCGCAATCGATTCAAAAACATGAAATGAAGTCCTCTCAGGTGTCCAGCCGGATGGTATTGTGTAAACATGACGTTATGACAGCTGGCTCTGCTGTCTTCATCAGGTATCTTGTAGATGTTGCAAGCTGGCTGCTGTCAGTCGAGGCAGTGACAGCAGTCAGCTTGCAACAACTACAAGATACCTGATGAAGACAGCAGAGCCAGCTCTTGAAATGTTGTGTTAACATAACACCATCCGGCTGGGACCCGCGAGGACTTCATTTCATCAATATGCCGGTAAAGTCTCCACTCACGATTCAAAGACATTCCAGTCTTCTGAATGACCAGGTGCCAAATGGCTGTCAACTGTCAGAGGTTCCAAGATGTTGGGGATCTAAGTTTTCTACAACTGTACTTTTACTTTTTCAGATGACTTAATTTCTCACTTTGTTATCAGGGAGCTTTTCCTGAACTTGAGTCTCTTGGCAGGTGGTGTATGGCCCTGCAGTGGATGAGAACTTTCTGATTCTACTTTTGTCATCTCCTTGTTCACAGCCACTTCTTTTTGTAAACTATCTGGAGCAATCCCTGAAAGCTGATAAAGCCTATAAATTGGGGTAGGCTTTAGGCTGCCTGTGATTAGCCTACAGATGTTATCAAGGGCCAAAGCCAGCTATTTGGAGTGGGGCGATGAGTACCAAACTAGGTATGCATATTCTTCAACATACTGACTAAGGTCTATAGCTGGAATTTGAATAGTATATGGTAGACTGCTCCACTGTGATTCAACGACTTTAAACAGTAAGCTGTTTCTTGAGGAGCTTTCGATTTTGCAGAGCTTCTTATATGTAAGCATTGTTTTGAGTGTAACTCTGCAGGTATTTTGAGATATAGTACATCAAGTTCGATATTTGAGCACATTATTTTCAACTTACCCTGAACTTTCCTATTTTTTGGATGAAAGGCACACTTCAGATTGTTCAAGCTTTGTGTTCTGTGTGTCCAAGGCAAGGTCGCCAGCTTATAGGATACTCCTGGCAGTTGGATGTAATGACTGATTATTTGTATATATGTTGCAAAAGACTTCTTTGAGATAGACCATTTTTCTGTACCCTCCATCGGCTGCGCTGCCCTTGAAAGTTGACAAGAAACCTACAGTTCTGAAGAAGAGTAGCTATGAGTTTGGTTAACCAAGTGGCTTTGTCAGGTTGTAGACCTTATCAAGCACCAGTTGATGGTTGACAGTATTGCATGCCACTGACAGATCCACAAACACTGCACTGTGGCCTTGCAGGTCTCAGATTACTCCTCTATAAACTGTGTAAGGCTCAGAAATAGCCTAGTACAACAACAAAAGCCCGTTTGCTGTCGTATTAGTTTGGGATCAAAAACAGGTTGCATAAAATTCATAATTAATCACTAAGAATTTTATAAAGGTGCCACAAAACTGCTGTTGGTCTAAAATCTTTGGGAACATTTCCTTCTTTTTTAGATCCCAGCAAGATTTCAGTATGGTCCACCACCACACCTTCAGAATTTGATATCCACTCATGCATTCATTGAAAAGCTTTAAAACCCATTCATTGGTTTCATACCTAACATTCTTAATTCGTTCTGATCGAATGCCATCCAGCCAGCCTATTTCCCTGTTTTGCACTCATGGATAACCTTGTCCAGTTCCAACATACTGAATGGTTCAGTGAGACTGTTCATCTGTTCCTGATTGTTTCGGTGTGTTTTAGATGAACTGCCTTTACGATTTGCCTTTCTGTTCATGAGTAGCTGATATTCAATCTGATTTGCATTGATGTTGGAGTGCACATTGAGCTTCGCTGTTGTTGAGGCATTTTTATAGTCTCCATGCCTCATGGCTATCTCTTGTCAGGTCCAGCTCTTCACCACTGTCTCTTCACTGAGAGGATCATCTTCAAACAATGATTTATCATCCATGAACTTTGCAGCAAAATCTGAAGTGAGACCTAGGATATATGATAGTTGACACCTTGAGGGGATGGACTTTGTGAAGGATTTTTTCACAATTGCAGTGATTGTGTCATAGTGTTCTGATGCTAGTTCAATAGTATACACAACAGCATCTGACATATCTGTAAACTTGGACCAGTCAGTACTCTTGAAGTTATTCCTCCTGCCTAAAGGAATTCCCTGGGGTCTTAATGCAACAAACACTTTGCATATCTGATATTGAGCTCCATATCAACTTCACACATTGCTAGCTGATGTAATTTCTGTTGAATAGAAGATCAAAGTTATAGTCCCATTTCATCTCCCACTACTGAAGGACTCTGGTAGTTTGGAATCATGTCTGAGAGGAATTTGATTTAGGAAGCATCCATAAATTGTGTGGTTCCATTTTGGCCTTCTTTGAAATCTCCCCCCCCCCCCCCCCCATATGTGGCTTTTCCCAAAAACCCTCCTCTCCCTCCCTCATCCATGTAGTGAGTAGTTTTTTCAATATTAATTCCAGAAGACTTTTTGTACTGTTTTCTCTCAAATATCATTAAAATACTTGTGTATTTTAATGAACACAACTGATATTTGCATTATGTATTTTTTATAATTTTTTTTATAAATATTCTGAAAGAAATGTAGACACTAGCCACTCCTGCAATTATTGGGTAAAACCTCTTTCTCAGGTACCGTCAGGGATTCATTTTTTCTTGTGGTGTTATTAAAAACATTCTCCTTATCTCATTCATCACAGTCATTTATTGATAAAATGGAACAAACCATAACTGCCACATAAAAAACTAAGAAGAGCTCTAATATAATATAATTTGCTTACTGGATTAATGCTGCTTCGAAACACTCCTGCTTCTTCTTCTTCTTCCCGACGTTTTGACCAGGGTTTAGGCCTTCATCAGGGGCCCCTGATGCAGACGCCGGGAAGAAGAAGAAGCAGGAGTGTTTCGAAGCAGCATTAATCTCGTAAGCAAATTATATTATATTAATATGATAACTGTGTAAACAACAAAATCTGTTATAAGAAGAGCTCTATTTTTTTTTCTTTTGCTGTAGTTCTGTCACCTTTCTTTATACATTATCAGGAAATTATTATTTGATCTGGTTAAAACATTTCTATAGCTCATTGGACAGTGAAAACTCGGTTAAACATTTTCAATAAGCCTCATAAGGTTGTACAGTACCACTTCACACCACAATTTGAACATGAAATAACACTTCAGCAAGCAATATAATTATAGCTATATTGAAATTCACTTGACAGAACAAAGTTAGAATTATTTTATCAACAAATGGCATGGGCACATGCAGGCAATCCTAATGAAAATGGCTATTTGAAACAATCAAAACAATATAAACTGTCACTGCCTTGGATAATCCTGGCTTGCGACTTTGAGTCTAGGTACAGCAGGTATAATGTTTTTCCAATAGCAATGCACTGTCACATGTCTGTGAGTTCAAATGCAATGGCCAAATACAAACCAAGATCCATATGGTGTTTTTGGAGAGTCTGACAGAGGGTATTTGAGGACTAAGACATTCTTAAGATTAGGTGGTCTGCTAAAACATGCATGGGGTACACTGGGTAGAATTTTGGGTAGAAGAGTGCGCATTTCTGAAAGGAGTGAAGGAAGTCATACTCCTGTGACAAGATATAGTTGATGGACTCAAGGCCAGGAGAGAACTGGGTGACAAAGGCAGAACAAATACGACTTCCAAGGATGGCAAGACTGTATGGAAGGGAACGTTTGGTATGTAATGGATGGCAGCTGGCAAAGTGTAGGTATTGCTGTAAATTAGTAGGTTTGATGTGTACCAAGGACACCATGTTTGATAGTGATGGCCACATAGAGGAATGTGATGTGTGAACAAATTAGGTATTGTTAAGGGAATGGAGAAATTCAAGAAGTTGGTTTTCACTGTGAGTCCAGATGATAAATATATCATCTATGTATCTGAACCACACAGTGGGTTTAAAGGGATTGTGGTTCAGAAAATGTTCCTTCAGATGACCAAAGAATAGGTTGGTACAGGATGTGGCCATGTGGATGCCCATGGCAGTACCTCAGATTTGGTGATATACTTTGGAATTGAAGGTAAAGACATTTTTGGAGAGAACTATATGGGCCAAGGTTGAAAGGACGTATGTACTAGGCTGACTATGTTGCAATCACAGGTCTAGGTAATGTTCCAGGGCACTGAGGCCCTGACTATGGGGAAAGTTGGTATAATCCAAGTTACATCACTAAAGATCAGAAAGGATTCTGGAGGTAGATTTGTGTGGACTATGGATAGGTTTTCAAGAAAATGTGGAGTGTCTATGACATAGGAGGGAAGATTTTGTACAAAGAGTTGAAGATGTTGATACACAAAGGCTGAAATCCATACAGTGGACAATCCATATGCTGCAACTATAGGTCGCCCAGGATTATATCTTGTGGATCTTAAGAAGAAGATACAACATCAGTGTATGAGGGCTCTGGAGAGTTAGGAGGGAGATGGACTCGGTCCATGGAAGCAGTATTTGTTCTGATGCTCATTCCGTCTGTCAATACTCACAGAACCTATACCAAGCCCTTATTTCTCGTTGTAACCCCACAGATCTTGTACATAAACAGATCTCCTGTATGATCACTCAACCTACACGTAACCACTCTCGCTTGTCTCCTACAAAAAAAACAACAACAACAACAACAACACTGTAGCCCTGCCTTTGTTGCCCAGTTCTCTCCTGGCCTTGAGTCCATTGACCATATCTTGAGACTGGGGTATGAATTCCTTTGCTCCTTTCCATCATAAATGCAAACTCTTCTTCCCAAAATTTTACCCAGTGTCACCTGTGCATGTTTTCCCAGACCACCCAATCTTAAGAACATCTTTATCCACATATAATCTCCATCAGACTCTCCAAAAACACAATATGGATTTTTTCCAGGTAATAGACCTCACTGTAAAACCTGCAGCATGTTTCCACCCACCACTAAATATTCCATTCCTACTACAGGGGAAACTTTCCTCATCACTGGACATGGAACGTGTTCAACAACTCATGTCATATACCAACTAACTTGCCACCACTCCACTAGTTAATACATAGGCCCCAACCGCACATCGACTCTCAGTTAGAATGAATGGCCACAAACAAACAGTCCACACCTGCAACTTATACCTTTCAATACCAGGATATACTAATAGCCATGATTCCAACAATCTCAATTACTACTTTACTGTGAGAGCAATCAGTGTTTTCCCCAATAGTACTACTGCAGTAGAACTCCGGAGATTGGAACCAGCATACCAGAATATCCTGGATACCAGACACCCACCTGGCATTAATCACTAATAAAATCCTCCCACTTATCCCATCACTTTTAAACTTAATTTTTAGTTATTTTTTATCTTAACTTTTTTATTTATATATTTTTAATTTTTTTATGTTTTCCCAAATCTTTTTTAACTATTAATAACTTTTCATGTCAGTACTGGGTACACTTGCTACATATATTCATTTTACTATCACCGCCAATATATTATCTCAGACATTGCTGATATATCGATGGTCTACTCCTTAGCCATTTCCCCACCATTTCTCCCACTACCTAACTGGTCAGTGGGTGATGTTCTGTCTGCATGCACATCCCAAACCTAATGGCCCCTTTCTCTACTACTTGAAGAAGATCATTACCGAAATATTGTAGATTAGTTGTTTGCCTTTCGTGTTCTCTCTCACCAGAGCCATTAAATTTGGACGTGGAGGATTACTTTCCCTTCCCTTCATTATTTGTAATACAAGTAAAAATTAAGCTCTAGCTTTTCTTCAGAAAGAAATTTATCCAAATAATGCTGATAAAACAATCAGCTCACATTTTATACCCTCAAAATCATAGTTTTCCATTCATTAAAAATATTTGTATTCTTATAGACCCTTCTTTTTACACCATCAGTTATTACTTTAATTCATACTTACACTTTTTAGCTTTGCATTTTCTTCTCTGAGAGCATTCAGTTCATCCAGGTTTCCTACATTCTCTTCTTCACATTTCTTTTTTAGTGCTTCAAGCTGAGACGTTAGTGAGTCAATTGTCTGCAAAATGTTCATTCAATGACAATATGAATGATTTAAATAATGTATATAAACAAAAAATAAATTTAAAATCACAACTGCCTGGCAGACATCATAGTATTGATGAAGGGAGAGAAAACTGGGGGAAATGTAAGATATCTTACCGTTAAAGTACTAATAAATATTTTTAGTATCAAAATCTAAAGAAATAATTTTAAATTAAACATTCAGTGCCACATACTCAGATTTCAACTATGAGTTTGAACTTTGAAGATAACATGGATTCAATATCATTTATAACCCAAACATGATGAAAAATATACTTTTACATTTTAGTGAATGCATGCTAAAACAATCAAAACACAACCTCTCATCAAATTGACTTCGTTTAAAGCACTGAACTATTAATAGCCTATAAAATATATGGTTGTAGAGGATGTTAATCAGCCTAATGATTAACTATGATGAATTCTATTTACAGCTCATTGAATGGTGCAAATATAAATTATGTGGCCATGTTCGAAAACTGAGAGTAAAGAAGGCATCCAAGCAATTACTGATTGATGGGGAAGATTTTCTATTACACAGCTGGAAATATTAATCAACTGGTTTGATGAGACTATTGAGGATTGGTGTACAGGAATCACAAATACAAGAGCAGCAGCTTCCAAACATATTCCTATTTCCAATAATATCCTTGGACAACTGTCCCTACAATCATTAGATGAGTTGATTTCTAGTTCTCCGGTTTTCATATTATAAGGGAGACAAATTAAACACTGTAGGTAAAGTTTAGTATAGATAATAATAATAAAAAAGAGGTGGGTGAGACCTGGGTATGTCTACATCTACATCTATATTCTGCAATTCACAATTACTGTGGGAGGCAGAGGGTGCTAAGCACCAATCCTAATTCAGTGCATTCCAATCCCGAACAGAACGAGGAAAGAAAGAATACATAAATTTATCAGTACGGCATCTTATTTCTCGAATCTTATCCCTCCTGTCATTGCGACCTAAATAGGTTGGTGGAAGAAGTATTTTGTTGCACTCGTAAATTAAAGATTTTCGCATATTCTCCAACAAATTCAAATGAAAACGACGTCGTCTGTCCGCCAAACAATCCCAGCCCAACCCACGTATCAGCTCTGTAACACTTATATAAGGACTGTAACTAGCGGTCACGAATCGATCGGCTCTCCTCTGTACTTTCTCTAACGTGTCAATCAATCCCTTGCGATACGAATCCCAAATTGCACAACAGTATTCCAAATGCGGACGAACTAGTGTTTTGTATGCAATTTCCTTTGTATGAGCATTACAACTTCTCAAAATACTACCTATCAAACGTAGTTTAGAATTAGCTTTACCTACAACTGAAGTTATGTGCAAGTCCCATTTCATGTTGCTTTGTACTGTTACGCCTAGATACTTCAGGGAGTCTACCGTGTCAACAACTGAATTGTTAACTTTGTAATCGTGAGAAAACGGGGTCTTTTTATAACTTATTTGCATTGCCTTGCACTTTTTGCAGTTAAGTCTAAGCTGTCATTTACGGCACCATTCCGAAATAACATCCAGATCGCGCTGAATTTCTAAGCAATCGTCAGAGCACCTCACTTCCCTATAAATAAGTGCATCATCAGCAAAAAATCGCATCCTGCAATTAACGTTGTCACCGAGATCTTTTATAAACATTAGGAAAAGTAGTGGCCCTATTACACTTCCTTGAGGAACACCAGAAGTAACATCTAGCTTTGAAGAGGCTTCCGTGTCAACAACGACATACTGTGACCGACCAGTTAGAAAATCGCGTATCCATTCGCAAATCTGCTCAGATATACCGTACGTTCGAATATTCGCCAAAAGCCGGTTGTGTGGTACAGAGTCAAAAGCTTTCAGGAAATCCAAGAAAATAGCATCAACTTGTGATCCTGCATCGATAACCTTCATTACGTCATGTGAAAATAGAGCCAGTTGCGTTTCACACGATGTGGAAAATTAGGAGAAGTTTTGGGGATTGAATGAGAGGTCCACAACTTAAGCATTTGAATTCAGGCACAGAATTCAGTTTTGAAAGTTTTAACTGGCAAATAATCAATTCACCAACAAAATTTAAAAGAAGGTGCTGAACTATATAGTCTCATAATGTAATCATTCATTGAACTATCTAGCTGTTCATACAACTTAAAAACTTTTAACTGAGTCATCTTCTAAATATTATGGCACAACTTACATTTATTTACTGACGTCAATGACAAGTCTGAATATGTGAACAGCCTAATATACAGTGTTTCCACCATGAAGCTGACACCTTTCATGTGGCTGCCAAAAATCAATGAATGGAAGTAAGTTGGTAACATGTATTGCAATATGTAGAGATACTGTGGAAGTTCTGTTGACTACTTCTGAAAACCCGCACAAGAGGTTGCAGGTGGTGCTGCAGTAGCTTAACTGAAAATGGTGTCACCACACGAGCGAGCACAAGTTATTTGGTGGTAAGTGGAAACAAATTTAGTGATTTAAGTGCAACGCAACTTTCGCCGCATGTTCAAGAAGGACCCACCATCACGGAACACCATTAAGAACTGGAAACAGCGCTTTTTGGCAACAGGAAGTGTGAAGAAATTGCATGGTGGTGGTAATGAGCGCGTTCAGAGGAGCATATAGCAGCAGTGAGACAGGCACAAAGTCCATCCATTCGACAAGCAGCACGAGAACTGCAGAAGCCAAAGTCCACTGTATATAAGGTATTGCATCGCTCTCTTCGGTTTCATGCATACAAATTGTAACTGCTTCATCAACCGAAAACAGATGATGGTGATACAAGGCAGACATTTGCCATTGACATCACATTGATGAAGACCCAACATTTTTAACTCTCATTTATTTCTCTGATAAGGCCACATTCAATTTATCGGGCAAAGACAATACACACAATGCACACATTTGGGGATCACAAAACCCTCACTGCATTGTGGAACACATTTGTTACAGCCCAAAATTAAATGTGTGGTGTGGATTGATGCACAATTTTATCATCGGCCCCTTTTTCTTAGTAGAAAAAACAGTTACAGGCAGTAAGTACCTTGATATGTTGGAACAATTCATTGTGCTTTAGTTAATGCATTTGCAGCCAAATGACATCTTTCAACAGGACGGTGCTCCTCTGCATTGGAGCCTGATCATTTGAGAATTTCTCTACACCAAATTTCCCAGTCACTGGATTGGGCGTGGGGGAGTGACGAGTTTGCCACCTCGATCAC
This sequence comes from Vandiemenella viatica, assembly GCA_031002005.1. Classification (NCBI taxonomy): domain Eukaryota; kingdom Metazoa; phylum Arthropoda; class Insecta; order Orthoptera; family Morabidae; genus Vandiemenella; species Vandiemenella viatica. The sequence continues at coordinate 136,469,530 of JARYHS010013631.1, read as the reverse complement.
CAGATATTACCCCTCAAGACTTCTTCTTGTGGGGATATGTGAAGGACAAAGTGTATACAGGCCGCAAAATTCTTGATCTTCAAGAGCTTCGCAAACGACATATGAGATGCTGTCACTTCTGTTACACCCAAGATGCTACAGAAACCTGGCAGGAACTTGAATTCTAGATGTTCTTTGTGCAACAAGAGGATTTCATGTAGAGGTGTACTGATTTTTTAAATAAAACTTGGTGAGTTACTCTTGACCTTGCATGCATTATTGTATTTTTGCCCTAAGCAGTATGAAATATACAACAATTTCAAATGAGGCAGGTTCATGGTGGCCACCCTGTTTTTTTTTTTTTTTTTTTTTTACAAGAAATAATAACAAAGCTACTGACTGATAAATAAATATGACAGATCAATTGTTGTGAAACCTACATTCAAAGTTTTAATTGTTTGGATGATTTCTTCTAGTTAAAAATTACTGTTCTGATAGAATTAATTTAAAATATAATTCTGGCAGCTATTTATTAACAAATATCGATTGAGTTAAATGATATGGAAGGTGAATTGCTCATGAAAAGTAAAAATGAAAATACAGTATCTCCATATGATGTCAATATAAACAACTTACATCTTCCATTTCTTTCTTCTGTATCAGAATCTCTGGCTCCTCAACTCCCTCACTCAGTTGTCTGATTTTATCAAGTAGATATTCTCTTTCTTTTTCCCAAGCAGCAGCAGTGCCGTGTCCTTTTACACCTTTCTTGGCAAGTAAATCATCAAGGCGTTTCTTTTGTTCACCCACCAATGATTGTAGCTGTTCCTCTTTTACTTCCCAAAGTGCCACACCTGAAGGTATTGTATCTATGTCCTCCTTCGACCCCTTTCTCAACCGTTGATTTTCTTTTCTTAGCAGTGCTATTTCTGCTTTAAGACCATTTATTTCATCAGTTCCATCTGAAAGGACTTCTTTTCCCATCTTCAGTTTCTGATTTTCTTCTGTTAAATCACTTATCTGTTGCCGAAGATTCTGAAAATTTAAAAAATTGTTACTCTCGAACATGTATTATACGAAGAAAAAACAACAATGATATTCACTGGTGTAGTATTAGATAAAGTTTGCATGTTGTAAGATGTAAAAACTTTTCCCATTGTTTGAACAGACTTACAGGATTCTTCTCGAACAAAAATAGTATTCTGCCTTAAATGTAAAAGATAGGACTCATTTGAAATCTTTCTAAATCTCACAACTATCATCATATTTTACAGACTTTATCTATTTTTCCAGGTCAGCTCAACGCTTCCTCTTTCCAGAGGCTTTAGCTTATTTTGAAAGAATATCTATAAGCCAAACTACTGGCTTGTTAGGCCTGTCATAGTCTTATGGGGAAGTGGATATGTTGCCATCTGTCTGTGAAACATTTAATTAAGTTCTGTGTTCAGTAAGTGTATTTTTTATTCATGTCATGCGTACTTTATGAGGTAGAGATTGGAGACTATCGTAGCATTCGCCTTGATGATTGTGAATTTGCAATGATGATTGTGTAGAAGTGCCTACAACCGCAATCAGAATGCCCAGGATGTGAAGGCTAGGAATAGCACAACTACAAAATCATTTTATAAATATTAGATTAAGAAATTGCTAAATGTGAAGAAATTAGTGTATAATTATCTACTAAAGATATTTATCATGATAAATCTTAAGGAAAATAAAATATTCAGAAAAAGTGAAAATGAAAAGCAATTTCCTAAAAGCTGTCCAAAACAGTAACTTACCTGTTCCATTTCTGAAGGAATTGCCTCTGAATGTGTGCTCTCGTCTGACGCCTTTCTCAACTGTTCATTTTCTTTTTTAAGCTGATCTATTTCTGCTTTAAGACTCTTAATTTCATCACTGCCATCTGAAGGGATTTCTTTTCCCATCTTCAGTTTCTCATTTTCTTCCATTAAGTTGCTAATCTGTTGCCGAAGACTCTAAAAATTGTCAGAAATTGTTATCAATCACAAAACTGGCCACTCAACACTCAGATATAAGAACAACACTGTTGGAGTATTTAATAAAGCTTACACATCGTATGATACATAAACTATTTCCAAAATTTGAATTCACCCGCGAATACACATTCTATTCTGCCTCAGCAATTTAAATGACAGATCTCATTTAAAATCAGAATGAATGGCATGACTACAAAATCAATTTATAAAAAATACATCAAGAAAGTGTTAAATGTGAAATAATTATTTTCTATGGATAATTAAATATTCATGAAGAGTAAAATGAAAAACAGTTTCCCAAATGATGTTCAAAATAGAAACTTACCTGTTCCATTTCTGAAGGAATTGTCTCTGTACGTGTGGCCTCATCTGACAACTTTCTCAACTGTTCATTTTCTTTTTTAAGCTGATCTATTTCTGTTTTAAGACTCATAATTTCATCAGCGCCATCTGAAGGGATTTCTTTTCCCATTTTCAGTTTCTCATTTTCTTCCATTAAGTTACTGATCTGTTGCCGAAGACTCTAAAAATTGTCAGAAATTGTTGTCAATCACAAGACTGGCCAATGAAAACTCAGATATATAAATAAAATAAGAAGAAGGAACAACACTGTTGGAGTATTTATTAAAGCTTACACATCGTATGAAATATAACCTATTTCCAAAATTTGAATTAACAACTTAACACACCATTCTACCTTAATAATGTAAACACCACAATGTCGATATAGTTTGCGTTCAAGAAACCCACACCAAGGAAGATTTGCAACCGAGTCTGAGAGGAAAAATACAAGGCTACAAAATCTTAGGTGCCACTCATCATCAAAATTATGGGTGCGCAATACATGTGCGAAATACTATTACCAATGCCTGCCTCGTTTCAGCATGCAGCGAAAATAACATCCACATTATTACCACGGTGGTGAACAACATTAAAATTATTAATGTGTATAAACCCCCTTCCGTTTCATGGCCGAGTGAAGTTCTACCAGAGTCTCAACATCCTGTTATGTATATCGGTGACTTTGACAGCCACCATACAGAATGGAAGTACACAGAAAACAACCAGGATGGAATCAGGCTAGAGGAATGGGCATTAGCAAATAACATGAACTTAGTTTTTAATCCGTAAGATGCAGGTATTTTTAAATCAGGAAGATGGAACACCGAAACCAGCCCAGATCTATGTTTTGTCTCATGTGACGATCAAAGCCACCCTTTACCAACTACAATACAAGTCCTACAAGCCTTTCCATATAGTCAACACTGACCAGTCTTGCTAGAAGTTGGTCTAACAATTCCCATTATTAGGTCCTTGCCATTACCTAGATCAGGGGTCTCCAACGTGATCGATACTGGCCCCTGGGGGTCGATAAGAGATCTCCCGGGGTTGATTAATACAGGGGGGTCGAAAGGGGGTCGATTAATACTAAAGAGGATCAATTAAACTGTACAGGAAAAAAATAGGAATGCTCTACTAAAAATCAGGTCATTAAATTAAAGCTCATCCTCTCAATTCTCGTCTGTCATGTCGAAGTCATGAAACTTTCAACAAATTACTATTGCTCACTAAGGTAAGGTGGTTGTCAAGAGGTGATAGTTGCAGAGACTCATCTGAAGAGTGCCTTAGGAAGGTGGATTTATCACTATGTGACAAGTTGAAACAGTGCAACAACCAACTGTTCTTTTTGGCAGGTCTTCATTTGAAATTTATTCCATCTATCCACAGTTTTGTTAATATTTTTTGAGATTATAATAATAGTGGAAAGTATCTAGTTTTTCTGTTAATTTTATTGGGTGGATTTTATAAGTTATTTCGTTGAGTTGTTATGCAGGCCTCCTTATTGCTTAGCATCAGAAATGCCAAAAATGATTTAATGTTATTGTTAAACACTTGTGGGGGTCAGTAAGAAGGCAAATATCGTATCAAGGGGTTGACGGGGAAATAAGTTTGGGAATCCCCAACCTAGGTGGAAATTTGGGAAAGCAAAGTTGGAAGAATTTGCCGGTAACCTGGATAAAAACCTAACATGGATACCTCCATTAGCAAAAAAAATTACAATAGATGTGTCAGAGTAACCATAGCGACAGCTAAAAAGTCTATTCCTAGAGGCTTTAGAAAATAATATATCCAGTGTTGGAACGAAACATGTGAAATGCTATATGATGATTTCCAACAGAACGGGCATATAGAAGCAGCTGAAGAACTGCTGCAGAACCTGGACAATGCCCGTAAAGTCAAATGCAATGATACGGTGCAAACCTTGAATTTCAAGAAGTCCAGCCGGAAAGCATGGAGCCTCCTTAAAAAGCTAGGTTGAACCCCACATAACCCACAAGCAAAGCATCAGGTCACTCCAGACCAAATAGCAATTCGACTTGCCAACAGAGTGAGCGCCGATAAAGATCATACTTGGAAAGTGAAAAAACAATTGTTCCATCTAAAGATAATACTCTGCCCCTACAAACCTCTCATCCACTGTCACTGATATAGACGTGGCAAGGACCATCAAACAAATGAAGAATGTGAAGGCTCCAAGTTTTGACGAAGTTCACCAGAGTTCCTTACACACTGTAGAAAACATACCAAAAAATGGTTGGCCCGCTTCTTTACTAACTTACCATACTACAGACAAGAGTCATTCCTGCAGAGTTTAAGTGGGCAAAGATCATAGCCATTCTGAAGCCTGGAAAAAGCCCTGAAGTTCCAGAGAATTTTAGACGTATTTCACTGCTAAGTACAACTTACAAGTTGTTTGGAAGGATCATCTACAATAGAATCAGTCCAATTATTTTCGCAAACCTCCCAGTTGAAAAGGCAGGTTTTAGACCTGCAAGAAACTGCGAGGATCAGGTTTTGGCCTTGGCAACTCACATAGAAGCAGGATTCAAGAGATGATTGAAGACTGGTGCTGTATTTGTTGACCTTACCGCAACCTACGATGCAGTGTGGCGAGAGGGCATGGTATACTAACTGCCGAACATTTTAAAGTGCAAAAAGATCACTTGTCTGATCAGTACCATGTTAGCTAACCGAACTTCCCAGGTTGTCTCAGAAAATAAGATAAGCAAAGTAAGAAGAGTGACTAATGGTCTTCCTGAAGGCTCAGTTCTTGCCCCACTTCTTTTTAATGTATATATTTCTAACATTCCTCAAACAGAATCCAGACGGTTCTCTTATACTGACGATCTGGCAGTAGTACAACAATCTGATAATGTTCAGCAAATTGAAAATAGTTTAACAGCAGACCTCAAAACGCTGAGCAACTATTTTAGGAAATGGTGTCTTGTACCCAGTTCCAGCAAGATGGAAACTAGTGTCTTCCATCTTAACAATCGGGTGGCGAATCTCTCACTTGACGCTCTTCTTGATGGCACTCTCCTCTGACACAACCCCTTTCCCAAGTATTTGGGAGCCATAATGGATCGCAGCTTGTCGTACAATAATCATCTAAACAACCTCGAATCAAAACTAAGAACCAGAAATAATATTCTGCAGAAGTTAACTGGCACCTCCTGGGGAACATCCGCCTACACACTTCGCACGTCAGTACCGAGCCTTGTGTATTATGCAGCTGAGTACTGCTCATCTGCCTGGATAAATAGCACCCACGTAAAAAGATCAACATAGTTTTGAACCAGACAATGCGGATAATTAGCTGATGTATCAATACCACTCCACTGTACTGGCTACCCGTTTTGTGTAGCATTGAACCGCCTACAATAAGACGACATAATCGCCTAATTGTGCAATATAATAAGCTCTGTCATAACTTGGATCTGCCCATCCATGACAACATGGAAAATCAGTTTCAGAGACTAAAATCAAGAAATCCAAGTGTAAAAACTGTAAAACAGATTATATCTGATAATTTTAATGGGAGAGAAGCTTGGAAATTGGGTGGATAGCCTCAGCCCCACAAGAATGGCACTCCCTGTTTGACGGTCAACAGGCACTAAAGGGACACGACCTTACTCGCAAGACCTGGGCAGCTCTCAACAGAGTTAGGTCTGGCCATGGCAGATCTGCTTCATCTTTGTACCTCCCAGTTGAACAGACAGGTTTTAGACCTGCAAGAAACTGCGAGGATTGAGACTGTGGTGAGGAAAAACAAACCATCCGTCACGTGACATTCGATTGCCCACTTCGAGCCTTCAGGGGATCACCAATAGTTTTTATTAATATATTAATAATGAAGCTCTAGATTGGCTACACCATGTTAATTTTGAATTTTAATAATAATTTAATGTTATATTGTATTATTTTTGTTCACTGGCCATAAGCTAAATAAATAAATAATGTCAACGATAGATTTCATTTAAGATCAGAATAAATGGCATGACTAAAAAAATCAATTTATAAAAAATACATCAACAAAGTGCTAAATGTGAAATAATTAGTTTTTTGTCTGCTGACAAATATTATCATTTTAGTTAGATCCTATAGAAAATTAAATATTGATGAAAAGTAAAAATGAAAAATAATACTCACAAGAATGTCAAAAATAGAAACTTGCCTGTTCCATTTCTGAAGGAATTGCCTCTGTACATGTGCCCCCACCAGACGTCTTTCTCAACTGTTCATTTTCTTTTTTTAGTTGATCTATTTCTGCTTTAAGACTCTTAATTTCATCAGTGCCATCTGAAGAGATTTCTTTTGCCATCTTCAGTTTCTGATTTTCTTCCATTAAGTTACTGATCTGTTGTCGAAGACTCTAAAAATTGTCAGAAATTGTTATCAATGGAAAGACTGGCCACTGAACACTCAAATATAAATAATCTAAGAAGAAAGAATAACACTGTTGGAGTATTTGTTAAAGCTTACATATAGTATGATATATAACCTATTTCCAAAATTTGAATTGATCCCTGAACACACATACTATTCTGCCTTAACAAAGTAATCAATAGATATCATTAAGATCAGAAAAATAGCATGAATACAAAATCAATTTATAAAAAATACACCAAGAAAGTGCTAAATATGAAACAATTAGTTATTTATCTAATGACAAATATTATCATTTTAAATCATATGCAAAATTAAATATTGATGAACAGTAAATATGAAAAATAATACTCAGAAGAAAGTTAAAGATAGAAACTTACCTGTTCCATTTCCTCCTTCTGTTGTATAATAGCAGCTCCACATGAACCTTTATCTGCTCCTTCTGCTGATATGACTTGTTGAAGTTGTTTTTTTAGCTCTTCATTTTCTTTTTTAAGGTTATTGATTTCTGCTTTCATTGATTCAACAGATTCAATACTACATTCAGCTGGTATCTGTTGTTTTATTGTTTCCTTTTCCAGAACTCTAGTTTCTTCCCTACTCTTTGTCACATCAGAACTTGCTTTTAGAGACAACACCGTGTTGGTCAACGTTGCCATATTATTTTCTAGTTCATCTATCTTCTTTAAAATTTGATTTAGTGCAGGAAGAAAATCTGAAGGGACATGAGAATCTTGTTCGGCCATATGTGTCATACCAGATGGTATATTGGTTTCACATATTCCACCACTTTTACCTAACATTTCCTGAAGAGCATTAATTTCTTGTTGCATTTGATTTATAAGTTCACGTAGCTCAAAGTTCTCTTTCTTCAGTGGGATTATTTCACATTCTGATACCTGCTTTTGTAGAAACTGTAATTCAAGGTTTTGCTGTTTAGCTAACTCTTCAAGATTTGATACCAAATCTTCTCTGTTACCATCTTGTTGATATTCCATTGAACGTTTGGTTTGCTCAGAGACAGTTGGTCTATTAGTATCAGTTGATACCCCACCTGAATCAGTTGACATGCTCACACCTTCTGTTTCTTGCTTATTCATATAATTTCTTAACATTTTATTTTCTTCCACTACAGATTTCAGCTGATTAATTAAGTTATTTATTTCCTCTTGAAGCTGATTATCTTCTTGCTCAATAGTAGTTAACTGATCAACACTTTGCATTAACTTGGTATTTTGATCATCCATTTCATTCTTCAATTTTTCAATAAACTTCCAAAGTCTCTCATTTTCCAGTTTTGATGCTCGGTATTGAGTCTCAAGCAACTGTGTTTCTTCCATAATGTTTACTGATGATGCTGCTTCTTGCTTACTGCTTTCAATTAATGCTCTTAGATTATCATTAAATGCTCTCAGTTCCTGGTTTTCTAAGACTGCTGCCTGCAACTGAGCTTGTAGAAGATACAAATCTTCCTTAACAATTTCAAGTGACTTTCCCTCCAAATCTGGACATTTGATCTCACTTAGTTGCCTTAACTGGTCTTTTTGCTCATCCAATTGCTTACTTAAATCATTAAGTATTTTTTGCAATTGTTCTTTTTGTTGTTCTGAAGTTGCTAATTGCTCTTTCAAAAGCATTATTTCTGAATCCTGTGTGAAAATAAGTTAATTAATTCTCAGTATTAACTCAGAGATTTAAAAAATAAAGGAAAAACAGGTAAATGTTGAATTAAGATAAATGTCAAGAAAGTCAGCGGATTATATACAGAGGTAAACAAACAATACATTATTTAATGACTATAGGGTCAGGTAGGAATCGCTTGTAAAAGATCTTACATGTAAATAATTTGGCTTAGGTTCATTTAGAAGGAATTTGAAGTTTTTGGGAAAAGTCGTTCCTGGTTAATGAAACAGATTACAATAGTTCACTTCTGTTCATAGTACATAGTCATGAGTTACTTGGGATCAATTTCTGGGATGATAAAACTAAAAACAGGGCATTGACTGTTTACAACAGTGTAAGAAAGAATGATGAAGTTTAGGCTCTTGTGAGGAAACTAAATTCATAAACAGAGTTGAGAGTAGAATGGTCATTATTACTGGGGCTTTAAATTTACTAAGTGTCAACTGAGTGGGAAATAAGCATAATAACTGAAGGTAACAGGGTTTTGCAAATACCTCAGAAAGAGGCTTTACATAACTGGTAGGCTCTAGGGATAAAATGTATTGCATATATTCTCCATTAAACCTCATGATAATCTTGTAGTGTCTCAAGTAACTGAAGGAATAACTCATCACGAAGCAATTCTGATAAGGGATAGCAAAAGTGAAGATGGTAATAGGCACCATTACAAAAAGGAATATGCTTTCCATTTAATTTAAATTTATTTAATTGCAATGGAGCACACACTCTGGTTGCAATTTCCCTACAGACCCATATTCCCCCTATCCTGCATTCACCTACATTTGCCCTCTACAAATTTTAATTTTAAATTATTTTAACATTTTTGGTAAGTTTTTCATCTTTCCCCTTGGTAACTCGTTCCAATCCCTGACACCCTTACCTAAAAAAGAAAATCTTCCCACACCCTTGTGCCTAAAATCGAGTGCTAGCTTGTGGTCATGGTCATCTTTTCCCTTCCATAAACTACTTTTCATACCTACTGCAATATCTTACAATGCCTCATCGCCAGTATACGCCCTGTACACTCCCATGATCCTTCTCATCCTCCTCCTGTCTTGCAATGAATCCCATTCCAACTCCTTTGTCATATCTGTCACTGATTGCATTCTGCGATAGTTTCCAGAAACAAATCTAGCAGACCTTCTTTGCACCTTCTCCAACTCCTGTATTTGACACTCAAAATGTGGGTCCCATACTACACTACCATATTCGAGCAATGGTCTGACCAAAGAACTGAAGAGATACTTTAGGGGAAGGTTCAGTGTATGGAGGAAAGACACAAGATTATTGGAGTCAAAGTGGGAACAGATAAAGGAGATAGTATGAAAAGAGGAAGAAATAAATGTTTATCCAAAAACAGAAAATGAAGATTTCACATACTATAATAGGGAGGTGACAAGGCTAAAGAGTTTGGTGAGAAGATAACACAACAGAGTTATAAGACAGCAAGGCTGTAGTGAATACTTTTAACAACTGAACAAGAAATTAACAGCAGCAAAGAGAGAAGCTAACAATGGATTTGTGAGGAACATTATGGGTGCATGTTGCCACTGAATGATATACGAGGGCAGATCAGAAAGTAATGCAAAACAATTTTTTTTCTCCCCTGGTATTACAGCTGAAATGTTGAATTTTCACGATGATATGGTTTGAAGTTTGTGCTATAGAGAGTTTTTTTTTTTTTATGTGCAGCTCAAGCAAGAGAAGCATGAACTATGAAATAAACATGGCACTGTTGTCGATGTGTGAAGAGCAGCGAAGTGTAGTTCAATATTTGTGGGCCAAAGGGAGTGAAATTCACAGGGATGTTCTTGGTGGACATTGCTAAACACGGAACCACTGTGAATGCTGCAGGCTACATGAAAACGTTGGTTTAGTTGCGTCGTGCTCTTCATGACAAACGCCGCAACATTAATTCTAATGGTGTCAAACTTCTTCATGACAATGCACGTAACCATGTTGCTGCTCCTGTTAATGAGAAACTCATTACTGTTGGGTGGGAGGTACTCCAGCATGCACCATACAGTCCGGACCCGGCACCGTCTGTCTTTCATCTATTTGGTCCTATGAAGAAATTCCTGGGCGGCCAACATTTTGCAACAGATGCGGAAGTGAAATCAGCAGTCCGCAGATGGCTATACTCCCAACAAACAGACTTCTACAAATAGGGCATATTTAGTGTTGCAAACTGAAAAAAAAAATGTTTTTTTTTCAACTTTGTGAAAAAAAACCTAGCACCCTGTTTTTTTTTAGAAAACAATAAATTTGATAAATTATAGTTTTATTTACGGAACATACATTTTACATGTGTGTTTTATATCTTACTGAATCCTATAATGTCTTACATAATGATTCATCTATGTCCTCTATGTCAGTACCACATTCACTAGTATCAGCACCACCAACACTAGCTCAGTCGGTGTTGGAATTTTCTGTTTCTTCTTCTGTCTCCTATAGATCCATAACTTCAGATATAGTTACATTTTCTTTTACTGGTTGTTCTTGTAATGTACGCAAAAGAGTTTGAGATTGCAATTTTAAACTGTGAGCAAAGTACACACTGTGCATAAAGACTGCGCTGATAATTCTCTTATTACGATCTTTTAAGTTTGAATTTATTATCATACAAAATAGGAGCTTTATTTCTTTCTCAATCGTTGGTTTACGCCAACGGTTGCAAGGAAACGATTCATAATTACTGACAATTTATTGACTCGGTATCACTATACGCTGATTTTTTTTTTTTTTAACTGCTTTACGTCTCTCAACAGCGAGATCTTTAGAGACGGGAACGGATGGGGGGCAAGGAATGGGAAGGAATTCGGCCATGGCCTTTTGAAGGAAGCATCCCGGCATTTGCCTGGAATGATTTGGGAAACCATGAAAACCCAAATCTGGATGCCCGGACGGGGATTCGAACCGCCGTACTACCGAATGCGAGGCGAGAATGCTAACCGTTACACCGCCACGCTCGGTATACGCTGAGAGTCTAACAAGTATACAAATATAAGGAAAGCACAATAAGTAATAAAAAGAGGCATAAAACCATAGATAAATTAAAAATCCATATTTTCTGAAAAGATCCGTAGGTCTACAGATAAATTCGTAGGGTTGGCAGCACTAGTTCAAATAGCGAGTATCAATCCAAACAACGGGGAATGGGGATTCCTTCTCATGCAATTAAGCCTCTTCGGGAAGTCCCCATTGGTAAAAGAAAACTTCAATGTTGCCAATATTATTATTATTATTATTTTATAGTAGATTTAAAAATTAAGATCAGTACTTAGCATAAACTCTAACACAGTAATATTAAAAGTTAAATGCCTTACAAATTCGAGATTTAATGGTTATGATAAAAACATGTCCCAGAGAAAAAACATGTTTTTTTTCATGTTTTTTTTTTTAAGTCAGAAAAAAAACGTTTTTTTTTTTTTTTTTGTTTGTTTTTTTTACAACACTAGGCATATTGAAACGGTACCACGATGGGAGAAATATGTTGAGAAAATTGGTGACTATCTAGAAAAGTAGGTCAGAGATGTAAGTTAATTTGTGATTTGTTTGGTTGTGGTACATATTAAACTTTTTGGGGGAAAAAATTATTGTGCGTTACTTTCCAATCTGCCCTATTATTTTAAATTTATATGGCTATATTAGAAAACTAGTGTAAGGGAAGGTATTAAGACAATTGTAAATAAGGATAGTGAAGAAGTTACTGAGGATCTGATAAAAGTGGAAATATTAAGTAACAAGTTTAATGAGACCATTAGTTATGAGATAAGATGGGAGGAATTTAATCAGAGGAGAAGCTTATCCCTTTAAGAAGAAATTAGCAGACTACAAAATCTGAAATACATCTTGGGGGAGTTGCAAAGGAACTAAGAAATGAATAAAGGTGTCAGTATAGATAATATTACTACAGATGTGTTAGAGAGCACGATACAATATTTTTCCTCATTTTTAAATATTATTCTAATTTAATTTGGAGACCTGCTGCTAAATAGGGGAGTGGAAAAGTGTAATAGTAGTACTGTGCATAATGTAGGAGTGATAAATATTGTAAGCTATCTGTTAAATTTTGTAACTGCTAGACAAAATTTTATTCTCAGAACTACAAGTTAGATTGGATAGAATATTATTACATTTCCTTTTTATAGTCATTTTTTTATGTTTGTTTAAGTTAGAAAGCAGTTTTACAGTTTTAAGATAGTATTTTCAATTTCAACATTTTTCGGCATTCGCCTGGAGTGGGAAAGTTCATACTTAAAGTATTTATTTTTGGCTAAATGGTTAAAGTTAGGATATTTTTCATAATATCTTAAGTTAACATTTATTTAAAGATCTAGCAATTTGTAAAGTTTCAAGGAGATTGAATTATTTTTATTGTCTAGGTCAGATTAGCCAATGTAAGGACTTCAGACGTGCGATTTGATATCTGATCAGCTTCCCAGCAGCCACCCCTGTGAATAAGGAAGTGATTTCGTTCTCACGGTTCGTGTGAGAAAGCAGTTGCTAGGAATATTCGAGAAGCAGGAAGTGCTATGTGATATAGACACGTGCGTACAGTTGTTCGGTCTCATTCTTACAGAAGCAGTCGGCGCGTTAACATATAGCTCAGTAGGCCGCAAAGTTTTATATCTAGCACATCAGTGAAAGTTTTATTTTGGAAGGATGCCGCTTGTTTTATTTAAGTTAACCATAATGTCGTGTTAAAATAGTATTTCTCCAAGTGAGGCCTCGGGATTGTCTACATTAACTAAAATTTTGAACAATGGGAGCGTGTGACGAACTTTTACTAGCTTTCTTCAACTAGTGATTTAATTCTTTGAACTGTTGGGGTGTGGTCTGGCTTGACCAGTTAATCAAACTTGTAAAACATTTTTTTGGAAAAGTCGTCTGATTGCCTGTACAGTTTTTGGTTTTGTGAAATTGAAGAATATAGTTATTTAAATGACATTGAACTATTTATCAAACACTACCTTTTCATAGATTCTAGGTTAAAATCTGTGTGGCGACCTTATTATTCTATTTAAGCCAAAACTGTTACATCCAAGGCTACACACATGGTCAGAGTTAAAATTCAAGCTTTATGCAGAACTGCAAGCTTAGCGTCTTACAATATGTTGAAAGTTACATGCTGATTTATTTGAGGTAAATTTATGGAGTGAATGATATGCAACATGATCAAAAATTTCTGTGAGGAAAGAACTAGTTTTCAAATTTACATCATGACTTTAGGCAAGGTTATTAATGAAATGAAGTCCTCTCGGAAGTCCAGCCAGATGGTGTTGTGTAAACACGACTTCTCGATAGCTGGTTCTGCTGTCTTCATCAGGTTTCATGTAGCTGTTGCAAGCTGACTGCTGTCACTACCTTAACCTTCTTTATACCTTCAGCTAGAACGCTCGCTCACTCTGGTTCATCGAGAGTTCTGGCTTAATACGTGGCCCGCTGCGGTCACCGACTGGCGCCATTGTCAGTCGAGGAAGTGACAGCAGTCAGCTTGTAACAGCTACAAGATACCTGATGAAGACAGCAGAGACAGATGTCGAAATGTCGTGGTTAAACAACACCATCCGGCTGGACACCCAAGAGGACTTCATTTCATTAATATGCCGGGAAAGTCTCCACTTACACAAGGTTATTCATATGAATCTATGTGCAAGACATTTCAGATAAAATGGACAAGGGAGGTCAATAAAATCCTCTCAGGTGTCCAGCCTGACGGTGTTGAATAAACAAGATGTATCGGCAGCTAGCTCTGCTGCCATCATCGTGATCAGAGCTGCCGAAATGTCGTGTTTATTCAACACCATCTGGTTGAACAACCGAAAGGATTTTATTGCATCAGTACGCAGGGAAAGTCTCCACTCACATATCAAGGGAGGTCAAGTAGATAGTGTGTAAGGTATCTGACTGAGTTAGCTGTAAAATGGTGTCATATGTTGTGAAGATCACTGGAGTAGCTGAAAAAGTGACTTGCTAGGTAGTGGAATTGCTGAAAGTAAACATAGGGTAGCAAGTACCATATGAAAATAGATAGAAGTAGAAATTGGAGTGACACAGGGAATTGTATTAGGACTAGGGCTATTGACTATTCTAATTAATGATTTTGTTAATGGCTTAAAGTAAAAAAATTAGATATTTTGCAGATATTATAATGTTATACAACAGGATCAAAATGTGAGAAGGCATTTAACTGCTGACAGGTTACATGGAAAGGATATTTAGCTGGGTATGTCAATATGGAATAAAGATAAATGCCAAGAAGAGTCAGCTTATTAGACATAGAGATAAACAAAAGCCAAAGGCTGTTTATGATTACAGAGTGGGGAATGAATAACTTGTCAGCTTGAAGCATAAATATCTTGGCATAACATTTGATAATGAATTCAATTAGGTAGGACACATTGGGCAGGTGGTCGTAAATGGTTCGAAAATCCCTCATTTATTTTAGATGATATGAGGGGATGTACCAGAGAAGTGGGGAAATTGGGTTGTAAAGCATTGATCAGACCATTGCTTGAATATTACAGTGCAAGATAGTACCTCATTTGGAAATCAAATAAAGAACTTGGAGGGGTGCAACGGGGGCAGTTAAGATTTGTTTGTGGAAATAACCAGACAACATAAAAACATGATTTAAAAAAGGCTGGATTGTGATTCAATGGAAGAAAGGAGGATGTTGAAGAGAATGCTGGGAGTGTCTGAGGCATATATCAGTGATGAGACTTGGAGAGATGTTGTTGGAAGAATTAAGAGTAGTGCATGAAAGAGAAAAGATGACCATAAGAACATGCCACAATTTATTTTCAGGCATAACGGATAGGGAAGATTGTCTTTTTTTATCTAATGGAGTCAGGGATTTGAATAAATTATTAAGGGAAATAATTAACAAATTACTAGAAACACTGAGGCAATTAAAATGAAAAATCATAAAGGGAAAATTTAGGCTGGAACAAGAAATGGGTGTGTAGATAAATTACCTCCAGAGCTTTCACTCCATCACAATTAAATTAAATGAACCCCAATCTACAAGCTTTCCATTAGACATTCATTACCCCTAGCACACCTTGTACTACAGCAATAATCTGTTCTGGCAAATCAACACTCCAGTCATCTCATAACACTCCATTAATTGCTGCTGTTCTCATCATCACAAGATATTCCACAAATACAACAGATTTTACAGAAATATGTGAGTTTGATCAGTAGTCATGCCCAAAACCATCTACACAAGTTGACTAAAGTGTAAACCCAACATTGGCTCTGCATCATCCACATACAAACCTAAAATCCCTCCAAACCATCAATTCCTCAACCCATCAGATTACCCTGACATTTTGGTTCATAACTCTCTCTTTGTTTACCTAGCCTGAACACTCCACTATAGCCCAAACTCTTAGTTAAGAATATAACCTCTTATTTCATAAGGTTAATATTTGCTACTGTCTAAAGATCTCAACTTTCCACTGCACCAAGTTTGACCATGTTGCCCTAATGTGATTTACTATCATTCTGCCACACAATCAGCTAGTGGTACCACTGTGCCTATCATGTCATTGAGCCAGATCATCTGGATGACCTGGACTTTGTCTCCAGAAATTCCATCTTATACCCATATGGGTACAAATGGGAATGTTAATGATCCTCAGAATTATAGGGCGATCTAGTTAACTTCAATATTTTGCAGGATTTTAGAACATATCATCTATTCAAATGTCATGCGGATCTTGGATGAAGGTGAGCTTTTAAACCCAAATCAACATGGATTCAGAAAAAGCAGATGCTGCGAAACACAACTTGCATTTCTAATTCACGACTTGTGCCGAGTTATAGATGAGCAATCCCAGGTTTATTTAGATCTATTAGATTTCAAAAAAGCTGTCGACACTGTTCCTCACACTAGGTTACTTAGGAAACTTCGTGGTTACGGCATATCTAGACAAATATGCGACTGGGTAGCAGACTTTCTGATGGGCAGAACACAGTGTGTAGTTCTCGACGGTGAGAGTTCATCACGTACCGAAGTGAGGTCCGGGGTCCGCCAGGGAAGCGTGATAGGGCCTCTATTGTTTCTCATATACATTAAGGATTTATGCGACATAATAGGGGGAATGAAAAGATTATTTGCCGATGATGCTATTATTTATCGTGAATTCAAAACCCAGGACGACTGCGCTTTGTTACAAGACAATATTATGAAAATAATTGTGAGGTTTAAGATTGGCAGTTGGAGTTAAATGCTAAAAAGTGCCAAGTCATGCATGTAAGTAAACAGGTGACACCATTTAACTATGAATATAAAATTAATGGTACTGTCCTTAGAACGGTAGAGTCCGCTAAATACCTAGGGATAACAATGCGTAATAATTTGTCGTGGAATGAGCATGTCGAGAATGTAATGGGGAAAGCAAATTGTATGCTCTGATTTCTAGGTCATAATTTAAATCAATGCACTCCAGAAGTTAAATCGATTGTATACAAGTCACTAGTACATCCTCACTTAGAATATTGTTGTTCTGTATGGGGTCCACATCAAAATGGGTTAATGTAGGCATTAGAGAAGGTCCAAAGAAGAGCCACCTGATTCGTGACAGGTATATATAGTTGGAGGAAAAGCATAAGTGCGATGTTGAAGGAGTTAGGTCGGGAAGACCTGGAACACCGAAGGCGTTGCTCTCGACGGAAGCTAATTGAAAAATTCACGACTGACGTATTTCGGAATGACAGCCAGCAAATATTATTACCCAGCCAGCAAATATTGCTACCAGCAACATTCATATCTCACAATGACCGCGAAAATAAGATAAGAGATATCAGGGCCAGAACCGACTCATTTCTGTACTCATATTTCCCACGAGTGATTAGGGAATGGAATAGACAGGATTTACCGGGCGAGTAAACTAAAAATCCGACAGGAGTAGCTTTCGATAAAGCACTCCAGCCATCTGGATCTCTGTTTTCCATGGTTTTCCCGGATTCTGAAAATAAAATTAAAACAATATGGGACATTGTAAAAAAGGAAAGAGTAATAAAACAAGTAATGATATTTTTGTCAAAGAAAATCCAGTAGAATCTAATTTTTCAATTGCTCATAATTTTAATAAACATTTTTTATCTGTTGCTGATAAGTTGACTGCTAATAGCTCAGTGACACACAGTATGGATTTTGTCAAAAAGGCTTCCAAGAAAGATTTAACTCTATGTCCATAAAATTAGCTACTCCAGAAGAAGTAAGAAAAATTATCAAATCCCTTAAAAGCAAATACTCAAGTGGTTATGATGGGATTTCCAGCAGATTAATTAAATTGTGCTCCACAGAATTAAGTAATATACTAAGTTATCTATTTAATATATCTTTACTTGAGCGTACTTTTCCAGAAAGGCTTAAGTATGCTGTAGTTAAACCACTCTATTAAAAGGGAGATAAGGCAGCCGTATCGAATTACTGACCAATTTCATTACTAACAGCCTTCTCCAAAGTTTTTGAGAAAGCAATGTACAATAGAGTTTATGAACATCTAAAATATAATAATATTCTAACTAAATCACAATTTGGTTTTAAAAAGGGTCATTCAACAGAACAAGCCATATTTGCATTCACTGACAATATTTTAGAAGGAATAAATGATAAATTAATTCCTGTGGGATTTTTTTGTGACTTATCTAAAGCATTTGACTGTGTAGATCATAAAATTCTGATACAGAAACTTAAGTATTATGGTATAGATGGCATTGTTAATAAATGGCTTAGTTCTTACCTTCTAAATAGAAAACAGAAAGTGTCAATGGAGAATTTTAAGGCTGCTTTAAGAGGTCCACTGATTTCTGAATGGAAATTAATCAGATGTGGAGTACCTCAGGGTTCTATATTGGGGCCACTAGTGTTTTTAATAGATGTAAATGATCTACCCTGTGTTTCATCTAAAAACTCAAAATTTGTCCAATTTGCAGATGACACAAACATAGGAATTAAAAACACTCCAGATTTATCTACAGAATATATTTCAAATTATGCCTTTGAACTGATTAATAAATGGTTTACAGCTAATGGCTTGTCTTTAAACTTTGATAAAACTCAGTACATACAATTCAGTACATCACACAGATTAACACCTGACATAGACATAAAATTTGCAGGCCAGTCCATTCAAGAGGTAGAGAGTGTGAAATTTCTAGGTTTGTATATTGATCATAATTTAAATTGGAAAGTACATGTTTCTGACTTACTAAAGCGATTGGGAGCAGCCACATTTGCAATTCGTACAATTTCAGCTTTAGGTGATCTCCATATGAGGCAGCTAGTTTATTTTGCTTATTTTCACTCCTTATTGTCATATGGAATAATATTCTGGAGCAATTCTACCCATAGAGACAAAGTGTTCAGAGCCCAAAAGCGTGTAATAAGAATTATGTGTGGGGTTAGCAATAGAACTTCATGTAGAGAGCTGTTCAAGAAGTTAGGGATTTTAACATTAGCATCTGAGTATATATACACATTAATGTCCTTTGTAGTCAAAAATTATACTTTGTTTAAAACAAATAGTAAAATACACAATTATGGCACTAGAAGTAAAAATTATCTTCACAAGACCTACAAAAAGGGGTCCGATATTCAGGGATACATATCTTCAATATGCTCCCAACACATATTAAATGTCTAGTAGATGATAAGTATAAATTCAGGAAAAAATTGAAAGAATTTTTAATTGACAACTCCTTCTACTCTGTCGAAGAATTTATTTCTAAGTTATCTAAAAAATAACTGCCAGTATCTTGTGTAAATGTAGTTCACATATTTAATTTACCATGTATGCTATGACTGTACATCTCCTGGTGTATGTATTTAGTTTGTTACGTAATTGTTTACCGTACCATATATGTTATGACTGTACATCTTGTGGTGTATGTATTATTTTGTTATGGATTTTTTTTTAATGTACCATATATGCTATGACTGTACATCTTCTGGTGTATGTATTATTTTGTAATGGAAGTGTTTAATGTACCCTGTATATTATGACTGTACATCTAGTGGTGTACTTATTATTTTGTTATGCAACTGTTTATCTGTAAATTGACAAATTTCCACATCCCACAGAGCCAGTCTCCTATATTGGGATCAATGGAAAATGAATGTATTGTATTGTATTGTATCACTCCAGGTGAATGATGGGATGGTTCCTCACAATAGCCCATGGGCGCCTCCTGCCATATCCCGTATATCCCTTCCAAACTGTCACACTTTTGGATAGGTGCAATCCACCCTCTGCCACACACTTTTAGTGAATCGCGGAGTAATAATAATAATAATAATATGTGATACTCATCCCTAGAACCACTCTCCTTCTGTTTAAGGATTTCTCATCCATCAGTTTGGCTTCGCGCATTTTTCCTAAACTCTTACTGAACACAGGCAACCCTAGTTATGCTGAAACCCATGGCATGTAATAACTATATTTCAACACAAAAATGTGTATCCTTCCAGCGGACAGGGGCTCAACCATAGTGGTTAGGAATCACAATGACTAAATAGCTGAAGCCTGTCACCAGTTATCAGATACTTATTGCTGCTGACCTGTACTGCATCTCCACATTGGTGGACCAATACCTACAACCCATAGTTAGTCAGGTCTGCTCCCATATGTTGGACATATAACACTTCCCCTCTTTCTTGCTATAGTACCCATGCCTCTTGCTTCTTACTACATCCTGGTACTAATGATGTTACATGGGTGCATATCAACTTTCCTCAGTGCCACAAGTTCAGTATAATGGAACATTTCCTACATTAGTGCCCTTCCTAGACCCTCCAGAGCATGTCTTCCCTCACCATTCTGTCCCACATGATACTTAATAATAACAACAGTAACTTTCAATAGCAAAATCTGTCATCACTTCAGTGGCACAACCATGGGTACTCACATGTCTCCTTTTTATACAGACCTCTTTCTGGACCATGTGGAACAGATAATTTTATATTAAATTATTTTATAACCCACATGTGGCTGAGGTTTGTAGATAATGTTACTGTTATCTCCACATATCAGGTACACCTCTCTGAACAACATCAGTTACTATAATAAAATGAACTTTATGTGATTTTATTTTCACACTCAGGTCACTTTCTTGCATGTGGATGCACTGTTCTTTAATGGTTAAATCAGCTCGACAGTCCACATCAGGTCTGCAGTCCACATGCAACAGTATCTCCATTTTGACAGTTGCCATCCTTTGTAAGCACCTTAGAATTTTGGCAAATTCTAGTTTCCCTAGTAGTAAAAGATTCTATAGATCGATTGTAAAGTCACCGAAGTTGGACTTGGAAATTTCGAGGAGAGTAGTTATTAACTTTAAGTAATTTCCCTGTAACGTTTCCCACAGAAACAATTCGCTATAAAAATCATTTTAAAGTGTATTTATCCTATCGAGAAACATTTATTTTAAGAGATATTCTGCTTTGTTCAAGCTTTGAAACACGCGATCAGAAAAGTAAAATTCTAAGATTTGTAATATCTTTAAATCGAATAAAGCGATAGCTGAACTTTTATCACCAGCTATAGTCAGCATAGTTTCCAATATTTTGGCAGTAAAATTAAATAATTTGGCAAAGTTTAATTAGCGATTTTAATTAAGAGAAAATAATGAACTTTTTAATTAAAAGGAATATTAATTTGAAATTTATATCAGTAGACAGCCCTAATTAAGACGATCCTGAATATATAATGGTTTTAGTAAAAAGTTTTAGCATTTGTCTGGTAATTAAGTTTTTGAAGATAGATTGTCATTGATTGTTGCTGTAAAAATTCAAACGTTTGGGTTAATCCCCTACTTCAGAGGTTTGTATCACCACGCGGAAATTCAATAAAACTTTAAAACTAATCACTCTAAATTTCCCACTAAACTGCCACTGGACTTCTAGTAGATAAGTCTAGATATTGTCAAAGTTTAAACACTCTTAATAATCTGGATCGTCAAATACATTACACACACTTTTGATCTCGCGGAAGCGAAAAGATGTGATACAGCTGCTTACGTCACTGGTTTTGGTAATCGCTATATAAGGACCCCGCTGCCATCATGCTTTCTCTGTATCCTGGAAGCCTGATGCGAGTGAGCTTGCGCAAGTCTTGTGTCGGGGCGGGAGGAAATCTGTTGAAAGTTGGCGCTACAGAGTTGGCCATGTTGGTACTTTGGAGTGATAGCCTGCTAGAATAATGTCTGTTAGAAGTTTGAAATTCTGAAAAGGGGTTTTTGGTTTGGTAATTTCTCTTCACAATCTGCAATATTTTGGAAACGAATGTTCGATTTGCCTACTCAACTGTTTAATGCAAATTTTAGTAAATGTGACTCTGAAAATAAATTTGAAGATTTTTTTGAAGTGAACTGTTGTGATTTGGTATTTAGCTAAGAACCTTTTCTAGATTTGTGGTTTAGAAACAGATCTAGTGGCGACCTTAAAGCATTTAAGTTGAGTTTCTACTAGGCTACATGGTCAAATTAAAATTATTTTGTAAACTTTCCACAAACTTAGTTAAGTCACCAAGGCGATACTATAACCCTGGTGTCAGCTTTGGGTCTTACACCTTATTACACCAAAAGCTCCTTCCCTTACATTCTTGGTATTGGTGATAGTTGTATAAACTCTGATTGGTAGTCCATTATACACTACTCCAACAAAATCTCCCAGGTACTAACACCTCACAATTACGGATTAGATTTATTTCTTAAACAACCATCTAGTGCCACGTCACAACCTGCATGGCCCATAAGCAACCAAAATTCTCTAAAACTAACCACAGCTTAGTTCTAGTCACACAGTACAACACAGGCCTTGACTCTATCAATTGAATCCTACAGCAAGTCTATGATAATGTTCAATCTTGTCCTGAAATTGGATCCCTCCTCTCCAAAATTCTTGCATCCTGGAACATGCTCCAGCAGATTCCTATCCAAAGTCATCTCCTAGTCCACAAACACTGTCCTTCCATACAGCATACAATGTTACAAGATGTTGCAAGATATGATTCCAACAAGTTCGCCATCAACATCACCGAGGGAAGTTTTCTCCTAATAGAGCATGACACCTGAGAAACTTCCTACATAATATACCAGTTAACTTTTTACTTTTGTCCAGGTTCCTAATTAGGTCTGACCATCAATCAACTGAATAACCTCAGGCAGGCAGTATTTTTCCAACAACCAGACCACCCAGGATCAGGGCAACCTCTTGTGACAAAAATAACCTTAATTCGTCTTCTATGCTGTCAGATTGCTCCCATAGAGCAGCATCTCCTCTGACACTCAGACCAGCACAAGGTGGTCACTAAGCAACCGCCAGGCCTCACCTTGCCCGAAAATTTCTCTACCTCCTCAACTTATATTTGTACCACCCACTATCTCTATCTAACATGAATCACTCACCAGAGATTACAATTAATTTAATTTTTTCCTGTCTTAACACTCCTTTCTATATAATAACTTATTCCTTAAAAAATTTGGATAAGACAATAATCCACCATTACCACAGCTGGAGACAGGACAGAATCTAAACACTGACAGACACATACACACATTAAGTATTAAAAATTTTCAGGTTGTTATGGATAAATAGTCTTCCAGAACTACTAAAAAGTGTTTAATTCAAAGCCACTAATATTGAAAATAAAGAATATTAGCATAATCTTAATAAGAAAAGGACTTTCAAATCGAAATTAAACCCACATCGTAAAAATATATTGAAAATAAAGCCAAAATTATAAAATGTAAGGATTTTGACACATTTATTTCCACTGGTAGTACTATTGAAGACAATCATTTCAATAACAGGTTTATATAGGCTAAGAATTTTACTAAACGAGATAGAGCCATTTGAAAGCCTATTTCACCATGTGGTAGACAACTTGAGCTGACAATAGAAATCACATTAAACAATGGCAAGCTAGTTATTTAAATATAAAACCCAAATTTAACTAAGACAATAGATAGTCAGCATCGAGAAACACATTCCGACAAATATTTGGAGTCATAAGTAAATTTTAAGTATGTATTTAGAGGGATAAGAAAATATATTTTTTTAATATATTTTTAAATAATATTTAGGATAATATATTGTAAGGTACCCTCTAGTTCGCCAGAAGCATTCCCACTAGCCATACCCAGCAGTAAAATATTCTAGAGATCGATTTTGAAATCACTTATGTTGGATTTAGAAATTTCATGAAAGGTAGCTGTCAACTTGAATGGATTTTCCTGCATTCATTTCCACAGTGAAAACTAGTCATTTGAATCATTTTAAAGTGTATTCATTATATTGAGAAAAATTTATTTTAAGATAAAATTCAGTTTGTTCACATTTTGAAACACGCGATTAGGAAAGTAAAAATTTAAGATTTGAAATAGCTATGGATTGGGTAAAGTCACAGATGATCTTTTATCACCAGCTATAGTCAGCACTGTTCCGAATATTTTGATAGTAAAATTAACTAATTTGGCAAAGTTTAATTGATGGTTTTAATTAAGAGAAAAAATTAACTTTTTAACTAAAAGGAATACAGTTTATATCAGGAGCCTAAATTGAGACGATTGCAAATATATAATGGTTTTGGTAAAAAGTTTAAGCATTTGTTAGACAATTAAGATTTTAAAGATAGATTGTTGTTAATTGTTGTTGGAATCCGTAAAACTGTGCCTAACCGGTGATGTAAGAGACTTCAAGTTTAATCTTATAGAAACTCCTTTGAATGCTAAATAAAACTAAAACAGATCTCTCAGAGATTTTCAAGGAAGTAACTTCGCGTCAGCTAGCATAGCAAACCACTCTACGCAGTAGTTATGGCACATGACAACATGCCGTAATAGTTGTATTCACTGAAGTTTGGGGGACTTCGTGAGTTTGTCTTCTCGTATGAATGTGCTTAACCTTTAATTCTTCTAAGGAACTGTCGTCTGTTGTCTTATCCGCAAATTAGGTACCGACAATGTACAAGTGAACATTCTCAAGACATAAATATTGTGTTACTCTAAAACTGTGTCAAGTGAACTTATTTCTTTTTACCCTTCACATTTGGGGTTTATAATACGAATACGTGGCGGCCGATTTATTAAATAATAAAGGTATCAGAAGGCTACACATGGTCAAGAACTTAACTGTTCATAGTTTAGGCAAAAGTTTTATCACCCCCATCAACATTTTTGGGCCTATCAATATGCTCAGCGGGAAAAAATTATATAATAAGAATATAATAACAGTTTAACGAGAAATTTGAGACTTAAGGGTCAAAAATGGAATCTTCACATTAGGATTTGTGGATTGTATAATAACGTACGTCATGAGTATTATGTCACAATTGACACACATTAAATTAAAGTGAAAAGGAAGGATTTTCAAGAGAAAGATAGCTACTGCAAGTTAAGAAAATATAATTCTAAGAAAACTGAGAAAATTTCCTTACAAGTTATAACACATAAGTGAGATATTAATTTTTTCAAGATGAAGGGCACGTCAAGCCTGAGGAAAGAACATTAAAGTCAAAATGCAAGATGAGAAAACTTGATATTTCATCATAATTATAATAACTACAAAGTTGAAACAAATGTCAATCAAAGGAAGGAATTAAAAGGAATCCCAAGAGATAAAAATCTTTGTGAGGAACTAAATACTCCAAAAGATAAACACAAATAACTAAAATGAAAATTCTAAAATTAACAGTGACTAAATTTGAACAAATTTTATAATAACATAAAATATTCAGCACAAAATTATCTATAAAATGATGAAGTTTCATAAAGATTGAGATAAAAATAGCAAACTACAAAATCCTTTCCCACAACTTAAGTCTTTGTAGACCCAGTAAACTATGCCTCACTAGTTTGAAACAGGACATTCTGTGTTGCTCGGTTCTGTGGTTTGAGAAGTCGGACTCATATTGTTTCTAACTTGTAGAAAGGTAACTTATATATTGTGAGCCTCAAACACCGTTTATGGACTGCAAAAATATTTTGATGAAAGGGAACATTGAAATTTTATCATATGAAAGAATGTTCAGTAATACAACTTTGGCTAACTATGTGCTGACTAGTAAAACCTTCAAAGTTCAAAACAGTTCCTGTAAACTCAGTCTAAATGGGATTGTAATTTAGTTCAATGTTGCAACAATTAGTGCTTTTATATGACTTGAAGGATAACCTGCAGTATTCTGATGTGTTTCTGAAGTCCAATCTATCATTTAACTATTGCTTCAAAAATGAACCGAATGTGGTGGGTGAGTGGTAACATTCTGGTCTTACATTTGGGAGGATGTGGGTTTGAATCCTTGACCGGGCATCCATATTTGGGTTTTCCATTGTTTCCCCTAATAAACATGTGATCTGATACCACCCCAACTTCAGAATATTAAAAGAATATGTTGTCTGTTTAGAACAGTGAATTTCAGTAACTAGTTTTTAAATATTTCTTGTTACATCTATCAAATATAAATGAATAAAAAGCAACTAATAATTAATATGGAGATTCAAACAAAATGAATACTTTTCTTCATGGTTAGTTAAAAATTTAAAATATTACAGAATCATAATAGCTTCTGTTGTTGTTGTTGTTGTTTTAGGGTGCATTGACATCGAGATCATTAGAGCAATAGCTTCTTATAATATCGACAACTATTGACAAATAGTGACAACATTTCTGACCATTGTTAACCAGTCAACAAAGGCCAGGCATCTGATATTAGTGTTTCAGATACAATGACCAAACTATCCTATTAGTACTGAGTAAGTCATTAATTACATAATGAAAAATTAACCATACATGGAATTATAATGTACAGACAGAAAACAACCTACTTGTCCTCAACCAACTCTTGGTCCATAAGCACGGGGTCCCCCAGCCTGCAAGACAGCCTCAAGGTTCATTTCCTTGCAACAGATCCCGTTGCAAATTATGCAGTATGCACCCGCCTGCCACCACCTTTACCAACCCCGTAACTGGGGAAAGCTTTCCCATCACAGGATTTGCCACTTGTACATCCTCCCACCTCATATACCAACTCACTTGTAACCATTGCCCAGTCTCCTACATTGGACTCGCAACAAATCCACTGGCCATCAGAATGAATGGACGCCGACAATCAGTACACACCAAGAACCCTGACCACCCTGTATCTCATCATGCCACTATACATGGCACCAACAATTTTAACACCTGCTTCTCGGTCCGCGCCATCAGCATCCTCTCAGATAAAAGCAGTATTTCAGAACTTAGAAGGTGGGAACTGGGCTATCAGTACCAACTGGGGACCAGACAATCTCCAGGTCTAAATTTAAGATAGCACCAATTTTCCTCCCACCCATCCCCCTCACTTCCACCTTCCCTCACAGAACCACCGCTCACCAGAGCCTATCTTTATAGATTGTGATTTCGAATTTTAGTTTTAGTTTCAACTAAAATTTCCCCCCCCCCCCCCCCCCCACTTGTGTCCATTACTTGATTAACTGAGGTATACTACCCTTCCGCGTCAGGACCTTGTACAGTTTTGCTTTATACTTGCCATTCATCACCGTTTTCCAGCCTGTACTCTTCTACCCCTCACTTCCTGCCATGATGTATTTCCCCCACCATGAGCCACCGAAATTGTGGCTCACGCAGTTGGCTGCCGGCAGCGCTTGCGTGCAGCCATCTCACTTCTACTGAGGAAGAGCCATGCTCGAAAATTTTATTCTTTGTGTGTTCGTGTTTTTTTCGTGTACCAACGCCGCTGGAATCCCCTTCTTTGGTAAGCGGTGGTTTTTTATCCTATCCAATGTTCAATAATCATAATGAGTTATAAATCCACATAAAATTTTATAATAATAATAACAAATTGAGCTCCAGAATAAGACTCACTCAAGAAATTTATAAAAATGAAATAATGTTTAATATTAGGAGACTTTAATGCAAGAACACGAAGAATAGTTATTAGCAATTCAATATAAATAATAAGAATCTTGAGTTTAGTTATTAAGTAGTGATATTAAAATAATAATAGTAAACTTTGCTTTAAATCAACTTTCAAAATATTAATACTTTAACATACACCTATAAGAAAAAACAGAATGAAAATATTCAATTAGGATAGTGCAACAACTTACATGAAATGCAGTACTGGAATCAGAAAGACAATCCATTATAATCAGCAGGAAAATGCTTAAGGCAATAAAACTAAGGAAGACATGGAAATAAGACCCAACTCTTACCACAGATGATGGCAACTGAGAATGATGAACACAAAAAGACAAAAATAAGAGACACAATATTTCGATGGCCAGCCTTATTCTTGCCAGAATATTGCTGAAATATTGAATCTCTTGTGTTTGTGTTTTTGTGTTCGTCATTCCCAGCTGCCATCATCTGTGGTAAGTGTTGGGTGTTATTTCATTATGTTGTATATATATAGAATGATTAATATTTAAGAGGTAGTGCAAATTTAATTTTCTCTGGAATTCTTATTCTTTTTTTAATTAAAATTGTTGTTACTATCATTAGTTAAGATTTTTTTTTTAAGAATGTAGTTTATTTACATTTGTTAGCAGTGTTTATAAAATACCTCTTAACATTAATTCAATCTTTATTTTAGCAATGTTTTATAATAGATACAAGAACACATTTTCTGCTATGGAAACTCTCTAATTCCACTAGAAAAATAATAATATATCAGTGATAAATATACTGCAGATTTAATTAACTTACAGCATCTTTTACACTTGTTGGAGTTTGTTCCATTACTTCTTCCAAATCAATTCCTTTAGCACTTCCTTTCTCCTCTACTGCTTTCATTTTATTCAAGGCACATTCTATCTGCTCACGCAGCTCTATCTCCTTTTGAAGTTCAGCTTTTACTGTTTCAAGTTCCTTTTTAAGAGCAATAATGTCATCATCACCCAATTTTTCATACTGTTCCTCAGTTAATTCAGTCGTTTCTTGGCCAGCTTCACCATGCGTAGAACCAGTGTCCTTCAAAATGCGAGATCCATACACAATTACAGAACAATCTGTTTGTTGCAATCTCTAAGGTTTTAAAAATTAATTATTCTGTTAATATCTTGTGTGTAAACTACATAAATAACTCAACTACACTGATGTGTGTGTATGTGACAAAAAAGAAAGGACACTATGGACACAGATAAATGTTATTAATGCTTTATAAAAGTTGTTATTACTATCATTAGTTGGGAATTTTATTGTAGGAATGTAGTTTATTTACATTTGTTAACAGTTTTTATCAACTACTTCTTAATATTAATTCAATTTTTATCTAAGCAATGTTTTATAATAGGTATAAGAACACATTTTTACCTATGGAAACTCTCTAATCCTACTAGATAAATAATAATATATCAGTGATAGATATACTCCAAATTTAATTAACTTACAGCATCTTTTATACTTGGAGTTTGTTCCATTACTTCTTCCACATCAGTTCCTTTAGCACCTCCTTCCTCTTCTACTACTTTCATTTTATTCAAGGCACATTCTAACTGCTCACGCAGCTCTATCTCCTTTTGAAGTTCAGCCTTTACTGTTTCAAGTTCTTTTTTAAGAGCAATAGTGTCATCATCACCCAATTTTTCATACTGTTCCTCAGTTAATTCAGTAGTTTCTTGGCCAGCTTCACCATGTGTAGAACCAGTGTCCTTCAAAATTCAAAACCCATACACAATTACAGAACAATCTGTTTGTTGCAATCTCTAAAATTTTAAACGTTAATCATGTTTTGTATTTAAACTACACAAATAGCTCAACAACATTGATGTGTCTGGATGTGATGAAAAAGAGAGGACACTGGACACAAACATTATTAATGCTTTATACACTAAAAAGTGCAGTCCTAAATCATGATCACATAAAATACACAAACACACAAAATTGTTGACCCTAAATCTAAGATTGCAATGATTAGTCATTTTATTGTGAAAAAGATTTAATCTCAAGAACAGACTTTGCCATTAACATGGCTAATTGTTGTGGTATATTTTCTTATTTTGCTCATGTATGCAGTTTTGGATATGAGAACAACAGAGAAATATTCTTATGAATACTAGATGGTTCAGTAAACCAATAGCCAAAATTGAAGGGGATTACAGGTGTAATTACAAAATTGAATGTATTATAGGAGAGGTATTACAGGAAAAGCCACAGAAAATTTTAGTAGGGCACAAGTGCGGTATAACTGAAATGAGAACAGTTCAAGGAGATAATAAGAATTGTGTCAGAAATGTCTATTCCAAAACAGAAAACACACAAAAGTATGGAACCTACATACTCTAATAAGGATAGGAGGAAGCTAAAGTAATTGGTGAGTAGAGAATACAACAGAGTAAAGAGATAGTAACCCTGCAGTGAACAGTTCAAAACAACTATATAAGCAAAAAGTGAACCTAATAATAAGTTTATGAAAAATATCATAGATACATTGTGACTACTGAATAATCCAGCTAGAAACGTTTTTAGCAGTGTTAGAAAACTGAGGGGAAGCGAATGTGTTCAGAAAATTGTAGATAAGGATGGAGATTAAGCACAGATATTAACCCTTTGACTGCTATTGACGAGTTTACTCGTCATGCTGCCTGCTGCCCCCGTGTGCTAATGATGAGTTTAGTCGCAGCCGCCGGTTTTCCCCTGAGCGCTGTTGATGAGTTAAGTCACACCCGTCTGCTGCTACCTGAGTGCTGATGATGTATATATACGCGCCGTTACATGAGTCGTACAGCGGACTTCACGCCCCATTTCTCAATAGCTTTTCGCAGTTCTGGTCGCTAGCTTATCGTCCGAATATTTGCCTGTTGGGAGCCTAGGCTTCGTTCTACAGTTCACTGTTCAACGGAAATTACATCAGTGTTCTTTGTGTCCTGTATTTTATAAAGAAAATGGCAAGACGTCGTTGGTGCATTGTGGAAGAAATCATGGAGATTCTTACGAGGAGTGACACTGAGGATGAACTACTTGATTTTGATGGAAGTGATAACTTTTCCACAGAATCACAATGCTGAAGTCATAAACCATACTCATCAGCAGGGGTGACAATGCAGTCTCATGTTTCAACAAGAGATATTAGTTGTTCTGAATCTGAAGAATCAGAAGGTGATTAGGAAACGCCTATGAAGAAATTACGTCTTGGCAATAAATCTGACTGGAAAGAAAATTATTTTTGTCCAGTTAGCCACGCATTTGATGATATGCTATCGGGACATGTGTTTCAAATAGGGAATGTGCCAAGTATTCTGTCAGTTTTCATGTTATTTTTTACAGAAGAACTGATGAAATAGATAGCTGATGAAAAGAATCGGTTTTATATAACCACTATGGAGAATACTCCAGAATCACTGCTTTCTCGAATATCAAAGTGGAAAGATACTGGATGTGATGAAATGTATTGTTTCATAGCTATTTGTTTTCTGATGCCTCGCGTGAAAAAAAAACCTGAAAATTAGCGAATATTGGGCCAGAGATATTCTTCTAAATATTCTAATGTTTAGTAAACTTATGTCCAGATAGTGCTTTTTTTTACTCTGGTGAAGTTTCATAAGATTTCGCCGGAACCACCACCCCTATTTCACCTCACATAATTAATGTACAGACACTTCACAGCTTTGAAATGTTGAAAAATCTGTTGAGTACTTATGTGGAACAAATTTCATCAAAGAAACAAAACTACATATAATCGGGTAATTACAAAGCACAGCAAACATTCAGTCAACATCGAGATATTTTGGGAATTTAAATCTACAAAGATATTCCGCAAGTCAAATTTCAGTATGTGGAGGAGGCTGCTTGTACAATTATCATTTTCAGGTGTCTCTTTATATTTGCGAATAGCGTGAGGAAAAATCGGATGCCTTTAACTCTCTGTATGAGTTTGAATATCTCTAATTTTACAGTCGTGGTCTGAATGCAGTAAGTGTGGAAGTAAAATATTTCAAGCATCTTCTTTGAATCTATGCTCTTTAAATTTCAACAAAAGCACTCTAATAGAGTAAGGAACCTATAGAAAATTGCAGTTCTTATAAACGGATATGGAAGAAAGAATAGCAAACTATTGAGGAAAATTTAAGAATCACTACGCTTTCAACAAATGCTGCAAAAATCAAGTAAAAACCACAAGCAAGATATAATTATTAGTAACGAAAAATAGGGTCAATGATTCAGTTTGATTCTGCAGTAATTTATTTGCAGAGAAACTATGTAGTGAAAGCATTTATTGTGTATCAGCCATGAGAGTTCACAGTGTTTCGCCAGGAAAATTCAGCACTGAGCGGGTGGGGCAGTGGGGGCCGATCCGTCTCCAGGAATAATCACTTAGCACAGGTAGCAGGCCTCAGCGCGGCAGGTAGACAATCCATAAACTACACAAATAGCCCAATATAATTGATGTTTGGAAATGTGATGAAAAAGAGAGGACTCTATAGACAGAGACAAACATTAATGCTTTATACATTAAAAAGTGAAGTGAGATCATTAGAGACTACTGTTCAGGAATGGATATTTAGAATAAATAATAAAATTTTAGAAAAGTTGTCTTTTTACATGAAATTTATTTAAAAAAAAGAGAAACTGCATTTTACACTACTGATGATAAGAGATTTTTGTCTGTCTGCCTCTCTGCACATCATTTAAAAACTAAAAGAAGGATTTTAATGAAACTGCATATGGTGGTAGGTTATGTCATCAGTCAAGTTACAGAATCAATTTAATCTAGTTAGTTCTGTACAGGGAACTCCGCTATGCCGGTGACAAGCCCGGGGTCCCATTTTCATAGAAATGGGGAAGGAGGAGTCAGAGGAGTAACACCTCGTAAAAAAAACCTTGGGTCAACTGGCTCTGGTTGATATCACGAGGTGAGGGCACCTTGCCAGGGTAACGGTGAAGACCTCAGCGGCAGCGACAATGGGGAAGGAGACCTCCAGAACGGTGGAGCTGGTAGAAGAGGCGGCCTAGTACCCAAGGCACTAATGTGGGCACAACTTGCTGCCTTGCAAGATTGGTAGGGGACTACCTAGGGCTAAGGGAGTTAACCCTAACAGAAAATCCTCTTTAGCGTTAGGCCTAGCAAGCCAGGAAAAATAGTAATTGAAAATACCTTTCAAAACCAAAAAGAGCCTCGGAATGAATATTACAGACTGCCTTTATGGGACCTGATGATAAGCACAGTTACACAGAAAGGTAAAATACCATTAGAAAGAACAAAAACAGAATTGGAACACTAAACATCATGGCACTTGTAAGGAGCCCAGCTGATTCCCGGGGGTGGATATCAGCTGTGTGCACCTCAACTAGCCATGATAAAAAAATATTTAAGGTTCTTAAAATAGTTTGTTGACCGTGTATTGCCTATGGAAACTGCTAACTGGTATTAAATATGGTCGCCACCTGTTCGTTTATACCCCCAAACAGGAAGGGTGTACTGTAAAATGAATGTCGGTTTTGAAAGTTTCACAAGTTCACATATATTCTGAAATGTCACTGAATTACAATTATGCAGTTAGCAAGGCATCGGAATATCATTACACGAGAGATTGCAAGTAGAGAAGCATAACCAGAACCGATAATTCCCCCGAAAATTAAAGTAACAAATCAACTCATGGTTTCTAGAATTTTTCTAAGTCCGAATATGGCCGCCATCCTCACGATGCGCGCGCATCCTGCCCGCGTGCGACAACTTGTTGCTAGCTCGCCCGGAGCCCGCGCACTCTTCAGAATGACCCACGACCGCGACTGACTGTTTCCAACGACTGACTTACCCCCTCCCTCACCCGGGCTTATATAGGAGTGTATCAAGGACGCTACACTCCGGCGGTGTTCTGCCGCGGTCTAAAATATTCCCTCGAGTTTATTTTTATAACTTTCTTCACAGGTGGTTAGTTTAAAATCTAAAGTATTTACGAGTTATGGGAGTTTATGTGTCGCATGTTGGATGGCAAAATTTTAATTTATTCTTAACTTTTATTTTTAATGTGACGTCACGGCAAAATTCAAATAATCCCCTGATTGCGACATGTTCAGAAAATTTAGGGATTTACAAACGGCATAAGTTATAAACATGAAACTATAATCAAAGTGTTGTCCCGGATTTTAACCGCTCAAAAGTGTAAATTTTATTCAAATCGGTTAGGAATTGATGAAGTTATCACTAAAAACAGAAATTTCACACCTTCGCCATTGTATTGCATATATATTTCTATGTATAACTCTGAAGGTATGAGATTTATCAAACCGGAAAAATTACTAAAATGTAGCCTGTATCAAATTATGTGTTTTGAAAGTTGTCCCATCTTCGTGGGTGTGATATCTTAGTCACAATAAAATATTCTATTTAGACCATGTGGTCTGTTGTTGTGTGGTTTTTGAAAATTCTCTAACATCTGTTCTATTGCGTTAAATGACGTGAAATTAAAGTATGTGAAACTAAAAGAGTTGGTCTTTAAGGAAAACTACTTTTTATCTCGAAATCTTGGTAGGCTTTTGAATAAGAAAATGGTAAAGTTGAGTGACCTATTTTGTGTGTTCGAATAACCATTTAAGCTCTTGAAACAGTTGGAAACTACGAGATTTAGATGAATTTAATTCTCTTTCGGACTGTTTTAATTTATTATTTACTTTAATTTGTGTGAAAGTGTTTAAAATTAGTATAAAAGCATATTTTGGCTACGGTGCCTCTGGCAAGTTATTTCGAAATTGGATTAGTAAAATGTCTTTTAATTGTTATAGAAAATTAATTACGTGTATCTACTAGCTTTTACCTGTTCTTATCGCTTTCAAAATGGTTTAAAAGTGTTGGAATTAATGCTGAAAGGTTTGATTATTTACGTCTGTATACCGGCTTCCTAGTTTTACTGATTTTTCATATTTCTCCGGGTTTAAACTACTTGGAACCTATTAAAACTAAAAGTGACGATTATTTAATGCATTTTCGCCAACATTTTAACTCCTGAAATTACTTTATGGAAACTGCATATGCAAATGAGTTATCAATTTCCCCCAAAACTACTTCATGTTATTATTAAGTGGTTAGAAACTATCAGAAACTTATCAGCTATTCTTCTAAACTGTCTCAGGCATTATTACATTTACTTTTGGAGCTTTTAAATGGTCGAATTACATCACAATCTGTTATTGTCAATCTTATTTATTTCTTTAAAATCTCTTCGGAACTATATTTTACTATGAAGTTACTGTTATTGTAGGTTTAGGCCTGGCTTTTATTAGCTTCTCACAGTCTTTACTGTATTAAAATCTATTCAGAAATACCTAAATCTGGTATATGGCAAAATTTAATGGTCAGATTTGCTTTATAGTGAAATTACTTATTTCCCTCTGGAATAATGTTTAGTAGTTATGATAAAAGTTTGCTTAGGTACTATATTTACTGTTATTTAACATTTACTTCCTTGAAATCTGTTCAGAATATCTCCCTGACCAATATTAGGATCTGATAGTGAAAGTTTACTTTTGTATGGAATAATCTATTTTCTGCTAGAATATCATTGATTTATTGCAATGTAAGGTTTATTTATGTGCTTTTCTATCTGTTATTTATCTCTTGTTGCTTTAAAATGGTTTGTTTAGTTATTTTTTTTTTTTAGCATCGGTATCTGTATGGTGAACTAAGCTTCCCTTTTCCTAACCTCTTCGATAGTAGGTGCTTACACACTGACAGCTAAGTGTGAAGAACTTGTGGACATCATGGAAAGAAGGAAGATAGAAATCTTAGGACTGAGTGAAACAAAGTGGAAAGGGAGGGGATTGAAATTGCTGAGGAGAGGGTACAAGCTGTATTGGCACGGTAACCAGAAAGAATCCCAAAATGGGGTAGCATTTATCATCAGTAACAACGTTGATGCAGTAACAGACATAGAATATGTTAGTGATAGAATAATTAAGTTAAACCAAAAAACTAAGAAAAACACCCTGTAATACAGGTGTATGCTCCTCAAGCTGGTTGTTCACAGGAAGAGAAAGAAAATTTCCTCGCAGATCTTGAGGAACACATTGAGGAAGATAACATTATTATCATGGGGGATTTTAATGCCCAAGTTGGCATGGATAGAACTGGATATGAAAATGTGATAGGACCATTTGGCTTTGGAAATAGGAACACAGAAGGGAAGACTTCCTAGATTTTTGTCTGAGGATCAGCCTCATCATAAAAAATACATACTTTAGGAAACAGGCTAGCCACAAAGTCACTAGACATAGTTGGAATGGACAATGGAAGTCTCTCATGGACTATATAGTCTCTTGTCGAGAAGCAGGGGCCTGCATCACAGATGTGAAAGTATTACCTGGAGAAAATGTAAGCAGCGACCATCGTCTGTTAATTGCTAAACTG
The DNA here is from genome assembly GCA_031002005.1 of Vandiemenella viatica. Taxonomy (NCBI): domain Eukaryota; kingdom Metazoa; phylum Arthropoda; class Insecta; order Orthoptera; family Morabidae; genus Vandiemenella; species Vandiemenella viatica. The sequence continues at coordinate 136,433,781 of JARYHS010013631.1, read as the reverse complement.
AGAAATGTTGGAGTAGAGAAACTAAAAACAAGGAAGAAGCCTAAGATAAAAATTTGGGAACTGAAGAATTCAGAAAAACAGGCACAGTGTCAGAAGAGAATATGTGATCTCATACCCAAAAGTGAAATAGGATCGGCAGACGAAGAATGGAAAATCTTTCAAGAGGCCCTTGTAAACACAGCAGCCGAAGTAGCTGGCAAAAGTAGTTCGAGAGTGAAAGATAAAGTAACACCCTGGTGGAATACCACTGTCAAAAATGCTATAAAAGAAAGAAACATGGTCAAAAGACAAAGGGACCAAGAAAACCAGAAGGATCGAGGAAGAAGCGAAGATAAACTAAGGGAACTAGACCAGTCTTACAGGGAACTGAAACTAAAAGTCAAGAAAATCATAAAAGAAGAAAAGGAAAAGAGCTGGGTAGGATTTACATAGAAAATAAAGGAGGATAGCCTGAGCAATAAGAAACTGTTGTACAATATGGTAAAATCCAAAAGGAACACATTTGAACCTATCAAGGACCTGGAAAAAGAAGATAGAACAATTATCTGGAAAGGAGATGAAGTAAGGGAAGAGATGAGGAAATATCTTGACCATCTGTACAATGGAAATGGAGCAACAAGCAAAGAAAAGAGCAGTCCAGGAACAGAAGACCAAGGTGGAGATATAGAATCCCCTCTGAAATGGTCAGAAGTTTAAAAAAAAAAACCTGAAAAGCATGACTAAAGGAAAATCATGAGGCCTAGATGAAGTAAATGCAGATATGATCAAAGCAGCTGGAATCTATGGACTTCACTAGGTATATTGAGTAATGAACACTATCTGGAAAGAAGGAAAAGTTCCCTCTGATTGGACAAAGGGAATCATAGTGCCAATATTTAAAAAGGGTAGCCAAAGAACAATTACAGAGGAATAATTCTTCTATCCCATGGACTCAAGCTAATGGAGAAAATTAATGAAGGCAGGCTGAGGAAAGTCATCGAACCACAACTTGAAGAAGAGCAGTATGGATTTAGACCTAACAGATCTCATCTTCACTACTCGTATGATCATGGAAAAACATTGGAACGAGGGAAAGAGATCAGGGGCGGCCCTAGGGCGGTGCGAGTGGTGCGACCGCACCGGGCGCAGTCATATCGGGGGCGCCAAAACTGCAGCGATAGATCGTGTACGCGAAAAATAAATTATGAAATAACCCAGCTTGCTGTTCACATATTATTTTAACACACTTCATCCAGAAGAGTTTATAAAAGTTAGAGTTTCAGCTTCATGCATAGTCGTTTGTTATCATAGAATAGAGTCAATTCAGGTTGCTACTCGAGTCAGTTCGAGTTACTCGAATCATGAAAATCACAACTCGTTCCAAAATTGGCACCCTCCATTGCCGCGTCGCGCCTTCCGCACCTGTTTCCTGCCTTTTCGGCTGTGGTCTTGAAGTTCATGTATGCGGGTACCTTGTATATGGGACTGAGCGTGGCGGTGTAACGGTTAACGTTCTCGCCTCGCATTTGGGAGGACGGCGGTTCGAATCCCCGTCCGGGCATCCAGATTTGGGTTTTCCATGGTTTCCCAAATCACTCCAGGCAAATGCCGGGATGCTTCCTTCAAATGGCCATGGCCGAATTCCTTCCCATTCCTTGCCCCCATCCTTTCCCGTCTCTAAAGACCTCGCTGTTGAGAGACGTAAAGCAGTTAAAAAAAAAAAAGTGCATGGAGCGAGATTCAACCTATTTTTCTCTTTCTACCATATTAAATCGTCGGTGATTACAATTATCGTTGGTTTCGTAAATATTTACAAAGCTTATCTGTCTTTACAGACATGTCGCTAAACTAAAAAAAAAAAAAAAAAAAAAACTGTATGGCGCACAATATTTAAAAAGAAATTAAAACCAAGACGAACCTGAGATGGCTTCAAAATTGCCAGCAATTTTTTTTAGAAGTCATCTGAATCGTCGTCACCAGAACTAGTTCAACACGAGACTGAAGAAAACTTTTAATGGACATTATTCAGACGAGGCTCATGATAAAGAGCAGCATGTGCGAGAAGAATTATGTATGGCTGGAACGTCGTCTGTTGTTCAAAAGATTACAAATGGATATACATACCACCACCAGAGTACACATTATGACGATATTTTTTTTTTTAATTGTCACTCATTGACTCTGCTGGCAGAGATGAAATAATTATTCGAGCATAGAAAAAATCCACGAAATAAGAAAATCATGGAAGTCATTTTTCAAATACGCATTTTCAAAGAATAACACCAGATCGAGAAACTTCTAAAAGTAGATAGCTTATTTATTCTAACTCTGCAGATAAAGTATATGTTTATATGTTTTCATTCAAAAGAAGGTCTCATTTTTGGTTGGGAAAAGAAGGAATCGATGCCTGGAGTTACTTATCAGAGCGTCTCAAAACTAACGAAACTTCCTCAGATTACAATCACACCATGCTCAGTTTGACAGAAGCGTTGATTTCATTAAATAACTTCAGTGTACTAGACAAGCCTTTGTAAATACAGACTGAAGACGAAAAATCGCAGTGGGTTGCTATTCTCTAATGCAGGGGTGGCCAACCCAAATGATCTTGCAGGCCACTTTGGAAATGTGTCATAACATAACTCCGCGGGCTGCATATAAAATTATATATTTGCAAATATTATTTTAAAATCAAAGTTAATTTTTTCTCATGATTTCGACAGATAGTTTTTTAATATATGGATGCACAAATAATGATTTTTTTAAGACACTGATTTTTACATTACAAAATTATAAAATAAATATATCTTGTAAAATTGTGATGAATCTCGCGGGTCGCAAAATATGTTCGAGGCGGGCCGCATGCGACTCGTGGTTTGGCCACCCCTGTTTAATGAATAATGTCTTGTTCAGAGGAAGCTTTGGATCTGAAATACTAAATACTTCTAATGATGGAAACTTCCTGGGTATATTGCAACTGCTAGGAAAATATGATCCTGTGATGATGGAGCATCTCCGCCGTATTACTAATAATGAGACTAATGTACCTACTCAAAACGAATGAAGTTCGTAATAAAATTTTGACTATGGTTTGGTCATCTAAATATTTTTCCATCATACTGAACTGAACTGCTGATGTAAGTCATGTCGAACAATTATCTTTGACATTAATTTTGTTAACACAAAAGAGGACGAAGTCTAAATATGACAGTATTTCGCTGTACTTACAATCCGGAAAGTGGCTCTATGGGACTGGAAACTGGACTCGCTGCCCTTTTTTATCATTGATACTCTGCAATAATTCGATTTGGATATAACCGATTGTCGAGGCCAAAGATATGACAATGGATCTAATAAGGGAGGAGGAAACAAATCTGTCCAAAGCAAAATTCCGAACCAGTATCTTCGGCAATTTTTTAATCCATATAACTGCCATTAAATTTGGTAATACTCTCGATCAACAAAGCGATGGGAAGTGGTATTCAAGCACTTAGAAAGACTATCGCCAAAAAAATTGCTCATTTCAGGAATAGAGTTTCTAGGATCGCTACAATTCGTTATCACTACTCTTCAGTTCGTGACGACCTTCTGAAACGAATTATTCAGTTGCCTTGTCACTTAGCCAGATCATGAAGCAATTTGAGTTCATAATTACAGTGGTGACTTGGTATAATACATTGTTTCAAGTAAACATTGTAAGGCTATGCTGACTGAAGTGGATTTATGAAACTCTTCACAGTTGCTGAAAAACAGCTCGGAATTTGAGGAAGAGTACCGGCTCTTATTACAGACAGCTAGAGAAATTGATTCTCAGACTGGAACATTTCCTACTATTTATCCAGCCAGATGTCAAAGAAAGATTTTTTGAGTATGAATCGTAAATGAGATAGCAATATATCCAGAAGAATTGTTTACAATGAACGTGTTTTAACATATGATTGATACAATTGAGAATTTGAAGAACTTTCCAAGGGCGTAGCCAGGATTAACTTCATATTGGGGCAAAAATAATGAAAAAAACTTTTTCAAAATTGTTTATACTTGAGGAAAAAATACATGCATTGAACCTGTGTAAGCATTAGTCTGCGAGGGTTGTGGCAAAATGTTGGAAAAGTTTATTTTTCGGTACTAAAAGTGGGAATTTTTATTTTAATATATTTTCTATTTTATATATTTATTCGTTGAGGCCAACTAGGACCACGTTAAGCCTTTGTGCATTTGGCAGCGAGTTTCTTCTTCTTTTGGTCCCAGAACTCCTTCATTCGTTTTGAATGCGCCTGTTTGCGCTCCTCTGTCCATAGTGTACCGCGTCTTCTGTTGGAGTGTTCGTCTCGGCTTGTCCCACTTGTCATTAACTTCTTCCGAAACATATCTCTGTTTAAAGCATCTTCTGGTTCTAGCCCCATCAAATGGAGATCTTCTTTAATATTTACGAACCAGGGCATTACAGTTTTGGGTCTGGAATCAAATAAGTTAAAGATTTTTTTTGTTAGTCTGTTCTCCTCCATCCGTTTGAGGTGGCCATAGAATCGAGCCCGTCTTTTGCGGATTGTTTCAGTGATTTTCTCTATTTTGCTGTAGACTTCTTTGTTGGATTTCTTTTGATGGACGCCATTCTTAAAGTTGGAACCCAGAATTCCTCTAATAATTTTTCTCTCCTTTTTCTCCAGTTCTCCCAGAAGTCCTTTATCGGCATTCAGGAACAAGGTTTCAGCTGCATACAAAACTACTGGTTTCAAAACTGTTTCATAATGATGTATTTTAGTATTTTGTGAAAGACATTTTTTATTATAGACCTCTCGCGAAGTTTGGTAGGCTATTTCTAGTTTGCGAATCCTTTCCCGAATAGCTTCTTTGTCCAAACCATTTTTCATAATGATCTCACCAAGGTACTTAAATTTGTCCACTTGATTAATGTCCCCGTATTTGGTTTGAAGTTTTGGTGGAGCATCCTTGATGTTAGTCATTAATTTTGTTTTCTCAAAAGATATCTGTAAACCGGTTTGATCAGCAATTTCCTTCAGCAAATCAATTTGGATCCTAGCAGTTTCTAAGTCATCTGATACGATAGTGATGTCATCGGCAAAAGCCAGAGTGTCTATTGTGATCCCTTTAGATTTAGTTCCTATTCTTGATGGGCTGCAGTCAATTTCCTTTAATTTTGCTCGCCAGGTCCGAATGATCTTTTCGAGAACACAGTTAAAAAGTAGTGGAGACAGACCGTCACCTTGCCTGACTCCAGTTGTGACTTCAAAAGGATCTGACAGACATCCTAAAAACTTAACTTTTGATTTTGTGTTTGTCAGTGTGGATCTAATTATTGCCAATAATTTTAGGTCAACTCCAAATTCATTAAGGATGTTCAAAAGCACTTCCCGATCTATCGAGTCATAAGCTTTCTTAAAGTCCACAAAAACTGACACATATTGCTTTGATCTGAGCGTGTAGTATCTGATGATCGTCTTGAGGTTGTGGATCTGTTCCGCTGTAGAACGATTTTTTCTGAAGCCCCCTTGGTATTCACCTATTTGGTGCCCAACTTGGGATTCTAATCTCTCCAGGATGGCAAGTGAGAGAATTTTATATGTTACCGGAAGCAAGGAAATTCCTCTGTAGTTGTCAACAATCTTCCTACTGCCTTTTTTGTGCAACGGGTGGATTAAAGCCGTTTTCCAATCTTCGGGTACAATTTCCTCATCCCAAATTTCTTCTATTTGCTTTTGCAAGATTTCTATTGATTCTTCGGGTGCATATTTCCATAGTTCTGCAGTTATGGAGTCTTCTCCAGGTGCCTTATTGTTTTTAAGTCTAGCGATGTGGCGCTTGATTTCATTTTTGTCGGGTGGTAAGGATACCGGGTATCTGAATAAGGGTTCCTCTGTCTTAATAGGATTTACGGGCTTATCACAGTTAAGTAGACTTTCGAAATAGTCAGAAAGGATCCTACAGTTTTCTTCATTTGATGTGGCCAGTGTGCCATCTTTCCTTTGAAAGCACAGCGACGGCGGTTTGTATCCTGCGAGTTTTCTTTTGAATGTTTTGTAGTACTCTCTAATTTCGTTTTTCTTAAAATTCTGTTCTATGTTTACAATAAGAGATTTTTCATAACTACGTTTCTCGGCTCGGATCACTCTAGCTGCTTGGGCCCGTTGGGTTTTGTAGGTTTCCCAGTCGGTTTCTGATTTAGTTGAGTAGTATTTTTTCCATGATTGTAGTCTTTGTTTGAGTACAGATTCACAGTTGTCATTCCACCAGGCGTGTTTTTTCTTTCTTTTTATTTCTGCGAGTTCCTTTGCTGTCTCAATCAGGTGACTTTTTGTGTTGTTAAAGTTGCAATCAATGGGTCTGGCCTTCTCCTGAAACTCCTTGATTTTTTGCTTGAGTTTATCATTGTCGAAACGTATGATCTGTTTGGGTGTTTTCTTATTGTTTGCAGGAATGGGTTTGAACTTGATTATTGACATATAATGATCTGAGTCTACATTTATGCTCTTTTTTACTTTAACGTTCATAATCTCAGGGCTATTTTTCCTGGAGATAGCAACGTGATCTATTTGGAACTCTCCAATGGCTTGGACTGGAGATCGCCATGTTGTTTGCTTCCTTGGCAAATGACGAAAGTGTGTCGACATGACCTGCAGGCTATGATTTTCGCAGAGGGAGACTAATCTCTTACCATTTTGATTGGTTTTTTTGTGAGCGGGATAATATCCAATAATTTTCCGGTATTTCTTTTCTCGCCCAAGTTGTGCGTTGAAATCCCCCAAAAGAATTTTAACATGGTGCTTGGAAATCTTGGCTAGCTTTTCATCTAGTAGATCCCAAAATTTTTCCACTTCATCTGGATCTGATCTGTTTTTATCATTTGTGGGGGCATGTGCATTTATAAGTGTGTAGGTTTTGTTGGCGCACTTGATTGTTAATATAGATAGCCGATCATTTACTGGTTCAAAATTTTCAACTGATTCCAGGATTGTAGTTTTCACAGCAAAAGCTGTTCCAAGCATCAGAGACCCATTGAGAATCCTTTTCCGTGCTCGACTCTTGAAGAAACGATAACCTTCAGAATCGAAAATATCTTCATCTGGGTACCGTGTTTCTTGCAGTGCTATTACAGATATCTGGTTTTCATGGAGGGCTCTAGTTAGGGTTTTCATCTTACCAGTTTGGGTGAGTGAATTTATATTGAATGTTGCTAGAAATGTTTTGGATTTGGTTCTGAGTTTGCGACTGTTAGGGACATTCCAAGACGCTCCGACTCGTCTTTTGCATGATGTCGAGTCTCCCCCAGAATCCGAATGAGACTCTTGCGCCGCACCTTTCACGACGAGGGATTTATCCGAAGATTTACCCCCTGGGGTAATATTCTTTAGAAGTTTTGCCATCATGCATGTTTGGCTTAAATTTTTTTTTGATGTATGCACATCTGTGTTACAACTAGGGTTGTTAGCCCTAGAGGTTGCCTCATGGTGTTCTCTGGCTTCTTTTACTTTCCTCCTTCATCCGTCATATTTGTGTTTGGTCCGCGAGAGCTATTTTATTTCACTCAAGTCCGCCGGTACACCCGGTGAGGACCCCCCTATCCGCCACCTGGGACGCGCCACGTGGGAGTATCACCTCTCCCCCTGCTACGACAGCGTAGTAGGTTTTTATATATTTAAATTTTTTTTATTAAAAACTGTGAATTTGACGTCTAAGTGAAGTGAGCATTGTGTTCGCCACAGTAGCTTAAATTAGGGTTACCAGACGATCCCGTTTGCCGGGGACAGTCCCCGTATTTAGCTCTCTGTCCCTGGACATATTTCGTTCCCGCAATGTCCCCGGATTTTTAATGTTTTCCCCAGAAATTTTTTTGGGCAAGAATATAAAGAAATACTAGGTTACAATAAAATTAGACGGCTTTCTCTTGTACCAGGTATCAGAAGAATATGTGAAATCTATCCTGCTCTCAAATCATTCTTCCGGTCTGAAGATAAATGCCCAGTAATGCTCAAGAAGTGGTTTGATGATCCCTGCACCTTCTTGTGGATAAGATTTTCAAACTCAACTTTTCCCCTTTTTCAGGATACAATAATACAGGCAGAAGGCACTGATGTCACAGTAATTGAGTCTTCCATGATACTGAGTAATTTAGTGAAGTAGCTTACTTCAAGGACGGAAGAAAAGTTTATTCCTTAGTTTACCATTGAAGTTTTGTCGAAAATGAGGGCTGAGATAAACGCCTTCGAAACGTCCCTCAAGTGTGGCATCTTAACGTGGTTGGAAGCCCGAGAACTATTTATTTATATACAACGCTGTGAAAAACTTCAATCTTAAATGATAAATATGTTTCTTTTAGGTTACTCCAACCTTTAATCATATAACTTATAAAAGTTCAACGCTTCATTAGGACAAATGCCGAAAGCGTCCCCGGATTCGGAGAGAAAATTCTGGTAACCCTAGCTTAAATAAACATTTTCAAATATATAGTATTCCTTTTTAGTGTTGTTTCTCATTCATACCACTGCTATCTTATACTAATCTTTCCGAGGTTTGAGTTATTATCGTATATAAAGACTATCTTTTGTCTGTGGCTTTGCTCGAGTGAAGTATTCATATATTGTACATATTCGTATCCGAATCCCACAGGAACTGCTAATAGAGATAAAAGTAGATGGCCAATACATTATTCCAAATTTATTCTAAGTAGTTCAGTCGTTTCGACGTGAAATAGTAAAAACATGCAAACAAACAAACTTTTAAGATATTAATAAGATGTAAAAACTGTATGTTATCTTCAGTCCATCAATATAGACACCTTAATCACGAATAAGTGATTGCTCATTTGGGGCGCCACAATGAGATCTCGCACCACCTGAAAAACTTGCTAGGGCCGCCCCTGAAAGAGATGTCATATTTATTTTCTTAGATAATGAAAAGGCCTATGACAGCATACCTAGAGATAAATGTCTGACCAAACGGAAGGTACCAACAAATTTGATCACCAAAGTTAGAATGCTTTATGAGAGCTGCAAAAGGTGCATTTAAATTGGAGACTCCTATTCGGACTCGTTTGTGACTACGAAAGGTGTTCAGCAAGGTAGTGCATTATCACCGCTGTTGTTCATCATTGTAATGGACGAAATTATGAAGAGAGTAAAACAGCAACTCAACCCTGATGACTTTAAATCATTTGCATTTGCAGATGATGTTCTGATCTTGGGAAATACAGAAGAGGAAGTGCAACAGAAACTGGACATCTGGAATAAGCATTTTAAGGAATTTGGCCTTAAAATAACCTTCACAAAAACAGTGGTTATGGTTGTCAGCAGATAGAATATGAAGCCTGAAATCTATCTGGATGGCGAAACAATTGAATCAGGTGGATAATTTTCAGTACCTTGGCAGTAAAGTAACCTTTGACAGTCGATCCCAGAATGAAATTACCAATAGGGTACAAAAAGGAGCTCAGTTTTACCATAAAGTTAGACACCTTTTATGGGACAATCATGTACCAATTACAGCCAAAATGGCACTGTATAGTTCATTCTTCTTACCAATTACAACGTACAGCCTGGAAGTAGGTACCACTACCAACAGAGATGAAAACAGGACTCCAGGCGGCTGAGATGAAGTTCCTGAGATCAATCGTCCAGAAAAACAGAAGAGACAAGATCAGGAATGAAGTGATCCACAAACAGATCCCAGTCAGTGAAACCCTCCGAGAAAAAATTGCCAATGCAAGATTGCGATGGCTAGGACACATCAAGCGGATGGATCCTACAAGATCACCGAGGATATAGCTGGAAAAAGAATTGGAAGGTAAAAGACCAAGAGGCCGGCCCAGAAGGAGATGGAGTGATCTTGTGAAATTGGACGTACAGGATAAAGGTGTACAATGGTCCAAAATCCAAGAAGAGGAAACATAATTGGACAGGCAAAAGTGGAGAGCGCTCTTA
>JARYHS010013631.1:136017177-136422867 GCA_031002005.1 Vandiemenella viatica | reverse complement strand
AGCTGGAAAAAGAATTGGAAGGTAAAAGACCAGCCCAGAAGGAGATGGAGTGATCTTGTGAAATTGGACGTACAGGATAAAGGTGTACAATGGTCCAAAATCCAAGAAGAGGAAACATAATTGGACAGGCAAAAGTGGAGAGCGCTCTTACACTGCACCCGGGAAACTGGAGACGGAAGAAGATGATGATGATGAGTTCTGTACAGGGATGGAACCAGGGCCTTGAGTTGATTTTGGTCTCCAAAATTATAACAAGGGGGTGGACCTTAAGGTCCCTAGCCCCCTCCCCCCCCCCCCCCCCCCCCCCCGGATCTGTCCCTGGTTCTGCATAATACAGTGTCCACATCCAAAAATTTTGAATGTTTGTCTGCCTATCTAGGCTTCAAGTAAAAATTAATTAAATGGATTTATATAAAATTGAATACAGTGATAGCTAAAGTAAGATAAGTAGGATACTTTATATTTAGATTAGCAACATAGTTTCTGATGATACAGGAACTAAAATGGTAAATTTATAATTTTATATGTCTATTGGAGGCATAGTTCATTGCCAATGAAAATGAAAATCAAACAAACCACGTCAACATGACTGATCATATTTCACAGGCAGAGGTCCATTCAATTTACTCCTTAAATGGCAGTCACTCACTACGAACTACACATAAGGACTAGCAGTCTTACACTGCATGTACAAGTTGCTTAGCAACCAGAAATCGAACACGAATGTGGGCAATTGTAAATGCGCTCAAACCTAAACTTAAATGGAATGGTATTTTATGAAGCACTTGTAGTAAGCTAGCGTTTGGTTGAATATGATCCTGTATGTTTGTTTTTCAATTAACTGTAAAATCAGTGTAGATAGACTTTGTTTTTTCAAAAGAAATTATATAAATACCTTTTAATGCATTTAAGGACAGTATTGTGCACGAGAATTGCTTAAATATCTGTAATGCCAAGTATTAATGCAAGTTACGATGTCTAAAGGTCAATTTGCGACAGTTTAAAATGATTTATGTGAATAATTTTGTGTTTAAGTATCTTTAATTTCCATTTCTGACCATTTTGTATTGATTGTAAATGATTATTTATTAATTCTGATTGTATTTAAGATGTTTAAATTGTTTAAGTATTGTTAATGATCGAGAAATATCTGTTGGAATCCATTGAAGTGTTCCAGAAATTTTGATGTAGCTTATATAAAGCGAACATCCGAGACAGAGAAACAGTTTTCACCAACTTAATTTACAACAGCCAAGGACTCTATTGTCTGTGGAACAAGTGTTGTATATAATTGCTGGATTGCATGTAAACAGTATCTTTGCTGTCGTGTTTATGAAAATAAAAATAAGTTTAAAGTGAATTGTATGGTGGACTGGTTATTTATTATATTAATTAAACCATGAAACATCTAATACAATGCCAATCACAGCATTGCAACAGTAACAATCTATAATGGAACTTACTTCAAAACATGCTTCATACATGGTGGTATCATATCAGTTATTGATTCTACTCTGTGATAATTTATACAAATTAAACTAGTTTTTAATATATTTGTTTCAAGAAATTAGATTCAGTGGCGGCCTTAGCCATTGCGAGGCCCGGGGTGGCAAATCTTTGTGAGGGCCTTGCCCTTTGTTTGAAGTATGTGAATCGAAATTACAGTTTTCTGATGATCGACGAAAAAGTCATATATAAATAAATTTTGACTTTTAAAATATTATATTGGAAGATTAATTAAAAGTTAAAAAACAAAAATACGTCAAATTATTAAGTATAAACTGAAGTACATAAATGTCTTGAAAAAAATACGTAGGGGTTGTGGCTTTTATGACAGCTAAAATATTTAATTAAAGCACAAAAATCTACCAAATGAGCTACATCAGTTTCAATTCAGAGAATAGGAAGGGCTTGTGTCTTTGAATTCCTCAAATATGTTTTAATAATTTTTAACCATGAAAAACTTTCTGCAGATGCAACAATCTTAGGTGTGATGGTAATAATTCTCAGGTCTACTTCAATAGTGGAGTAGACTTAAGTTATATATTTTTTATTATATATTCTGTCACTGAGATAATGCCGTCATTTTCATCTTATACACGGATAAACATATTCAGTTCTTCATACAATTCTTGTACATCACTATCAGATGTTTTGCCTGTTGTTAGAGGTACTTGCAAAGTCACTGCATTGCTTCAAACTTTCACAGTCACTAATTTCCTTTAATATTTTTATATTATACATAAAACCAAATATGTTCTCATCATGTTTAAGTGCCTCAAATGTATGGAGACAGCATCTGCACACATAGTCAACAATAACATACAAATAGTTTATATTTTGGAAATCTCCACCACATGCGATTCAAGCGCTTCATCTTCCCCTTCATCATCAAATTTCATCCTGTTATATCTCGCTTTAATGATTATGAATTTTGTCAATATCATTTTCATTAGCTGTTTCTCTCGTTGTTACCAAGGTTAATAGGAAACCATTTTCCTGATAATTGTCAAGCCAATGTATAAATGCACCTATTTATCTTTGTAAGAATGTTATACCATACGACGAGAGCAGCTACAAATTCATAGGTAGTTATTTCATTTCTGTAGCCTGGCATTCACTAACCACTTGACTATCTATTTTATTTTCTGCTAAATCCCTTAAAGCATCTAATACATCTCTCAGTTGGAATTTAAAGGCCTTCACCGATTCTACCCTGCATTCCCATCTAGTTTCAGGAAATTAGTTTTAATGAAACGGAGTTTACATGTGCTTTTAAAATAGCCCACCTATAATTCAATCTGGCAGTGTATACAGTAATAATAGCACAAAAAAATTAAAAATAATAATAAATGAACATATTCAAGGATCCAAATCTTAACCCGTTTCTATAGCCATAACGTTTGTCCCTTGTTCCATTCTTTCCGAGGCTTGTTTTTGTTTTGTACGCAGGTACTATCCACTAACGGCTTGCTAGGCCTGTCGTAGCTTTACTAGAGCCCCGTTGGCCACCATTTTTTCAGGGTTCCTGTAGGGCCTTCACAGCTACCATATTGGTCCCAGGGCACACTTAGTCCCCACTGTACCTCACCCCCACAGGCAATCCCCTACTTTATGCTGTTGCCCATCTCCCACCACGTGGAGGAAGGATTTGACTTTGGGAGTGTATTAGAGGAATGTGGAGGAAATGATGGCGAGATAAGTGAAAGAGGAAGACAAGCAGAGGCATTTCTAAGAAGCATTAGAAGCCTAATATGGAATAAAGAGGTGCCACAGAGAAGCAAGAGAGAAATCTATCATACGTACTATGTGCCTATCTTGACTATGCTGCTGAAACGTGGTCAAGGAAAAAGTGGGAGCAGAGTACAAACAAGCAATTGAAAGGGGTAGAATGGGAGTTACTAAAATGGACAGTAAAAGTAATGAAGTGATTAGATGCCCCATAAAGGAGGAACCCCTACAGGAAAGGATAGAGAGGACCAGACTGAGATAGAATGGACATGTAAAGAGAACGGAGGCTCAGAGAATCCCAAGAAAAATCAATGAAATTAAGATGCATGGTAAATGACCCAGAGGAAGACCAAGAGATGGATGGCTGAAAGGAGTGGAGGAGGGTGTATGGAAGAGAGGAGAGGACTGGAACAAAGTAGTGACAGAGAGGTGGTGGGATGAAGGAAGCAAATGGAGAGGCTTGTGCATAACGCAGTCCTGGCCAGAGGCTGGAAACTGTTAAGGATAATGATGATGAATAAATGAACACAAGGAAATTTTGTATCTCCTGTGATGAAATTCCAGTTATGACTCCCGCAGAGTAAAAAATAAGCAAGTTGATTAATTTCAAGTGTATGTTTCTGGACATCACTTTTTTATCCACGCATATTGGCTTCATAACGATATACTTGGCATCTGCAGTTTTGCAATGATATATCAAGCTGTTCTAGCACTATGATCATATAATTATTGAAACTCACAGTTGTGGTTTTTTCGACAGCTAAGAAGCCAAATAAAATGTTCTTCAGTGACAACTGTATTTGTATTAAAAATCCTTATAATAATTGACAATCGCTAAACACAAGAAACATCACAATTACAATCAAAAATAATTGAATTATGTTTATTCTTTACTATTTGGTCAACAATTTTGTGCTTTCTAGTAGCTTGCCATTAATTGTATATGATCTTTTTTTTTTTGTCTTGCCTGTTACTTGTTTTAGATGAAATCATAATATTGGATCAAATCGGGCATTACTTTTGATAACAAGCTTAACTGGGTTGGACACATTGGACAGGTGGTAGGAAAAGGTTTCAAAGTTCTGCACTTGTTGGAGAGACTGATGAGGGGATGTACGGGAGAAATAAAGGAACTGGGTTACAAAACTTTGGTGAGACCATTGCTCAAATATGGTAGTGTAGCATGGGACCCTCATTTTACTTATCAAATTCAGGAGTTGGAGAGGGTGCAAAGAAGGGCTGCTAGAATTGTTTTTGTAAATTATCGCAGAATGCAATCAGTGACGGATACGATAAAGGAGCTGAAATGGGTTTCATTGCAAGACAGGAGGAGGTTGAAGAGGGTCATGGGAGTGTACAGGGCATATACTGGCGATGAGGCATGGAAAGATACTGCAATAGGTATGAAAAGTAGTGCATGGAAGGGAAAAGATGACCATGACCACAAGCTGGCACTCGATTTCAGGCACAAGGGTGTAGGAAGATTCTCTTTTTCAGGTAAGGGTGTCAGGGATTGGAATGAGTTACCAACAGAAATAATTTACTGAAAACTTTGAAAGAATTTAAAGATAAAATTTGTAGAGGGCAAATGTAGGTGGGTCCAGGATAGGGGGAAGATGGGTGTGTAGGGAAATTGCCACCGGAGCCTGTGCTCCTTTGCAATTAAATTAAATTAAACTTTACTAAATCTATAAAGTTGCCGCTAGTCTCAGTTGAATCCAAGTCAGATTTCAATTTCTTTCTATGACTTCTGAAGGTCTAATTGTGAGATGTTAAAAAAAATTTACAAATGAAAGCAGTCTTTCTAAACTTTCTCTCCAATGTTGCCTTCTTGGTCAGTTGGAGTCAGGGCTTTTTGTTTACTTTTTCTGTGTCAGACTGGTGAAATCCACTGGATATGGAGAAGGATATAGAAGGAGTTTGGAAATTTCAACTTCTTCGTTACCAAATGATGTGCCAGTGTTTTTGGTTGCCTTAAAAATGGTGTCTTTTCTTCATCCTCATGCCCATGTTTATCACATGATTGTAATATATAGATTGTGACATTCTAAAACATTTGTAAAAATTCGTTTCATTTTCCATCAGACGCTGTGGCAAAAGTAGCACTCTATTTTTGGTGTGTGTTTTCGGATAGCAAAAATAAAGTACATTATATAGCAAAAAATTACATTTATCCTATTACATAAAACGCTAACCTCTATAGCTGCTACAAGTATTGGCTACAGAACGGTCACGTGACAGCCGTCACTCGCCAATCAACAGCCACCATATTGCATTCCTTCCTTCATGTTGCATTTTGTTTATTTACTACAGTTAGATGCAGAAACTCGTGTAAGGAGAATGGTGTTTGATGTTTATGTTATATTATTTGTATCAGTTATACACCAAAATTCATGTAAGGAGAAGGGATTCAATATTTACGCTATTTTATCTGTCAGTTATAAGCCCTAGATTAAACCATAACCTAAGATTTTTTCGGCATATGGTAAGAAACAGTGAAGTGTATTTAAAACTCAGAGAAACATAATGATGTATTGATCTTAAGTAAAATGCATTTATTTATGCAAAATCCTAACCAAATACTCTGATAATCTAACCAGAGTAACGTATTCATATAACAAAAGATATCATTAAAAATGACTAATTCGTTTCTCCTTATAAGCTCTTCCAGAATAAATTCTTACTACCATTATATATGATACCATTAGTTTTTGATACATGTGTTAACTATTAAATGAGATTTAATATAAACTTTTGATTAGATTTAAACAGTCAAGGATATGACTATTTACAGTATAAGCGATATGACACTCGAAATACAACAACGATATTATTGCCGCAAAAGAGCAGTGAGTAGAGATATTAGAACTACGGAGAGCAGGGAAAAAAATTAATGCGAGGCAATTATGTGTCACAAAGTTACAATTAGTATGTTCGTTTAAATTTACAAATTGCTTTTTATTTATCTACGACAACCAGATGTAAAAATTCATGTAAGGTGAAGGATGTTGTATGTGTACGTTATATTACCTGTAGGTTAAAACACAACCTACGATCTTTTTTTTAAAAAAACTCAGAGGAAGTTTACACAACATGTACGAATCATGAAATATTTTATTAAGATAAATGGTAGTTATCCATTTTTGATATTATACTTCCCATCATTTAAAGTAAAATAATGTAAATAAATTGGTATTACTGGAGATCGTGATTCTGCCAGGAACTGCTGTGGTAAAATGGAAGAATCTTGTAGAAATATTTTCCGTACTACATTTAACTGTATTATGCCCGTCCAGGATGTATTACAACCTAATTTCTGCTTGCAAATAATGTTAGTCTACAGGCTGTATTACAATGGAATCACTGCTTAAAAACAATATGTCTTGCGATTGACTACAGCATTTGAGAGTAGTCATGATTTTCGAAAGCAATATTAATGGAGGTTTGTGGTTAAGTTGACCAGACAGCCCACCGACACATTTGATTACGGCGTAATTCATTCTGAAATGAGTTTTACAAACCAATTAAACTGCTTTCTTATGCACCAAGTTACTGAAGGTATTAATAAATGCGGGTGAACGTAGTTCGTACCTATCGTGCTGAAGTGTGCCTGGACTAGAAATATAACTGATATTACATGGATAGCAAAAGTTTCTGGATTCCTAATTTATTTTTCATTTTATTGGTTCTATACATCTGCCCTCATTAATTCAGTAGAAGTTACTACTGTATTGCTATGTAGAACATTATCAAATCAAGGCCACTAGCATTATCTAATAACAATCCCATAATAATAATAATAAAATGAACTGCCAGAATTTGGCGTTCAAACCGTCATTTATGACGGGCTAGAAGCTAGTTTTATTATGTTTGAATACATAGTTTTCATTACTTCTAGGTTTGATTTCATGTCTCAGATGGTTATGGCATACAATTGCGGTAAGGTAGGTCCCTGGTTAAAATACCGGTCTCAGATGCAATGTTTATCTGGCTTAAAAATGACCTTTATTTCTGGCAAAGCATTGATTTGTTAGTGCATAGGTACTAGAATGCTGCATGGTTGGATTTATATGTTAAACTGTAGGTCTCCTATCATGGTAGGATTACCAGTATAAAACAGGTGGATACAATAGATGTAAATTGTACAGTTGGTAAGAAACACTGTGGCTAGGTCTTTGAGACCACAAAATATATAATGACCTTATTCTTTATTAACAAAAACTATCAAGTGAATCGAAAGTAACCTCAAACAAAACAAGAACGTCAAGTGCAAAGTGAATGACATTTGACATTTCATTCAATGGCATTCAGAAAGGCGAGAATCTTTCAATCCAGTATAGTGTGAGAAAGACTTTTAATGGTGGTTTGTTAAGACTGTGTCTAGATACTATTTTTGTAAGTAGAAGATCAGCTAGTGAGGAGTGAGTCAGGTAAAGAAAATATTATAATGTAATTTATTACTTTCATAGATTAGTATGCCTATGCAAAATAAAGAACAATACTCTATAACAGAATATGCAAAATAAAGAACAATACGCTATAACAGAATATGGCTGGCAACCCAGGCTTTTGACCTCCAACTCACTTTTAGGGGAAAAAACCAAATGAAAACATTAAAGGAAACTGAAAACAGCAAGAACATATTCATCACACAGCTGAGCTACCGACAAGTGTGAACATAGGAATGGCAAGCCTTCAACTGATGGTGCAGTGACAATGCAGAGTAATACCGGTCAAGTGTGACTCGATCTTCCAGCGAAAGGTGACAAGAGTTGATGAATGAAATAAAACACAGGGATCGCCCAAGTGTAAATTGTAAACATTTTGAAAGTAATAAAACTGAGCATTCAAGTGGGTTTTCTAATAAGCGAAGCATAAAATTCAAATAGTAATGAATTTTTCAACTATGTTTTACAGTTAAATTATAAAAAATATTATTATTCACTGATAAATTATTTAATTTTGATACCATTAATCATACTTTTTATATGCACGTGATATTGAATAAACCTAAATGAAAAATTTTGATCAGGTTCTTATTAATATATACTTTACTATCAATTAACCAATTTTATTTTATTTTTATCACTAATAACTAAAGTTAAAATATATTTTTTTAAATATAAACTTTTTTCAACTCAGGTTGTAGAGCAAGGCCCCTCAAGAGCGAGGTCCCAGGCGATTGCCCCGTTCGCCACCCCCTAAGGCCGCCTCTGAACAGATTGCAGTTCCAGATGTGGTCGTGGAAAGTAAACCATGTCTTACAGAAGTAGTTACTTCAGGTAATATATCTGTCCAAGAAAAGATATTGATGTTTACTGTGCCACTTGTCCTATCTAAACAGGAATAAGACATTTTATCTGTGGTAAATGGTCTCACATATAATGCAATGATATTTTGTTTCTGTTATTTCTGTTGTGTTCAGTAATATATTAAATGGAACATGATATTTTAGCACTGTATTTATTACCTGTAAAATTTGAAGTGAAAGGCCTTATAATGTGAAAAATGAAATGTAGGAATTTACCACTAAGACACGTTCTATTGCAATCTAATATTGACTTTTCCTCTGTTCACTTAGTATAGATAATTTCCTTTGACAAAGATTGCAATAACTGCAATAAATATGAAGCAATAGATTGTAAGGCCATTGAAGTTCTTACTTAACTCATGTCTCATGCTTTTTATGGATTATTTAAGCAAGAAGGTTTTGGGATCTCACTATGGTAGTAAGTATGCTGGTCACAGTGTAATCAGCAGCATAACAAGAACACTGCTTCTCTGGGTGATGCCACATCAATTTATTAAAATGTAATATTTCAACCATCATGCAGTTCTCTGATGAAAGCCACAGTACGATGGCAGAAAGCTTAGGTTTTAATAAATCAAAGCGGCTTCACCCAGAGAACCAAAGTAATACATACAGTGGCCACGGAAGCTGTCAGAATTACAAGAACACTATCTAACAAACTTTAGTACATTTTCTGTGGGCTTCTTCAGTAGTAAAAATATTTTTAGCTTCTATTGAGTATGGGAGAAACATGCATAGCTTTATTCTAAATATTCAATCTGAAGTTGATTTGTGTAGATTTTGCAATCACAGAAAAAATACAATCATTTGTACTTTGTGTCTTTTCATAGATTTTGTAAACCATAAATAAAATTTAATGGGTGTATGTATTTTACCGAATTAGGCTCTAAATATCCTGTACAATTTTTGTGCTTTTAATTGTTAATTTTTGTTATAATTCTTACTATTAGTGTTTTTTCCCAATCAAATTAATAAAAATATTCTTCTGCTGAATTGTAAACATAACTAAATAAATTAAAGAAACAAAGTAAAGAAAAAGTGATATAGAATAAAGCACAATAAATGTTCAAAAATCCTGCATTTAGATGACCTCACAGCATGATTCTTTGGTGAAAACCTTGATCATGTATATAAATGATACGTATGGCATGTGACTAAGATGTGTATGGCACATGACTAACATGTGTATACACTGCGAATCACAACATGATTGAAGCCAAAGATCAACAAGGTGGAAGGGTGTTGATGGCAATGGTGGAGGGAGAAGACAAGCCATAATTATGGAAAATATAATGTCTTGAAAAGCCATACAAAGTAATATAATATAAATATATATATAACAATGAGCAGGAAAATGCTTTAAGGCAATAAAACTAAGGAAGGATAGGGACATACGACCCAACACTTACCATAGATGAAAGCCGCTGGGAACAACAAACACAAAAAATGCGCAATATCTGGGTGTTAAGCCTTATTCTTGCAAAAGTGAGACAGCAGGCAGAGAATCACCAGACGGCTGTCGTCATGTACATGTCTGGCTCCACCTGGTGTCTCACTTTTGCAAGAATAAGCCTTAGCGCCAAAATAATGCGCTTTTCTTGTCTTTGTTCTTTTTTGTGTTCACTGTTCCCAGCCGCCTTCATCTGTGGTAAGTGTTGGGTCATATTTCTCTATCCTTCCTTAGTTATGTATATATAATAGTATGAATAAGCGATAGGTTTATTGATGGAATCTTTTGTTGTCATCAGTCTCTTGACTGATTTGATGCGATCCTCCATTCCTTCCTATCTTGTACTAACATTTTCATCTCAACATACCCCTAAAAACCTACAACCTCAATTATCTGCTTTATATATTCTAAACTCTGTCTTCCTTTGCAGTTCTTACCTTCAACTATTCCCTCCACTAACAAGTTATCCAATCCTGCATGTCTCAAAACGTGAACTACCATCATGTCTCTTGTTTCTATAAGACTCCTCCACAAACCTCTTTTCTCGCACACTATTCCCATAACTTGTTCATTTAGTACTTTTCAGCATCCTTCTATGGCACCACATTTCAAATGCTTAAATTTTCTTCCTTCTTTCTGGTATTCCAAGTCATGCTTTGCTGCCATAAAGAGCTGTGCTCCACACATAGCTCCTCCTGAGTCGTAGATATTTGAAACTAAAAGATTTCTTTTTTTTTTTCTTCAGGAAGGCTACTTACGCTAGTGCTATTCTGCTTTTGACATCATTTCTCCTTCAGCCATAAGTTGTAATTATACTTCCCAAGTAGCAGAATTCACTTACTTCTTCTGTTGCATCCAACCCAATTTTTATATCTACTATTATTGGTACAATTTCTGCTACATTTCATTACTTTTGTCTTGATTTGGTTTACATTTAGTCCAAAATCGTCCATCAGTATTTTGTTCATGATATTCAGTAACTTCTCAATTTCCTCAACTAGTTCTGCTAAACAAGACAATGCCATCAGAAAATCGTAGCATACTGATTTTTTCTCCTTGAACACTTGTGCCACATTCCAATCTTTCTCTCACTTTCTTTACTGTTTCTTCTGAATACAAGTAAAATATTAATGGTGATAGGCTACAACCTTGTCTCACAACCTTTTTAACTGATGCATGTCTCTCATGATTCTCTACTTTTATTGTAGCTACTGAATTCTTATAAAGATTACAAAGTATTCTTCTATATTGGTATTTTAGACCTAACATTTTTAAAATTTTGAACATCTTGTACCACCTAACATTATCAAAAACTTTTTCTAAATCAAAAATCTTTATTTTTCTTGATCCACCTGTAGTATAACAGATTACTTAAAGAAAAGAATAACAATTACTATGAGAAAGAAATTGATAGCTATGGTAACGTTTAGAAAGGAGATAGCAATAAAATCGGGCAAGTGTGAGAAAAGTTTGTGTGTTTGCTTTGAGCTGTTAAAGTTACTGCTAGATAAAGGACCTGCATATCTTCGGATCTTTAAGTATTAGATAATGCGTTAATAAATGGAATCAAGTCATAGAAGTTTTACTTTTTATTTCAAATATGAAAGACGAAAGTAATAAGCATTAAGCTAAAAGTTCTTTCTGAAAGACTTTAAAATGATTTGGTACTCCTGCTGACAGTTGAATCATTTCAAATCCTTAAAAATACAACAGAAAGTCATATTAAAATACAACAAGGCTTTATTAAATACAACATGGCAATCGCGCAGCAAATCTGCAGTAGCTAATAAAATACAAGTTATAATGACACCGAACGACTACCTCAAGCTCGTCAATAAAGAAGAACATTCAATAACAATGGGATAACGAGTCTACAACAGCGCCTACGGTGGAGAATTTGCAACTGTGTGAAATATACCATCACAGACTACAGACAGCTAATCATAGACGTATAACTTTTGGTAGTTGCGGCAGCCAGCTTACTTGGAAGAAGGCAAAAACAAACAACGCAGCCTGCCGTTGTTGATGGAGATAAGTGATTTTTTTTATACTGCACTAAAGTGTTTCAGGACATCAGTCAGTACTAAACTTTGTTTGTATGAGTATCTAGTGCTCATAATTCTTAAGAATTTAATTATTTCCTGGACCTAACCTATCTTTCCTATTGGCAACTTACAGCATATGCTTTCAAGTAATCTACCTTTACTCAGTTCATAAGAGATCCACCATTAAGAATAATTTCATATGTACTAGAAAGTGGTTGCTTTTGATTTAATGTTGGTTTTGAACTTAAAGTTAACACCCCATCTGTAGGTAAAGGACTTATTAGTAGGTTGTATTACTACTTTCTGCAACTTCTGTAAATATGCAGGAAATTACAGATTCTGGGGAAGTGCAGCCATCGAACCCTTCAGATAGAACTACAAACAATAGCGATGTTTCAGAGGATTTTTATGGGTTCCCTAAAAATACATCATCACAAACTACCTACACCGAAACACAAGTACCTAGCACCAATAACGGAACAAATACTAAACTATCCTTGTACCAGACAGATATTTCAGACTTGAAAAGATATATGTTTAGTTTGTTTTCACAGTTTCCTGAAAACATGAAAAAAATGTATGTAGAATCACAATCACAATTTCAACATTCACAGACACACAGAGACACCACGGACCTAGCCATCAAGGACTTAACAGCAAAGATATAAAGTTCAGAAGAAAAAATCTGTACAGTTCAACAGAGTACAGATTTGAAAAGGCTTCAAAAGAGTGTTTTAAAGTGTATTTGAGGTATAATTACTATACCTTCATAGTAGCAAGAGGCACCATTGAAGGAAGGTGGCATCGATTCATATGTATAGTCAGGGAAGGTATGGACTTGCATATACCGAAACGGACATCAGGGAAGGGAATGATGTCCCATGGTATACACGGGATCTTAAAAGGTTACTCAAAAAGCAAAGAAAGATACATCCACGATCAAAAAGGACGAAGCATCAGACTGAATTAGATAATTAGAGGAGATGTTAAGAATGCGATGCATGAGGCCTTTAATGAATTTGATTTAAATTCTCTCTCTAAGAGTCTCACTGATACCCCTAAAAAATTTTGGTCGTATGTAAAAAAATTTAGTTGTAGTGGAAACAACAAGCCAGTTCTAATAGAAGAGGGATGAGAAGTTGATGACAAGGCTACCGTATTTAACACCGAATTCAAAAATGCATTCACACGCGAAAACATGGAAAACATCCCCACTTTACCACATCGTGTGGAATTAGAGATGGATCCAATTGAGATTGATAGTGTAGGAATTGAAAAACAATTAAAGCTCCTGAAGTGGGGTAAAGTGCCGAGTCCTGATGGTATACCGGTAAGAGTATTTTCTGAATACACAGAGGAAATTGAACCATTTCTGTCAGATATATTCCGGAAATCTTTAGAAGAGAAAAAAGTACCTTCTAGATGGAAAATAGCCCAGGTAATTACTGTTTTCAAGAAAGGAGATTGGAGTGATCCTAGGAATTATCAACCCATATCTCTAACATCTGTCTGTAGTAGAATTCTGGAGAATGTCATATACTCTACCATTATTAAGTTTCTAGATGAGAATGAGTTACTTACACCATGTCAACACAGATTTCAGAAGAAGAGATCGTGTGAAACACAATTGGTAATGAAAGTTATCCATGCAGGTTCACAAGTTGATGAAATTTTCTTGGATTTTCAGGGAGCTTTTGATTCTGTACCACACAACCAAGTTTTAGCGAAGATTCGAGCATACGGTATACTGGATCAGATTTGCAAACGGATACGTGATTTTCTAACTGGTCGATCTCAGTATGACGTTGTTGAAGGGGAAGCCTCTTCTAAGATAGATGTTACTTTGGCGTGTGGTGATTTATTCTTAGTTACTTATGTATGTAAGTTAAAGGTCCACAGTGGTTTTCACCTTTATCTTATATTTTATATACCTAGCATCTACATATGAACCGATGCATAAGTCATTTATTGTTGTGGTAAAACTTTTATTTATTCAGTTAATGGTTTAACAACTTCCACCAACACCAGTTAATAATACGACTGTTAATCTTTAAATCGGACTCCTCATATTAATATTTCTCAATCCGCATATTCAACTTCCGAACTTAATATAACGCCTCTACCATATAGGCTTTAAACATGTCGCTCCTGGCAACCAACAACATATCAAAACAAAAGGGACACGAATGTAACCCAATCTCAAGGAGTATGCATATTAATATACTTGAATACTATATAATAGTCCATAATATAACCATATGATCATCACAGGGAGTTCCTCAAGGAAGTGTAATAGGACCACTTCTTTTCTTAATATTTATAAATGATCTCGGTGACCACGTCAGATGCTGGTTGAGATTGTTTGCCGACGATGCAGTGCTCTATAGCGAAATAATGTGCTCCGAAGATGTTTTGAAGTTCAGCACGATATGGATGCTATTTCCAATTGGTGCCATAAATGGCAGCTTACACTTAATTGCAAAATGTGCAAGGCAATGTGAATAAGTAACAAAAAGAATCAGTTTGCTCACTAGTAAAAAATAAACAATTCAGCTGTTGACACGGTTGATTCCCTGAATCTGGGGGTAATAGTACAAAGCAACATGAAATGAGACTTGCACATAACTTCTGTAGCAGGCAAAGCTAATTCTAAATTGTGATTCATAGGTCATATATTGAGGAACTGTAATGCTCATACAAAGGAGATAGCATATAACACACTAGTGCGTCCGCATCTGGATTACTGTTGTGGAGTTTGGGATCTGTATTGGAAGGGCCTGATCGACTCAGTGGAGAGGGTGCAGAGGAGAGCTCCTCGGTTTGTGAGTGGTTGCTACAGCCCTTATGAAAGCGTCACAGAATTGATACATAGATTCGGCTGAGATAGTTTGAAGACAGACGACGTAGTTTGCATTTGAATTTATTGGAGAATATGCAAAAATCTTTAAGTTACGAGTGCAATGAATACTACTTCTACCAACCTATTTAGGTCGCAATGACCAGAGGGATAAGATTCGAGAAATAAGATGCAGTACTGATGCCTTTATGTATTCTTTCTTTCCTCGAGTTATTAGGGATTGGAATGCGCGGGTTCAGGATTGGTGCTTAGCACCCTCTGCCACCCACAATGTTTCTGATTTGCAGAGTATGGATGTAGATGTAGAGTTACACAAAAATGGAGATCAAGTGGAGAAAACAGCAACAGACCTCCATACATTAAGTATGCAACAACATGAAACTTGTTAAGAGGTAGTAAGACAAAAAAACAGCCAACACCTGCTTAGTCCAAAACCTTGGTTCAATAGAAGATAAACTTAATAATATGGAAACTACAGTGAATACCATCCAACAAACACTACAATTATATGACATGAAGCTATCAGAGTTACACGAAAAATATGAAGAGGCACAAACCTTAAACTCTTGTGGTATCTCGAATAAAGGAACCTTTACTTCCAGTGACAAAGTAGAAATTATTAAATTATGGGATTATGGGAACATCCACCCTGTTATATTCATAAAAAGTTTTGAAGCTTATAGGTCTTTTGAAAATTATAATAACACAGAAAAAATTAACAGTTTTTATCAGCATCTTAGGGGTAGAGCTCAGGTATGGGGAGAGCAACAAATTCAGAACTTATGATGAATTAAAAAACAATTTTTTGAATCATTTCCGGTCTCAGGAGAGCCAGCACAATGAAAAAAGTGAACGATTTGAAGAAAAGCGATTTCAGGAAGGGCAAGAGGTAGTATTAGACTTACAGGAACAGGGTATTCTACCCACAAACCTACAGCCTTAAGAAAAAGGTAAAAAAAAAGGAAAAAATGTATCAAGAAAAACCATTTGATGAAAAAGAAGATAAAAAACAAACGTATTCTTTCAGAAACCATCACCTCAAGAGTTGATGAGTGGGTGTATTGTTCATTAAATAAGTTTTGTAATTGAGAAGGAGAGTTACATCCATTAAAAGCAACTGACATTTCCTAATACAGACAATTGCCATGATAGCTAAGAAATAAATATAACTATAGAAAAATATATAAATAAATAAATAAAAGAATCAGATGGAAAAAAATAATGGAAATAATTTGTTGGCTCAAAGGGGCAAACTACAATATTTAAATTGCTTCTGGAATGAACCTCAACTTGATGCTTTAAGAGAGATTAATGGACATGTTTTATGTTGACTGCTGTTATGAAGAACTGGTGGGAAAGTATTTTGAAGCAGAGACCAGAGAAGGGGTGTAAATTTTTTACTTGTTTTGTGAAATATGGCTGTATATTGCCTCAAGCTTATGATGCTATTATATACTTTTAAGGTCCAAGGACCTTCTTTTCTGTGAATGAATCATTCATTCAGGAACTCATGTGTATCTGGCTACATGGGTTTTACATTTGAAGAATCAGTCTTTTAGTTGTTATTAATGTACATCTTTTAAAGCAATACCGTACATAATGACAATAAAGTTAACCATTGTAAATATCTGTTAGCTATGTACTCTGATGAGTCAGGAGGTTAAAATATTTCATATTTTTTAATTGTTTCTATTAATAGGAATATTGGTTGCCCCATACTTCATTTTCATAACCTTTGATGTAGCTGATTAGAGAAATGATACCAAAATGTTATCATTACAGACTTTTCATTGACATGCAGTGGTGTCAGTGTAATAAGAGTGGAATGATGAAGGCACTGCACTCCCATGACTGGACAGAGAAATGGGGTTCTATCGGCCTCATGTCATTGTCATTATTGTAAAAAAATCATATATGTATTGTAATTATCATAGCGAAGACATAAAGGTCCTCAGTAAAAGTTTACCGTAACATTTTTTATAACAAATATATAAGGTAAACATGGGGAGAACTGTAATATAACAGATTACTTAAAGAAAAGAATAAAAACAATAATTACTCTAAGAAAGAAATTAATAACTATGGTAACATTTAGAAAGAAGATAGCAATAAGATTGGGCGAGTGTGAGAAAAGCACGTGTGTTCGCTTTGAGTTGTAAAAGTTACTGCTAGCAAAGGACCTATATATCTTCGGATCTTTAAGTATTAGATAATGTGTTAATAAATGGAATCAAGTCATAGAAGTCTTACTATTTATTTCAAATATGAAAGATGAAACTAATAAGCAGTAAGCTGAAAGTTCATTCCGAACGACTTTAAAATGATTTGGTACTCCTGCTGACAGTTGAATCATTCAAAACCTTAAAAATACAACAGTAAATCATATTACAATACAACAAGGCTTCATTAAATAGAACACACCCTTCAAGTATTAATCTCAATGACTGAATCACTTCTCTTGTCCTGCAGTTTTTCCTAAACCCAAGCTGGTCTTCACCTACCATTCCTTCTTACACTTACCATTCTTCTGTACATTATTCTGGTCAGCAATTTTAAAGCATGTTATGTCAGACTTATAGTGCAATAATTCTCACATCCGTCTGCTTGTAATTTCTTTGGGAGTGTGAAGATGAAACTTTTATTAAAATCTGTCCTGTTTCATAACCTTTTTGATATAAGTTGGATTAATCTTTCGACTCCTTCTTCTCCCAGGGATTTCAGAAGTTTCGCAGGAATCTCATCAATTCCAACTGCCTTATTTGATTTCAAATCATTCAAAGTTCTATCAAATTCTGTCCTCAAAACAGGATCACCTAAGTCATCAATGTTAACATTAATTTCTTTTTCCAATATACTATTGTTCAAATCATCTCCATCATGCAATCTCTCTATGTATTCCTTACATCGGTTAGCTCTATCTTTTGAGCTTAGAAGAGGTTTGTCTAGTGTTGTAAAAAAACAGTTTTTTTTCTGGCTTAAAAAAAAACACATAAAAAAAACTTTGAAAAAAAAAAACGTTTTTTTTTCTGGAACACGTTTTTTTTTCACAACTACTAAATCTCAAATTTGTAAGGCAGTTATCGTTTAAAATGACTATTTTAGAGTTTATTCTAAGTACTTATCTTAGTTTAAAATCTACTATATTTTTCTGGTTCAGTAGGAAAAAAAATTACGAAAATATTGGCAAAATTGACTGAAATTTTCTTTATGAACAGGGATTTCCCGAAGAGGCTAGGTTGCGCGAGAAGGAATCCCCATTCCCCATTGTTTAGATTGATACTTGCTATTTGAAATAGTGCTGCCAACTGTACAGAATTACCTAAAGATCTTTTTAAAAAATTAGGAACATAAAATTTATCCACAGTTTTTTGCCTCTTTTTATAACTTATTGGGCTTTCCTTATATTGGTATACTTGTCAACTCTCAGAGTATAGTGGTACTGACTCATTAAATTGTCAGTAACGGAGCATGCATAAACCACATAGCCCCGTTTTGGCCTCTTGTTATGAAAGGAAAGTTACGTGGCCTGGCTCGGAACCCCCCCCCCCCCCCCCGGCTCTCCCCACGTAGCCCAGTGTAGCCCAGTGTAGCCTTCCAGCTAACCCCTCCTCCCTCTGGACCGAGCCACATAGTTTGTGCACGGTCCCTAATTATGAATCGTTTCTTTGCAACCGTTCGTGTAAACAAACGATTGAAAAGAAGTAAAGCTCCTATTTTTTTTGTATGATAATAGATTTTAATTCAAACTTAAAAGACCGTAATACAGAACTATCGGCGCAGTCTTTATGCACAGTGTGTACTTTGCTCACAATTTAAAATTGCAATCTCAAAATCTTTTGCGTACAATACAAGAACAACCAGTAAAAGAAAATCTAACTATTTCTGAAGTTATGGATCTAGAGGAGACAGAAGAAGAGACAGAAAATTCTGACACCGATCGAACTAGTGATGGTAGTGCTGATACTAGTGAATGTGGTACTGACATAGAGGATGAATAAAATTATGTTACCTATATATACACACTTATGAATCATTATGTGAGACATTATATGATTCACTAAGACTTAAAACACACTTGTAAAATGGAAGTTCCTTAAATAAAACTATAATTTATCAAATATATTGTTTTCTGGAAAAAAAAAAATTAGAAAAAAAAATCACGGGTGCTAGGTTTTTTTTTCATGTTTTTTTTCACAAAGCTGAAAAAAAAATTTTTTTTTTTTCAGTTTGCAACACTAGGTTTGTCACTAGCAGCTTTAATATTTGTATGTCTTTTCTTCATTTCTCCAAAATTCTGTTTGATCTTCCTATGTGCCACCTCTACTTTACCTACGACTATTTCATTTTCTACTTCTTCACACTTAGTCTTACTGGAGATTTAAGTCAACAGGACACCCAGTCTCTAGTGCAAGTTGCTAGGTTATGGGATTCGGAAAGTATAGTCGGTATCAAAAGAAACTATGACAATTCTCTATGTAAGACAATTGTTGAGGTTCTGACCATTGCCTGGTACAAGGTCTAAGTTAGCAGTATAAACTGTTTGCTTATGGCTGTTAAATTCATCATAATGGATGGTTGTTTAGTGATAAAGTCTATAAAAGAAACAGTGCAGTGAAGGCAAATTAAAGTAAACTAGCTGATACCTGCGACTTCCTACGCGTGGATTAAGAATTTATTTGCCAGAATTGAATATAGAAAAGCATAAAAACAAACGAAGGTTCAGGGATGTGTGTGTGTGTGTGGGGGGGGGGGGGGGGAGGGGGGGAGGTGTTAACTAAGGGCAGATTTATTTCAGCTAGGTCTTTTTTTTTCTTTCTTCAGTATGAGCATCCGATTCTTGGGTTCTAATAATTTTAGCTGCTCCTGCTGTGCTAGAGCTACACCTTAGGCCAGTTTACGCCCGCAAGTCATGTAAAAAAAAAGAAGGCCAAAAAATCTGGTGCCAGAAACATTTCAGCAGACACAAAGTAATAGGCCAGAGAAAATCGACATCTATACTGAATAATACATTTTTTTTTCTCTAAACGAAATTTATTAACAAATTATACACTAACATAATGCGTGAAAAGCATATCTTGGGCAACCAACGTAACATTACATACTAACACACATGTCCGTCTCTCTGTCATAATTCGATAAGTTCTCAAAATTTCATGACTACAACTGTTAATCATACTGAAAAAAAATGTCCTGTGCCCTTCAAACAGATTTTCTTGCCAAATTCCATCAATATCAGCATAGCCATTTAGTCATCAAAATGTAACAAAAAGAAAGAGACTTACTTCTGAATCTATCTCTCTCTCTCTCTCTCTCTCTCTCTCTCACACACACACACACACACACTGACTGCGAACAACCCCTGAGGGATCAATATAATGTAAGAAAGTGTACACCTGCACCATTGCAAGACTACCTACAATGTGCCTCTCATTGAACCCCTAGATTTGTGATATCCATGGTGTAACATTCAATCCGAATAACTGATGGTCCAGGAGTGACTCTGACGATCAAAAACAATTTTTAAAAATCCTTGCCTCCATGGAGATTGGAACCAGAGACCTCGAGCCAAACATCAATAAGCAAGCGGTTTAACCACACATCCTACGCAGCTGTATATCACCGTTCAGTAATTTAACGAAATTATAGAAAAATTTTCAATCAAATGTAGACAGTAGTTTTCTCCTTGTTTCAAAGGATAAGTTTGTAAAGATTCATTGAAATCGGTTGAAAACTGTGGATTTGTATGAAGAACAAACAAACAAACAAACATACATACATTCATCTTTATTATATATATATATATATATATATATATATATATACACGAGGGGGGATCAAATATAAACGGGATTGTTGTTCCTGAACATCAACAATTGGCAATACTCGCCCCGCGCTTCTGCTATGCTTAGGCGGGACCATTAGGAGTGGGGAGAACGTGCTGTTACATATTTCCCCCCATTTAGTCAGTAACGCTCACGATGTCGGAGCAACAGGTGCACCCCTCCACTGCGCAACGCATTATTACAAAATTTCTTGCTCTTGAAGGAGTTACAGCGGCAGAAATTTTCCATAGATTGACTGCACAGTTCGGTGATCAAACATTGTCAAGAACGCGTGTGTTTTTCTGGCATAAAAAGTTCAAGGAAGGACGAGAAAGTGTGGAAAATCAGAAACACGACTCCCGTCCCCGGACCAGCGTTACAGACGAAAACATTCGTGCGGTTAAAGACATTATTGACGTAATTCGACGGGCGAGAGTATCAGAAATTGCAGAACAAGTCGGAATCAGTTATGGGTACTGTCAAGCAATCATCAAAAAACACCTACAGTTCCGTAAAGTCTGTTCCAGATGGGTTCCTCGCCTTTTGACCGAAAATCTGAAATTGAGACGTTTGAAAGTCTGTCAGAGGCTTACAGCAAGGTTTGCGGAAGAAGGTGATGCATTTTTGATTCGGATCGTCATCTGCGATGAAACATGGGTTCACCACTACACTCCAGAATCCAAAGAAGCCAGTAAGGAGTGGCGGAGGAAAGGGGAGGCAGCACCAGTGAAAGCCAAGACTCGACTGTCAACTGGCAAGGTTCTTTCAACCGTTTTTTTTCGATCGCCGAGGCATTTTGCTGATTGATTTTTTGCATGAGCGACGGACAATCAATGCTGCTTACTACTGCGAGTTGTTGAACAAGGCGAGAGTTGCATATCGCCGCAAAAGAAGAGACGAACCGATTTGACAGGTCATTCTCCTCCACGACAATGCGCGACCCCATACTGCATCTCTACCTGTCTCTAAACTACAGGAAATGCACTGGACTACACTTAATCACCCTCCTTACAGTCCGGACTTATCGCCCTGCGATTTCCATTTCTTCGGACCTCTTAAAGAAGCTCTAGGAGGGCAACGATTCGAAGATGGCGAGAGTGTGGAAGACTTCATGCGCAACTGGCTGGTGACACGACCCTGTTCTTTTTATGATGAGGGCATCGAAAAGCTGCCTATACGCTTGGAAAAATGTATTTCCAAAGCAGGAAACCATGTGGAAAAATAAATTGTAATTACCTTGTGTTTTTCAATAAATGAATTTAAATAAAAAATAAAATCCCGTTTGAATTTGATCCCCCTCGTATATATAAGGTGAGAGGTTGTACAAGTTGCATTTCCTATAATAGGAAAAGGCCCCTCTATAGTTGGATTGAAATGGGTAGTCTGTTGAATAAGAAAGATCCATGTGGTATTCTAGGAGAATCAGAAGGTGAGTATTTTTGGACCAAGTTTTCTTGAGATTGAGTGGTCCACTGAAGCATTTGCTTGGTACGGTGAGCAGGAATTGGGAAGAAGAATGGATATTTCTGGCAATATAGGAAGTTTTTCCTACAGTGAGGGGACTGGTTAATGGACTTAAGACAGAGAGAGAACTGAGTAATGAATATGGGGCTGCATTCATTTTTTAGGGGCACATATAGGGAGTTGTAGTGTTAGAGGTGGGGAATAACAGGAGAGATTCATTTTTGTACAAGTTCAGGCACTTGCAAATGACAATTAGAGATGCAGGTGTTAGGCTTTGAGACAACCTGGAAAGTGATTCTTGATCAGAACACATGTGTTTGTCACCAGTTACGAAGCTATAAGGTAGGCAACACTTGGTATGAAATGGATGGCCCCTACTGAAGTGCAGGTATTGTAAATTTGTGGGCTTGATGTGCTCAATATTAAATAAGCCACCATAAAGTAAGGAAATGCTCACATCAAGGAAGGGGATGTATCCATGGGAGTAAGTCCAGCTGATACTGATTAGAGAATTAAAAACATCCAGGAGGTTGTTATCGGTGCAAGTTCAGATCTTTAATGTATCACATGTTTGAACAACACAAGAGGTCTGCATGGAACTTTGTTCTGGAATCTTCCTTCCATATAGATAAGAAAGAGGTTGTTGTACCCACAGTAGTGCTGAGTTTGTGATGATAAACTTGATATTTGAAGAAGAGGATGAAGTTAGCCAAGGATGTTAGAAAGATTTGCTGTGGAGGCTATGAGGGTATGTAGGAAGTGTTCAACGGACTGAGGCTGTGACAGTGGGAAATGTTAATCTACAAGGAAGTGACAAAAGGAGTGGGGATTTTGGGACAGACAATTGAGGAAGGAAGTTTCTCTACAGAAGGATAAAGATGTTGATCCATCAAGACTACAGTCTGTTCAGTGTTTGATAATTGTTTGACAACTATATCCAGGATTTACCAACATAGTCAAGGGTGTAAGGTGATTATATAGGAATATTCAGAGTAAGGATTAAGGATTTTGATAAAAGACATTTTAAGGGAACCTGGAGGACAAGAAATGTGCTTATTTCCTGACAAACTGAAATACTGAAATCACTGTAGTGTTGGAGGATGATGATAGTTTGGTTCCTCGACAGTTCTCTCATCGGTCTGATTTGAATCAGGCTGAGGTTGTTGGAATGGGAAATGGATCTGAGAAAAGATTGGGAGGACAAGATAGAAGTGAGGAACTTCTAGAATAGGAGGAGGTGATGATTCATGAGAGGGGGAAGTGGATCCAGTTGGATTTAGGTTTGAACTGCAGTAGGCCAGAATGAATCTCGTCATGCAGATTGTCATTCTCTGCCATGGTAATAAAGTGCACAGTCAAAGTACAGCAAATGCTTATTAATCCTGGACCGTAGGAGAAAGATCAGACTTTGGAGTCAGTGAGAATGGTAGTCTCTGGATAAGACAGGGAGTCGTGGTGCATATATATAAAGATGTGAACGATGGCACAACATAGAAACAATGAATGCAGAACATATAGACATTTTTGGGATTAAAATCCTCTTCTTAAAATGAAGTGTGAGGGTAGGGGTCAGAGAAAAACTGAATAGTCACTACACAATGGCTAGAGAAGTTAGAGAATTTTGGTGGGAGGAAATTAAAAACAAGAATAAAAATATTGAACAGGTGAGGTCAAAAATATATGAACAGAAAAAAATCATATTCCATCCACTGAGCATATACCACACCACACAACAATTAAGACAATTTTCACAGTTTGTGCTATCAGAATCCTCTCTGCCACTAACAGTTGCTCTTATTGCAGGTGAGATTGGTCAAACCAGAACATACAGCATACTAGTCATCAACCAGATCTAAGTCTGAGAGAGAGCTGTCTCTTCCCTGATACTGTCTCCCCTCACTCCTGCTTTCCCACTGCATTTACTTCATCACTATTTTCTATTATTAATTCTTATGTTTCAATTTTATATTAATAATTTTAAATACTTATTTTGGTTAGCCATTTTTTAAATTTAATATAGAATCATATATAATTGGAAACACAGGTATTTTCTGTGTATATATATTTGGTCTTACTTCTCTTTTACTGTTCCTGTTATGAAATTCATCCCACCAACCAAGTTAACTACAATTGTGCAGTCACTAGTCAGCTACTATCTGAATCCATGGAGAGCACATGAAAATAGTCAAAGAACAACTAAATTGTGGTTAACTGTATGAAAGTTGGGTAGGGTGGTGGGGGACATATTAATTGGAACAACAATATGGAAAAAAATGGAGGTGAGTTGAAAATAAAAATTAGAAGCAAATTAGTTAAATAAATCC
The DNA here is from genome assembly GCA_031002005.1 of Vandiemenella viatica. NCBI lineage: Eukaryota > Metazoa > Arthropoda > Insecta > Orthoptera > Morabidae > Vandiemenella > Vandiemenella viatica. The sequence goes on along the minus strand of JARYHS010013631.1, from coordinate 136,398,363 downwards.
TCAGAAAAATTAAATACACAGAAAAAAATACATATACTGTATATATTACTATATGACATATAAAAATCTAAGTGAACATTAATTATATCAACTTGTTATTGCTTTATGTCAGGAAAGGAAACAGTAGTGAAAGTTGGAGGGACTTGGGACTTAGGATGGCGTGAAGTGGGGGGGGGGGGGGGGGGTCAAGGAAGAAAGGATTGGAGAACTTAACAGATTGAGTTAAGGTGTGTGTCTAATACCCAATATGTATTAATAAGCCAGTTCCCACGGAATAAGAACAGAGAAACTAGTGCTAACACGGAGGCTTCAGATAGCTAAAATGGCGGACTAAAGATTAAAGTCATGGGTGTTGCATACAATTAAATGTGTCATAGCACGCTGATTAAATTTTTGAATAAATCTGTTTTCATGTGACCTTTTATCCTGATGAATAATTGATTGTCAATAACCTATATATCAGAGGATTTGTTGTAGGTAAGTTGGTAATGATATGAGAAGTTTCAAACACCTAACAATGGGAAAGGTCTCTCCAGTGGTTGAATTGGTTAAGATGATGGTGATTGTGACATACTGCAAGTCATACAGTAAGTTCTGTGGCAAGGGTAGCACCCACGGAATAATGGTCTATTGCGCCTAGCAGAGACTATCTTATTCAATTTGGAGATTAATATTTCTTCTTGAATGTGGAGATAAGTATTTATGGACTAGAAAATGACACTATGTTATTTACTGAAGCTAGTTTTTAAATAGTACAGAACATAGTAGGTAGGAGTAGTGTTGCAAACTGAAAAAAAAATGTTTTTTTTTTCAGATTTGTGAAAAAACAAGAAAAAAAACCTAGCACCCGTGTTTTTTTTTCTAATTTTTTTTTTTTTCTCAGAAAACAATATATTTGACAAATTATAGTTTTATTTAAGGAACTTCCATTTTACAAGTGTGTTTTAAGTCTTACTGAATAATATAATGTCTCACATAATGATTCATAAGTGTATCTATATAGGTAACATAATTTTATTCACCCTCTATGTCAGTACCACATTCACTAGTATTAGCAATACCAACACTAGTTCGGTCGGCGTCGGAATTTTCTGTCTCCTCTAGATCCATAACTTCAGAAATAGTTAAATTTTCTTTTACTGGTTGTTCTTGTATTGTACGCAAAAGATTTTGAGATTGCAATTTTAAATTGTGAGCAAAGTACACACTGTGCATAAAGACTGCGCCGATGGTTCTGTATTACGGTCTTTTAAGTTTGAATTAAAATCTATTATCATACAAAAAAGGAGCTTTACTTCTTTTCAATCGTTTGTTTACACCAACTGTTGCAAGGAAACGATTCATAATTAGGGACCGTGCACAAACTACGTGGCTCGGTCCAGAGGGAGGAGGGGTTAGCTGGAAGGCAACGCTGGGCTATGTGGGGAGAGGGGAACTGAACTCACAACAGCATGTGAGTATTTATTTCCCTCAGTTAATTATATCCGTATGCAAAATGTCTTCTGGAATCAAAACGGAAGAAAGCTACGTGCTTTGAGAGCGGGGGGGCAAAAGCCACGTAGGGCTACGCGTGGGTTCACAGGAGGCCAAAATGGAGCTATGTGGTTTACGCACGCTCCCTTACTGACAATTTAATGAGTCAGTACCACTATACTCAGAGTTAACAAGTATACGAATATAAGGAAAGCCCAATAAGGCAAAAAACCGTGGATAAATTTTAAATTCCTAATTTTTTTAAAAGATCTGTAGGTAATTTTGTACGGCTGGCAGCACTATTTCAAATAGCAAGTATCAATCCAAACAATGGGGATTCCTTCTCATGCAACCTAGTCTCTTCGGGAAATCCCCGTTCATAAAGAAAATTTCAGTCAATTTTGCCAATATTTTCGTAATTTTTTTTTCCTACTGAACCAGAAAAATATAGTAGATTTTAAACTAAGATAAGTACTTAGAATAAACTCTAAAACAGTCATAACTGCCTTACAAATTTGAGATTTAGTAGTTGTGAAAAAAAACGTGTTCCAGAAAAAAAACATTTTTTTTTTTTAAAGTTTTTTTCATGTTTTTTTTTTTTTTTTCAAGCCAGAAAAAAACCGTTTTTTTACAACACTAGGTAGGAGGAATCTCAATTTTGGACAGGTCTAAAAGAAATCACAACATTGTTGCAAGATATAGTTGATGGATTCAACACTTGGGAAGAACTACGCGACAAGAAATATACTGTGACTGTTCTTAGCAGGTGTATGTTGGTTGTTGCTTAAGCAAAAGTGTCAAAATATAAATTTCTACCATTGTAGTGTAACAATAGCGTTGCACCCCCAAATAGATGAGGAGTGCATCATCTAAAATAAAGTGGAATATCGCTGAAAGGCAAGGTAGAGAGAAAGACACTGGTTGGCCAGAACAGTCACGTGAGGAAAAGGAGTGTCGTGAATGGCCGAGAGACGAGAGGTGGCGGATATACTAGCGAAGACAGAGTAGAACATGTGCGCGGGAGTTAGCCGGTCGTGCGAAAATGCTCACCGAGTCTGAGTATTCGGTTATGTGCCATCCGTATTCTAGACTACACTTAAAAGGAATGTTAAGCAAGTGTGCAGAAGAAACTATAGTTCTATTGTTCTTGCAAACATATGATGTCCAGATGTCATGAATTTGTGATATTTTCTATGTTTTTCTTTGTAAATAAAATGATAAGAACTATTTCTTAGGTTATATTATATTGAAATTTGAAACCAGCACCAGACATAACATAAGTTTTAGAAAAGTGTATATATTTGGGAAAATAAATATTGTAAGATATAAAGTGAGTGTTTTTAGGGAAACATTTCAGTCATTGAAAATTCGACTACTGTCATTTTGAGGGGGGATGTAATGATAGTGTTGCACCCCCATATAGATGAGGAGTGCATCATCTAAAAGAAAGTGGAATATTGCTGAAAAGCGAGGTAGAGAGAAATACACTGGTTGGCCAGAACAGTCACGTGAGGAAAAGGAGTGTCGTGATTGGCCGAAGGACGATAGGTGGTGGATATACTAGTGAAGACAGAGTAAAACATGTGTTCGGGAGTTATCCGGTCATGCGAAAATGTTCACTGAGTATGAGTATTCAGTTGTGTGCCGTCCATATTCTAGACTACACTTAAAAGGAATGTTAAGTATGTGTGAGGAAGAAACAGTAGTTTTATCTGCTAATATTATGGACAGTCTGATACGACAATGATTATTTCTTGTGCCTACATTCTATGTATTGTGATTGATTATTTCTTGTGCCTACATTCTATGTATTGTGATTGAATAAACAGTGCAATAAATGCAGTTCTTGAGTTCAGCATTCGAGTTTTACTAATGAAGCCACATAAATCCTTATTTTAAATCATTTTAGTAGCCCATGCAGTATGACCAGGAATTAATGTAGATATTGTTAAAGATAAATTGGCTTTGGTGTTGACAGATATAGGTACCTAGGTAAGAAGCAAATTCAGAAGGCTGGTCTCCATTTATTTAAGAAACCGTAATGAAGATCATTCACAATTTGAAGTTGATATTGGAGACAATTATTAATTTGATTTAAGAAACATAATAGCTTTATCTATTTTAAAACATTATGGCATAATAATTAGAATCTTTTCTATTGGATATAACAATCTTATTTAAAACTTTATTATTTTTAGTGTGCTGTAACTTAAATCTATAATATAAATTGTCATTGGTGCCATAGATCTTTGAGTGGAAAGAATACAGATTATTGCTAAGAATTAGATGTGCCAAGGAAACAAGAGACAATTGGTAAGACAGCTGTTGGTATGTTGCTGGCGAAGAAAACATTCTACATGTCCAGGATATAGCCTTGTAGGATATTTAAGTAATGGAATGTACCTTTATAATGACAAGAGTAAATATGGCAAGGAAATAGTAGTTGTCTGTTACAATAGATTTTACTGGGACACATTAGCAGAAAATGTAATGACTGTCCATAGACATCACAGTCTGAGACAAGATAGTACATTGTGTACATTGTCTTGTACTCCTTTTAACCAAGACTCTATACCTATAATTATATATGGTTTGTGTATATCTTTAAAGTTTCAAATATCTTTTACTTTGTTTGCTACATGTCTTCAGTTAACCCTTACTATTGGCTTTGTCAATAACAGACAAGGGTACAACTGGGTAGATATAGGTTAATGCTGAAAATATCACAAAGCCAATTATAAGAGTGTTATTGTTGAACTGTAGAAGTATAATGAATAAAGTAATAGAATTTTGAAACTAGTAGAGATACCAGAACCACAAGTAATTATAAGGGTAGAGTCTTGGTTAAAAGAGGGAGTACTAGACATTGAGGTTTATCCCAATGGTTACAGAGTGTACCACAGAGACAGAGGAGAGATTGGTGGAGATGTATTCACATTGGTTAGCAAAGATTACTATTTGTCTCTAGTGTTAATAGATATGACCATGAGTTATTAGGGATAGATTTCTGGGATGACAAAAAAAGAAAAATCAGGGTGTTGGCTGCCTACCATAGTGGTATATGATGATGAGGCTCTATGGGAGAAACTAAATTCATATTGTTCAGGAGAAAATAATAGCCAACCAGTTGTCTATTATTTTCACCTGAACAACTCTCACCATTGTTGTAACACAGCCATGTTTTAAAAAATTTAAATTCATATTCACCGATCAAAGAATAGAATAGTCATTATTGGTGGGGATTTAGATTTACCAGGTGACAAATTATAACACAAGGAAACAGAGATTTGCAAGTACCTTAGTAAAGCATGGAGCTTTACATAAGTGGTAGAGCATAACACAAGGGGAAAAATATGTTGGATATCTCCCTAATAATAGCTGATGAAAACTGTGTGGAATCTTAAGGAACTGAAGAATAAAAAATCACAATGCAGTTCTGATGGATGTCAGAGGATTCCGTAAACCTGTGTCCAAAATGGAAGAGAGAAATAGGTACAGTTACAAAATGGCACAAACTTCAGAACTGAAGAAATATTTCAAGCGAAGGTTCAGCAAATGGAATAATGCACAAGTACAGTGGATGCAAAGTGGGAAGAGTTCAAGGAGATAGTAAATAGGAAGTCGAAATATTTATTCCAAAACAGAAAATAAATACAAGTACAGAACTGACATACAACAATACGAAGGACAGGAGGTTAAAGAGGGAGAAGAGAACATTGCAGACCTAAAGAGATAGCAAGGTGGTAGTGAATATTTAAAACAACTAAATGAGAAATGAAAAACAGCCCAAAAAAGGTGAATAAATATGAGTGTATGAAGAATATTATTGGTGCAGAAGGAAAACTGAATGATGCATCAAGAAATTTCTATGACTATGATACAAAACTGAAGGGAAGGTATCCAGAAAATTTAGATGAGAATGTCGAAGATGTTACTGACGATTTTGAAATGACAGGGATATTGAGTGATTGGTTTAGTACGACCATTAGGGATTAACAACCTGGGATGGGAGGAAATCAAAATAGTGTCACCATATGGGTATAAATGAGGAAACTACAAAATTTGGAATAGATCCTCAAGTAATTAAAGTAATCTGAAAAAGCAGAATAGATCTAGTATATATAATATTACTAAAAAAAGTATATATTTTTTTTACTTATAGCTTTATGCCTCATCGACGTCGAGGTCATTAGTGGTGGAATGGGACTAGGGACAAGGAAAGAGAAGGAATTTGGCCATTGCCCCTTTTGAAGGAACATCCTGGCATTCGCCTGGAGTGATTTGGGAAAACCATGGAAACCCAAATCTGGATGTTCTGATGGCAATTCAACCCGGTGTCGTCCTGAATGGGAGGCCTAGAGCATTAACTGCTCACCTACAAAATCGTGCAACATGATACTGAACCTTACCTTATAATATTTTTTACAAGGAGCCAAGAGCAGAGTAGTATTGTTTCGTTAAGGAGGAGTGACCAATAGGGTTGAAATTTACAGGCCAATTATTTGGACATCATTGATAGGCAAAATGATGGAGAGAAAAATATGCAGCTGCATCAGAAGCTGTGTATAAGGAATGAAACTGGCCTGCAAATCAACAACATAGCTTCAGGCAATGACATTATATGTATCTCAGATGGAAGGAAATATGCAAGATATTTCAAATGACTTGGACAAAGGCAGGCAATGTTGATAGTGTATCACTAGATCTTTCTAAGACTTTTGACAGAGTGAGCCATTAAATGATATTAGATAAGTTGAAAACTATTGGAGTGTATGAAAAAGTGACGTACTGTGTAGTGGATGAAAGGCAGAAACATGGTGTTAGAGTAGGCATCAAAAGAGGAGAAAATGAATATAGAAGCACCACAGGTTAGTGTATTAGGACCATTACTATTGATCATTCTAATAAATGATTGTGTTGATGGTTAAAAGTCATAATTTAAGTTTTCTGCAGATAAGACAATGATATATAATAGGATCAAAATAGTAGAAGACTGTTAACAGCTGCGGGGCAACCTTGATAGAATATCTAACTGGTTATGTCAACATGGAATTAAGATAAATTCCAAGAAGAGTCATTTTATTAGATATACAAATAAGTAAACTAAAGGTTATTATGATTATATAGTGTGGACGGAATTACTTTTTGAAGGGTTAAAGTGCAAATATCTTGGTGTAACATTTGATAATAAACTCTACTGAACGGGACTCATTGGATAGGTTGTATTACAATGTTACAAAATCTTTTATTTACTAAAGAGGGTGCTGAAAGGATTTTCTAGAGAAGTGCAAGAAATTGGTTACAAAACTTTGGTCAGCTCATTGCTTGAATAGGTTGTGTAGTTTGGGATCAACATTTTGGGTATCAAATATAGGAATCTGAGGGTGTGCAAAGGAGAGCAGCTACATTTGTTTGTGACAATTACCATAGGACCCAGTCAGTAACTGATATGAAAAAGGATCTGGGAGTAAGTGGTATATGAGAAGAGTGCTTGGAGTGTATAAGGATATGTTGGGCTTGGAGCAATATTGTTCGTTCATAGAATTAGGAGTGTTACATGGAATAGGCACAAGCTGGCACTCAATTTCATGCATAAGGGAACAGGAAAATGTTCTATTTAAAGGTGTCAGGGATTGGAATAAATTACCAATGACAGTGATGAATAATCAATCAAATAAGCTGAATTAATTTAAAATTAAAATTCATGAATGGCAAAAGTAGCAGGGTGGAGGAATTTAATATTCAAAAAATATAAAATAATTTTTAAAAAAGGAGGGTAACTAGATAACTGAGGAAAATGCAAATCATAGAAAGACAAGGAGAAAACTAAGTCTAGTGTATCAAAGAATTTGTAACTCATCAACAATATAGTACATATCAGAAAAAAAAACCTGCAGGCAAGCCCAATATTCAATCATTTTATCAGTATACATCAGTCTTTACATATCGAGAAAAAAAAAAACTGGTGGCGAGTCCAATATTCAATAATTTATCAGTATACATCAGTCTTTTAATTAAATATAGGCAACTTACAACTTACTGGTAGACCCGTGAGAGGTATTTCATAAATAGGTACCATAATGTTAAACTGATAAGTGCAAACTCATTAGAAAGGGGCGAGGGCATATTTAAAACATGCACTAAATAAAGAGGGAATAAAACCTAACTACAATAGATCAGCGCAGTAAAGAATTTCCTTAAGTCGCAGAAAAACCTTTCCTGGTATTATTCAGTTATTATACAAAGGTTCTAAAGATTCTGGTAAAATAGAAAAAATTCTATGTGACATAAAAAAAAAGAAAATTCAGTACAATGATAAACAGCAAGTGAATTTACCAGTTTCTAATTACTTGATCAGCAAAAAAACATTTATAGTTATCACTAATGTCAGGTAGTGTGCCATGGGAGCTAATTTAAGTGAGGACCTCTTAGAATCAGGGAAACCTATTGTTTATGCATCTAAGATGCTTATGCTTAAACATGGTGTATGTTATATGTTGCAACCAGGAAGAACACTTTTTGCATCAATCAGAAGACTCTAAAATGCATCTTTTCAATTAATTATCTGTCCACAAGTGTGTTAAAACTGCGACTTCAACTAGAAAAGCACCAAAACTAGACTTCTTACCATCTGAGTAGCTGGATCTGTGCCACAGGTGCATTCTGCAGTCTGTTCTATGACTTCCTCCTGCAAAACAATGATACAAGCATTTCAACAATAATAATAACAAAAAACACATGAATTAAATTCTTATGAAAAAAATCTTAGTATTAAGTAGAGAAAACATGAACCTAAAGTCATTCATAATTTATCCCTTATACTTTATGAAAAACAGAATAAATTTTGTAAAATGATTATTAAAAAAAATATACATTGAGAAATAAAACAGTAGCAATAATTATTGAAATAACTGATAATTCATTTATTTATTGTTACTGCAAAAAATACAAATAGTACATTAGCTCAGCACTGTGATGGTGTTAATGCTGAATCAGGGTTTAGCTGGCTCAAGTCCTGGAAGAAAATTTCATCATTTTGATAGGCCGGCATAGCAGGAGACATGGTGGTGCACAATTGCTAATTACCAAACAGTGCAAGTCCCAAGTTAAATTCCTAACCTGTCCACAGTGCACTGGGAGTGAGGGTATACGGTAGTGTTGGTGATTCATCTGCAAGATGGGTATGTTAAGTCTGACAGCCTCTTTGTTTTTGATGGAAGAGTAGACCTAATAGGCCAGAATTAGATTTCACTCTCTCCCTTCTTGATCTCAAAAGGCAGTGGGAAAACCACCCCAGTTTATCTCCCAAGAAGGAATACAACCTCCATTGTAACTGTCTACATCCAGAATTGGGAATGTCATCATAAGAAAAAGAATGCCAGAAAATTAGAGTTATTACAAAAGCTAAAGGAGGTCTATTCTAGAATTATCAAAATAATTGTTAACATACATACGATTATAAGTTCAAAAATCTTCGATTTGTTTTGAAATCTCATTGTTAGGTATATGCTCTATCCTTTCAGTATGTTCACTCTTGTTTTGTCAGAATTTGTTTCGGAAGACCAATCTGCAACAAAAGCCCCATTCTTACAGTTTTGGTTGGTGTGGGATCAACAGCTACCTGTGACTGCTATCTGTGTTACAAAGAACCACTCCTAACTGGGCAGTTATATACATGACTAGTACAGTAAGAACATGTGTCTCCAATCATAAAGGATGTAACGAATCTCCTGCTATCCTTCTGGCTATCAGCCCTACTGCTATCTTTGACATCTTAACATCCACATGGTTCAATGCATTCTTTATAATATTACACAATGGTAGATCACAAAATATTACACTTTTAAAATCTTGCTAATAAATGTCTGCCAGATTCAAAGACATGTCAGGTCAGCCAAATATGTATCCATAGACTTCAAGTATTTACCAAGTTTACCTCATATCTAAAGTCTCCTTCTTCATAGTCAGTGTTAGGCCTGGTTGCCTGGTCAATCTATTTTCTTCATGGTCTCCCTGGATCTCTCTTGCCTCTGGTTTGGTATTTCATGATTTTTCTTGGGATCTGGTCTGTCTTCAACCCTAGTATATGGTTTGTTTAAGATGTTCTGTTATTCTGCACAGTTTGCAGAACTGGTTTAATTTTGAGTTCCTTAAGAATGTCATCTAATCTTTTTCTGTCCCATAGTGTGAAACCAGCTATTCTTCTCATGAATTGCATATTGGTAGTCATTAGTATCCATTCCTCACCCTTGCATAGTGTCTAAGGCTAACGACTGTACAGTAGGGTAGGATTAGCCAGCATGTTGTGGTGCCAGATTCTTGTGTGCTGCTAAACAAGAGATAGTCTGAAGGTGCTGATTATTATTCCTGCAAATTTCATGAAATTCGTGATTTTTTTCTACACATCATTTTCTATGGTGTAACTGAGTTGTATGTATCCTAGGTATTTAAATACTACACTTGCTCTATTTGGTTCTCTTATAATCTTTTTCAATTAAGGCCATAACTTTGGTTTTATTGAGAGAAATCTCTATGTCGTACACTTTTGCTGTCTTATGAAGGTTATATACTGATTTCTGCAGGTCATCTACAGAAGCTGCAAAAATAAATAAATAAAAAATAATTAGTCATCTGCAAACAGTAATATATCCAGGTTGGACTGTATAGATATTTTTATTCTGACAAGAGGTTTTCGTTGTCAGCCGCTAATCATTATGTATATATATATATATATATATGTGTTCAGTGAAAGTGGTGATAGGCAACATCCTTGTCTCACACCTTGGTTGATGTGTTTCCATTCCAACAGCTGTTGTCCATTTCTGACTGCAATTATATTGTAGCTGTATATATTTCAAATTGCTTTTATGATATGTGGTGGGGTGTTACTTTCATCCAGGATTTGCCAAAAATTTCCTTCTGTCAATTACATTGAAAGCTTTCTTGAAATCAATAAATGCTAGATTTTATTTTGCATATGATGTCATAAGACATTTACAACATTCAACAACAATTATACTGTAATCATTGAATAACCTTGTTTCAAAGTAAACACAAAATATATACACGTAGTTGAGGGGACAATGCCCCCAGCTGGCCACTAATACAGGATCTCCAGTCACAACCACTACAAGGTGACGTTGACACACTCCAACCAGGCCACTGCTTCCGGCATAGCAAATTTAAGTCTTCCAGGCTACCAGGAAAAGCACACAGTGGGCAATCCTGCACAATGTGTGACATAGTCTGTGAAACCTCACAGCAGTCACAGTACGGAGAATCTGCCCAGCACCAGGTGTGGATAGTTGAAGCAGTTCTTCCTACACCACATCTAATCCGATTTAAATTGCACCAAATTGACCACTGGTAGTTTTGATCAGTGACTGGTAATTTGCACGATGCCCTGTAGTGTTGACAATACCCATTCCACTGTCCAGGTATCTGTAGGGCTGAAGGAGTTAGATATTAGACTGACAGCAGTCTTCCAGGCAGGGCGACGTGACTTCAGCCGTGTCATATTCCCTAATATCTCCATGGATATGAAGAGCCTTGGTATTCAGAATTCTCGACCATAGTTTGATTAGGACCTTTTGTCATCTGATGTGAGGTGGTGGTATGTTGTTGAGCACCGGAAGCCATTGAATAGGTGTAGATAGAAGTGAGTCAGTTATGATGCGCATTGTTTGGTGAAGCTAAACATCCACCAACTGGGTGTAAGAGCTATTAAGCCACATGTTGGAGCAGTATTCAGCTGTGGAATAAACCAAGGCTAGGGTTGTTGTTCTTAACGTATTCGCATCAGCTCCCCATGAAGTTGCTGCCAGCTGCTAAAGTAAATGGTCCTGACTTTTAAGCTTGGCACCTGTATTCTGAAGGTGCCTTTTATAAGTTAGAGACCTGTCTAATGTGACACCCAGGTATTTTAGGGTACTGTAATACTTCAGCATATGGTCACTGAACAATATATTTGGCTGGTGGTTCATTTGTTTGTTGCTAAGATGGAATGAAGCTATTTCTGTTTTATGTGGATTAGGTTGAAGGCGCCACCTTCGAAAGTATTCAGGATTTCTTCAGTCTCTACAAAGTTAGTTCTTTGCACTGTAAGATTGATGTTATCAGCATATACAAATTTGTGACAGACTGTGTCTGGCAGGTCATAAGTATATAAACTAAAAAGTATTGGGGAGAGAACCGAACCTTGTGGTAGACCATTATTTAGCTCGTGAAATCTGCTCCTGCTGAACTCAATGTGCACCTGGAACAGGAGGTTACTTAACATGTTTTCCGATAAAGAAATTATCTTTATACAAGGAACTGCTTTGATCAGTTTGAGAAGGAGACCCTCTCTCCAAACTGTATTGTTTGCTGCCGAAAGATATAGGAATACAGGTACGTTCTTCATTTTCTTCTGGTAACCTACTTCCAAGTAGGTGGTAAGAGACAGAACCTGATCACTACAGTCCCGACTGGGTTGGAATCCAGCTTGTTCAACAGGGATCAGAGCATCGATTGCCAGAGCTATTCTGTTCAAAATGAGCCTTTCCAGTAAGTTGTAAATGACACTGAGTAAGGCTATCGGATGGTAACTTTGTGGTAAAGTTGGATCTTTTCCTGGTTTAAGTAAAGCAATGATTTTTGTTAGCTTGTAGATCTGAGGAAGCTTTCCAGATTGTAGTATGGAGCTGAAAAATGAGTAAAGTCAACAAGATGTAGCTGGATACGTTTCCAGATTAAACTCTTTCCTTTTCTCAATCAGCATTTGAGTATGAAGCAACCTGTGCTCATGATCTACCCTTCCAGAACCAGTTCTGTTCTTCTCTGAGGAGTGATTCATAAAATGTTTGTGATTTTTATTTAATGACACTGGAGTAAATTTTACAACCAGTGTTGAACAAGCTTATTCCTCTGCAGGCTCTGACCTCTCCTTTCTTATGAAATGGGATTACAATTGCCCTATGCCAGCATTGTGGTGGGTATTCTCCTCTCCAGATTCTGTTCATAAATTTACTTGAATGTCGTGTCACTGAATTTAATAAGTTCCGTATGAATGCTATCCTTACAGGGAGATCTGTTCCTTTTCAGGTTTTCAGCACTGAATCTCTTTACAGTAAATGTCATCTGGGCTATTGGTCTCTGATAGGGATGTTACCTCTAGTTGTCTGCTTAATTTCTGATCCATATCTCTTTTAGGTAGTTTTCTTTGTCACTTGAATGTTTGTGTCACATCTTAATTTTTGACTTTGGATCCATAGCTCTTGGAAATACTTCAACCAGGTCTCTTTGCTTGACACTTGAATGTCTGTGTCATGTCTTACATCTTTGTTTTACTTTTTAATAGTTTTTAATCTGGTGGTTGATGGTTTTGTTACATCTGTTTCGAGATTGTTGATGAAGAGTTCGTATTGTTCTCTGTTTCTCTTCTACCAATCACACTTTTCCTCTTATACTCTAGTTTCTTTGTTGCCAAATATCTCTCATAAGCCTTTGTCTTATCCTCAATAACTCTCTTGACTCCCTCGACATAGACTCTTAATCCTTGTTTTCTATTACAACATTTCTTCATTCCTATACTCTCATTTGACACTTCTTTCAAAGGTTTGGTTAGTTTTCCTCTACTTTATACTTCTTTTCCATTTCATTTAATATTCTCTGATACAGCCATTAGATGCTTTGAGTTTTCAAGTGTTCAGCTCTGTAGGACATTGGGATTGACTTATGTGGTTCGTTTCTCTTAGTGCTGCCATTCAGCCAGTGGGGTGGGTTCTTGCTGTACCTACCAGAGGGAGGTAAGGTAAGATTCAGTTTCATATGCCTAAAAGACTCTAGTATGAAGCATCAGTTTTTCATTGTTTATAAAATAATCTATGATTGATGTTTGTCCTCTTGCAGACCAAGTGTATTTGTGTGGAAATAGTGTGCTGAATATGTACAGATTGTTATAGATTACTGTGTCAAACAGTTTTTTTTCCATTGTTATTTCTCCTGGTTCTCTGTGTGACCCTACTTGGTCCTCTATTCTTGTGTTTCCAACCCTTGCATTGAAGTGACCCATTATGATCTTATCTAGGGTTTCTTTAAGTTTTCTGTATAGTTTAACAGTTTTTCTTTCTGCCCTGTTCTGGAGTATACACATCCACAACTTTAAGGAAAGATGTTTCATTTTTAGTTTCCTTATGCTATCCATTCAATCCAAAATGTGTAGTGATCTATCTTTATGTACCTCGACCATGACTCCTGTCAACTCCACTGAAGATTTCATTGTGTCCCTTGTACCTTCCAGTTTGTGCTTGGTTTCTGTCATGACTACTTTCTTAACATCTTTTTTGTAAGTTATCATCCAGTTGCTTACCTTTGGGCATGAACACATGCAGGAGTAACAGGTAGTGGGAAATCTTATTGTGGCACCCAATTGTGCAATCACTTATTTATGATCAAGCAGTCCGTATAGACTGAAGATAACATACATTATTTACATGCAACTAATATTACAAATATAAAAGTTTGTTTGCTTGGATGTTTGTTACTGTTTCAATCCCAAACAGATAAAATTTGGAATAACACTTAAGACTACCTGCTTTTATCCCAATCAAAAAGTAGTTCCCATGGGAATCACATATGAATTTGTATACAAATGTGTTATGAATTCCACTCAGGCCTCAGGGAGATTAGTATAGTACAGTAGCAGTATAAATGAGAAACAGCAACAGTAAAAAGGAACACTATATGTTTGGAAAGGTTTATTTAAGATATTATAGTGCACATAATTTTAACATCATGTATAGTTTATAGTAAATTATTATAAAACAAACAGGTGAGGAAATAAAATCATAACTAAAATGCCTAGACTGTCACCTTGCCCCCTTTTCCACTTGCAATATCATTTTGTATATATAAAATGGCTAGCTCTGACAGTCTATCTTGAGACATAGTAATCATAAATAAATTTTGATAAGTTTTAATTTACTAAAACTTAATTCTCCTTGGGATCAGACTGGCTTAAAAATAGGATCTATCCCAGTCTGAGAAGCAATTTCTCTAGCTGTTATCAGAGCAGATGAATACCTCATACCTCTTTCACAAGTTCTGAGCAACTTTCAAGCAATTGTGAAGTGTTTGATAAATACATAATTTCAGACTGCATAGCCTTGTTTACTCAAAGGAATAATCATACCATTTCAACTATAAAACCAAATTGTTCCATAGTCTGGCTCAGGGAATAGGCCTCTGTTGCACAACTGAACAATTAACTTCTTCATGAAGATCCAGAAGGGTGTAAATGAACTGCACCGAGGCTAGAAACCATACTCTCCAAACGGGTTTCACCAACTTTGTTTGGCAATGGTCCTCCTACGTGCTTAGATATCACTTCCCATAACTTTGTTGTTCCAGGGAATAGAATCAATATTCTTTAAGGAAATTTGAACAAGGAAACTGATTTAACTGATGTTTTGGCAGCATCTGCTATTATCAAATTTAAACTATGACAGCCACATGGATAAAAAAAAATGCTTGTAGACATTGGTTCAGCGTTCTTCTTTGGACAACTTTGTCTTTTCTTACAATATTGGAGTCACTGTCACATCCATGGCCTCGATCCTAATCAAACTTTTGCATAATATCATTAATAAATAGGCCAATGAGTCCAGTACCTAGTTCTGAACAATCACTTATTTTTAATCAACAAAACACTCATGCACTTGGACTTCATCTAAATGTCAACATAATGCAATGTTAAAGATAATTGTTCGACCTGGCTGGCGTCAGCTGGCATCAGCGGTTGCCATCCAGTATGATGGAAAAGTATTTAGATGACTTTACCATAATCAAAATTTTATTTCAAACTTCACTTCCAATTAAGCCAATTAACTCATTTTGAGTATGTAAGACTGGAGATTTTCTCGGCGTTGTAAATGAATAAAATTTTCTTGGGTAACTAGCCGAGAAAATTTTATTCATTTTGAGTATGTTTGCCAAAATAATTATTTATTCTCCTAATCAGCAAAATGGTGGAGGTGATCCATCGCAGGGTCAAATTTTTCTAGCAATTGTACAATATCTTGTTAATAGAATAACAACTTTCAGATCGGTAGTTTCCTCTGGGCAACAAATTATTGGATACTAAAAAGAATACTATGGACATCATTCGTTCGAGGATAGCAACCCACCATGATTTCTCATCTTCAATACATTTTTTTGCAAATGTTTGCCTATTTAACTGAAGTTCTTTAATCGAATTGACACTTCTATAGAAGTGTGCATGGTGTGCTGCTGATCTGAGAAGTTTCATGAGTTTTGAAATACACTGATAAGAGCCTTGAGTCATCAAATCCTTCTTTTCCAAAATAAGAGTGGGACCTGTTGAATAAAAAGCAGAAAAAAGTATACTTTATCTACAGATATGGAGTAAAGAAGCCATCTTATTTTTATAAGTTTTTTTTAATTATTTGGTATTACTCTTTGAAAATTTGTATTTTAAAAATGATGTCTCTCATTTTTCCCCCCATTGCTTGAATAATTATTTCATCTGCAGTTGCAGTGTCAACAAATGGATGTTTTGAAATATATCATAATTTTTATTTTGAAAAGATCAACGGTGGTGGTATGTGTGGTATACCACCTTCTGTAATGTTTGGAACTGCAGACGACATTCTAGCCATGGCTGATTAGTGTGTTAAAATAATGTGAACAGCAAGCTTGGTTATTACAAAATTTGGTTTGTGAATACAATCTAATGCTGCATTTTTGGTGCCCCCTCTATACTGGCGCCCAGTATGGTCACACTGCTTAACACACCATAGGGCTGCCCCTAAGGGCATGCAGCTTCCATGTACAAATATGGCATTTTACCCTTTTTACAGCTTTTTCTTGCTATGATTGTCATTATTAATATTCGACCTCCTATTTCTTATTTGTTTCTTGAAAGCCAAACATTTAGAAGCCTCAATTGGTTGTTAGCAAAGATGTAACAAGAGTGGCTGTGCGTCTGTCTCATTGGTGGGATGTTTGTTTTTCTGCTAGGGTTGACTTCCTTAGCAATTGATATTCCCCTATCAAACCTGCCAGGCAGCAGTTTCTCTTCACCCAGTTGTGACAGTGGACAAACGTTGTTCCTGGGGTGTTAGCTTTTAAAGCTACTTAATAATGTTTGTGTGTCTGGCATGGATCAGTCTGCATGACCTTTCTTGAGTAAAGACATGGTGGACCATACTTGAAAGATATACCACTCTCTGGCATCCCATATCATATCTAAAGTGATACCCAATAGTTTCATTGTGATTTCTTTATGTGCTATTGCTTCTAGTTACTTTAACAAGGATACAATTCTTTAAGTCTTCTAATAATGCAGAGCCAGCACAAACAATTCTTCCATCTTATTCTTGACTCAGGGTGATGTGACCATTCCTTAGAGACAATTGTCAGATAGTTAAATTATTAATTGTCTCTGAATACTTTCAAATCTGTGATGTACTTTCTAAGATGGGAGCAGTGGATTAACATCGTGGAACATCACCAAAGGTAGATAATCATTCAGATGTTTCACAATGCTATCTCATTACTTGTTGCTATTGAAAATCTAATTCTGAATACCACGTATCGTTGTCCTACTGACTCTGGCGTGCTTTTACTGACACACTTTACAGCACTGAATGTGATGCAAAATGAAAGGTTTGATGAGGTCTCGTAGTTCAGTTGTTAATGCATACAAGTATATAGTTCCATCAAAAATGAATAAAAACAGTATGCTTGGTTGAATAATCTATACTATTATATATCTGTAAGCAAGCTGCATGCGTCTCTACCTGAACGAGTATTGCGCAATAAGAACCGCAGTAATTTGGATGTGGTTTTCAAGTTTTTAGAGCTAATGGTCCGAATCAAAATCTGCTGAAATAGCTAATGACTTAAAAGTACCTTCGGAAGGAACAGGCAATTAAAACCTTTTTATATGGAAAATTGTATGCCATGGACATGATGCAGTTTCAGACATGCACTACTTCCACATAAATCTGATGAAAATTCACACAGCTTAACTAATGATTGTTTAATATTTTGACCTCGAATATTTAGTTTTTCAGTTTTCTGGAATGCAGTAAATAAACGGAATACCTGAATCAAACGTAATGATCATAACTAAAATTTCATGTACTGTAAAAATTAAGCTTTTAAGAGTTTGACCAAAGATGAATATACTAATCTTTGTATTGTTTATATTGCCTTTGTCTTCTATATATTATATTAAATGTTCAATAAGAATAAAAGAATTGTGATATTTATAATAAGTAACTAACAGTTTAATACATATATTAGAGGTTTTTATTGTCATTGCAAAATGATTGTTAAATCCAGTCCACATTTCAACCTAACCACAACCACTAACATTACATTGTGATACAGTAGATTTATTATTGTGCGTGTTTTAGCCCTGTTGCAGTTCAAAATAAAGGTGTATTAAGAAATTCATTGTTATGATTTATGCTATCCTAAAATTGACAATGTTGTCATTACCCAAATTGTAGTTAATGAAATGAAATGTAACCTGACGCAGAAATATAAGTCATGAGGAATTAAATTATTGTTAGTAATTAATAAGCTGTTTTAATTAATGCCATGTTAGTGACTGACATGTATCGCAAAGTAAGTGTTTCCTGATGGCTTCGGCGAAATTTGTTTTTGGTCCAGGTTACATTTCAATCTAACTACTTCAGTTATGAAATACCGTGATGGAAACTGGCTCGAAATGGGGGTAGTTGTATAAAATACATATGAACAATATACATGTATTACTCATGGATTAGGGATGTATTTATACATTATTAAAAAAGGGGATTCTAGGATTACCGTGTCGCCGCAATTTGATGATGGATTCCTATGTAACTCGACGAGAAAAATTGAAAGTAAAGAATAGAAATTTTTGATATCTTGCTTAATTCTCAAGATATTGTATCTCAAAATTGACGTGGTTAGGTTGAAATGCGGCCAGGACCAGATGAAAAATTTTGCCATACTCAAATTTGATGATGGATTTGTATGTAACTTGATGAGACAAAACGGAAATAAAGAATAAATGTTTTTGATATCTCGCTTAATTCTAGAGGTAGTGTATCTCAAAAGTGAGGAGGTTAGGGCAAAATCCGGCATGGCCAGAAAAAAATTCACTTAAACCACTACATCTACATGCTGGAAATGCTCTATAGGTGTTTTATTTTATTCCTAGTGGTTGTTGTTATATTGATATACAGTTTGGACCAGAAGAAACGGCACCAAAAGCACAAGTAACTATACCTATAACTGCTTTTTGACATGCTATTAAAAAAATCTTTATTTTTGATTTGTTTTGCCAAGTTCTATAAGAATCCATCATCATATTGTGGCACCACGGTAATGATAGAACTGCCTTAAAAAATCTTGAAGGTGATCTTAGTACATTTGTTGCTGCAATACTACTATCATTGACGGTGTAGATAGTTTAGAATTAAAGGCCGTTACTATCACAGACTAACTTTCGTTTTGCGTTGTATCTAAGGTACATTTCTCTTTGCTATATGGAAAGGTATGTCCTCAGGAAATTTCTGACCTGAAGGATTAATGATTCTCGGTATGCCCTTACTGGAATGTTAGTGATAATGTTTCATGTAACTTCAGTTTCTTATATTATACTGTGTTAAAATATAAGTACTACCAAAAAAAAAAAACACCTTTCGAACATCAATATGAAAACTGCATCTAAGGTAATAACTAAAGAAAGGGAATTTTAAAAAAATTAAAACTATATATTTTGCTTCTCTGCATTAATATTTGACACTAAAATAAAAAGGGTAAAAATTTTTTTTTTGGGGGGGGGGGGGAGGCTACCTACTATTGGTACTAATCATTTGAAATTTGAATTAACTACTTCGTTATAATATCCTCTTCATGTTTTGCATTCTCCTTTTTCAGAAAAGTTACCATAAATTAAATTAAAAATGCCAATATATGAGAGAGACACTCAGCTATTAAATGGCACTGAAAAATTAATGAAAATCTATTGAAATGTTTGTTAAATCCTTTATTGTAGTGTTTTCTTGCCATTTATGCTTCTCTCCATTGTAAAAGGTTGCATGAAATTAACAAATAAAAAATATTTGTCCGAGATGTAGTAGGTCCTACAACAATTATTACCATCTTAGAATTGATACAAATGATTAGAGACATTCCGTTGTAAACAAATACCCAATTTTTTAGATGGATGCCGCAGAACATTATTTTTCTTGGTCTAGGCCAAATTTCAACCAAACCATGACCTCTATGACAAAATGAGACTGTTTAGGTTGATATGATCCCTGTGCTGTTAATTTTTGTGTCAATTTTACAGTACTGCCAATATTACGCAGTTGCACAGAGTCTCATATTTCGGCATTTTTAACATAACGTGTGGCAATTTTTCCGAAGAAGAAGAGTATAAAACATGAAGAGGACATTTTGTGGAGGCAGATACTTCAAATTTCAAAAGGTTAGTACCAGTTTCAGATTGGTGGAGAAAGAGGCAGACTACCCGCATTTCAACACACGTCAAGATCCGCACGTGCAAAGCAGCAGGTAAATACTAGTGTTGCCATAAATTAAGAGGGTGATGTAAGGGAGTAGAAGGGTGGGATTTTGCAAACCATAGGTAGACAGTACAGTTTTAAAGTGAAAAAGAAAAGAAGGGGAAAAAAAAACTTACTCTGCAGCCTTAAGGTTGATTGGGATGAAGTGTAATATATCTTATGTCAGTGGCAGGACAACCAGTTCCTTTCCTCTTGAAGCTATAGTTCAATGTGAAATCTGAACCACAGACCTAGAAAAGCTCAGTTGATTATAAAGTACTTGTTACCACCGGGATTTCAACATGGGAACGCATGCTGAAACTATCAAAAGTAAGGCCTTCGCCACTGTGCTACCATACCATTCTGTTTTATTACACATGTGTGCTATGATCCTTCAAAATTGGATAATAACGGTGGATTAGTACAATGAATATTGCCAAAAATTAAGTGATGGAATTAAAAGAGAAGAGCAAATGCAGTTTCAAGTATATTTGTAGAAAGTTCCATCAATATCAGATAAAACCTGTGGGATTATGTGAATAAAAATGCACAAGAATGAAGGGGACGGAGATAAGGGGGTTGGTTTTTTATAAACCAAATAGGCAGTATTTTTCTCTGTTTTAAAGTAAAATGCTAACTCAGTCCACAACCCAACGGTTGATTAAATCATCCTGAAGCAGGTGTACTAAGCTTTGAGTTACAGACAGGACAGCTAGTTCCTTTCCTCTGGGACCTACAGTTTACTGTGGAATGCAAAACGCAGAATGCTCCGACAAAGCTCAAATGATCAAATACAATTATTAAAAATTCTTTAAAAATACCCATGACTGGAGACAGAATGGTCTAGAAGCAAGCACTTTAACCGCTGAGCTACCAGGCTGCCTTGTTTTGAAGAATAGGCATGCTAGGGACTAACAAAATCAGATAAAAATTATGGGTTTGTATGAAGAATGATGATAAAAATTAAGGGGTTATTGTAAAGGTGCAGAGGGATTCGTTTTGCAAAATAAATGTAGACAGTATTTCTTTTATTTTATTTTAAAGTACACGTGTGCAAAATTCCATCAAAATTTTGTCAAAACTGTGGGTTTATACAAAGATCATTTGAAAAAACTGAGCGTTGTGCAGGCGAATAGGAGGTGTTCTTTTAATATTTTTTTGGTCAGAAATCTTCCTAGGCATGTAGACAATAACTCACCAAAGTTTCGTCACAGTCAGATGAATGGTATAGGAATGCATAGAAGATGAACAAACAAAAATAGTCATTTTTATATATTAGATGAACTGTATGAAGTATATCTCTACAATATTCATTAGTTCCCTTTTTAAAGGTTATTCAAACATCTTTCATTATGTGTAACAATGCCCTTTGAAAACTGTAATAAACACAATTGGGTTTTCCTTGGTCAGTGGTAAAACACTACGTGATTCTTACATAAAGGTGATGCTGCACAGCAATGCGTAGAGATGCAATAAGAGTCACACCTTATGTTAGAGAAAATGTAGACATAATAGCAATAATACATATGACTAATAAGACGTATGACATTGATTTGTTCAGAAGGAGTCATGTACCTGGCAGTGCTATTAATGATGAACAATATGCCACTGTAACATATATAACATTACAATTTTCCAGTTGCATATGTTATTACTAAGAAGGGTCAGGAGATGTATTTATAATGTCAGTTATACTTGCTGTTGTAATAAATATATACTTAAGCTGCAAGGGGTCACTTGGCTCAAGCTACCACTAAAGCTACTCAGTAACACAGTTGTATGTTTTGGAGGTGTTAATAGTCATAGTAATGTATGAGGATATTAATATTAAGAGGAACTTATTTGTTAATTATTCTGTACAAATAATGGGCACTATAAATAAAGAATATTTGAATATGTGCAGACTCTGATATTTTTTTTATTGGTACATCTTAGGATAATAAACCTGATCCAGAATACTTTTCAAACATTCCTTGTAAATACGTATCATGCAGCAAAAAAAAAGGAAGGGGGGGAGACATGTGGTACATGAAATTCGCTCCTTCCTGTACCTCCTGGGCCCCTTACAAGGCCTTTCTTCACAATCCTTATCCTTTCTCACCTCTCAGAGTAACCCCACACACCTACCTTATACCTTCTCCCCAAGATACACAAGGCTGGTAATCCGGGATGACCTATAGTTGCGGCCTATGGTTCCCCCACTGAACGGATTTCAGCCTTGGTGGATCAACACCTCCAACCTTTTGTGCAGAACCTTCCATCTTACATCAAAGACACACCACATTTTTTGGAGCGTCTGTCAAAAGTCCCCAGTCCTCTACCACCAGACTCCCTCCTTGTTTCCATTGACGTAACCTCCTTGTACACCAATATTCCCCACCTTGAAGGCCTCAGTTCCCTTCAACACTTCCTGGATATGCGCCCTCCAAACAGTCTTCCCAGAACATCCTTTCTTATATCCCTAGCCAACATTATACTCTCCAAAAACTATTTCTCCTTCAACTCTGAGATTTATCACCAGATTCGCAGCACTGCCATGGGTACCCACATGGCCCCGTCCTATGCCAACCTCTTCCTGGGCCGTCTGGAGAAAAAGTTTCTGAAGAACTGCCCCCTTAGCCCCTCGTGTAGTTCAGATACATAGATGATATATTTATGATCTGGACCCACAGGGAGAGCCACTTCCTGAACCTTCTCAACTCACTCAATAACAATCACTCCATCAATTTCACCTGCTCCTATTCCCACATCCCTATCACCTTCCTTGACGTAGACATCCCCCTAGGATAGGGGGCCCTCCACACTTCAGTACACATCAAACCAACCAATTTACAACAATACCTACACTTTGACAGTTGTCACCCCTTCCACATCAAACATTCCCTCCCATACAGCCTTGCAATCTGTGGCAGACGCATCTGTACCGATCATGAATCAATCTCCAGTTACTCCAAAAAACTATCCCAAGCCCTTGTTTCCAGCCGATACCCCCATGATCTCGTGGAAAACAAATTTCCCGTGCCATCACCCACAACCCTCGTTCTGCACCTCCTAAAACTGACCGTGGAACAACACTTGTCACCCAGTTCTTTCCTGTCCTGGAATCTGTCAACCAGATACTCCACCATGGGCACGATTTCCTGCAGTCCTTCTCTGAAATGCATCTCCTCCTTCCCAAAATCCTACCCACTGCTCCCCGCACTTGCTTCAGCAGACCACCCAATCTGAATAAAATCTTGGTCCATGAGTATTTACCTGCCGACTCTCCTAGAGCTCCACAGGTATCTTTCCCTTGTAACAGACCCCGCTGTAAAACATGCAGCATGCACCCTGCCACCAATACTTACTCTAATCCTGTCATAGGTGAATCTTTCCCTATAATTGGACATGCTACATGTGCTACCACTCACCTTATATACCAACTCACCTGCCTCCATTGCACTGCCTCTTACATTGGTCTCACCACTCAACAACTATCCTACAGGATGAATGGCCACAGGCAAACAGTTTATACTTCCAACCAAGACCATCCTGTGGCAATTCATGCAAACTTACATAATTCGAACAACCTCAACACCTGATTCAAAGTTAGAGCTATTAGAGTGTTTCCAAATACTACCACCCCTTCAGACCTCCGCAGATGGGAACTAGCCTACCAACATATCCTTGACACCAGACATACTCCTGGCCTCAACATACGTTAAACCTGTCACTTGCTATCTTTCATTTCATTTTACAGTCAGTAACTTATATACGTATATTTCATTTGTTATATATCTTATATATAAAAATGAATCGCAAAATGTGTTGGTAAGCGCATAACTCAACAACACCTGGACCAATTCGGCTAATTCTTTTTTTTATATTTTCTTTAAGGCACAAGAAAGGTTCTTATGGAGAGAAAAAATGCAAAAACTGGAAGGAAAATAGTAAAAACAACACTTTTCTTTTCCCTCAATCAAAACAAAACAAAGGCGCGTTAGGATTATCTTTGGTATGACTTCAAGTTGATTAGGCTCTATGGATATTAATCTATGCCTGCGTGTGATCAGCGAAAATAATATCACTGACGTACGTGTTATCATTATTTCCTCTGTGCGTGGCATTTTCTTGGTTGCTTTTAAATTTTCGTTCTCTCGAAAACCATTTGTGTGTTTATTTGTTCAGTGTGTTTACATTTATACCCATGCCGCCTACCACGAAAGTTTCGACTATGAAAATAGAATGCATCAGTTTAGAAGGATGCAATATTAAGAATACCTAAAAAGCAAAATCGATTACTGGTATTTCAGTTGAGAAGCGATATGCATTATCATCTGACGATCGAGCCACACTTATCCTATTATTTTAAGAATGCAATGTTCTGGTAAGCCTTGTGGTGATGGGTTCCATTCGTTTTAAACTATGTTCGGGTAGAATTCATGGTGATTGAATTGGTTGCGACTAATAATACTTTCTAACTTTTAAAATCTTCTATATAAATAAAAATGAATCGCCAAATGTGTTGCTAAGTGCAAAACTCGAGAACGGCTCGACCAATTCGGCAAATTATTTTTTCCTTCATATTTTCGTTAATCCACAAGGAAGGTTCTTATGGAGAGAAAAAACGTAAAAATTGCGAGGAAAATAGTAAAATCAACACCTTTCTTTTCCCATACAAACCAGCCAATCAAAATAAAACAAAACAAAGGCGTGTTAGGATTAGCTCTGGTATGCCTTCAAGTTGATTAGACTGTATGGATATTAATCTATGCCTGCCCAAAATAAAGTTTGAAGGAAAAAAAAAGGTTTGCGTGTCATCAATGAAAATAATATTACTGCCAGTCAATCATAACAAAACAAAGGCACTTTATGATTATCTTTGGAATTGCAAAATGATTGATCGGAAGAAATGGTTTCAAAACAACTCATTGGCATTGGTAATGACAAAATCCCTGCAAACGTTTTGAGTGGCTGCATTACATTTCCTGTCAATTTTTTGGTTGAACGACCGAACTATATTACAGAGACAAAAACACGGACGTTAATTAAATAAATTTCGAAACTCAAAATGAAATTTCCGGTGAATTAAGGATATACAAATCAGTTGATTGCGCAACTAACCAAGATGATGTCGTAAACTATCCACCAGAATTTTTAACTCACTGGATTTGTCAGGATTGCTGCTTCATAATCTTATATATATATATATATATATATATAAAAATAGACGTGTGTTTTCATATATTTCACTTTTCAACCACCACTATCAAACACAGATCACCGGTCTTTGTGTGTGGAAGTAACATGGAGTTTCCTGTCGTGCACAACGTTGGCCGAATGACGATAGCTGTGGGGATGTGGGAGATATGATGATTAAAGTTGGCCAATGCATGGCGTTTTCATATTTCGATCAAAAATTTGTGTCTTCTTATACTTCTCTTTCCTGCCACAACTACATAGCATAGACCATTGGTGTTTGTTTGTGGTAGTAGAATCGTGTCTCCTGTCATACACTATGGTTGTTAGATGTCGGTAGCTATGGGGGTGTGGGAGATATGGGGGTTGAAAGTGGTCGACCTGCGGCAATTTCATATTTCTGCCAAAGACGCATGTGTCATGGTGTATCACTTTTCAGCTAAAACTATCTATCGCAGATCACTGGCGTTTGTGTGTGGTAGTAACACAGAGTCGCCTTTCGATCACAACATCGGCCGAATTTCAGTAACTGTGGTAGTGTGGGAGATATGGTGGTTGAAAGTGGCCGGTCAAGGATATTTTCGTATTTCGACGAAAGACATGTGCCTCCGTAAATGTCACTTTTCTGCCAAAACTACATAACATAGAGCATTGGTGTTTGTGTATGGTAGTAGAATCGTATCTCCTGTCGTGCACTATGGTTGTTAGATGTCGGTAGCTGTCAATACAAATTCTTTACAAACACGAACGAAGTCGTGCGTACCAGCTAGTATATATATATATACAGGGTGTTACAAAAAGGTACGGACAAACTTTCAGGAAACATTCCTCACACACAAACAAAGAAAATATGTTATGTGCACATGTGTCCGGAAACGCTTACATTCCATTTTAGAGCTCATTTTATTACTTCTCTTCAAATCACATTAAACATGGAATGGAAACACACAGCAACAGAATGTACCAGTGTGACTTCAAACACTTTGTTACAGGAAATGTTCAAAATGTCCTCCGTTAGCGAGGATACATGCATCCACCCTCCGTCGCATGGAATCTCTGATGTGCTGATGCAGCCCTGGAGAATGGCATATTGTATCACAGCCGTCCACAATACGAGCACGAAGAGTCTCTACATTTGGCACCGGGGTTGCGTAGACGAGGGCTTTCAAATGCCCCCATAAATGGAAGTCAAGAGGGTTGAGGTCAGGAGAGCGTGGGGGCCATGGAATTCGTCCGCCTCTACGAAGTACAGTACACACTAAAGAAACTAAAATGAGCTCTGACATGGAAAGTAAGCATTTCCGGACACATGTCCACATAACATATTTTCTTTGTTTGTGTGTGAGGAATGTTTCCTGAAAGTTTGGCCGTACCTTTTTGTAACACCCTGTATATATATAACTCTCCTGAATAAACGGAGGAATATGAAAGTAAAACCTGAAAAAAACTTAATTGAATATGCTGAACTGTGCAAGACCATTAGAAAAGAAATAACAGCTGACATCAAGAAATATAACGAAAACCTGGTCAGATCAGTTATAGAGAACAAGAAAGGCTATAAGAAAGCAAAACAAAGATTAATGATAGGAAAGAAACAAATAACAGCTTTAGATTATGATAATGAGCGTATTACAGACAAAACGGCAGTATTGGTTCATATCAGGAACTTCTATCAGTCCTTATACAGCAAGCAAGATGAAAATCCTTTAATGACATCAAGCCCAGACTCACCAATTCCTGAAGTCCTCCCATATGAAGTTAGAAGGGCAGTGAACGAAATGAAAAAAGGATCAGCTAGTGGTTATGACGGCCTGTCTATTGACGTACTCCAATTGACTGGAGAAGAAACTTACAGACACCTAGCTAAGGTGTTTTCACAATGCCTCGAAGAGAGAAATATCCCATCCAGCTGGAACAAAGCAATGATTGTGTTGCTATACAAAAAGGGCAGTCGTTACAATATTAAAAACTACCGCCCCATCAGCCTTCTTCCTGTCATATACAAAGTGTTTACAAAGGTCATCAATAACCGCATCAGTTCCACCTTGGACACAGCGCAACCAATTGAACAGGCTGGTTTTAGGTCAGGATTCAGCTCAGTAGATCACATCCAAGTCATCAACGAAGTAATAAGTCGAGCAAATGAATACCAGATGCCCCTCTGTTTGGCCTTTATCGATTTTGAAAAAGCTTTTGATTCAGTCCATCACTCTGCAATCATGCAAGCCCTTTTAGAACAAGGAGTGAATCCCGGCTATATTGACTTACTGTACAACATCTACACCACTTCCACTGCTTTTGTCAACATCGCTGAAGTCACCAAAGAGTTCCCAGTAGAAAGAGGGGTAAAACAAGGAGACTCTATATCCCCCAAGCTATTCACATCAGTCCTAGAGTTGGCAATGTCAAAAATCCAATGGCAAAACCGAGGTTTGAGAATAAATGGAAGAAATCTCAACAACTTAAGATTCGCTGATGATATAGTTTTACTCTCAAACAGTCTGGAAGAGCTCAAAGAACTGATAAATGAACTAGAGACAGCGTGCAGTGAAGTGGGCCTTAAAATAAATATATCAAAAAGCAAAATCATGCAAAACAAATGGGCAGAAAAAGATAAAGACAAGGCGGACATGAAAGATTCTGGTATTGAGTTCGTAGATCAGTACATCTATCTTGGCCAACTGATCAATATGAATGGTGACTCAAAGCCTGAGATCTACAGACGGATAAAGCTGGGCTGGAGAGCATATGGAATAAATTCCATAGTTTTTAAATCGAACATGCCAATACATCTTAAAAAACAGGTATTTGAACAATGTGTATTACCGGTCCTCACATATGCCTGCCAGACTTGGACCCTAAATAGTCACACGAAACAAAAACTGAGAACTGCCCAGCGAAGTATGGAAAGAGCAATGCTAGGGTTTACAAGAAGAGACAGGAAAAGGGCTGTGCACATCCGTTCAATAACTAAAGTAACAGACATCTTAAAAAGAGTCATGACCCAAAAATGGCAATGGGCCGGTCATGTTGCTCGCAAAAGAGATGAAAGATGGACTACGGTAGTGCTGGACTGGATACCGAGAAACCTGAAAAGAGCAAGAGGAAGACCCCCGGATCGCTGGGATAAGGATATACGTCGAGTTACAGGCGTGAACTGGAAGAGGGCGGCTCAGGATTGATCGGCCTGGAAAGAACTACAGCAACACTATGTAGAATTAAATTCTAATATATAGCTCATTAGGCTTAAAGAGGCTACATCCTGAAAAAAGGATCGATATAGCTGCAATAATAAATAATAAATAAATATACACTAGGGTGGTCCGATAATTAACACGTCTGAAAAATAAATTTTCTGGAGATCTGCAAAGTAGGCCTCTGTGGCGGCGATAACCTCCTCATTCGACTCAAATTTCTGCCCAGCGAAGGTCTTCTTCAAGTTTGGAAACAAAAAGAAGTTGCACAGGGCCAGATCTGGAGAATATGGTGGATGGGGCAGAAGTTCGTAGCGCAATGAGACCAATTTGGCCGTGGTGACGGCGGAGGTGTGAGCCGGTGCATTGTCATGGTGGAAGAGCACTTTTTTCTTCGCCAAATGGGGCCATTTATTCTACAATTCAGTGTCGAATCTACCCAATAATTTGGCATAGTAAAGCCCTGTGATCGTTTTGCCCTTCTCCAGGTAGTCCATGTAGATCACACCATGTGAATCCCACAAAACGGTCTTCGCCTTTTTCGGAGCACGTTCGCCAGGTAAAGTCCACTGTTTTGACTGTTCCTTGGTCTCTGGTGTGGACCAGTGGATCCATGTTTCGTTGACGGTCATGGAAACTCCTTCGGATTGCGCTTAAACAGCATCAAACACTGCTGTGAAGTGGTCTCACGGTTGCACTTATTTCTGGAGTGAGCAAACGAGGCACACATCGTGCTGGCAGCTTTCTCATGCCCAAAATTGCATGGAAGTTATGACCCACATGGTCTTTTGAGATGCCTACTGTCCCAGCAATCTCGCGCACCTTCAACTGGTAATCTGCCAATACCAGATCGTGGATTTTTGTCACGTTATCCTCCATGGTAAACGTGTGGTTCACCAAAAACCAATGAGGGACCATGTTGAAACTCGTTAAACCAATTATTGACAGTCACTATCGAAGGAGAAGAGTCACTGTACACAGCATCCAAGCACTTTTTGATTTCGCTGCGTGATTTTCCTTCCAAAAACAAGAATCGAATCACCAAACGATATTGCTCTTTTTCAATTTTTCAAAAATCCACGACACACGCACTTTCACACAAGATCAAAACAAAACTATGAGTCCAATTTGGCTGAAATTTTAACAATAGCTATCTAAGATAATGTGCTACACGATAATAAATTTGTGTGACGACAGTGGCGTCATGGGAAAGAGAGGCTAAGTACTTATCGGACTTACCTCATATATATATATTTCTATCTCCCTTTATTTTTGTCTATAACCAATCTAAATAAAATTATAATTTTTTGAATTATGCTACACAAAGATTATTTTGTTTCACTTTTATCGCTGGTCAGCTTATCCCCCCCACAAATTTTACCACCACCACGCGTTTACCGCCTGTGTTTCATTCATATGGTGGGTTGGGATCTTACCCCTGCCATATGCCTCGCCTCTTACATGATTAAGGCTCTTGTCAAAAAATTGTGCAAATTTTTTTTTTTTTTTTTTTTTTTGTGGGTGTGTGTGTGTTTTTACATGTTCGTCTCGCCCTCCTGCCTTCATCTGTGGTAAGTGACGGGTATCTGTTTTTATCCCTATCCTATCATATTTGCAGGAAAACCATAATTATTTTACTAGTATTAGAGCCCTTCTGATATTATATTATCTAAATATGTTTATTTATTTACAACGCCACGAAAAGCTGTATTCATACCACGTATATTAGCCATTTATTCATGTTACACATTTTGATTAATTCTTCCTCTCATACTAAGGAGTTTTTGCTCACAATCTCAGAGGATTCTTTCATCCTCTGTACATATTGCGACTGTTCTGGGTTTGAATGCTGTTGAGAGTATCTAAATCATTTTCACAGCACTGCATTACAATAACTGAAGAAAAAGTACAGATGAAATGTGTAAACTTTTGAACACTGGTTCTTTTTTCAATGATACCGATAATCCTCCCAAAGAACATAGCTGTTATAAAATGTAAGGTTTTAGAAGCCTACAGTTTAAAATCACCATGTAACACTACTCTAAAAGCATAATTAATACTGAATTCTAGCAGCATGTGCCAAAGTTAAAACTGAAGGTTACTTGTCCCAAATGCCATCACAGCATTATATGAGGTTGAATCAGAGAGACATGTTATTATTTCTTATCAGCAGAAATAAAGTACAACAGCTAATTTAATATATGTATTATTCTAAGTACCTTACCCTATTTTTCCACAAAGTCCATGTAACGTATCTTAGAATTTCACATAGTGAAATTAGTTTTTAGAATAGCAAGTTTAGTTGAAGTACATGATACTGCAGTTTTAAAGTTAATTTTGTAGTTAATTTAGGGAATAACTCAAAATAATATAGCTAATATAGGTAATAATTCAAGTTTAAACTGCAAATTCAGGTAATAAATTCATTTAAACAGCTATATAAAAACTTATCCCAAGATTTAGATATGTAATATAACTTCACTAAATCAGTATTTTTTGTTACTTCAAAAGATATTCAGGAGAATAAATAGCCAGAAGATAATAAAGTTTGTCATTAGAAAATCCTACTTAGAGTTTGTATATATTAAAAAGTAATATGCTGGTATAAAAAAATTTGTTGCATAATTTTCCACACTTTAAAATCAAAGAATCCAGTTGTTAGAAAACACCTAGGAAATCAATTGGTAGAAAGAAAGTTTCATAATTTCTGTTAAAACAATATACTAAAATTTTGGAAAGTTTCGCACAGTTTTACAGATCGTTTTTGATTATTATATAGTAAAAGCAGACACATGTTCAATGGAAAAGTTAAATATTTCGGTCATATCCAGAAGTTCGAGAAAAGAAATTGGGCTCGAAATAAAGTTTAATTAACTACAAAGGATTCCTAGTAAGTTTAATTTAAATTTACTAAGGCATTGAATTGTGATCGAATGTAATAAGTTTTGGCGCCAACGACGCTTTGCTAATATGGCTTGACTACAAAGTGTTTGCCTGGATGAATATTTCAAAAACTCGTAGTAAATTGTAGAAAACACTTAGACTCTTCAAATTTTCACAATAACCATTCTTCAGTACGTAGATTTGTCTAAAACTACTCTCAAGTCCGTATCCTGAATAATTTAAGTAGTCAAATTCTATTTACGAATTTTATATAAACACAATTTGATATCAGATAGAAGGGTAGAAGATTAAGAGCATAATAAAAAAATTTTCTGTTTAGTAGCAGTAAAATAGGTAAAATTATTAACAAGTCTTGGTAATCATCAAAATGATTTTTCTATGGCAAAACTAAAAAAGTTACAGAATTTTTCATAAGAATGATATTTGACGTTTTTTTATAATATCCAGCAAAATTTCAGAGTGACAGGAATATTTTTAATGTTCTAGGTCTAAATATTGATGTTAGCTTATACAAAACTGATAAGTTATCTGAAGATTCTCATGGGAAGAGGAAGTTTTGTAGATTCCCAGGGTAGTGAGTATAAATAGCCGTCTAGAACTGTCCCTGGCCCCTCTTCTAGATACAGTAAGCGAGGCACTATGTAGATTATTGTTGCAAAGTTTTGGCATGTGGTGTGGCAAGTTCTAGCTTTGTGCAGACATGATTAACTTTTAGGACTGCGTATGCAGAAAAATTCAACACCTCATGTAGTTAAAAGTTAGCCAGGGGTTGTGAGGTTGGTCTGACTCGAATCTGTTAGTCGAATTTGCAAATATATCTTCAGAGAATTTGTCTGATGCAAGTTCAGTTTATGACTTTGCAAAATCTTTCAAGAATATAATAATTTTTACCAACAATAGACTTGTGAACTTTATTTGCAAATACCTCTTCTTAGATTGGGACTATTTAAACTAAGTGGTGATCTTTCAGTATAGCAAAGCCAAAGCTGAACATTATCCAAGGTTAACTACAGTCACAGCAGAGACTGAAGCTTTATGCATAACCACAGCATAAGATTGTTTCTCACATCCACACACCGTTTCAGACGTTCGTCCAATCGCAGCGCCAAATTTAAGATGCCTCTGTGTTAGAATTCATGTGGGTGATTGTTGAAACACTGTTGGACTGCTTGCTGTCTTTGCTTTATCAATTACATGAATTGCTGTCACAATTCTCAAAGTGAGACATTTCTCCCCATATGTGGGCTGCATTTCCCTATGGATTACAATGGATCCCCTGCACCATAGAAAATGAATCACACTTCATTGCTCGTACGCCATGGAAGCGTGAAGCACAACCGCCATCTTTAACTACTGACAACAGCAATGTGTTGCAGAGCTACCAGCAGATAAGGTCAGGTTGTTCCAAGAAAGGTCCAACTCATGGCAATGGATATGTTGACTTCACATTTACTGCAGTTTAAGAAAATAGGGGGAAAGACTTTCAGTTTCACCCTCGTATCAAACTGCTACCTAAACACATGGAAGGAAAGTACACTACAGAACGTTCCTCGGCTGTGGAATTGCATCTTGATATAAAATTCTGATTTTTTAGCCAGTTTAATTTGTCCTTCTTATGTGAGACTGCTGAGTTCCCACAGGTTCTGCATGCTCCAATATTCAAAATCCATATCTGGAACATTTGGTTGATCAATCCAATCAGGAAACTAGAGTGCTCTATTAGATTCATTTCTGCAGAAAACATGTGTGATGCCACAAGATATTTTTAAATTATAATTAGGAATTTTAAGGGGTAGTATTTAATTAGAATAAGAATAGTATTAAGGAATTTTAATTCTGGTGGTGAGAGTGAGGTGGAGAGATTTTATTTTAAGATTTTCAAGTGGCTACAGACTACTGTCATGGCAGCTAAGCCATGCTGAAGAAGTTCAGGCATTCTGCTCCCACCCTGAGTTTGGCGCGCAAGTCAGCACATTGCAGTACCACCCTATGAACACTAAAGGTCACCTCTGAGGCGTGGGTGTATCTTTGGAACCCTGTGCTGTCTGCCATAAGGCAAAGGAATTTCTTACGCCAATGGGGAAACAAGAAGCCAAAGTTGGTAGCCCCCCACCCAGCATACTGCGTACCGTAAGCTGGGGTGCTACTTAAGACCACAAGGGGACCATTGTGTCCTCAGTCTTAACCAGTTTTTGTCCAGTGCTACACAGTGGAAGTTCGCGATTTCGCTCCGCACAGGTTCATGATGTAAGTCCATATTATCTTCTGTTTCTCTCTCTGTGTGTATCTGCCGTACATCACTCTCACTCACAGTTTGTAACGTAAAGTAAATATAAAGAAGGAAGTTGTAATTGTCTTATCAAGATGATGATTTGCAGATTCAATATATGTGTATGAACAGAAAACCTATAGTGTATCACCATGTATGATTTTTCAGAATATAAATTCAAATCAGTGTGGTGCATCCACCTAAATTTTATTTTATTTGTAATTGTTCTGCCCCTTTTACCTGGATTAAATGATGGAAAGAATGCAGGCAAACTTCGGCAAAGAGGTCCGATAATAAATCATAAATAAAGTAGCCAGGAATTAATTAGAAGGTGAGGGTGCGAACGTTACACATGCCAGGTCACACTCTCTTATCTTTTTTTTGGTGCATAGGTTCATAATCACACATCTCTTTCTGAACAGATGAAAGTGTGATACAGAAAACTGTTTCTGTGTGTGTGTGTGTATGTTTATAATATACTGAATACCCAAGGCTAGCATCATCACATTTGTATTATTAAAACATGTAGGAATAGTTACTGGATTGTTCTGTTTTCTGTGAAACTCATCCCTCAGTGTGAGAATTATTTAAATGCTCCAAAAAAAAAAAAAAAAAAAAAACCATCTATATCATTCAGCCTGTGTGACATTTCTTAAATAAGTTATCCACTGACATCATTCCTAATACCTGAAGTTCCTGATCTTAACCAAATATCAGCTGTTGACAATGATTAACTCCTTCCTAGGACCTATTGTTGAGTGAGTCTCCACAACTAAAGAAAGCAATCTTATAACATCATCCATTGGGGAATAAATATCACCTAACCATCTAATAGAAACAGTCAAATATCTGAAAGAACTGAATAATAGACACTGATCTAGGTAACAGAGGCAATAACAAGAATCACAACCATGAACAAAACTCTAATAGTCAACTAATTAAATGTTGTGTAAGACTGGAGATTTTCTCGGCGTTGTAAATGAATAAAACTTTCTCGGGTAGCTAGCCGAGTTAGTACATCGTTTGACCACGACGTTTCGGCGGTCACAATCTCTGCCGCCATTGTCAAGTGACTGCTGCCGGTAGGTTATTGAGGCGCACCTCAATAACCTACCGGCAGCAGTCACTTGACAATGGCGGCAGAGATTGTGACCGCCGAAACGTCGTGGTCAAACGATGTACTAACTCGGCTAGCTACCCGAGAAAGTTTTATTCATTAATTAAATGTTGTTGAATGTAACTATTTATGATAATGTATTCCGCTTGCATAATTGACATAACTACTGTAAAACACCAAATTAATTTATCATCCAAGGAAAAATTATAAGTCATTAATTTTTATCACCACAGAATTCTGGTATTCAGGATTTACATAGTAAAATAATCAAAATGTAGGAGAAAACAACTATGAATAGTATATTTCTGTAACCACTAATATTAGAAATTTTCAATCAGTTAAGGAAAGCCAAATACTTCACTCTTTGGATTCACTGGAAGGAAATTGTCAAATATTGCTACAATAAAGTGGATTGATGCAAATGGTTTTCAATTGGCCTGCTAGGTCAGTGTAAGTGCAAATGGTACCTGATTAGTGGATCTCCTAAACACACTGCATATGTGCATAGCTCTCATAAAACTGGAAGGTAATCGAAGCATTGAATATTTGATAACATGAACATCATCTCTGGGTCATTGTTAAAAGATGACAATGCTTTAGTACGTGAAATATTTGATAAATGGGAGAAAATTGTTTCAACTGCAGGTGGACAGGTGTGAGTTTCTATAAAAAGAGGGTACATACATCAGACATGTACTAACTGAAATTTTTCTCTAATTCTTCAGCGGAACAGTGAATTCAACAACTCCAACAGTCAAATCTTCATGCAATTAGCCAGGTGCTATAAAATGCATATTGATGACTTCATTATTAAAAAAAAAATGCTGTAATATTCAAGAAAGGATGACAAGGACCCACTACATTTCAGTAACAGAATGAGCAACTAATCAGCCCATGATTCCAACATGGACTGTAAAAAATGTGCCCTAGCAGCCATATTAATCCAAAGTCTGTTGGGGTCAGCATACGCCAATACATGTGATTCTAGGATACTAAATAAATCAGAAGTACACTCCCCTACAGTTAAATGACAGATGATGAGCTGCTGAACAAAATGTAATAATTACACTTCTGGGCAAAACAGTTTAAAAAAACCTGGTAGTTTTTGGTCTGCTGAATCTGAATCTAATGTCATTTTCAAGCAATATGGCATAAAACTGTACTAAAAATGGGCCCAAAGTTTGTGATTCCAATCAAATTGGTATAACTACAATAAATTTTTAACAGCTTTGATGACCAGAGACTGATTGCATTCAAAATGGAATAATTTTCATACAAATTTGGCAGATGACGATCAAAACCAAATAAATGACATGCGTTTTTTATTTATTTATTTATTTATTTATTTTGAACTTTCCATACTTTAATAATGTAACACTAGCTTTTGTTTTTATTAATAGAAAAATTAATAAGTATAGCATTGTAATAATAAGTAATAGTATTATTACACAAGTGTTTCAGAAGTAAACTTACAAAGGATTAAGCCGGTACAAAAACATTTTAGGAAATCCATAGGAAAGCAATGAGGGAGAGAGAAAGAAGTTAATGAAGAAAGATGTAAGGAAGATGGACATGACGAAGGTTATAATTGTGAGGAAATGGAAATTAAGTTACATATATAACGAAAGCACTGATGATGCTTTTTAATTTTAGAGAGAAGTGACCTTTTTTGGGACTTGATATTTTAATGATTAATAAGTTAAAAAATTAATGGACTAGACTAAATACAGGTTTTTATTAACTACTTCTGCTTTGATTAACCTAACCTAACTTACAAAGAACGTAGAGCTTGCAATCAAAATGGCTTAATTGTATCCTGATGGCAATCAAAAAATAGTAATTGCATCAGTGGCAAAAAAAAAAAAATGGCACAACTGAATTTTTCAAATTTAAATATCTAGAGATAGAGAATTTTACATTATATCAACTAGAGTTCAAGACACCGTATGAGTAAATAAAAAACAACCCCAAAATCCCACTGCATGTATGTTATTTAGTTTTTTGCTCTTCCTGTAAAATTTGAATTACTATGTTTTGTTTGCCAGCTCCTCAGATATTAGTGGTGGTAAGCAGTGGCAGATCCAGGAATTTGGTTTGGGGGGGGGGGGGGTGACTTAGGCAAGGACGAGGTCACTGACAGAATACTCATTATTCCAGATTGCCGCCCTTATAAAAACAGTAGAGCAAAAAAAAAGGTCCCCAAAAAAATCCTTGGTGCTTTTGGGGGGGAGCTTCAGCCACCTAGCCCCCCCCCACTCCCTTGTATCCGCCACTGGTGGTAAGGCCATTAAGCAGTTGTGGCTACCACCAAATACAAGAATCTAGAATACATCTACTATTTAAAATATATTACTTAAATCTAGATAAGGAATACATCATTTACCTCCTGGGAGGGTAAAACCATCCCACAGATGCATTCTTTAATCTGTTCTGTCAGTCTACTGATTTCCTCCTCTAGTTCCTTAATCTTTTCTGTTTGTTCCTCCATCATGGGAGACATTTCTTTTCTTTCAGTTGTAACATCAGAAGACCCAGAACCTGTTGACAGCTGTTTTATCTGTTCTTTCAGTTCACTGTTTTCCTTTTCCACTGTTGACAGCTGTTTTATCTGTTCTTTCAGTTCACTGTTTTCCTTTTCCAATTCCTTTATTATTTCTGCTTGTTCTGTAGAAGAAACTTGTTTTTCCTCCTATAAAATAAATAAATTATGTTGGAATTAAATTTAATACTGTGAAACATAACTTAGCAAACAAGAGAAAGTACTTATTACAAAATCTATCACTTGATTTCAGGCATAAAAGTGAGAACATTTTCTTTTGAGGTTAAGTGAAATACTGAACAATTTACTCATATCACTGATATAATTTAAGATAAAAATTAATGAAATTCAAAAATGGCTGATTACAGAAAATGCCACAGTGTTAGCTCCAACACAGATAAATAAAATTAATTAATTAAAAAAACAAAACTGACAAAATGCTTTTTAACTATGTATTGTCAGTGTCATATTTGATTCATAGGGATTTATTTTATAATAATCATAGATTTTAATAAAAGTTATATTCGATGCAGTTAGAGGCAGCCAAGCCAGTTTGTAAGTGCTACCTCAGCATGGACTTGTTATTCACAAAACCTGCTGATGTGCTGAGTCAATCATCAGCACCGATTTGAACTGGTTAATGACGTCAATAGGGTCTACCTCCGAAGTAAAGAGATATTTCTCGTCATCAGTCCACGAGTAGCTTTCATCGGATCATCATGGGTAACTAACAGCTAGGCCAACTCTCTTAAGCTTCAGTCTGTACACCATGTAGGCCTTCGTAACATCCTGGGGTCAGGCATTCCATCTAGCCATTCAGTGTCTATTCAACCAGTCTAACTTCAATTACATGCAGAAGCATCGTTCATAGGTGTAGCCGGACAGATCCTTGCAGATCATATTATCAACTGTATTGTCTACAGTCTTTACTGATCATTAAATGGGATTCTGTGAACTGTTAGCCGCCTGTTATCATTTATCAGGATAGATTCTCAACTAGCCACATAACACGAGCTAGTCTTCCTTATCCTGGGTTACTGAACCTATTAATCAGCTGGTGTCAAACTAATCCTGACTTAACATCATCTTTAGTAGTCCCCTAGACTGGATAGAAGAGCTTCAGATCAAAATACCAGAAATTTCTTCAGCTACACAAATGCCACGAGGTTAGTAAACTCTCCTCTAGATTCCCGCCACATCAAACGTCCACAAATCAACCACTCGGCTACCATTTCAGTTCTGTCACTTAGACAGGACTCTTACAGTATACGAGATTTTTGAAACAAAAGTTTTTTATTTATTATATAATTATCTCTTTTGCAGATGTCATAATGATCAGAAGCTAATACTGTAGTAGACATATTTTAATTCTTTTAGATTCTTGTATTTTACTTCACCAAGTCTGAGAAGATAGCGTATGTGCAATAAAGTGCTGGTTCAACCTAACAGAAATCGCTCAGCAAAATAAGTCAGCACGTGGCTGAAATTGCACACGCAGCTAAGTCCACCTTGGAACAAACAACTTGTAACTTTTCCCACTCGTATCTGATCTTCAGAAGTGGCAGGCACTGCCTCGGATCACTTACCGATTGATCACTGCTAGTACCCATCAATTCTCGTTCAAATATCTGTCGTTGAATAATTTACTAGGCTAGAGTATAAAACCATATGATTTTTCAATCCGATTGAAGCCCACAATTTAAGTGTCAGATACTGAAAACGAATAGCAGTGTGGCAGAAGAATAGATGCTTTGCTAGTCTTAGAAAACATGAAGAAACCAGTTTAACCAAGTACAGACTATATGTAAATTGAGACTTTCCCGGCGTATTGATGCAGTGAATTCTTAACGGGTGTCCAGCCGGATAGAGTAATAGAATGATGACGTTTCAACAACCTGCTCGGTTGTCTTCATCAGGTCTATTTTAGATATTACTTCTCAAAATCACAAACAGACTGGCTTAGCTGCCACCGAAAATTCTAATGTTGTGTATCGAAGGTTGCCAGGATGCCCAATCAGCGTGTCGGAACTGATTGTATCAATGTTGCGGACTGCGTATTGGAGCTATAACTGGTCACCTATCCAGGCACTCACTAAGCTCAACGTTGCTTAACCGGTTCACCGCCAACTAAGGGTATCAATGTTGTGGGCTGTGTATGGAGCAATGACTGGTCACCCATCCAGGTACTCACCATGATCAACGTTGCTTAACTTGTAGCCGTAAGTGCTGGCGAACTTAATACATGGCGTCAGTTTGCAACCATTTGGCCTTGTTGAGAAGATTTCTGTTTTTCAAGACGTAGATTCCTAATAATCGGTCTCCAGGCTTCACTCAAGTACAGTTCGCTATCCCTATTGATGTTATTATCGTTAAGCTGTATTTCCAATGCTTCCCGAATTACTGAGTCCCAGAATGAGGAGACCCTGGCCAGCATCACCGTTTCATCACACACTATCTTATGCTCTTCATCGAAAGCATGTTTGGCTATTGCGGACTTTCCCACTTGCACCAATCTCAAGTATCATTTGTACTTGGTAATACATTCAGCGAAAGTTCTGATCGTCTGTCCAATATAAACTTTGCCACATTCACAAGGTATGGAATAAATTCCAGGAATTCTTAGGCCTAAATCATCCTTAACTGATCAAAGCATATCACGTATCTTGGCGGGCGGCCAAAAAATGCTTTTTATACCAGACCGCGACAAGAGCCTTCCAATATTCCCGAACGTGTTGCCGACATATGGCAGAAGGGTAAGAATATTTGTTGGTTCAATTTGTTCAGTCTGTGGTCTTAGTGGCTTCTGAATAAAAGCACGCTCTATCTGTTGCTGAGAGTACCCATTCTGATCAAAAACAGTCCTTAGATCTTTCAACTCCAACGGCAGGCTCTCATGATCGGAAATGGCTCTCGCTCTGCGCACCAATGTGGTCAATAAGGAGTGGCGTTGTGCTGGGTGGTGATAACTGGTTGCACCCAAGTAATGTTCAGTGTGGGTTGGTTTGCAGTACACACTATGTGCCAATGATCCATCAGGTTTGCGTTTGATTAAGATGTACAGGAATGGGATGAACCCGTCCTTCCCAATTTCTTTCGTAAACCGAATGTTGGGATGGATCACATTAAGATGGTATAGAAATTCATCCAATGCTTCCAGACCATGTGGCCACGCAGAATAGGTGTCATCAACGTAGCGGTAGAAACAAGTGGGTTTTAGGGTAGCACTCTCAAGAGCCCTCTATTCAAAATCTTCCATCTAGAGGTTAGCCACCACCGGTGAAAGCGGAGATCCCATGGCCACTCCATCAGATTGTTCATAATACTTCCCTTCATACATAAAATAAGTGGAAGGAAGTATGTGATCAAAGAGGTAGATCTGCTGTACTTGGCTCAAAATCACGGCGAATCAAGTCCAGTGTCTCCTTTACTGGTACACGACTAAAGAGAGACATCACGTCAAAACTAACAAGGATGTCAGAATCCGAAACATTTAGAGACTGTATGGTTTTCACGAAATCAGCCGAGTTCTTGACATGATGGCAACAACGCCCCCACAATGGGACTAAGAAGACGCGTCTGATACTTAGCAAGATAGACCGTTTTTTAATCCAGAAGCCACCAAGACCACTGAGTGAACAATTTGAACCACCAACACCTCTTGCCTTTCTGCCATATGCCGGCAGCACATCCGGAAAATTTGGAAGGCTCTTGGTGCGGTCTGGTATAAAAAGCATTTTTCGGCCACCCGCCAAGATACGTGATGTGCTTCGCTCAGTTAAGGATGATTTAGGCCTAAGAATTCCTGGAATTTATTCCATACCTTGTGAATCGGCATAGTTTATATCGGACAGACGATCAGAACCATTGCTGAATGTATTACCGAGCACAAACGACACTTGAGACTGTTGCAAGTGGAAAAGTCCGCAATAGCCAAACATGCTTTCGATGAAGAGCATAAGATAGTGTTTGATGAAACGGTGATGCTGAGCAGGATATCTTCATTCTGGGACTCAGTAATTCGGAAAGCATTGGAAATACAGCTTAATGATAATAACATCAATAGGGATAGCGGACTGTACTTGAGTGAAGCCTGGAGACTGATTATTTTGGATCTACATCTTGAAAAACAGAAATCTTCTCAACAAGGCCAAATGGATGCAAACTGACGCCGTGGATTAAGTTCACCAGCACTTACGGCTACAACTTAAGTAACATTGAGTGTGGTGAGTACCTGAATGGGTGACCAGTTATGGCTCCATACGCAGTCCGCAACGTTGATACCCTCAGTTCCAGCACGCTGATTGGGCATCCTGGCAAGCTTCGATACAAGACGTTAGAATTTTCGGCGGCAGCTAAGCCAGTCTGTTTGTGATTTTGAGAAGTAATATCTAAAATAGACCTGATGAAGACAACCAAGCAGGTTGTTGAAATGTCATCATTCTATGACTCTATCCGACTGGACACCCGTGAAGAATTCACTTCAAGTACAGACGATACACCACAGCTATCCGACAAAAATGATCTTTAAAAAACACAAAGGCCTATTAGAGTCATGAGTCCAGATAGAACTTCAATAGTCTTTTTCAGGTAGAACAGTCTTAATCTATTTACTTTCAGGCAACTCCTGCAAATTAATGTATATCTTTATTCCACAGTTTTGTGGTTTTGCTCTTGGTCTCCATTCCAAAACTGTTTTTTATTCTGTAGTTTTTATTTGCACACTCTTTCCTGAGACCCATTTACTAGACAGTTGCATTTGAAAGATTCGTGCTCATGCCAACAAACTTAAAGAAGATGTTGGTAACGAATGTTTGGAGTACTTCAGTTCCATCGCAATGACACCAGTGAATTTCAAGTTATTAAGTCTTCTGTTACATATTCTAAGTCCTTTTTATGTCCATTCTAACACTGGCATTACTATGTCCTTTAGAAAAAAGGGATAAAATTGCTTTAATATGTCTTTTGATTCAGAAATGTTTTATTGGATCATTGATGCTTACGAATACTGAGGAGGAGACAGATGTTATAGAGCACTCTGATATAGGTCCTGTTCAGAAATTGTTTCCTGAGCTGCCTTAATTTAGCTTTATTCCATGATGAGACAGTTGATGAACTGTGTAGAAAAGAAGAGCAGGCTTTAGTTTAGTGGTTGTGTTTCCTTGCCAAACTAACCAAAGCATATAAACAGAGAGATCATCATCGCCAGAATCAGTTCTTTTTCTCATGCTATTTTTAGTATTTCAGACTTCAGAGGGAAGTATTCTGGCATGTTAGACACATTAGAGAAGTTCTTCTGCACAGCATTTAAAGTTAATACAAAAGTTTCTGATGAAATCAAGAAAAAATTTCAGAAATTCTACTATTTTTTCCTATAATTGCTTTTACCTGCTTCTATTCCCTCTTAATTATTATCCATCTTAATAGGCACCTAGTTTTCTAATGAACTTGCTTTATTGATTGTTGTTATGATGGTAGTTGCTGACTCCTTTTGCAATCATAAGTTACTTTGTTTACAGGTCTTTTTCATTGATTTCTCTGGAGTACCAATTGTAATTCTTATTCGTTTTCCTTCAATATTTAGGATCAATAACTTTTTGCAAACTTATTATCTTTCTACTCTCATATTTCTTTAATCCCTACTAGCTTGTGACTGCACATGGTGCAAAATGTATTAGTATCATTATTTTTAGATTTCTTCAACAATGGCAGATATATTCAAAACAACAAAATATATGTTGTTTTTATTGCTGAATTTTGGTCATCTACCTCTATATTCAGTATTTGCACATTTGAACCTGTCTAGTGTCTCACGTAATTTTCAAGAATAAGAGTCAAAACCAAAATATTGTGTTATTTGTGATCAACTTTTTTGTGTATTTTTTACTTTGGTAAGCAGTTGTTATTTTTCCAATATATATAAGGATAGGAAATAAGACTCAGTATTTATCACAATTGATGACAGCTGGTAACAACAAACACAAGTAACACAATATTTCAGTGGTTGACCTTAATCTTGCAAGTAGTGAGAAATAAAATAAAAATTAGGATAGCAGAATCAACTACCGCTGATAATAGATTACAGCAGGATATCATTGACACAAAAGATATGAAACATTGTAATTATCAGGCATATAACCTTCCCTCAGCAGTAGAATATTGAGGACACAAAATGCATTTTTGGGCCAATTATTGTAATTTGTCAACATAAGTTTCAACATATACACTTGTTGATGAATGGTCATAAACCTGAAAATTTAAATGCTCAATGTGTG
This sequence comes from Vandiemenella viatica, assembly GCA_031002005.1. Lineage (NCBI taxonomy): Eukaryota > Metazoa > Arthropoda > Insecta > Orthoptera > Morabidae > Vandiemenella > Vandiemenella viatica. The sequence continues at coordinate 136,354,851 of JARYHS010013631.1, read as the reverse complement.
TTAGTATATGTCTATGTTTTGATATCATCCTGCCTTCTGTCTGACTGGAGACTGAAAGATCCAAACTTCAAATCCCTGTCTCGGCGGGGATTTTCTTTAGACCTTAACCTGACCTTCACCTCTCGCACAGCTTGCTGTGTAATGAAAATCACACCAGAACACTTCTATGGTTCCAATTCCACGTTAAACAGTAGTTCCACTATACCCAATAGGATTACCAGGTTAGGCAAGGCAACTACGATAGATTGTATAGCAGGTCACTATGAACACACAAGTTTAACTTTTTTTTTGTATCCTGCCTTCAACTGTGTTATGTGATGGTTTTTCCCCTATCCAAATGCTATAAGCACTATTAGGTGCTTATTGTTTCTTAAAAAACCTTCTTCAATGGTAGAACATATACAGAAAAGGATGAGAATCAGAGCAATTAACTAGTTACTGCTTATATTTAATTTGAAAGATATATTTTTTTAATTTGTAACATTAGATATTTCTGGGCATTTATTTTCTTATATTGTTGTTGGTATTTTGAAATTATCCCACCTAACTTCTCTGCATTCAGAATTAACTGCCACAATGCAGTTAGTAATTAGTTGCTCTCTGACTCACAGGTTGTTCACTTCATGATCTACCATTGAAAATGTGAATCAGCACCTAAGTGGTGTATGTTCTCTCTTCATGTTTTTACTATTTCTACACTTATCTACTGTTAGTTATGGCATGTGATGGATGCATTGTCTTTCCACATTTATATCTTTTTTTCTTATCAGTTACTTTTTTCCTAACACACACATACACATATATATACTGTTAGGAAACAAAGGCACTATGAAGTGAATATATTAGACATTTATATAGGAGAATAACCACCGATTACCAAAGACGAAAACTGCTGCATCTACTGTCAACACAGGCACATGGTACAATGTGTATTTTGTGTTTGTGAAGAATGTTTTTTTCTGCTGCTGCCCTCCTCCCTATATAATACAGTATACAAGCATTTCAAGTGTTTTTTTTTTTATTATAATCTGTAAAATATCATTTTCTGTTACCTTAAAGTCTCAATGCCTTCAGCACCCTGAACGTTATGTGGACCAATTATCACACTCAAACCACTTTTCGTGATGTTGATTATTCCCTCTCTAATGGGCACCTTAGTTCTTCTTCCCACACCAAACCTACCAACCTCCAACATTATCTCAATTTGGACCACAGCCATCCTTATCACACTAAACACTCCATCCCCTGTAGCACTGGTATTTGCAGGGGTCACATATATTCCAACGAGCAGGTCCTCACTCAGTATTCCAGCACAACACCATCTCCCTGCTACCCTTTAGACATGCTTCAGTAGAACCTTAAATGTTAGTAAATCCCCTAACATGGTCTTCCCCAAAGCTATTTCCCATGAAACAGATATTGTTGCAAATTTTTTTTTCATACATCATGCCTCTATCACCTTCACCAATCCAGTCACTAGGGAAAGCTTCCCCATCATGGTACATGCCACTTATGAAACCTCCCAGATAACATACCAACTATCCTACAACCATTGTCTGCTTCGTACATAGGTCAGAACACAAATCCAAAGGCTATTAGAATGAATGGCCACAGACAAACCGTATTAACCCAGCACCTGAACAGATGTTCATCCCATCACACATGATACCAACAATTCTAATTCTTGCTCCACTGTCAATACTATCAGAGTCCTGCAAAACAGGAGCAGTTCTCTGAACTCAAAGGTGGGAACTGACTTACCAGTACAAAGCGAATATCAAACAGCTGTCAGGTATTAACGTAAATAACCCTTAATAATCTTCCTTCTTTTCCACCGAATCCCCACCCTCTCTATATCTCCTTACATTATCAATTGCTCACCAAAGTTGTTTTTAAGTAGTTTGTAATGTCTTTGAAATTTTATTCAGTTTGTTTATATTTATACAAAAATTATCTGAAATATATTTTCTGCTGTCTCCTTCTGCATGCTTCATACTGCAATATTGTTTCAATTTTACAAGTCTTGGGTTTTTGCTTTTTAACTTCCATCCATACTTCTCCCCATGTTGATTTTCCCTCAACACCACTGACCAACAATCTGCTCATCCAGTTAGCTGTCACCATAATGCAGCTGCCTCATTGTATTATTGACGAAGAGGCATGAGCTGTGCTCAACACTCAATGTGTGTTCTTGTCTGTACATGTTTAGATGCCATTCATCCTTAAACTGTGATAACTGGTGGTTGTTCCCCATCTGTACCCCTGCTGTATTCCAACCTGCAAGTGTAGTCATTTCCCCAGTCCTCGCTATTATTATGCTACAAAGCCACCTTTTCTCCCAATGTAACAAACAACAAGTATTATTTTGGCAACCTGAATTACAGAACAGATGAAGAAACCACTTGCATTGGAGAAGTGGTGGCCGAGGTAATTTGCTCAGGTAGTGACAACACTGAACGTTTTAAGGGTTTACTGATTTTCATCGTTGAAGTGAAAGGTGACTGGAAGAAGCGCTCAGAGTTGGCTAAGAATCAACTTAAAAATCTACAATGTGTGAAAGCGTCATTACCCGCGTGTCCTGCCAGATAAAATAAATGATTTTGAAATTAATCAATGATAAATGCTTTAAGATTGACCAGAAAGTAAACAAACAATGACTGATTAGTGAAAAACTGATGAGTTGACCTACAGTCAATATGGGATTACCCAATAGGCACGACTAAGCAGTAACCTCAAGCATCCGATTTTTAAAGATATAAAAATATTAAAAAATAAATATAAACATTCAAAATAAACAATCAAAATAATATGAAAATCATTAAAATTACATTTTTTGGTTTGACTGCAGTGTATGATATTAATAAAAATAATTTTAAAAATATCATAAATTGTAAAATTCGTTTGTTTAGTTGGATAAAAAATATAATCAATTCAGTTAGTCATCTACGAAACCTTTTCTTTGTACAAATAAAATTCAGGTAACTTTTTCAAAAACAGTGGGACCCAAAAAAAATTGAGTGCATATGGCCCATAGTCCATACTTTCTTAATTCAGCACAGCCCTCGATGAACACGATGACAGTGGCACACTGTTTCTGACAGTAGAACACATTTAGCTTGAGACTCGTTTTCTGTTATGTGCATTGATAAACTTGAGTAATTCTCCTTCAAAGGAACTAAGACATAGAAGCAATATTGCCTTCTTGCATTAATAAAACTTCTAGGCTAGCATTTCTCAATCTTTTTCAATCAGAGTACCAGTAAATTGTAAAAAATAATGCTGCGGGCCACTAACATATATCGTCATAATTTTTTATCTATGTGTATATTATGTATGTAGACGTTTTATATAGTACCAATATAACATAATAAATTTAAAACCAGGTTTTGAATTCCTGCAAAAACACAGTTAAGAAACTGGAAGTGAACTATTAAAAATTAATTACTTGTTGACAAATTCTTTAAAAAAAACAGGGCTTTACCTTATAAAGTAGGAATACAGTATCAAAATTTATAATATTCTTTCTGCCTGCGGACCACCTGAATCATCTTTGCATCTCACAGGTTGAGAAACACTGTCTTAGGGGATGTAGCTGAATTTGACAAAAAATTGTGGTAGCTGCTGCTGCCCTCTACCGACAGTGTTACTAACTTTCTTGAGCTCTATAATGTTCCAGCGACCGCGTGACTGCCCACTGCCTGGGGCAGCTTGAGACAGAACAAACTTGTCACCAATGGCCACTAGCAGAGCGGCCTCCCACCCTTGAATATTACCGCGAAAACGCCAGAGCCCATGTGCGATTGGTGTCAACTCAAAGCTGTCTCCATGACAGCTAAATAATTCACTGGTCTGGCTAACAGATGGTGTTCAATAGTTTCCCTAGCTTTCATAAGTAATAGTATATTAGAGAACATAAATATTTATTTTCCTTTCAGTACATTTATTTTTAATTTATTTATTCGTGATTTGTAGGTGGTGACATGTCTCAGTGACACTATGTCTACAGCAGACACTGCATTGGAGGATAATGAAATTAAGATAATTTGTGGCTTTTAACAGAGTACACTATTTTTGTCCCGCTGAACTGTCTATTTTCAGTTCCTTCTCTGTTTATATCAGCCAAACTTCATTTATTTTCTGTCCCATTTCCTGTGTATATCCCTTTCTCTATCAATATTTCTTTTTCCTCTCAGTAGCAATGTAGCAAGAAAAACTGTCACAAGGCAATATATATCTTTTTCCTCTGATACAAATGCAAAGAAAAGAATGCACAAAATTTAAGGCCGAGGCCCAGGGGAGGGGATGTAGCGACATTATTCCCATAGGAACACGGAATTGGTAAAGCTTTAAAATCTTAGTGTGTGTTGCAGATTCAGAGAAAACACTAATGCGCAAGAAAATATGTATAACAAAGGATATGGAAAATGACTCATCACTCACCAAAGTTAAAAGCTGCGATAAGTGAAAAGGTCATGTTGTAAAATTCGGCATGAGCAGATCTCCCAAACCACATGGCTCGTTCCCTACCACATGAATAACGTGTTAAACCGAAATATTGTATATGTTTTTGTTCACCACATATGTTTTTCACTTGTCACTGCTTCCAACTTTGGTGAGTAATGAATCACTTTCCCTATCCTTTGGTATTTATATTGCCTAAAAGCCATTTTCCTTTTTCCTTAGTATCATTATCATATGTCACTTGATCACCTATATTGTCTTCCTTATATAGGTTAAAACCACAAAGCACTTGTCAGGCCAAAAGGCTGCACGGGGGTTATGCAACACCTTCACCTGAACTATGAACAATTAAGTTCGTGACCATGTATAGCCCTCTGGTACCTATAATATTAAATAGATCGGCCGCTACGAATTCGTATTAGTAAACCCTAAAAGCGAAGGGTAAACAAGATAAAGTCATTTAATACAGTTTGAGAATAACACAGTACTTATATTCTTGATAATAGTTCACTTGTACATTGTCGGTACCAGAATCGTGAATAAAGCATCGAACCACAGTTTCTTTGAAGATTGCAGATTAAGTACAATTCTACGAGAAGACAAAAACTTACAAAGTCCCCCTAACAGTAGTGAGTATTACAGCATGTTAGAACTTGCTTAACCGCTACCACTAACTAGTGCGGAGTTGCGCGATCAATTTCCTGCGTAAGAATGAGACAACGTGAGCTTACTGCAAGTTCTTTTATAGACTTCTCCGAGCCTGTGACCTTGGCGAATCTTTCTTTAATTAATATCTCCAAAAGTAGATAATAGTTTAACTTGAAATTTTTACAGGGACTTTCTATTGTCATGTTCTATCTTTTTTAATTTAATTTATCATTCAAAATGGTTTCTATAATCTTAAAATTGAAGTCATCACATGACAAACTTGGCGTAATTTTTACGCGCTTCAACAACAATCCGCGACAATCTCTTTTTCAAAAACTTAATTACCAGACAAATGCTTAACTTTTTACCGAAACCATTATATGTTCGTAATCGTCTTAATTAGGGCTATCTACTGATATAAATTTCAAATTTGTATTCCTTTTAGTTAAAAAGTTCATTTTTTTCTCTTAATTAAAACTGCTAATTAGACTTTGCCGAATTACTTAATTTTACTACCAACAGTGCTGACTATAGCTGGTGATAAAAGATCAGCTGTAGCTTTACTCAATTTAGAGATACTTCAAATCTTAGATTTTTACTTTTCTGATCGCGTGTTTCAAAACGTGAACAAACCAAAATATCTCTTAAAATAAACGTTTCTCGATATGATAAATACACTTTAAAAATGATTTTTATGGTGAATCCTCACTGTGGGAAAGATTACAGGAAAATCCCTTCAAGTTGACAATTACTCTTCTCGAAATTTCTAAGCTCCAACATAAGCAACTTTACAATCGATCTATAGAATATTTTACTGCTGTGTGTAGCTGGAGTGTGAGATATAAAATGTGTCACCTGTAAACAAAACATACTATGCAGAAACTTCATTTCCAATTCCAATATGATTCCACAGTAGTATAGTAGCTAATCTATCTTTTTAATTTTACCATAAGATGATTAAAAAAAAAGAGATGGGGGTATATAACATGGTGAAAGATTTCTACCATCTGAGGGATTGCAGCAAGAAAAGCTATTAGCATCACAGTTAAATTGTATATAGCTAAATTCAATTTTGATGCAGTTTTCAAGCTAAAATCCACTTAGTATCATGTCATGCAGAATGGTCAAGAGTGTAATGCCAAGTACTAAAAAGAATCTCATGTGTACAAAAAATAAAAACAATAATTTTGAAATGTGGTTTAAATATGGGGATAGATTTATTTAAAGCCGTAATTCAATTTCCAAAGTTTTAGTGCACAAGGTTCAGTCAGAATGGGATGTAAGCAAGCAAGGCACCATAAATTGATAAAGGATATCTGATACAATAGTAAAATAGCCTATATTTACATGAATAAAAGAAATTAAACTGTGGTAAATATTGATTAATACCTATGACACAAGCAACATATAATAGAGAAGTTATAGAAAAAGCTTTCTATATTGGCCAGAAGATCATAATAAATTATAAGAGAATATAATGTCCGCAAAATGGAGTAGATAGCTACTATTCTCCTCCATTCAACTTACCTTTCCATTGAAAAGAGTATAATTAAGAAACAAGGAGGAGAAGTAATACTGATAGTAATCCTTAGAAGGCTTCTAAAGAAAATATGACATCTAGAGGGGACTAAGATGTAGTTCCTCAGAAATAAGATTGTAGAAACCAAACTGGTGACCTTTAAGAGCAGAAATTTTAAAAAAGAAATCACAACAAGGATGTTGTAAGATTAAATGATTCAATATCCCATAGAACATAGAAGGAATAAACTACAGCTGGTTATCTCAACAAAAGTATACTAGGCGATGGTTCCATGGCAAGAACTGGAGACGGATGCCTGTGGTGAATACCTCTATGCAAAATGGAACTTGCCTTGTTGAGGTAATGAACACTACAGACCTAAAATTCTGTAACAGAGATAATATACAACAAATACAGTATAAAGCAAAAAGCAGAGCCTAACATTCATTCAATTAAATGGCATGAACATCAGTCTGATCTAAAAATATGGGCAACCTGTGAAGAGATGGTGGTTTGTGGACGTATGCCTTTATTTGTGGAGTGGATATAAACCTTTATTTGCATAAAAAGATGATAATAAAAAGTTAAAAGAGCTAAAATCTTACAGTTGAGACATTTGATGCAGATAATTATGGAGATTTTAAAATCTTATAATCATTTTGTAATTTAGTTTAATGGTGGGTTTTGGGAGTATGTTTCAGATAAGTTGTAGAAGTTCTGGAAATTGGAACAATATCTCATTAATACACATAAATGGCAAAGCAGTAAACAAATGTGCTGTGGGCCAGTTCAATTACATAGTTCCATGAGAAAAAATTAAAATATAAATTATTAAAGAAATAAACATAAGAGAAAATATTTTTTAATTTACTAAATATCTTGTACATCTTGTATAATCTTGGGTTTTCTCAGCTAGGATTAGCAGAAGTAGAGCTTTGCATTCCTATTTCCTAACTGTAGACACTGGAGTGGACGTGCCATGGTCAACGACACAGTGTGGCCCTTTTTCTTTGCCTCCCTGCAGAGTTTCTCCCCCTTTTACTCATTTGATAGCAAGCTGAGTGGGCCTGGGGGACCGTTCCGGATGTTCAGCTTCAAGGAAAAATCCTCAGATTCATTGGGGATCAAACCCTGATCATCCAGCTGTAGTCAGATGCTCTATCGCCTGAGCTATGTGGACACCTTTTGTATAATTTGTAATGTTATTAAATTTTTTCTGATAAAATTTGGGGATATGCTGAGCATCAAGAAAATGCTATGATAGCCTTTAAAGCTGGCCATTTCGGTATTTTATACAGGTAGCATCAGTTTGTTGTCGAAGCATAGTTATGTCAATTTATTATCTGCAATGAAGCAAAGTTTAGTAAAAAAAAGTTTTAAATTGGTCGAAGTACCTTAAAAATAGACAGAAAATTTTTTGGTGTGTTTATGTGGGTTTCATCTTTAGTTTTGGACATTTAATTGAATTTAAAAGATTTACTGAGTTTTGGATTAAGTGTCATGTGGATTGATTGCTGGAATGAATCGAAATTATGCTGCCATTAACTTTGTAATCTTCGAATATGAAGTCTTTATTTAGTTAACTACCATAGTCAATTTAAACTATTCTGTTGGTGATTTTGGGAAAATTCAAACAGTGAACTTTAACATCATTCTTGTTATTTCATGTTGCTGTATGTCATTTATTTCATGCAGTTGGAAAGTGGCTGTTGTAATTAAATAAGTAAACAGGCTTTTAACTTCAAGCATATTTTAAAGAACTTATTTGGAACTACAAAATTTTTCATAACAGAATTTTGTTTCTTCACATTAAAACCCCCAAGTTAGTTATCATAATCACTGTGCGACAACTCATCTGTCTCACAACAAGCTTATAGAGATATGTATCAAATGCTTAATGCATGATTAATTCAGATGACCACACTATTACATGAAATTAAATTAATACCTAAAGCAATAGAAATTTCTATTAATTAATATCAATACAGAAATCTGAAATCCCAGAACAAGTATTTACATGGAGAAATAACTCGAATGTGGGATAAAGGCATTTTAGTACCTACTACAAGTGGTTACAGTGTGGAATATTTATTGATATCAAAGGACATTTATGCCACTGGAAACGTTTTAGTGAAACTTAAATGAACTAATTGTGAACTGTGTATTTCCATTACCACCAATATACATTGAAACTTGGACATAATGAAAGTAAATACCTAAAACTGCTAGACTACACATTGAGAAATAACTTTTTGAATATCCAGCAAGTCACCATGAGATCAAAAGATCACCCAGGAAATCTGTAGATGCCCTAGCCACACAACAGTGGCCTATGTCCATAGTTATTAATGTACTAGAAGGTATCCTAATACATCTTAAATGACATTATCATCAGCTTTAGAATGCCACCAAAAGAACAGATTGGGAAAGTATTTAATAGAAGGAAAGTCAATAATCTTAAAATGCCACTAGATATATTAGAGTTTTTTCACAAATAGTGGATGTACAACACAGATCTACCAGCTCAAGAGCAAGTAAAAACTAACCCTGATGATACAAACCAACAAAGAATCAATACGATTTCAACCAGGATTAAATATCATCATCGTCAGCAGCAGCAGCCAGTTCAATCATTTACTGACATGGCCTCTTAGTCTTGCATGAGTAGAACTTGTGCAGTCTTCCCAAGGGCGCACAATCTTGAGCGATCTTCTGCCAGTTAACTATAACAATCCTGTGAATGTCCTTGTCCCATTTGACTAGAGGTCATCCTCTCGGTATGTGGTGATCTCTTGGGCTCCACTCTAACACTGTTTTTGTCCATCTTTGGTTTTTCCTCCGCAAAACATGGCCCACCCATTGCCCCTTCAAGGATGCTGTCTTCTCTAAGATGTCTGTGCCTTCTAACTGATCTGTAGTTGGTTGGTCTTTTCTTGCCTTTTCTTATTAAATCTAGAATTGCCCTTTCAATAGATCGCTGAGCAGTCCTTAGTTCACCTTCTGTAAATTGATTTAGAGTCCAGATCTCTTAGCAGTTTGTCAGCACAGGAAGAATGCACTGATCATAAACTATTTTATTTAGATTTGTGGGCATATTAGAATTGAGGATAATAGAATGCCTCCCAAATGCTTGCCATCCCAGCATAATGGAATGGAAAATTTCAGATCATACATCCACTCTCATGTTTACAAACTGGCCAAGATAAATGTACTCACTGACATTTTCTAAATATTTACACCGAACAGCCAAAGAAACTGTAACATATGTAAACACTCAGAGTATGGTGCTGTGGTCGGCAATGCCTATATAAGACAACAGGTGTCTGGCGCAGGCATTAGATCGGTTACTGCTGCTACAGTGGCAGGTTATCATGATTTAAATGAGTTCGGCGTTACAATCGGCAACGAGAGATGGGACACAGCATCTCCGAGGTTATGATGAGTTGGGGATTTTCCCATACAACCATTTCATGAGTGAACCGTGAATATCAGGAATCCAGTAAAACATCGATCCTATGACATCGCTGTGCCCGGAAAAAGATCCTGCAAGAATGAGACCAATGACGATTGAAGAGAATCGTTCAACATGACAGAAGTGCAACCCTTTCACAAATTACTGCGCATTTCAAAGCTGGCCATCAACAAGTGTCAGCGTGCGAACCATTCAACGAAACATCATCAATATGGGCTTTCGGAGCTGAAGGCCAACTCATGTACCCTTGCTGAGGGCATGACACAAAGCTTTACACCTCGCCTTGGCCCATCAACACTGACATTGGACTGTTGATGATTGGAAACATGTTTCCCAGTCTGACGTGTCTCATTTCCAATTGTATCGAGCAGATGGACGTGTGCGGGTATGGAGACAACCTCATGAATTCATGGACCCTGCATGTCAGCAGGGAACTATTAAAGCTGGTGGAGGCTTTGTAATGTTGTGGAGGCACGTGCAGTTGAAGTGACATGGATCCCTGATACATCTAGATATGACTCTGACAGGTGACACATACATACGCATCCTGGCTTATCACCTGCATCCATTCATGTCCATTGTGCATTCCAACAGACTTGGGCAATTCCAGCAGGACAATATTAAACCCCACACTTTCAGAATTGCTACAGACTGGCTCCAGGAATGCTCTTCTGAATTTAAACACCTCTGCTGGCCACCAAACTCCCAGACATAGCATATCTGGGATGCAATTTTCCATTCAGAAGAGACCTCCACCCGATCATACTCTTATGGTTTTATGGACAGCCCTGCAGGATGCATGGTGTCAATTACCTCCAGCAGTAATTCAGACATTAGTCGAGTCCATGCCACATCATGTTGCGGCACTTCTGCATGCTCGCAGGGGCCCTACACAATATTAGGCAGGTGTACCAGTTTCTTTGACTCTGCGGTGTATTCTAGTTGTATATTCCCGTCTCTAACCCATTTGATAGACATAATTTTTGTTTTTGAAAGATTAATTCTTAGCCCTACTGCTTTGCACTTGGAAGTGATGTCGGTAACCAAGGTTTGGAGTTCATCAATGTCATTAACCACAAGTGCAAATCTCAAGTTGTTAAGTCTTCTACCATCGATTTTAATTCCTGTTTCCTCCCATTCTATCTTTAACATTGCCTTCTCCGAGACAGATGAAAATAATTTTGGAGAGATTGGATCACCTTGATTAGCACCTCTTTTGATGCAGAACTCTATAGTTGGCACTCTAACACTGACAAGGGCTGAGAAGGTGACATAGATGTTATGGAGCACTCTTATATAAGCTGTATCAGCTGAGGCTTGCAGAATAGCTTTGTGACTTATTGAATCAAGTGCCATTTCAAAATCAAGATTATATGTATAATATTATAGACATCTTAGCAGAATCAAAACTCAAATTGTTTGGTTACTATTTGAGGAATATTTTGAAAAATTAGTAACTGTAAAATGTTGGATGAAGAAAGTACATAAAGATCTCTCTAGTGCACAATACAAACAGATAATGGTTGAAAGGTGGTGATCCAATAGAGTAAAAAATTGATGATGATGATGAAAAACAAACAACCAGTTGAAATGATTTTTTACTTTATGGAGACACTATAGATGGTTAATTAAAGAATTTAGTAAAATGGCAAAACCACTACTTCACTTATTAAAAATGGCTGCATTATTTAAGTGAGAGGACAAAACTGTATCACCATTTCGTTATGTGTTCTGTGAGAAGCAGTTAGCACATAATATGCCACGGGAGAAATGTTAAACCCAGTTCACAGTCAAATGAGAAGTTTCGGTGGCGGTGCAGTCTATTAAGCATTTCAGGCTATGGAAGATTAAAATTTGCATCATATCCAAGCATCTACAATGGTCCTTTTCAGTGCACAATCCAGCTTCACATCTGTTGGCATTCTCATTTATAAAAAGAGTAGGAATAGAAGATTACTTACCAGCACAGAAGTCTCAATTCCATGAATTACATCTGCAGCACCAGTTGACAGCTGCTTAATCTTTTCTACCAGTTCACTGTTTTCCTTTTCTAGTTCTTCTATTCTTTTTGCCTGTTCCTCCATGATGGCAGACTGATCATTTGCTGATGATATAGAAGGTAGCAGCTGACGGTTGGCTTCGCTCCCATCTATCAAACCTTTAAGTATATCATTTTCCTCCTGAAGTCTCCTATTCTTATCAAGAAGTCCTTGCAGTGTTATGGTGTGGTCTTTCATTTCCAGCATTACAATTGATAAGGCACTACGTGCCTGTGAAAACAAATCACGAAGATCTGATGGACTAAGGCTTTGTAGACTCAAAGTTGAAAATGCTAGCTGTTTTTTGCTTTGATTTAACTGAGAACGCAATCTATCTGAAGACTGTTTCTCTTTAGCTAACTCTTCCATCAGATCTAATATCTGCTGCTGCAAATCAAGAACGTCCTCTGTAATAGCACCTTCTCGATCCTGCAAAAGAAAAGAAGAATATATAAAAAATTTAGCAAAACTAATAAAAAAAAAAAGCTAAATCATTTATTTTCCTATCATAAAACCCATATGGACCAAGATGTCTCTATGAATTATTTATTTATATATTTTTCATTAGTTGTTATTAAATCCGAGCAATAACAAACCAAAGACAGTACACCTTGGCAGCCATCTAATAAAAGTTTTAAAATAATATTGCCTAAACACTTTCCTCTCTTCTAGCTACTTTCTAGGGTTTCAAAAAACTGTAGATATTACTTATTAAAGTACTATAAACATGCATGTAAATTAGCCAATCAAATAAAAAGAACAAATGAGTATCCACTACTTGAAAAGTTAACAGCAACATTGTCAAAGTGAAACTATATTTGCAATATTAGTATACTACATAAAACTCATTATGTTTGCTTTATTAGTAAACACTCTAAAATTATTTATTTCTCTGAGTCAAATGGTTAGTTTGCACACATTTAATAGCCTTTTGGTATGTGATACTAGTATAGCCTCTTAGTTAATTCTTCTTCCGTTTCATCTGCTCATTGCGTTCGCTTTCGAATATTAGTACTTTCTCTAATATGATTTGCATCACTGATTCAAATTGTTAACACACACATCTTAACTTTTGCACTGCTAAAGGATAAAACTTCATCTCCTGCAAATTTAAGCATCACATATGTTATACTATTATTTAACAACTGTGAAGGAGTTTATGCACCAGTCACAATTTCTCTGTGCACATACTTACAATTCATACTTATCTTTGACATAAATTCCTTCACAATCTGAGGTATAGTGTTCATTATCTTCTTGGGTAATGTGCTCCAGTCTCTTACATCACTACCTACAAATAAAAAATGTCCATTTCCTTATGCTTGAAGTCAATTGCTAATTTATTATTATCGCCTTGTCTTCCCTTCTACATGCTATTCCCGATCTTCCACCAACATTTAGTCAGACCTCATTGCCAGTACATGACTTGCATATGCCCATAATGTTTTTCATCTACTTTCTAACCTGCAATGACCCCAAGAAAATTGAAGGGTACGGAAGGTATTCAAACAGATGTAAACAAGGATGGAGAAAAAGTTTCTGAGGATTTAAAAAGTAACTGCTTTAATGAGACCATTATGCATTTTGATTCAGGAACATGAGAGCATTAATCAGAGGGAAATCTTGTTTAAATGAAAAGAAGAACAAATTTGAAATTCATTCTGAGGATATTTTCAAGGCACCACGGAAACTAAAAAAAAAGCACAAAGAGGACAGTGTATTAAAGTATTAGATATAGTGACAATACTGTACCATACCTTGAAGTGATATTTATATTGAGTCTGCTGCTTACCAGAAGATTGTAAATATGTAATAGTAGTACTGCTGCAAATAGGCAAATAGAAAGAGCAACAAATACGGTTGAAAATTAAAGGCCGGTTAGTTTCACATCAGTGATAGGCAAAATGGTGGAAAGAATAACATGCAACTACATCAGAAATGTCAGTGAGGAAAGAAACTGATTTGAAATCTGATAACAAGGCTTTAGACAAAGATATTCGTGTGAATCATTGTTACTGAGCTAATTAAAATATATTTAATATCATATAATTAAGGTACAGTTAATATTAAAGCACTAAATCCTTCTAATGTACTTGACAAGGTAAGCCACAAAATTGTCTTAAGTAATGTAAAAACCATTGGAGTGGATGAATATGTGACTTGCTAGGTAGATCAATTTTTAAAGGTAGAAAGCAAAGAGTTTGGGTAGGAAATGGAGTAATCATAGTAGGAAAGTGAACAAAAATGTTAATTTATCCATTTCTATAACAGTTTTAAATTTTTATTTTGATAACCTGTTGATTTTCTTCTTCTTTTCTTTCACTTGCTCATTGTGTTTGCATTCCAGGCTAATATAATCCCACGAAAACAATTCTTGTAAAAATAGGCCAAGTCTCGTGATTGTGTAGTGATAAAAAGTTATGAGATCATCTTTACGAGGTGTGTACAAAAAGAAATTTAAGTAATTAAATAGCGCGCCAATGGCTGCAGATAAAATTCTGTGACTTCCGTGCACACTAGTGACATCCCTTTGCAAGAGATTGCCTCTTGTCGCACTACAGTCGCTGCATTAGTTTACGAGTGACAGCCGGTTGAGTGAGGTCGTGCGCAGAGTGCTCGTTGGATTTGTGAGAAAGTGAGAATGAAGGAATTGGAGGAGCAACGCGTCTGTGTGAAATTTTGTGTTAAACTTGGGAAAACTTTTACCAAGACACTTCAAATGCTTAAACAAACATACGGGGATGACTGCATGAGCCGAACACAGTGCTATGAATGGTTTAAGCGCTTTAAGGAGGGCAGGAGTTCGGTTACCGGCCATCCAAAATCTGGTCGACCCTTCACATCAACAGACGACCACCATGTTGAGTGGGTTCGCACTGTGATTCGTAAAAAACGCCGTTTGACTGTCCGTGAGGTTGCTGAAGAACTTGGCATACGTGCAAGCTCTTGCAATCACATCCTGAGAGAAAAACTTGGAATGCATCGTGTCAGTGCAAAACTGGTGCTGCGCTTGTTGACGGACGAGCAGAAGGAGAATCGAGCTAGGATCTCTAAGGAGTTGCTTGAAAAAGCAAATGAGGACGAAAACTTCCTCAAGAACATCATTACAGGCGATGAAACATGGGTTTATGGGTATGATGTGGAAACGAAGAGGCAGTCTTCAGAACAGGTGGGGAAAGGATCTCCTCAACCAAAGAAAGCGCGGATGAGTCGGTCGAACATCAAGGTGATGATGGTCGTGTTTTTTTTATTGCAAAGGAGTTGTGCACCATGAATTTGTTACCATGTGGTCAAGCGGTAAACAAGGAAGTCTACCAGAAAATTCTCACACGATTGAGAGATGCTGTGCGTAGGGAAAGGCCTGAACTGTGGGAGTATCAGTCGTGGATGACAACGCACCCGCTCACGCATCGTTGTTTGTCACAAATTATCTGGCAAAACATCGCACTCCCGTTGTGCCTCAGCCACCCTATTCTCCAGACTTGGCTCCGGCAGACTTTTTTCTCTTCCCAAAACTGAAAAACACTATGAAAAGACGTCGTTTCCAGACCATAGAAGAAATTCAAGACAATGCGATGAGAGAACTGTGAACCATCGGAGAAATTGCATTCCAGGAGGCGTTCCAAAACTTGAAAAAACGATGGCAACGGTGTATTGATACTGAAGGACAGTACTTTGAATGGGACAGTATGTAAAAGTTAGTATAATGAGTAATAATGCAATTACAGCAGTAGTTCGGTTTCTTTTTGTACACACCTCGTACAGTGTGTATTCACTTCATTTTACGAAACAGAATGGTTTTTCTTGGTATAATAGATCAGTTATTTAGTATTAAATTATGCATGTTATAATTTGAACTCAAATTGAGGGCATAATAAATATATATATATATATATCACATCCAAGTCATCCACGAAGTAATAAGTCGAGCAAATGAATACCAGATGCCCCTCTGTTTGGCCTTTATCGATTTTGAAAAAGCTTTTGATTCAGTCCATCACTCAGCAATCATGCAAGCCCTTTTAGAACAAGGAGTGAATCCCGGCTATATCGACTTACTGTATAACATCTACACCACTTCCACTGCCTTTGTCAACATCGCTGAAGTCACCAAAGAGTTCCCAGTAGAAAGAGGGGTAAAACAAGGAGACTCTATATCCCCCAAGCTATTCACATCAGTCCTAGAGTTGGCAATGTCAAAAATCCAATGGCAAAACCGAGGTTTGAGAATAAATGGAAGAAATCTCAACAACTTAAGATTCGCTGATGATATAGTTTTACTTTCAAACAATCTGGAAGATATCAAAGAACTGATAAATGAACTAGAGGCAGCGTGCAGTGAAGTGGGCCTTAAAATAAATATATCAAAAAGCAAAATCATGCAAAACAAATGGGCAGAAAAAGATAAAGACAAGGCGGACATGAAAGATTCTGGTATTGAGTTCGTAGATCAGTACATCTATCTTGGCCAACTGATCAATATGAATGGCGACTCAAAGCCTGAGATCTACAGACGGATAAAGCTGGGCTGGAGAGCATATGGAAGAAATTCCATAGTTTTTAAATCGAACATGCCAATACATCTTAAAAAACAGGTATTTGAACAATGTGTATTACCAGTCCTCACATATGCCTGCCAGACTTGGACCCTAAATAGTCACACGAAGCAAAAACTGAGAACTGCCCAGCGAAGTATGGAAAGAGCAATGCTAGGGTTTACAAGAAGAGACAGGAAAAGGGCCGTGCACATCCGTTCAATAACTAAAGTAACAGACATCTCAAAAAGAGTCATGACCCAAAAATGGCAATGGGCCGGTCATGTTGCTCACAAAAGAGATGAAAGATGGACTACGGTAGTGCTGGACTGGATACCGAGAAACCTGAAAAGAGCAAGAGGAAGACCCCCGGATTGCTGTGATGAGGATATACGTCGAGTTAGAGGCGTTAACTGGAAGAGGGCGATCAGGATCGATCGGCCTGGAAAGAACTACAGCAACACTATGTAGAATTAAATTCTAATATATAGCTCATTAGGCTTAAAGAGGCTACATCCTGAAAAAAGGATCGATATAGCTGCAATAATAATAATAAAATATATATGTCAAATTCGAAAAACAGTGAGTGAAATTTTGGTTTTTACGTATTTAAAAGTTTGATAAAGCCACACATTTAAGGTATTTGTATACTTTAACTAAAACATGGCATACGTAATGGCCAAGTCATCAGATTTTTTATTCTAAATAAACGCTCTATGATACCGAGAAAAACTATTCTGTTTCATAAAGTGAAGTGTAGACTTGGGTCAGATGTAGAGCTCATAACTTTTTGTCACTACATGAACCCAAGACTTGGCCTATCTTTACAAGAATTGGTTTTGTGAGATATCATTTCTGTTTTTGAGTTTATCGCTCATCCTGAATCACTGATCAAATGTAATGATTACACTTGAAAATCGGTGAATAAGAACATTTCAGATTTTAAGACATTAATATACGTTTACCAACAATGCCCCACTCTCTGAAAACAATTGATGTGCCCAGTAGCTGAGCAATGCAGATTGCCACTGGCTTAACTGCCATCATAACTTCCAAACTAAGCATAACAACAAAGTAAAATTTAAGATATCAGTTAAACTTGCTTATCTCTATGCCTTAAAAATTCTCAGCCATGTAGCTTCATCAGGAGTAAAGCAATTAAGCTGCAAATATGTGCCAGAATTTTTCATGTTTGGGATTGTAATTAAATAAATACGGGGGAAAACTCCTATATTAGACTTTTCTCATGATATTGGGGTCAAACCATATGTGTGTACCAAATTACATGTTTCTAGGATTACTGGAGGTACAGTGGAATTTTGACACCGGGGTGTCGTGGTCAAAATAAAATTTTGAATTTCAATAACTTCAAGAATAAGAAAAGCAAATAAGTAAAATTTAACACATTAGTAAAACTTACTAAGCTCACTGTAAAATGGAAATCTGAAGTATATAAAGTTATTAGGTTAGGAAGCGATTTCACATTAGGGGTAGGTAAGAGGTAGATATATGGAAGAGTTTGTGGGTATGTATGTTCGTAAAATTTTATCTGTGTAGCAAATTTCAGCTTTCTATTGTTGTGGGAAGAATCTTAGAGCTTTGATGATAATCAGTCAGTCAGTGAGTGAGTGAGTGACAAAATCGCTGTAGTTTATATCCTAATAACAACCGAACTAAGAACAATCACGAGATAAAATTTAGTTCGTTTGCAAAGATTGCTGATATCAATGCATAACAGAAATTTTAGAAATGTAGCGTTAATACGACCGAAAAAATTGAGGTTCAAAACTGCCCCGAATTGCTTCGCAAAAAGGGTAGGCAGTGCCGCTTGACTCAACTTGGCGAGTGCACTGCCGTGCACCGAAATTATAAATGTGGAAGTGGGTCTCTATCTTTTTGTTATGTTTTGATGACTAAATGGCTACACCAATAATGATGGAATTTGGCAAGGAAATACTTTGTATCTGTAGGAAGGACAACGGACAGTTTTTTGGGTATGAATAACAGTTGTATTCACGAAATTTTGAGAACTTATCGAATGGTGACATGTGTTAGTCTGTAATGTTACATCGATTGCTCAAGCTGTGCTTCTTGCGATATTTGTTAGTGTATGATTTGTTATTAAATGTCATTTAGAGACAAAATGTATTATTTAGTATAGAGGTCGATTTGCTCTGCACTGCACTATTTTGTGTCTGCCTAAAAGTTTCTGGCGCCAGTTTATTTTGTCTTCTTTTTTGAAATGCCTTGCGGGCATAAACCTGGCCTAAAGTGTAGCTCTAGCAGAGCAGCGAAAGTTATTAGAACCCAAGAATTGCAAGCTCATGCTAAAGAAAGAAGAAAAGACCAAGCACAAATAAAGCTGCCCTTAGTTAAACATTACCCTCCCTCCCCCCCCCCCCACACACACACACACATCCCTGCACCTTCTTTTGTTTTTTGTTTTTAAATATGTTGGAAACTGATTCTCTTCATTAGACAGGTTCAACGGTTTGAGCATATGGCTTCATCCACAACAAATCAATTAACCTGCAAATATGTACCAGGTTGCCAGTTGCCATTGAATAAATACAAGGAAATCATTAATATCATTACCAACAATGCCCCAATCTCTACAAACAATTAATGTGCATCATAGCTGAGCAGTGAACACTGCCACTGGTTTAAATACCACCTCAAATAAATAACAAGTAACTTCCAAAGTAAAATTTAAGGTTTTTGTTGAACTTGCTTGCCTGTATATAATATAGAAATATCAGGTTTACAGCTTCATTATTAGCAAAGTAAATAAGCCATAAATATGTGCCAGAATTTTTCATGTTTGGGATTGTAATTAAATAAATATGAGGAAAAACTCCAATATCAGATTTTTCTTATGATATAGGGATGAAACGATTTATGTGTACCAAATTACTTGTTTCTAAAATTACTGAAAGTGCGGTGGAATTTTGATGTCGGAGTGTTGTGTCGAAATAGAAATTTTGAATTTCATTAACTTCAAAAGTAAGAAATGGAAAAAAAGTAAAATTAAACAAATTAGTTAAACTCTACAGTGAAAATCTGAGGTTTATAAATTAGGGTAGAAAGCGATTTCATGTTAGGGGTAGGTAAGGAGGTAGCAGTATGGAAATTTACGAGTTTCAGACTTTTCTTATAATATGTGGGTAAAATGTTATCTGTGTACCAGCTTTCTACGGCTGCGGCAAGTGCTTTAGAATTTTGATGATCATCAGCCAGTCAGTCAGTCAGTGAGTGAGTGGATGACAAAATTTCTGAAATTTGCATCCGAATAACATACAAACTAAGAACAGTAACAAAATTAAATTTAGTACGTCTGCTAAGATTGGTGATATCTATGCATAACAGAAATTTGAGACATTTTGCATAAATACGATCGAGGATATTGAGGTTCAAAAATGGTCCGAATCGCTTCGAGAAAAGGGTAGGCAGTGCCGCCGTTGACTCGACTGTCGTGCACCCAAATATTATTTCATTCATCTTCCATTTCTTTCTGATTACAAAAATATTATTTTTTGCTTTTAGATGAAAGCATGAGATTAAGACATGTGCAAATTAAATCCTTGTTTTAATATTGGATGTTTATGTAAATTTTGAAATCTATATGTTCAACAATTTGGTTTCCAATAGTGAACAAACAATTTCTCTCTTTTATAATGACGGAGATAATTTTAGAATTACATGAAGAAATAAGTCAACCTAATGTCACAGATGTTAAATTAAGAAAAAATGTTATCTGCTGGATATTGTATGCTACAGCAGATTATTTGCTAGAAACAGGGGCTTTACTGGAAGATTTAATAATGAAAATGGCATAGGTAATTCAGAAAGTAAATAAAGCTTATTACCACAAACTATAGAAGAAGGCTATGTTTGGAACAAATGAATGAATCGCTATAGGCCACCAACCCCAAAATGTTGGAAAAGGTGGTGAAGAAGAAAATGAATATGAAGAAGAAAAAGAATAGGAAGAAGAAAAAGAATAGGAAGAAGATGATGGACTGGTAGGGAGAGTTGGAAAAAGTGGCCAAGCTAAGGGTCATTGATTTTTTTTAAGGTGACTTTCAATAAATTTAAACAAATCAAAATTAGTGGTTATAATTCAACTATTCTACCACACACTAGAAATTTTAAGTTAGCTTTGGATAAAGCAAAATACCTATGGGGCCTGTTAGCCACCTTCCCCCCTCCCCCCAACCTCCAATGGGCTATAAAGAAAGACAAGAAATAATTTTATCATCAAAAGTACAGCAGGGTCTTACTTATTTTTCTACACATCACCAAATCAGTTGTCATATCATGACCTAAGTTTCTTGATGCTCTATCTAAAGAAGTTAGGCACCAGTGAGGAGAGATACCTCTTGATGACATTGTGAAGTTTGACTTCAATCTCTGAACAGATGAAAAGCGGTTGCTGCTAGGTCCGGACTATCTGTTGGATGGTCGAAAAGTCTACACCATTCCCATACACTATCATCACTAAAAAAGTTTCATCATACACTTTGCTCATTCTGCGATGAATTTCAATGGCACTATGCCCTTCTGCTTGCAGGAAACGATTTACACTTGGTAACTTCTATTTGGCAGGAGCATCGATCGTTGCGGCCACATTCAATTGCACATACTCAACTATGTCTGATGCATTGGAGCCGACAACGGCACATGTTGTGGTGGAGGATCTGTGCAATCACAAGATGCACAGATCTGGCTCCCGCATACAACGTGCTTACTTAGAAACAAGATTGGAGGTTGGAGAAGGGAAAAAAACCTTGTAAATTATTTTTTCAATAGTACATGAATGGTGCATTTGCCCATCTCTGTCAGAAATGAGTGACTATAAACATTTTAAATTTGCAGCATAATGTAAAGGATAAACTTCATTTGTGGTGAGTGAAATGTTACTTTCATTATCTCTAAACGTGGGTGATGAATATTGTTTGGTGGATCTCCGATGCTTAATTCGAAGCTGCATAGATTTGATATTTGCAGACGCTAATCTATTGAACCAATTACCCTGCAACAGCTAACCATAAAGAAAAGTCACAGATGAAAGTTAAGCAATATATTATTTAAAAGTTTTTGAAGCTAACCTGGTATCAGATCACATGTTTTGTATATTCTATTAGACTTTGAAAACACTTGGAAGACTACAGGTTATACTTCAAGACATATATACACTGAACAAAAGCATAAACTCTACAAACCTTAAATTGAATTACAACCCTGTTTAGAATGAGATTGGTAGAACTGTTTTATACTCCAATTATTAACTAGTTAGCTCATTATTAAATTTAGTTAAGTTTCTATTACTGAGATAAATGTTGGATGAGGGGCAAAATTTATAAGTTTCTTCCTGTCTTGTTTGAATTTTGTTACAAGCGACCAGTCTGAAGGGCTGCTAGTTTGTGACTGACACAGACTGTTCTTGTTTCAAACAGCACAATGATGAAAAAAAGACTGACCATTTATAGGCTCAGCAAAAATTCCTGATTTAAAATTGGCTCCAATCTTTCTGAAATTTTGTCATTTTAAATATCATTTTTTGATTAATATTTTATATAATTATACATTTTGTCTCAAATAGCTTCTGATGCTATTAATTTGAGAAGTTAATTTTTAAAATACTTAATACCCCACAAAGATTTTTGTGCCAACAGCTTTCTTGAAATTTTCCCTTTTATTTTATGTATGTTGCAGCTTCATAACTCTTTTAATTTTAGTGTAAGTCTTTCATTAACTTGTATTGCATTTCAGTTTTAATCTTGTTCCCACCAGTGTGAGATAATGCTAAAGTCTAAAAAATACAATATCTCACAAACTTTATTTTGCTTTTAAATGAAATTTATATGTTTCCCTAAGAGTAAATTTCACTATTTTCAGATAGCAAAGTTTCTTTTCACAAACACTTCTTTTCTATATTACTTTCAACAGGTTTCAGCTCTCTGACTTATGACCTAATAACGTATATCAAAAAATCTAAATGCAAAAATCCTGCTCTTAGCCTTGACATTCAAACTTTCTGACAAACCGTTATTAGAGTCAGCCTTGCATTGGTACAAGAACGGA
Source organism: Vandiemenella viatica (assembly GCA_031002005.1). NCBI lineage: Eukaryota > Metazoa > Arthropoda > Insecta > Orthoptera > Morabidae > Vandiemenella > Vandiemenella viatica. The sequence goes on along the minus strand of JARYHS010013631.1, from coordinate 136,332,093 downwards.
ACAGACAAACTCGCCACCAGCTTCATACTATTGGACGTCATCTACTTACCTCCACCTAGAGTTGGTGCACTTACTCACCCCTGACATCTGGGAGTGGGTTGAATGCTCTTCCTGGGCGTAAGCAGAACGAACGCAGCATAATGCAACATTAAAACAGGCGTCCAAATTCAATCGACTGGAATCAAGGCAGACTAAAGAAGATAAAGCAGAGAAGAAACGAACTGTCTTGAATTTTATGGGGAAAATTATTTAAGATGCGGCCTTGTCAGTCCTTTAAAAAGGACTAAACTTTGCAACAACACCAGCAGCTTTACCAACTTCATCAGTGGCATCGAACAGGTCACCTACAGCCTACCATCAACTGTAATGGAGGAAATACATCCTGAGCCATGCTGTACTCTTACCAGGACTCCTGCTCTGAGGAACAACATCTCCATACAAGAGAGATACGCGCTGCGTTCCCTGCGAGAAGATCCTGAAATAGTCGTCCTTCCAGCTGATATAGGGAACATAACCGTCTTACTACCAGATGCAGAATACAAGGACAAGATGTACAATTTACATGATGCTGCAGTTTACAGGAAGGTGGTGTCCAATCCCACCAGCAGGATACATTTGAAAACGACTGAACTTCTGCGAAATTCAGAACCAGATGACACAGCCGAGAAACTTCATCCTCAGGCTGCCACACCACCTAGGGCTCTACGGACTGTCGAAAGTGCACAAGCTTGGCTTGCCCATGAGGCCCATAGTAAGCACAATAGGTGCACCCACGTAAGGTCTGGCAAAATACCTGAGTCCATTAGTTGGCAAATGTGAGCACCACATCAAGAACTTGGTTCAATTCGTCGAAAAACTACAACAACTGAGACTATTTGACTCTGATCTCATGGTCAGTTACAATTTAGTGTCACTTTTCACCAGAGTTCCTCTCAAGGAATAACTGGAACTGATTGGCGAGAAATTTGGGCCTGAGCTCACAAAAATGATCAGTTTTGTGCTAATATCAACATATTTTCTCTTCGATGCACAGTATTATGAACAGACGGATGGATTAGCTATGGGTAGCCCACTGTCACCTGTGGTTGCCATCACATACATGGAGCACTTTGAGGATGAAGCACTGGAATCGGCACAGTTAAAACCAACGGTTTTCTACAGATACATGGACGACATGTTTGTCATTTGGCCACACGGAAAAGAATAACTTCAATCTTTTCTGCAATGCCTGAACTTCATCCACAGCCAGATACAATTCACCATGGAAGTGGAACAGAACGGCCAACTACCCTTTTTGGATGTGCTGGTAAAGAGAAGACCGGATGGCACATTAGGGCATAGTGTTTACCGTAAGGCTATTCACACCAACCAATATTTACATGCCACCAGCTACCACTACCCGTCACAGAAGGAAGGAGTGCTAAATACACCGGTTCACAATGCGCATGTGATTTCTGACAGAGGCAGTCTGTCTGATGATCTATCACATCTTAAGAACGTGTTCCAGAGTAATGGCTACGAACACCGCCAAATTTGGCACGCCTTCAGGCGGAAGACCACTCAAGAACCAATTGACGAAGAGAAAAAGCCAAGAGCGACAGTCTTCATCCCGTACGCCGGCAATGTATCAAGCAAGATTGGCAGAATTCTGCACCGACAAAACATCAAGTGCGTTTACCGCCCACCAGCCAAGATTAAAGCACTTGGCTTGGTTAAAGATGATCTGGGACTTAGGAAACCTGGTGTATACCACGTACCCTGCAAGTGCGGAAAATCATACGTTGGGCAGACCATTCACACAATCGAAGAATGGTGCAGAGTACATAAACACAACACTGAGCTACAGCAGCCGTCAAAATCTGCAATTGCTGAACATTGTCTCAACACATGGCATACTATTAAATATGAGGACACCGAAGTTCTGAGAAACACATCTCACTTCTGGGTCTGTGTATACAAGGAAGCCATTGAGATCCAGCTATGGAGTAACCTCATAAACAAAGACAACTAAGCCAAGCTTGGAACCCAGCACTGAAACGGCTCTGCAAACACCAGAGCCGAGGCACAGTGTGCAACGCAGGCAAGGGACAGACTGATGGTCACTGCTTGGCGCGCTGGAGCGCAGTACCCCCACCACCGCTATCGGAGCACCATGACGAGAGTGGAGGGGGTGGGCCGAAGGGTATAAATACCGATGCGCCCAGAACGGTTCAGCAGTCGCATCCTGGACTGCACTCCTTACGCCGACCAGCCGACGCTACCTGAAGATGATGGCATGTTACGCCATCGAAAATTTGTTCATCTACGATCATCTGACCCGGCTGCACGCCCGAGAGATTTTCCAATATGAATATATTATTTACACAACTGTCTATATATGGCAGTGTGTTGATTATTTAATAAATTAAATTAATAATTTCTTTATTAAATTATAACTATGTCTCTTATAAATTTTCCCCAACTCTTTTAATGGTGATATTGATTCTTTAACTTCCAAAGTTTGCTGACCACTGCCTTAGGATATTGATTTCATTCCGGGTGAAAAATTATATCATTATTAAGATTTTGTTTATATTATTTATTTGCTGTATTAGATGCTATGAATTGCATCTCCTTAATGGTTTATATTTAATACATAAGCAGAAAAGGGCAAATATGGAAATTACAAATCAATGCTAACAATCTTATAAGGGGGAAAGATTAATTAAAAATAGCAAACATTGCTGGTGAGAATGTTTGAAAGGTAATTTGATGCTAAATTGTACCTAAGCTAAATACTATTTAGATTGATCAAGGAGACATTCTACATATGTAAGGAAGTAGGAGATCAGCTTTTACACGGGTAGAAAACAAAACACAGGAGTATGTTGGGATCATTGTTATTCAAATGCATGGTTTTGTCATTGGTTTACAATAAAACAATCAGTTATTATCAATTTCATTTGCAATGGAGCTAACGCTTCGTTGGCAATTCCCCTAGTCAGCTAACTTCCCCTTTTTATATTTTTGTCTTTTATAATTGTAGCATTTATATTCTTCCCCCATTTTCTTTTCCAATTTACAAATTTTAATTTTAAATTCTTTAATCGTTTTTGGTAAATTATTCATCACTTCACTTGGTGAATTGTTCCAATCCATGGCACCCTTACCAACAAAACAAAACCTTCCCACTTCCTTATGCATTAAATCAAGTGCCAGCTTGTGGTCATGCTTGCCCTTCCCTTCCATGCACTATTCCTAAATCTTTGACCAATTTCTCTCCAAGCCCCATCACCAACATATGCCCTAAACATTCCCAGCACTCTTTTCACCTTCCTCCTTTCCTCCAACAACTCCTAACCCAGCTCCTTTATCATATCAGTTTCTGCGATAATTTGCACAAACAAATCTAGCTGCTCTTCTTTGCACACCCCCCACCTCATGTATTTCATAAGCAAATTGTGGGTCCCAAACTACACCACCATATTGAACCAATGGTCTGACCAAAGTTTTGTAACCCATTTCTCTAAACTGTCTGGTAAATCCTCCCATCACATTCTCCAGTAAATGAAGGATTTTCAAACCTTTTCCTATCACCTGCCCAGTTGAGTTTGTTATCAAACATTATGCCAAGGTATTTACACTTCAAGCAATTCTGACACCATCCTATAATCATAATTAACTTTTACTTTTTTATCTGTATACCTATTAATCTGACTTTTCTCGGCATTTATCTTCATTCCAGGCTGTCCTACCAATTCAAATATTCTATTCAGGTCACCCTGAAGCTGTTCACAATCTTCAACTGTTTTGACCATATTGTATACCATTATATCATCTGTAAAAAACCTAAATTCTGATCGTAACCCATCAACATAGTCACTCATTTGAATAATTAATAGCAATGGTTCAAATTCACAACCCTGTGGCACTCCCATATTTACTTCCATCTGTTTTGATAGTATATTTCCTACTCTTTTTTATGGCTACACAGCAAGTAACTTTTTCATTCAATCCAATAGATTTCAGTTTACTTAAAAACTATTTTCTCTGTCAAATGTCTTAGAAAGATCTAATCCCACACTATCAACTTGCCCTCCCTTGCATAATTCATCTGAAATATCTTGCATATAACCCACCATCTGAGATTCACATCTGAGATTAAAGCCATGTTGTCGATCTGCAAACCAGTTTTTTTTGCTCACAGACATTTCTGATATTGTTTCATATCAATGTCTCCATCATTTTGCCTATCACAGATGTCAAACTAATTGGCCTGTAATTTTCAACCCTATTTGTAACCCCTCCTTTATGAACCGGTTCTACTACTTGTCTTTGCCAACCCTCTGGTAAGCAGCAAGACTACAAACTCATTTAAAATAAAATTTCAAGGTAAGGAACAATAAGTCTCTCTGAGATTGCAGAAAAAAACATATGACATGATGATAAAAGCAAACAAGGAAATTATTATTTATGTGTGGAAATTATCATGTCAAATGTTCTGGGCTGGGAAACATTGGAAAATGGGAAGTGGATAAAGACAGTTTTGGCAATGTGGCTTGGATCAACAGGCAAACAAGTTGGAGAAGTAGTAGCGAAGTGAGTCTGCATCTGGAATTAATTAATGAGGATGGTGCTGAACAATTTACTTCAAACAGCAAAGGAATTATAAGTAAGAATTCAAATAATACAAAAGTAGGTGCATAGGGATGCAGCACAAGTTGAATTTATAAGTCTTCATGACTAATACAGAATAATAAACACAGTAGAACTTCTCTAATTTTAACTTTTTAATTAGAATTTCTTGATAATTTTAAATTTTCTTCTATTCCCTCGAATTTTGTTTTAAACTAAAAGTAACTGCTACAATTTGAATTATTTTTTCATTAATACAAAGAATATTTGTTCATATTTAGGAATTAATTTGTTGAAACATATTTTTTTTAACCGCTATCTTGTAAGAAGTTTTTATTTTATTTTATTTCTCCTTCAGCCAAACCATCTTTTACAATCAGTAATGTCATTGTCTAGAGCAGTGGTCCGCAACCTTTTCCTACTCGCGGCACACCATAAGGCTATCTGTAAATCTCGCGGCACACCTTAAAAAAAAAAAAAAAAAAAAAATCCTCACTATACGAATTTTTTTTTTCGGGGTATGAAGCCCCCTAACACGTAAAAAATGATATGTAAAAACAGCGGTTGCATAAAATTAATAATCAGGCAGTTTTATATTACTATTAAAGTAAATAGTTGTACACATACTTTCAATGTGACACTTGTGCCTGCTTAACTGCACACAGGTGACTGATCCGTGGAGAAATCGTTGACAATGCCTCATTTCTTCATCGACGGATTTGAGTCTTTCTATCTTTGATGTTTTAATCTCAATTAACGTTGAGAAGCCCTATTCGCATAAATATGTATTTGGAAATGACAGTAACACATTAACTGCCAAAATGTATCTAAAGGAACTTCGAGAAGTTTTAATTTCAAAGTTCTGTCAGCTTTTAAATCTGCAAGTTTCTCTTGAATATTAATTGGAAGAAGTTCGGAATCTGCAACGAATGGATCACGAACCCATTCAAAACCTTCAACACCTTCTCCAAAGTACTTTTCGAATCTCTGCTGCAGGACTTCTAAATGTTCTTTAATTAAGTCCGTCACTATTTTATTACTGTCATCAAGTGACCATACAGTCGGGAAAATATCACACGACACATTTGCAATCCTCTGTAACCACAAATCCTGCTTGTTCACAAATCCTTTAATCTTATCCATACTAATAAGAATATTATCGTTCCTACCTTGCATTTTGATGTTCGGTTCAGTCAAGTATACGAAAATGTCGGAAAGATATGCCAACTTACATACCCAATCGCCATCTGCGAATAAATCCACGTACTTTATGTCTTTCAACAATAAAATATGCCTGGACCTCATCTCTAAGTTCATATACCTTTCATCGTGACAGCCAGCGTACTTTTGTATGTGTGTGTGTGTATTCTAAAGCCATTTCCTGACATAACACTGAAAAAAAGTCTCGAATTTAGGTTCCGCAATTTTATGAAGTTCACAACTTTTACTACTTCGTCCAGCACATCTTTCAGAGAAGGTGGCAGAGACTTAGCAACAATGGCTTCGTGGTGAATGAGACAATGATGGCATCATACGTTGGGATTTATTTCGCGTACTTTAGCTGCAAATCCTTTCATTGGGCCTGTCATAGCAGCCGCTCCATCTGTACAAAGAATAACACTGTACTTCCATGTTAATTTTTTAAGAAGCAAATATTCATCAGTCAAACGAAATATTTCTTCACCGGTAGTTTCCTTACAAAATAAAAAATTACTTATAATTACATCTCCTTCAGTGTAGCGAATGTAAGCCAGATGTTCTGCGTGGCGGCTAATATCTGCAGACTCTTCGATCTGAAGCGAGAACTTCTAACTGTTGATTTTCTCCTTCATAATGTCTTCAGTATCACGAGACAACGAGACATATCAATAACTCGGCGACTGGCTGAGTCAGCAGAAAGAGGAATTTTGAAATTTCACTAGCAGATTCTAAACCCAGAACTATTCTTACCATCTCTTTACAAACAGACTTTAACAGCGTTTCACTTATTGTATGTGGTTTCTTGACCTTTACGATGAGTTCGGATTCGTTATAACTAGATTCCTGTACTTTTTCTGAAACACGTACTGTAGCGGTCATGAACGTTCTTTGTTTTTCTTATTATTAGAGTTGCCACGAAAAGTGATTTTGCCGAATACCGAATATTTGGCCACGCTCTCGGCCGAAGTGCCGAATATTCGGCAGCCGAATGTTCGGCAAAAATGTGTACTGTGTAGCTTTCGCGGAACAATGTATCAAGCTCCTGAAGCCGTTTGAGGAGATTACGAGAATAACCAGCTCAGCTATTTCCTGCATCTCTGAAGTGATTCCACATATCGTCACATTGTTGAAATACCTGGGGAAGGAAGAAACTGCATATAGAACACCAAATTTATTAAGAATGAGAACTTCACTACAAGCTGAGCTTGAAACACGGTTCAACTTTGATGAAAATGATAGGTATCATGGATGCCACTTTTCTTGACCCGCGTTTCAAAACCAGTTTTCTCGGATTGCTTCAAACGCAAAGAGCAAAACGTAAAATTATTTCAGAACCTCTGAATATTAATTGTGAATATTCTAGTAGTTGCAGTAATGATTCTCCTCCACGTAGTAAAAAAGGACATATTAACGAAAATGATGAAACCACTGAAATTCATGAAAGTTTCTGGAACTGTTTTGAGGAAGTTGCTACTGAAAATATGCAAAATGGTGACGATGTGGAGAAGAAAAGTGTTATTGGACATGAGATTGATTTTTATGTGAAAACTGTTCGCCTACATCAGACGGCAGACCCTTACAAGTGATGGTCATCAAACGCTGAACAGTATCCAAAAGTGACAGAATTCGCTCGGATTTACTTATCGTCTCCTGGCAGTACGGTATATAGTGAGAGGCTATTTTCAGAAGCAGGTTTGGTTTATGAAGAAAAGCGCAACCGTTTGCTATTAACAAATGCTGAAAAAATTGTTTTCATACATCACAACTTACCGCTGTTAGATTTTAAGTATTAAATATAATAATTTGGAATTAAAATAAATACATTTTTGGGTAATATGTGAGTTTTCTTTTTCCATGATTTGGTATTCGGTATTCGGCCGAATATTACGCAACATTCGGCCGAATACCGAATATGGAAAAAAGTGGCCGAATAGGCCGAATACCGAATAGTAGCCGAAAATTCGTGGCATCTCTACTTATTTTCTAACAACTGGCAAAAATAATTGACATCGCTGCTTGACCGAGAAGAATGTTTTGTTGACAAATACCGTTTCAGTTTACTGGTAACCATAGTAGCATTACTGGGTTTTTCACCACAGACGATATATTCTGAATTGGGCACGTTTCTTCACCACACCAAAAAAATAACCATAGGATAAGTAAGTACCATCATATTTCCGCTGCATCAACTTTTGGTTCTTTCAACGTTTTCACCAGTTGCACTTATAGATGGAACACTCCATTCAAGGAATTCGCCCATCTTGAAGAAATAAAATACTCTTCTAATAGTAATAGAAAATATCGAGACTAACTATTAATAGATAACACTCTCGGGATTCTAGCCGCGTCAAATAAAAGTCGACTGGCGACGTTTCGAGAGCCGGCACTGCTCCCATTGTCAAGCCCTGCTTAACTAACTAACTAACTAACTAGCCCTATATAGAGACTACCGCTAGGCAGTTTTAGTTAGTTAAGCAGGGCTTGACAATGGGAGCAGTGCCGGCTCTCGAAACGTCGCCAGTCGACTTTTATTTGACGCGGCTAGAATCCCGAGAGTGTTATCTACAGTGGTGCCGCCGCGAAAACGTTCACAGTTATTTAACTATTAATAGTTTTCAGACCACTTCAGAGCACAGCTATGATGGAACTGAAGTAATTGTAAGAAGCAGGATTTATACACTTCAAAGAAGTAACTAATAAAGTGCCGATTGCTTATACACTAATGTCTAACAAGGCCAGTGGCGTAGCTAGGTCAACAAGGGCCCTGGTGCAAAAAATTATTTTGGGCCCTCAGGCCAGATGGGTGACCTTTTTTTTCTTTGTGTTGCTGGTAGGGCCCCCCTGAACTGAGGCTGGGGCCCCCGAGTAGTGTTTGGGGGCCCCCCTGAGCAGTGAGGGCCCTTAGTGTGAGGGGGGCTCCCTGGTGTCCTGGTGTCTCAAGGGTCCCCTTAAACGACGGTAGAGCAAAAAAAAAAAGTGTTTGCCGTGAAGGCCCATGGGCCCTCTGAACTGGGCTTGGAGGCCCCCAGAGGTGCGCTTGGGGGCCTCCTCAGGTGTGCTTGGGGGCCCCTCATGTATGCTTGGGGGCCCCCTGAGTGTAGAGGCCCCGGTGCACTGCACCGCCTAGCCCCATAGTAGCTACGCCCCTGAACAAGGCGTCGGTGCAACGGTTCAGGAACAAAGTAGTATTGTTGGAAAAGTGACTAAGTAATTTAATAAGGCTTGTAAAGTTCTGCTAATCCCAGCAGTTTAGACTGAGGGAAAAGCATGTGCACAGAACATGCGGTAAATATAACAGAACCTCAAAGTGCAACAATAGAGGCGAAGAATAAAGATATTTAAAAAACTAACAGCAACTGTGAGTAAATAAATAACATTTAATTTACGCCAATACGTAACAAGTCGCGGCACTTTGAACTAAAATATAATTAATAAAAAAAACTTGACAATTAATTCCTTATATTGGGTAAAACTTCGCGGCACACCTTTCACTTTGTCGCGGCACACCAGTGTGCTGCGGCACACCGGTTGCGGACCACTGGTCTAGAGCACGTAACCCAACCTACTCCACTGTTATTGTTTCCAAGAATGCAGTTACTTGTTAATTGGCCAGTCACCTGTGTCACTGTTTTGTATTCCAGCTGCAGTTCTGTCAACTGTGGAAGTTTCGTCTGCCACTTTGTGTGCATGTTTAAGAATACAGTAGTCATGTATAGTCTGTTCTTGTGTTTACAGTTTTTGTGATGTTTTGTGTGGAATTTGTTTCCAAATACCTTATATTTAACTAATCCATGAACTTCGACACCGCATCAAGTGTCAAGCTAACTTGACTGATTCTCTCTTCATTACTTTCAATAAATTCTAGGACTGCAAAAAATTAATGTAAAGAAAAATCAGTTAGCCAATTTCAATTGTTTACTTAACTTTAAATTTGGCTTTGTACAGTATATTTTTAATAAGTTAAAATAAGATTAAAAATTCATTTTTAAGGACATTTTTCTTTCCTCTTTACCTACTTTTGTAAACGCTTCCTAATTTGAATTTTCAGTAGCTCAAAGTTTATTTATGGACCCTTCAGATTCGAATTAGAGAAATTCCACTGTATATGTAAATAACAAACTAATGAACTTTCAATAAAAGTTATTACAGAAACACCACACTAAAGTATATTTATAAAACACTACAAATTAAAAATAATTATTGTCAAATACACCTATCAATAGATTGAACTAATTAGACTATTCAATTATTATTCAAATTTTATAATATTGTTGTTTTATTAGCAACTTTTAATTTTTTTATTACGATTTTTTATGCGTAGACACATTTTCATAACAATGTTAGTCTTTACTATTGATGACATAACCCGTACCAGTAAAAATAACAATTATTCCACAAATAATGTATTGTGAGGCCATATTAATTTTGAAATTTAAGGCAATGTACATCCATTACTTGCCATGAATGTGGGGACAAGGTCAACAGGTAAAAACATTCCACCAACACAACAAAATAATTTTCTGAGCTATGACCTTACTCATGAAAATAGCAACATGTTGCTAAGCTCACAGCCACACATCAGGGATCTCAGCCTAATGAGGATTAGAAATTGTAAAATTGCTTGTTAAATGTTTGAGGGTCTAGATGCCTAGAACATAGACTTTGCAACAAAGCTGAATGTGCTAAGGTGTCATGTTGCTCTGCAAATGATCAATTCCAGTACAATAACACTCTTTTCTTCAACCTTACATTAATTCCATTACACTATTTTTCACTGTTTGTAGCATTTAAAAATTTATTTATACCAATATTGCCACAATACAAAAATCCTCCCCCGACTCAGAAATTTCTGGTTAATGGGCATTGTATAAACATTAATAACAAAAATTATTTTCACATCAGGAACACATCATGGAAGCATATTTAAAGATACAGTACACTAAAAATTGGAATCTTCAAACAAAATGCATGAATAGTTCCTAATATTAAAACTTAAATGTAGAAGTCAATGAAATTGTATAACTAAATTTTCTTTAGGTACTTTAGTTTTCATACAGTTATAAAGACTAAACCAAACAATTCTATCAAACATAAGACTATAATTAAAATATTTTGATAGAGGGAGGGAGGTACATACACCTGCTTCACTACCAGAAATTTCTTCCAGTTTCTTTAATAGCTGCATAATTTCATCTTCCTGACTTTGAAGGTCTGCCGCCTGCTCCATTAGCTGTCGTTCTAAATCCTATTTTCCCAAAGAAAAGAAATGGAAATGAACAATTAATTCAGAGTAGCATGCAAATTATAAGTGCTAATTACAATGCATTGAATGCAAAAGTGAATCTGGTTCAGTGACCTACATTACTCAGAAGTTAGTTTCTCATCAGCAAGTATTATGTATGATTAATAGCTTTTTGGGTTATGCCGCGTTGTTTATTGAAATACGTAAGGTTTCGGCTGGTATCCTACAGCCTTCTTTAAAGATACTGTTTACATAAACATAACCTGAAAAGCTATTAATCATGAACAAAGACCACTGTGGAAGTCTTAGGAACTATTGTGTATTTTGTCTAGTTTTATTTTAAATCAAGGCAATTTCAAATTAGTTAATTAATAATACAAAAAATAAACAATACATGATCATTCTCGAAAATTGTCCTCAAGATTGAGAATAGAGCAAAAAAACATATATCATGAAAACCATGAAACATTATGTTTTAATGAATGGACATAACACCACACAGAGAACCAAGAGAGCATCTATGGATGTCTATGTATGAAAATATTAGCTGATTTCAGTTGTTTTATTAGAGTAATATCTACGGTGTTCACTTGAATGTAAAATATTCAGAAAGAACAATGTCCAAATAAAGGGTCTGTATAGTAAATTTGATATTATCATTAAGTATAGTGCAGTTTATAACAGGTAGTAATATTTCTAAAAATAATGCTTTTGTAGCAGGGAAAATTGAATTTTAAATTTCTTCAATCTTTAAGGTAAATTATTCATCACCTTCATTGATAATTTACTTTATATCCTGATCCCATTATCTACAAATGAAATTTTTTATCCCAAAATGCCAATTTATAATCATGGTCCTTTCTTTTGTTGCCATTGTAGTCATGGTCATCTTTTCCTTCCATGCACTACTTTTCAAGATATTGGAGTAGGTATGAAAAGTAGTGCATGGAAGGGAAAAGATGACCATGACCACAAGCTGGCACTCGATTTCAGGCACAAGGGTGTGGGAAGAATCTCTTTTTTAGGTAAGGGTGTCAGGGATTGGAATGAGTTACCAAGAGAAATGATGAATAATTTACCAAAAACATTGAAAGAATTTAAAGATAAAATTTGTAGAGGGCAAATGTAGGTGGCTGCAGGATAGGGGGAAGATGGGGATGTAGGGAAATTGCCACCGCCAAAATAAATTAAATAAATTGCATTCATTATTTACATAACATCCTTAATCATTGCAACCATGTGTTGACCAAACAAGCACAAAAACATCTTTCAAAGCTCTCTTCCCTCTGCAAGAGCTATTTTGTTTTGGGCCTTCATCTCCCCTACCCACATTACAGGCAACACGTTACCCATCCACCACTTACTGCCACAACACCATGTATTTCTCTTATTCTCCACTTTCCCCACCCAGCACCTCTGCCACCCACTCCCATCACCCCCACCCCAACCCATTCCACATCATTGGAGAAATCAAAAATCCCTGTTGTGAATCTTTCTTCCACCCCCCTCTCCGAACCTGAATTATCAGTTCTTTCAAAGAGTCTTACTTTCTCTCCCACCCCTAAATTTGATCGGATTACTCTTATTAAAGAATCCCTTTCATTCTTCCGCACACTCAACTGGCAGTATTATTTCAATACTACAGGCAGGGTAAATAGTTGATGTGATAACCTGGAACCCAGCCTCCAACAATTTCTACCTCCATCCCAGTTAGATCCACCTCCCCTCCCTTAAAACCATCCCTTACTCCTATTCCAGGAATTCCTCATGTCAACCCCCTCATCTTCTTCCTTCCTAAATTCAATCTCCCACTCCAACAACCTGACCTGTACCGAAATGCAGGCGATGAGTGAACTTTCAAAAACGAAACATCATAATCCTCCCAGCTGACAAGGGCTTGACCACTGTGATCATGGATCGAAGTGACTACATAGCTGAGTTCCTCAGGCAGCTCTCTAACACCTCCAGTTACTTACCTCATACCACTAACCCCACTCATTCAATCCGCACAGAAATCCGCTCTTTCCTTAGTCTCCAAGGTCCCTTACAGGGTCTTTCACACCATTCCTAAGACCCCCTGGACCCCCATCCTGTATCTTCTGCCCAAGATACATAAGGTGAGCAATCCTGGACATCCCATAGTTGTTGCCTTTGGGTCTCCCACAGAATGCATTTCTGCATTTGTTGACCAGCACCTACAACCTTCGTCGAGGCCCTTCCAACAGATTGCTTTCTGGTCACTATTGATGTATCATCACTCTACACCAACATCCCTCATGTCCAGGGCCTCAGTGCCATAGAGCATTACCTCGACAGTCGCTCCCCCACACACCATTACAACCACTCATTTCCTCACTTCTTTGGCTCAATTCATCCTTACCAAAAATTTCTTTTCTTTCCAGTCTCAGGTTCACCATCAGATTTGAGGCACTGCTATGGGCACTCGCATGGCACCTTCCTATGCCAACCTTTTCATGGACAGACTAGAGGAACATTTTCTTTAAAAGGTTACCCAACAACCCACCGTGTGGTTCAGGTATACAGATGACATATTTATGATCTGGACCCACGGTGAAAACCTCCTTCTTGACTTCTTGTACTCACTGGATAACTTCTCCACCTCAAACTTCACCTGGTCCTACTCTCAGACTGACATCACTTTTCTCGATGAAGACATCTCTGTACAGAATGGTCACTTACACACCTCTGTCCACATAAAACCCACTATCCTACAACAATATCTCCATTTGATAGCTGCCTTCCATATCATACAAGACGTTCCATTCCATACAGCCTAGCCATTCGAGGCAAACACATCTGCTCTGATCATGAGTCCTTTACTCTCTACACCAACAACCTGACCCAGGCACTCATAAACCACAATTATCCTCCAGTAGTAGTACAAAAACAGCTATCAAGAATCAGGGACTGTCCCCCACACCGACACAAACAACCTTAAGTCAACCAGAACCCTGTTTTTCTCACCCAGTTTTTCCCTGGCCTGGAATCGCTAAACAAAATTCTTCGTCTGGCTATGACTTTCTTAGATCCTTTCCTGAAATGTGTTGCATTCTTCCTACTATCCTTCCCACCACACCCCGAATCACCTTCAGCAGACTGCCTAAACTAAAAAACATTCTTGTACATAAATATTAACCCTCTGATGATCCTAAACCACAGTTTGAATACTTCCCTTGTAAGAGACCCCATTGCAAAACTTGCGGTATGCATCCACCTACTCACCTAGCAACCCTACTACTGGTGAAACCTACCCCATAATAGGTCATGCCACTTGTACAACCATCCATCTCATGCCTCCACTGTCCAAGTTCCTACATTGGCCTGACCTCAAACTCATTATCCATCAGAATGAATGGTGACACAAACAGTTTACTCCCAAAACTTGGACCTCCCTGTTGCTCACCATGCCAGTACTCACAACACCCATGACCTTAATAACTGCTTCACAGTCAGAGCCATTAGAGTACTTCCAGACACTACCTCCCAATCTGAACTCCACAGGTCGGAATTGGCTTATCAACACATCCTGCAGACTAGAGATCCCCCAGGCCTTACTTTCCGTTAATATCGTCCATCCTCACCCTATACACCCATCACTGGCCAACACAATAGATTCAAATATTTTTCAATTACATTTTTATTTATTTGTTTATATTTTTTATTACTATTATTTTTTCAAACATTTGAATGTTTCTTATGATTTATACTCACGGTTATAATATCGTTGCTTCCCCCACCACCTCCGATGGTCTATTGCATTCTATGAGTGGCTGCGTCATTTGCAAGTCTTGCGCAAGCCCAGCCACTTACATCTGTTGCTTTTTCCCGAAATATTGTATTTTGTTTGTTTTTGTGTTGTTTTGTGTTGCTGCTGCCCTTCTCCCTTCAACTTTGATGAGTGTTGGGTGTATTTGCATCTGTCTTTCCATATAAATATTGCCACATGGCATTTTGTTCCTTTCATTGTTAACTGTATAATGTGGTGAGGTAGCTACCAGAAAAATCAGTCATTTACATCTTATTTCTAAACTACCAGTGAAATTCTTAAGAACTATCTATTTAACCTCCTTATTTTTCATATGTAGAAATAGTTCCACATGTAAAGTGCTAAAAATGCACACAATGGACCATTAAGTTAGAATATTCATGATTTCTTCCAAGAAAACCAAATCACTAGTAAATGAAGCATTCATAAAGACTAGTGACTAGAAATTTCATGTATCCATGTAGGATGCTGACCAGATTAGTAAACACGTTTTCTTGCACTCAAAAACATTAACTGTTCATAACCAATAGGTAGCAATTTATACAGTTAGATATTTCATTTAAACAGAATTAAATCAACAATGAACTGAAACTATAATTCAGTGGTCCCTATGTTCAAAGTGACAGCTTGATATGGATATACCAACGAGCAATCAGCTTCCTCAAAATTATAATTACTTACAAGAATAGTATCTTATTTTCAATGCTGAAATATTACTTCACTTAATTGCATAAGAATTCCTGAGTGTTCCATAATCTGGTTACAAAACAAAGATTTACAGTTGTAAATGCACAGTTATGTTAAACAATTTAAATTTTAAATCTGAAACAAATTATCAAACAACTGCTAATATTTTTAAAATGAATTATCTATCAACATGAATTAAACATGTATGAAAGAATTTTCACTTAGAAAAAAAGCTTTATAATATCCTACAATATCATGGTGGTTTTCTGTGTTGTACCTTTTCCCGGTCAGCAGCACATGCAAGGCGCTCAAGTTGTACTAACATACGCTTTGTTTCATCTTCCTGATCTTCAATGACACATTGAAGTTCATGAATTCTGTTTAATAAGGTATCACGCTCCCTAGCCTTTTCTTCAAGTAAGGCTATCTGCTCCCTTAAATCACTGACTTCTGTTTCAAGATTCATACACTGATTCTTAAACATTTCACTTTCTGCAGCTGTGTCCTCAAAACTCTGTAAATGGTCAAGAGTTTGAAGGTGCTCAGCTTCAAGCTCTGCTAGTTGACGTCGGAGCTGCTCTATCTCCATCATCATGCTGCAATTAGCATAATTATCCAATTTTAAGTAAGAAATTTTTTTAAGCTATATTAAATATTTATAAACATTTACCAGCTGTGATAATATCTGATAATACCAAGGCACTGTAAGATATTAAAATTTTTTTAAAAGCAGAAATGTTTAATTGTAATGTAATTGTATTGCAGGAGTCTTTTAAATATAATTAAGCATTTATAACAATTACGGGTAAAACACAATTTATCTTGAAAAATTCAATCTGGAAACTACAACTATTTTCTGATTAGCATACCAAAAAAAAAAAAATTTAACTTGTCATTGATAGTACTTAACTAAGTTGTTCTGTATTTGATAACCAGTGCATTTTATTTAATAAAATCAAAGCGGGGAGTATCAATTCACTGCCCAGGTCTGCTGGGAACACAGTCCTCTCCAGTATCTTATCTCCTTCATAGATTCATCCTCTTCCACTACTTTTCAATTTGCTCCCCCATCTTGCACACTCCTTTCCATTCCCTTAATCCATCTATTCCATAGTCTTTCTTCAGGTCTCTTCTCCTCAAATTTTATTTCATTATATTTCCTTTGTCTGGGTGTACCACTGGAGTCATGCTCCTTCAATTTTATCCTGTAATGGTCCCTCTTTAACTGACTTCCTAACGTGCTCACCCTTCGATTTACCCGGTCTCATTGCATTAATTTTACTTCACTGAAACTTCAGTTCTGTAGCCTGAATTCTACTTATTTTACTTTCTTTATCATTCATGCTTCTGAACTGTATGTCAGTAGTGCCATATAATAATCCTTTCATGGCATCCCTTTAGTAATCTTGAGTTTCTAACTACCCAATTCACCTTACCTCCAAATTATAACTGTTAATTTGTTTTTTCAGAGAAATGTATGCTATAAGATTCAATTACTTGCTGCCATGCATCCAATTGTTCTTACACTTCTCACTTGCAATCTGTATACAATCACATAATCTTCAAATACCATGGCTGTTATGTTTCCCTGCCAATCTTATCAGCCCCTTTCTCACAACAATAATGAAGAATAAAAGTGGGAAGAGAGCACTTCACTGCCTGGGCTGATGTATAACCAGAATCATGTGGTTCCTTACCAAACTCAGTTTCACACAATTCTCAATCCCCCATACATACACTCAACACCCAACCAGTCCCTTGCATGCTCCTTTCACTTAAACATTTTCTTAACTTTCTCCCTGCAGATGATGTCCGATGTTTGAAAAGCAAATCAAGCTCACGAGCTTTATATCAATCCAACTTCTATGTTTGATACCTCTAACATCAGTGCCAATCTACTCCAACATACTAAAGCAAGTGCCTGACCAAACATTTGTATTGCAGTTCCCTAACTTGCCTGGTGCATCCCCTCATCATCGTCTCCAACAGATGCAGAACTTTTAAACCTCAACCTATCGTTTCTCCAATGGGTCCTGCCCAGCTAAGTTTGATAGCACATAGGATGACAAGTAAGAACAAGAGGTTTCAGATGGAACAGTAAATTTTTACTCTCTCTGAGAACAAGTTCATCAGGTCTACAATGCAAAGATGTAGTAAATATATTGGACAAACTTCAAATTGAGTGTACCTTCCCACTAAGCAAAAAGTTACCTCAAAGCTAGTGTTATGTAGCTCTGGAAGAAAGTGTACTCAGAGAATATATTCTTGCTCTGCTGTATAAGATGTCAATAAAATATACTTTTAAAAATAATAATCTTCAAAATTGGTTTGTTAAACTACAGATACGAATGTGCAGACAGAGGCTATACAAAGGATTATACTATCAATAAATAAATTCTGCCAAAAACATCCTTGAATATCTTAAAGATAGCTTGCTAAAAATTGAAGGATTTAAGGTGGGACAAATGGTTTTTTTATGATTAATCAGTACTATTCTAACTATACAGATGCTGCAATATTTGTATTTGATATATCCCCACGAAATAATTCACAATGCAAAAAAAGCATAAACTGTAGCCATTTTAGGCCACAAAAAAGATCAAGCATATTGTGTAACCACCGATGTCCTATCTTGACTTCAAAATAATATGATCTATAGCTTCTGTGACTGTAATGCAGTTGCTGTAAATGATGGATAGGTTTAACTATTGTCTGACTAATGCCAAAACTCTAATTTATTAATTACATCTATCACAAAAAATACAATGCTTTTATTAAAGAAACTAGCTGGTACCCACGACTTCGTTCGTGCTTGTAAAGAATTCATATTGACAGCTATAGACATCTAACCACCAAAGTGCACGATGGGAGACTCGATGCTATTACCACACACAAATACCAGTCTTCTGCGCTATGTAGTTCCGGCAGCAAAGTAAAATTGACGGATATACACAAGTCTTTGGATGAAATACGAAAATATTCATGATCAACCAATATCAAACACCATATCTCACACACTCCCACAGTTACCGAATTTCGGCCAACGTTGTGATCGATGGGAGACTCTGTGTTACTACCACACACAAACGCCAGTGATCTGCGATTGATAGTTTTCACTTAAAAGTGATACAC
The DNA here is from genome assembly GCA_031002005.1 of Vandiemenella viatica. Classification (NCBI taxonomy): domain Eukaryota; kingdom Metazoa; phylum Arthropoda; class Insecta; order Orthoptera; family Morabidae; genus Vandiemenella; species Vandiemenella viatica. The sequence continues at coordinate 136,313,431 of JARYHS010013631.1, read as the reverse complement.
CGTGACACATGCGTCTTTAGCAGAAATATGAAATTGCCACAGGTCGACCATTTTCATCCCCCATATCTTCCACACTTCCATAGCTACAGACATCTAACAACCATAGTGCACGACAACAGACACGATTCTACTACCACACATAAACACCAATGCTCAATGCTATGTAGTCGTGGCAGAAAAGTGAAATCTGCGGAGACACATGCCTTTCGTCGAAATACGAAAATATCCTTGGTCGGCCACTTACAACCACCATATCTACCACAGTACCACAGTTTCTGACATTCGGCCGCTGTTGTGATCGAAAGGTGACTCTGTGCTACTACTACACACAAACGCCAGTTATCTGTGATCTATAGTTTTCGCTGAAAAGTGATACACCATGACACTTTTGTCTTTACAGAAGTATGAAATTGCCACAGGTCGACCACTTTCAACCCCCATATCTCCCACACCCCCATAGCTACCGAAATCTAACAACCATAATGCACTACATGAGATACGATTCTACTACCACACACAAACACCAATGCTCTATGCTATGTAGTTGTGGCAGAAAAGTGACATATGCGGAGACAGTCGAAATACGAAAATATCCTTGGTCGGCCACTTACAACCACCATATCTACCACAGTACCACAGTTTCTGAAATTCGGCCGCTGTTGTGATCGAAAGGTAACTCTGTGCTACTACTACACACAAACGCCAGTTATCTGTGATCTATAGTTTTCGCTGAAAAGTGATACACCATGACACTTTTCGTCTTTGGCAGAAGTATGAAACTGCCACAGGTCGACCACTTTCAACCCCCATTTCTCCCACACCCCCATAGCTACTGACATCTAACAACCATAGTGCACTACATGAGATACGATTCTACTACCAAACACAAACACCAATGCTCTATGCTATGTAGTTGTGGCAGATAAGTGACATATGCGGAGACAGTCGAAATACGAAAATATCCTTGGTCGGCCACTTACAACCACCATATCTACCACAGTACCACAGTTTCTGAAATTCGGCCGCTGTTGTGATCGAAAGGTGACTCTGTGCTACTACTACACACAAACGCCAGTTATCTGTGATCTATAGTTTTCGCTGAAAAGTGATACACCATGACACTTTTGTCTTTGGCAGAAGTATGAAACTGCCACAGGTCGATCACTTTCAACCCCCATTTCTCCCACACCCCCATAGCTACCGACATCTAACAACCATAGCGCACTATATGAGATACGATTCTACTACCAAACACAAACACCAATGCTCTATGCTATGTAGTTGTGGCAGAAAAGTGACATATGCGGAGACAGTCGAAATACGAAAATATCCTTGGTCGGCCACTTACAACCACCATATCTACCACAGTACCACAGTTTCTGAAATTCGGCCGCTGTTGTGATCGAAAGGTGACTCTGTGCTACTACTACACACAGACGCCAGTTATCTGTGATCTATAGTTTTCGCTGAAAAGTGATACACCATGACACTTTTGTCTTTGGCAGAAGTATGAAATTGCCACAGGTCGACCACTTTCAACCTCCATATCTCCCACACCCACATAGCTACCGATATCTAACAACCATAGTGCACGACAGGAAAGACGATTCTACTACCACACACAAACACCAAAGGTCTATGTTATGTAGTTGTGGCAGGAAAGAGAAAGTATACGGAGATACCAATTTTTGGTCGAAATATGAAAACTCCCTGCATCTGACCAACTTTAATCATTATATCTCCCACATCCCCACAGCTATCGGCATTCGGCCAACGTTGTGCACGACAGGAAAGTCCATGCTACTTCCACCCACAAACATCAGTGATCTGTGCTAGGTAGTGGTGGCTGAAAAGTGAAATATAGGAAAAAACACAGTCTATTTTTATATATATATAAGATTAAGCCATTTATTGATGAACGAAAGTTTCTTGGGCTTTACATTGAGTGATACTCTGATTTCATCCTCTGACGAGTCACTTTTGGTTACCAGTAACCAGGGACAGTACCATTAACATCAGAGAAAGGTTGTTCCCACATACTCAGAAATGAGATACCCCTTTGCTAGTATCAATGTCTTATTTCACTATTATATCTGTTCTCATTGCCTAGTGCTTCTTTTCCATATTCTGTTTGCTCTCTTTTTACTCCCGCCTCTTTAATTTCATATTACTTGGATTACGCTTTTTTTTTCACTTTTCTGGTTTCAAATAAACATTTATTATCTGACTATTAATATCGCTTTGAAGTTTTTCCACTAAATCTCCATTATACTAGTGCCTCTCTTATACATATTGAACCTTTATTTAAAATATTTCTTCAGTTAACAAATCCATGCATTCTGATAATTATACCTATATCCACCCAAAATTAATCAATTAATCAATTATTTTCAATGTATGAAAGTCAGACAATAGGTGAAGAGATTGGTGAATCTGGATGAGAAATATGTTGCTGAAGAGGCCTGGATGGATACCGGATTAAGAATTAGGAATAATATGGAGAAAGAAAAAGAGGAAGTAAAAAAAAAAAAATATGATGTGCACAATGTGTTTGGGAAAATTGCCATTTGGTTATAAGGTCAATTATAATGATAATAGTAATAAATCTAATGCTCAATTAATGGGGGTATATCTGTGCTCACAATGATAAGTGTAGGTGGATAGTGTATTAGAATTAAACATTTGTCTATGAGTAGGGATAAACCTAATAAAGTAATACGAAAGTCTAAACAAGAACTCTGTGCAAAACTGGTTTTCTTTTCAAAGCAGTAACAGTGGGCTAGCCATAAGAACCTTGCGAACATTCATTTAAAAACAGTAACATTTCTAGGACTTTCCTTCATCAAACCATTGAAGGTAAGTCTTGAATGAAACAGTAAAATATATTCTGATTGCACTTCACTGAAGCCAAGTTTTGACTTCACAGTTGGTCCACAATTTCCTGAAAAAGAAATACATTAACTCATACCTTCTTAACATAACTTTGCCTGATGTTTAGTACAGTCAAAGCAGTGTCAGTATTTGTGGATAAAATAATTGTGACAACATTCTGTATTCGCAATTTCAGTATTCATTAATAGAATAATTGGACAACTTTCTGTATTCATCGCTTTAAATTTTTATTATTCGCGGATCCATTCAGTACATTCAGCGCATTCAGTGTTCTTTACAAACATGTAGGCATCATTTGAGTATTGTTGGCACAGGCCAAGAGTCACTATATCTGGCCAAAACAACTAAAAAAAAGCAAATCTTATTGCCACTGAATCTCTCAGTACTTCGTTGCAATAATTCTGAGTGAATAACACTTTCTCCCTCTGCTTTGTTTGCTATTTATGTTATTTATGAATGTTATGCAATGCTGGGAAAATTTTGACATAACATAATGCATTGTTACAGTACGAGAATCGTTGCGAGAACTGAAGCCATACACACTGAAATTATGCTTGAAAAAAAAAACTGTGGCCTCATCTCACTGTCGGAAATGATGGAGAATCAGTTCAAATTCAAACTTTAACTGCAAACATTGCTCAAATTGCAAATGGCATATGACAACATGGTTTTAAACCCAAATCACTCCAGGCGAATGCCGGGATGCTTCCCGAATTCCTTCCCGTTCCTTGTTCCCAGTCCCATCCCGCCTCTAAAGACGTGGATGAGGCGTAAAGCCATAAGGAAAAAAAGATTTTGAGCAGATAGAATCAAGTGACATTCAAGAGTTGCTTGAATCGCAAGATGAAGATTTGACTGAAATCGATTTGGAGGCTATGTTAATACCCAACCCATTGAAGAAGAGGCTTCAACAAGGACTGAAATGATGACATTTAATTTTTTTTAAATGTGTGAAGATCTGTGGATGGTAGATGAACTTTGTGATTTCTTCATGAAAATTGATCTGTCAATGTAAATAAGTCTTGTTTTTAAAAGACAGACTGTTAATGCCACAGCTGAATAGCAATCCGAATTGAAAGATGGTTTAAAAATGGCAAAACAAGAAAAAAAATTACGAAATTCTTTAAAACATTGTTCAAGTTTGACAATAATAACTAAAACATGTTGTTGAAAATCTCTTAATAAATTGATTTTAATTGGGTTTTTTTCGGAAACTTGGAATGTATCCCCTATAAACCTATACAAATTACCATTCCATATTCACGGTTTCCATATTCGCAGCCTGTTTATGGAATGTATCCCCCATGAATTATGAGCTTTTACTGTATTTGCCAAACACGAAATTTGCATTTAATTCTGTTTACACTGTTTCAGTGTATAAAAGTTTTATTTCAAAATCTCTAAGCAAAATTTTGTGTTGGTCAGGAAACATGAAATGTAGGCATGAGAAATAAAATGTATATTAAAGCAACAAACAATCAACAAAACAATATGTTGAAGCAATATTCAATTATCAAAAAATATGAACAAATAACTGTGTCATGCATTTGTTTTACTGTTATTATCATGAGAAAACAATTAAAATTAACTAAATATAAGTAATAAAAGCAATTCTAAATCAGCTGTCAGTCAATTGACTTCTTAACACTCTTTCTAACTGATGTATTTTCAGCTAGTACAAAGACAAATTGCTGGCCGCATAGCTCAGGCAGTAGAGCACCTCGCTGTGGCCTGGATGACCAGGGTTTGATGAAGATTTGACTGAAATCGATTTGGAGGCTATGTTAAATCCCCAACCCATTGAAGAGGAGGCTTCAACGAGCACTGAAATTATGACATTTAATTATTTAAAAAAAAAAAAAAAAAAAAAAAAAACGTGTGTAGATCTATGGATGGTAGATGAGCTTTATGATTTCTTTATGAAAATTGATCTGTCTATGTAGAGAAGTCTTGTTTTTAAAAGACAGACTGTTAGTGCCACAGCTGAATATCAATCCGAATTGAAAGATGGTTTAAAAATGGCAAAACAAGAAAAAAATTACGAAATTCTTTAAAACATTGTCCAAGCTTGACAATAATAACTAAAACATGTTATTGAAAATCTCTTAATAAATTGATTTTAATTGGGTTTTTTCGGAAACTTGGAATGTATCCCCTATAAACCCATACAAATTACCATTCCATATTCATGGTTTCCATATTCGCAGCCTGTTTATGGAGTGTATCCCCCATGAATTAGGAGCATTTACTGTATTTGCCAAACACAAAATTTGCATTGAATTCTGTTTACACTGTTTCAGTGTATAAAAGTTTTATTTCAAAATCTCTAAGCAAAATTTTGTGTTGGTCAGGAAACAAGAAATGTAGGCATGAGAAATAAAATGTATATTAAAGCAACAAACAATCAACAAAACAATATGTTGAAGCAATATTCAATTATCAAAAAATATGAACAAATAACTGTGTCATGCATTTGTTTTACTGTTATTATCATAAGAAAACAATTAAAATTAACTAAATATTAAATAAGTAATAAAAGCAATTCTAAATCAGCTGTCAGTCAATTGACTTCTTAACACTCTTTCTAACTGATGTATTTTCAGCTAGTACAAAGACAAATTGGTGGCCGCATAGCTCAGGTAGTAGAGCACCTGGCTGTGGCCTGGATGACCGGGGTTTGATCCCCAACAAAGCTGAGATTTTTCCTCGAAGCTGAATGTCCAGAACAGCTGTGCAGGCCCACTTAGCCTGCTATGAGTACCATGGTGGAATCTCTGTGAGTAGGTAAAGAACAGCCGGAGCATTGAGACGACCCCGTCATATCCACTCTAGTGCCAAAGATTGTGCAGGGAGTGTGGAACCCTACCTCCGTGAATCCTATGAGAAGTGGCAGGAGCCGTTAGAACCCCGTGACCTTTGCCTTACAAAGGCACTTTTTTTTTAGTAAAATCACCTTGATCTACCTGAACTTCGAAATGTTTTGTTGAGAACTTGATTACTTATCATTTATAGGTGCATGCCGAATTCATTGCAAAATTAATCTTACCTTTCAGCATCTCTTTTAACTGCTTCAAGCTCCATTAGCAGATTATCACGCTCCTTTTCAAGAGATTGTAACTGCTCAGCTGGGATCTCTCTTCCAACAGATTGTAACTGATCAGCTGGGATCTCTCTTCCAACAGATTCTAACTGATCAGCTGGGATTTCTCTTCCAACAGATTCTAACTGATCAGTTGGGATCGCTCTTCCTTCACCTTCCTGTGCTAAGAACCATTCTTCTTTTTCCTCTTTCTCCTTCAACATTTCTTCCAATTCAGCAATCCTATTATTCAGAGCTTCAACTTCCTTTGCCTTGTCTTTCATGTTCTTAACACGTTCATCCAAATCAGTATAGCGATCAATACGTTTTCGTACCTGTGTAATCAGGAAAATGTAAACAGTACCTGAACTTATCTGATAAACTTTCTTTTAGAAATGGAAGTATTTTTCTCAACAGTTAAGTATTTTCAAATACAGAAAAACAAATATAGTCTGCTTAGAATAGTGTAAAATGAGGGCAGAAAGTACCTATTTTTAAAATAGTCCATTTTCATATCTTGGTGATTATTCAAAGCCTTCAAATGTACATGAATACAAACATGAAAGCTTTTTGTGTGTGTGTGTGTGTGTGTGTGTGTGTGTGTGTTTGTGTGTACATTTTTATAAATTCACATAATAAAATGGAAAATGAATTATTAAATTAATTAATTTTAGAACAAAAAATTTTATGACATTAATATATAAACACAGAATGATCTAAATCAATAAGCATAGAGACAAATAATGAAAGAGAGGGGAACCATCACTTACCACAGGTGAATGACAGCACCAAGGTGTAACAACACAAACAAGGAACTCACAGAAATTTTCAGGTTTAAATCCTTCTTCAATAATAGAATACGAAGATTACAGGATGGGAGTCTAACAGAAACTAACTAGTCACTGCACAGTGACAGTTAACTGAAGGTTGATGAGAGGAACAACAATATAACCAGAGGTGACATCAAATATAAATGCACATAAAAATCTAAGTGATTTACTTTTATAAAATATATATAGTAACCATGAAATAATAGGTGCTACGTAACAAAAAGGAATTAGAAATTAAGAAGAGAACTGATGCACCACTTACCTTAGATTATGGTTATGTGGCATGAAAAAGACAAGAACACAAATGACAGGGGATCAGGGATTGGAATAAGTTACCAAGAGAAATTATGAATAATTTACCAAGAATGTTGAATGAATTTAAAGTTGAAATTTGTAGAGGGCAAATGTAGGTGCATGCAGAAAGACGGAAAATGGGTGTGTAGAAAATTGCCACCGGAGTATGCACTCCATTGCAATTAAATTAAGACATAGTAATTTCTGGTTCGTAGCCCTTTATCAACAAGAGAACATTATGAAGAGTGGGTGTTGTAGGAGACTGCCTCAAAGAGTTACTGTTAGCCAGGAACGTGGTGTGGGTAAATTCAAACAGAGGGCAGGGAGAGGTGTAGTGATTTACAACTAATACCCAAGCATTGCAAAATTTTGTGAAAAGAGAAGAAAAATATAATAAAATCTTAATAATTTAAATCTGAGTAAGCAAAAATAAATAAATAAGTAAATACAATAATGTTAAAAAGTAATTTTAAACCAAAGAATCTTTTACGTTAAACATCACAGGTTCAATATAGATATTGGAGGTGGAGAAAAGGAAAGTACAGGGGGAAGGAAAGTTAATAACTAGGCATTATTTTAAAATGAGACCAGGAGGTTGCCTTGTGCCCAGTTTGTAGTAGTAGGCAAGTTCCCTGCTGTTGAGATCAGATGAGCTGCTGCTGTTTGGGAGGGCTCTGATATTATGGGCTGTAATACAAGAATTAAAATTATTGCTGTCATGGGAGATGGCATGGACAGCTAATGAATTTTTGGATTCCAGATGAATATCATCTGTTAATGACTACTTATTCTTATGGCTATTGAATCGGTGGTCAAACCTACAAGGAAGGCCAGGCCGTGTTTGCAGGTTAGCTGGTTAGAGGTTTCACAGGTGATGTGTCCTATGATGCAAAAGCTCTCCCCAGTGATAGAGTTGGTGAAAGTGGTGGTAGTGTGATGCATGTTGCACCATACTACAGCATGGTCTACTGCAGGGGAAAGAACCTTGAGACTATCTGGGAAAGTTATGTTTTTGGACTAATAGTTGGCTGAAGTTTGGAAGGCCTGTTGAAACAAGTTTTGAGAGGGGCACGGAGGATTTTGGGAAGAATGGATCTCACTTCTGGGCAGGTTAACAGGAAATCATAACCCTACTGGAGGATTATACTGATGGAATTGAGCCCTGGGAAGTATTGTGTGACCTGGACTAGACTACGCTTGGTTGGGAAAGGGGGGGGGGGAGGCGGGGGGATTAGAGTGATAAATAGGTCGAGCAGGCTGTGGCTCTTGAAAGTTGTTGGTGAACCAAAGCTGGGAAGTGACTGCGGGATATCATTGCTTGTGAGATGTTGTCTGAATACTGTGTGAGGGATTGCTGGTTGTAGCGCATAAGACTGCCCCAAATGCCAAGACTAAAAGGGAGGGAAAGTTTGGTATGATTCAGTTGACCATTGTCAAAATGGAGACTGCTGTAGGTTGGTGGTTTTGGTGTGGACCAAGGATTTGAGTTGGCCATTGGAAAGGAACAGATCCACATACCAGAATGTGGCCTGGGTGTGGGAGTAGATCAATGTGAACTTCAGCATATTGTACTATAGACAGTTTCCCCAGAAATTAAACAGAAGCCTATTTATTGGGGTCAAAGCTGATGGTGTGTCATTAAATACAGTGTTACTTATCTGATACTAGTGACTTTGAACTGCTTGAAGAATATACTGTGACTTTTAACATATCTACCATTTTTAATCTCACCACATGAGTTGACGACTGCTTTTAAAGGAAAGAACTTTATGCAAAAATTAAAATACCGACTTCCAAAAAAATGATAGCTTAAACCACCCAACTGTAAAAATAACACAACAACCAAAGGCATTTTTAACGCATACACACTGAAATTCACTACATGACATATATTGGCAGAGCCTGTGTGTCTGTTCTCTTGGACCAAACAAGTTCTTGGTCCTTTTTCTGTTCAACATGACTTTTGTGATGAATTAGGATTAGAGATGAATAAAACAGGTTTGAGAATAGAAGAGAAGTAACTTACATAATTACATATCTCTTTAGTTTTACACCAGGATCAGCCTGATCAGCCATCAACGATGCTCACATAAATAAGTTTCTACAAAAGAGAAACATAAACTCGGAAACATGTATTGGCCAACGATGATATGAATGATGCAATTATTCACTATCAATGATAAAAATGAATAAAAAATTGTAGGTATACTTAAAATAATTTACAACGGTAAATAAACTGTAAACTATTGACCAAATTTCAGTTGTGGCAAATGATTTGATTGCAAGAAGGAATGACCATAACAATATTAAATTGATAGATTCTATTACGGAACACATGAATAAGTGGAATGATTGTTTTTCATTGTTATTTCTCATCACGTTGCCGTCACACCAAAACATAACATAAACTAATACTATTACTATGGAAAGTTTCATTAAAATGATTGGGTTTATCTGGAACTGTCTCCCCACCCCCACCCCCCCAAAAAACCAAAATTTTTCAGTTTTAACCTGCATAACATGGATGAAATACAGTGTTAACCAAGATAAAAAGTATCTTAATGATGAAAATGATAACATAATTTTGTTGTTTTGTTGAAATACGAGGTGTGTACAAAAAGAAACTGAACTAATTAAATAGCGTGACAAACGGCTGCAGATAAAATTCTCTACTTCCGTGCACACTAGTGACATCTCTCGGCAAGAGATTGCCTCTTGTCGCACTACGGTCGCTGCATTAGTTTACAAGTGACAGCCGGTTGAGTGAGGTTGTGCGCAGAGTGCTCGTCGGATTTGTGAGAAAGCACACTTTTCACTATTATGATATAAAGTTTAATTAAGTACTTGAGTCAAACATAAGGCTAGAAGATCAGATGTATAAAAACTGATATACCCCATGGGGGTCATCTGTTGAGTCTCCGTGTGTACATTCCTGATCGTTCCTTTATAAATGATTAAAGTTTATATTGAAATGTTGTAAAGTGTGTTCCTGTTTATATTTTGCTTGTATCAAACCTGTCTTTATCTATTGGTGAGTGATGAATTTTTCCCCTTCTTTCCCTTATTTAAATAGTTGGTTAGCTGCAAAGTGAAGGGTTGGACATAAAGAAATATTAAGATTTACTGAGGATTATCAGAAAAAAGGCTGTAATGCAAAAAACTGTATCACATTATCTACACTGCCAAAATTATTGTTTAAATTGATGGGGAAATGATTGAGTAAATTATTGATATGCCATTGAACAAAGTTGGCGACACACATAGTTCAAATGCAACAAGCCAAAAAAAGTATGTCATAGGTCTCTAACCCTAGTGACTAAAGGGGATCTACAATGTAACACAGAATCTAAATTAAATGGCTTCCCAATAGAGACCAAAATATAGAAGGCAGACCAAAGAGGAGAATGGAACTGTCCATGCACCTCAAAGAAGACAAAAAGGTTTAATACTTCTATGTTAAATAGAACAAGGCAATGAATGAGGTATAATTATTAAATAACAAAGCAATTACAAAAAAAATGATTGTTTTTATAATAAATTACAAACTATAACAGATGTAAGTAGTTTTATTATTTTCTGTTTAAGCCTGCAAATTATTTCATATATGAGCTAAAGACATCATAGGAATAACAATGTTCAATTTCCTTTTGGGTATGGAACCATAAATTCAGGAGTACAGAATCCCATCTGCTGCTAGATGTTTGTAGCAGCAACAAACAATTCCTGAGTCACTTAACAGATTTCAGAATGCTAATAGGCTCTTTCAGTCCTATGAAAACACTGAAAGGAGATATCTTGTTAAGGGGGGACATAGGCAAAATTGGTCAAAAATGTGAAATTTTTTTTTTTGCCTCCATATAATTCTGTAGCATGTTAGAAATACTGTCTCCAATTTTCACGGATTAATTCGAACTACAAATGATAAAAAAGATGTCTTGTTTCAGTCACTGCGCAGTGCCTCGCCCACTTCACTAGATGACATTCTCCTTGTTTATACATCTTCATAAAATCTTTTATGTGGATTCCCCGTAACTTTCATTTTTCGGTGTATAAGGAATATTTATTCCTGAACCACTGGAGATACATAAGTGAAATTTTCTGCAGACTTTGTTCAAACTGTAACACAACTTCCTGTGGTTCAAATTTTTTCTATGTGTATTTCTGTCAAAATTATTTACATTTTTGACAAACTGAAATTGCTTTGTTTCATACACATAATTTTTAAAAATAAATTGCAAGACTTCTAAAAGAGATATTAAAAAACTGTTCCACACGTTTCCTTATCTGATTACTAAGTATTACCTACCACAATATGAAAATTGTAAGTAAAGTAATTTTTGAGAAAATGTTCCTTGTGTGATAGCATGTTTTAGGAAAATTTCCAACAATGCCAGGATTAAATTTTTTGAGAACAAAATTTGAAAAAATTCCACAATGTAGCCCATAACATAATTACTTCAAGTACAAAATTTTGTTCAATTATCTTTCAAACGCCGAAAACTGTGTTAGATTATGTAATCACGTCCATTTTCTCCTACGCCCCCCCTTAACTCTGGCCTTTCCCCATATTAATAACATGACATTTTCTGGAAGTAGTAAATTTCAGCTACTTTCTACTTTTGAAGTTGATGGATTTTTAACCTTAACTGGCTTCTTGATATTTTGGATGTGACAGTTATTGTTCAGCCCATTCGAACTGTAGAATTTTTTATGTTTTGTGCTTGAGATTTGGTCTTTTCAGAAAAAGTAGTCACATTTTGCCCAATAGGTCCAGAAAAAGACAAGCTGAGTGAAGTAGAAATCTCAAATCACAGTGCTGAGGTTAATAAAACTGAAATATGACAACTGATCTAAAGGAAACATTGAATTGAGTGATTTCCCAATCACCATTTTGGCATATAACTAACCTTGAAATTCTTTTCCCTCACATACCATGTTCCACCTTCATGCCCCATGGTGATTTTTAGAACAAGAATGGAATGTACTTTGTTTCATTCTGTTTGTTCCAACCAGTTCCCAACTCACAGGGTCTGTGAGTGCAACCTTTTTTTAAAAAAGAGATAGGTTGGTGCACTAAATATGAAGGTAGGTTAAAGCCAATCATAACAGTTTCTGGACTAGACAAGTGAGAATACTGACTGCAGTAGAAATGTGGAGATGAAGAAAATTGATGTTGGAAGATTGCAATAATTGACCTAAAATACTGAACATGAAAACAATATGAACCATTTTGTCATACTATTCAGTAACTATAATAATCTACAACCATGAGGAAAGCATGCTGCATTAAAAAATTATAAATAGAGAGCTGTATATATATTTTTAAATCCTTACATGAATTAGTTAATAACTGACTTTATCCGATATTGAAAGTATTGTAAGAAATTGCAGTTTTAAATTGAATGATGCTTAAGTATATGCCGCATAAAGTTTGAAAGTATTTTTATTTTCAGATGGCCAAATGTTTAAAAAAGAGTTGATCAAGTTAACTACTAAATATCTGACACATTACCATCAAAGTTTTATTTAAGAATAAAATAGTAAATGACTTCAACCTATTGAGGCTCAAACAATTAAAACAAGAATATTTGAAGGAAACCAAAATTTTCCTATATGTGTTGATATACAAAATATGTACACCAATTGTTCTCAGTGATGACGACCACACCAAAGAACACTGTGTAATTTTCAGCTGTGATGATCATTAAATTTACAAAATGTCCATATTAACTTAAGTTTGTTGGAAAGGAGTTACGCTCTTCAAACTTTGATTAAAATGAATACTTCATATTTTCCATTAGCATTATCATATATAGCCAAGACAGAGAACATTTCAGATAGGGCTGTATAAAGCAATACAAGAAATTAGAATCAACAAATGATTACCTTGCAGCTTAAGTCTCAGGGAAAGCGAAAATTGCATCTCACAGAGAAGGCGAGAGAGAATGATGATGCAAGAAACAGAAATATAGTTTCCAGAGTGTACAGCAGTAAATTTAATCCTATAGAAACCATAAAAATACCTATCTCATTGTTGCTGAGATCATATAACATAATAGTTACATCATGCTGGTTGGAGTTCTTTATATCCTTATTTACCCATTTAAAATCATAATTATTATGGTTGTTGCAATATGAAATAAATATGTTATAGACAGAATTAAGATTATCATGTTATGCGATTTATTTCTTTTGTTTGTTATGCCCAAAGTCCTCTCATACCAACAACGACCGTGTTTGTAATAATCTTGGGATAAGCTTGATCCGAAGATTTGCAGGTTCTTTTCTATTCACGATCTATTGAATTTTCTCTCCGCTAATATTATGTTCAAACTTCTCATTATGCAACTATTATTATTATTTTGAAACTTAATCCACTGCTAGATTAATCTTGTCTTGCTCATCCGCCCTTTCTCCCAACAATTCCCCCAACTTACTCTTTTACCAGAGATCCTATATTTTTTAAACATATCGGAGCAAACAATCTTTATTAAACCTGCTATTCTTTTTCTTTTCCCCTTAAACTTTTAATTCACTAATATTATGGCTTTTACCAGTCTAATATGCAATTTTATTTACTTTTAATGAACTGCTATGTTACATCCTCTATCAGTTTCAAATAAAATTCTTCACACATCTCTACAGTGGTAGCAGAGCTAGAAAAATATGAAAAAGCCAATTTTAATAAGAAATATTTTGAAAAAAAAGTAAACCACTTACCAAAGCTGAAGGCAGATGGAAGATAAAAACAACATGGAACAGGAAAAAATAATATTTAGGTGACCATTTAGTTACACGAAAAAGAAAATCATCAGCCAGTTCAATCATTAAATTATTTGGTCTCTTAAAGTTATCAGTTCAGGTGTAACAGTCTTCTCCAGGTAGAATGATCTTGGATGATCCTCTATGTCAGCTACCTCCAACTACCCTGCATATATCCTTGTGCCATCAGTCTGGTGGTCTCCTCTTGTTCTCTGATAAACTATTGGACTCCACTGCAACATTGATTGTGTCAACCTTCATCTTACCTCCAAACAACATGGCCTGTCCATTGCCACTTCAAGGAAGCTGTCTTCTCCAAGATGTCTGTGACTCTTGTAAAGGACCTATTGTTGATTGGTCTCTTCTTATCTTTTCTAGTTAAACCTACCACTGACCTTTCGAAAGCTCTTTGGGCTGTTCTAAGTTTTACTTTCATAAATTCAATGTCCAGGTCTTACAGCCATAAATCAGCAAAGGAAGAATGCAGTGGTTGCAAATGGTTTTCTTTAAATTTGTGGGCATATTAGATTTGCGGGTAATGGAATACTTCCGTTAAAACTTGTATTCCAGCTTGTTGCAACAGAAAATTTCTGGTCCTAAAGTTCCTCTCATATTTACAAGCTGGCCAAGAAAAATGTACTCATTGACACTTTATTAAATATTATTTAGTTGTACATACTCCTCTGTGTTCTCATTAGTTAGATGTAACTTTTGTTTCTGAAAGATTCATGTTCAACCAAACTGCTTTACAATTGAAGAGAAATTGATAACCAAGGTTTGGAATTATGCACAAGAGCAATGTCTGTGACAAATATCAAGCTATTAATTCTTATATCATCTATTCTATTTCCTTTTTCTGTCTATTCTAGCTTTGACAATGCTATTTCCAAAACACAAAGTAAAGCAATAAAAGAGCACCCATAGTAAAATTTCTGAATTTAAAATTAGATAGGTGGAAATATTGTACTCAAAGAAGATAAAAATAAGAAACTGGATAATTTATCTGTAGGGAAATTTCCATTAGGGCATATGCTCAGTCATGATTAAATTAAAAGTTTAAAAAATTTTAAGGTATGAACAAAAATCACTCCATCCCATACTGGAAAATTGTCAGTAAGGTACTGAGGAAAACTACTGGCATAAGCAAGCATATGGCCATAGTATTCTACCATAAAATATGATTGAGGCACGTTGCTCATTAGTGAACATACAAAAGTAACTTACACATATGTTACTTACCCATTCACTTTCCTCAGATGTCTCCCCAGGCTCCCCAGTCTCCTCAGGACATGTACATTCTTCTTCTTCGTCTTTACAAGTAGTGTCACCTGTGGCGGTGGGTCTGCAAAATTGTATTATTCACTGTTAGTTATCATTTTAATCTCACTCTTAATTTTTTTATAATTAATCCTCAAAACAATCAATTTTCTCAGCTCAGACTAGATTATTGAGAAATCTACATATCAAAAAGAAAAAAAAAAAGGGTTTACATATTTTCGTGATGTCAAAGAAAAATTTCTGGCGATAGAAACCCCCACTGGTACATAAAGGAATGGAGAATGAAGGAAAACAATTAAGTGAAGAAGAAGGCATGCCAAAATATTACTTTTTACTCTGATTCCAATCCCTTCCATAGTGATATAAACAATCTCAGTTGATTGGTTAACAACTTTTTGCGGGTCTTCTGATTCATCACTCCTCCACTATGCAGTACATGTAGTTAGTGAGTGAAATGAGCTCTGTAACTGGAGGTGTCTAAACGATAAAAATTGTTTGGCTCAGAAATTAACTCTCCATGTATTCAACTAAACTACCATGTTCGTTAAAAAAAAATAAAAAAAAAATAAAATAAAAACTGCCAGCGAGCTGTTATTTACTTTTCTATTCATATCCAGGCTATACGCTTACCTACTAGAGACTAAATTGTATGCAATCAAATTCTCACATATTGTAGTAGCATTATCATAAAGTGGTAAAAAAGTTATTGCCCACTCCATTTCTTTCGATTTGATTGAATATTAAAAAATAACTCACAGAAGTTAATTTTTGGTTAAAATCCAACAAGACAGCATTATATCAAAATGACATGTCAGATTACATACACAATTTATATTATAGAAGTTAATTTAAGAATCTGCTAAAGATTAACATAGTGGATGTTGATGGAGGAATATAGAATGTTTTACCCACTCGGTAAGTGGAGGAAGACAGTGTTTCTAAATCCTATGATATGAGGAAAGATTCCCCACGAACCAGTTGTAGAGGAGGGAAGATTGACCTTAGTCATGGCTCACAGAATGCACTATCTTTTTATGCAGTACCACCACTCATCAATCAGTTAAAACTCAATGCTAAAACTTTTGAGCAGAAAAACTACTTTTCACAGCTAATGAGAACAACAGAAGAACTTCCCCAGCTTCAAGATCACCCGTCTGTAGTGCAGTTGAAAAGCATTCACTTAAAATAGTTCATTCAATTTTCAGTACTACTTAAAAGTGAGTGGCAAGATAAATGCTCAACTCAAGCACATGTCATACCTTTGATTAGTACTTGTTGCTTAGTTTAAACTCTTGATGTTTATGTGTAATATATACAATATAATTGTATTTACATATAAGATTTTCACATAATATTTCACTGTAGGTCTATGAAAAGGAGAGGCTCACCAACTGCCAAATTTGTAAGGAGGGGCGCACCAACAAATAATACTCCACATAAACACAATGTTTCAGCCTATGCCCTTATTCAAAAAATAGAACCATGTGACTGACCTCACATGGAATCCCACAGACAATGTCATTATTTGAATGACGATTTTGACTATTATGGTTGAACTGGACGTGGTGGTGGGGAAGGGAGGGGAGGGGAGGGAGGGTGGATGGGCTAAAATGTGTCAGTGGAAATGTTAATCATGGAAAGAAATTAATCAAAAAATTAAAAAGGGAGAATGTAAAAGAGGTGAAAACTCATTTTAAAAAAGGTAAAAGATGAATAATAAATCAAAACAAAACAAAATGTTCAAAGTATATATATGAATTAACTATACTAGCAAGTGATGGGTGTACCAGGGAAGGAGGGTGATTATTATCTGAGATTGACACCCAGAGGGTGTCTGCATCACAATGTGCTGGTGGGCTAATTCCCACCTCTGGAGATTAGAAGCGCATGTAGTTCCAGATATCACTGATGGCTCTAACTGCAAACAGTTGCAGAGAAAATGGGAGTTGTGAGAGCTGGCAAGGAAGTATAGAGTCTTGGAGTAAGCTGTTTGTCTATTATCATTCATTCTGAAGGATACATTCCTACACCATTGTTGCTGAGAAAGTATCACTGTAGTGAACTTTGTGTTGTGACTCACTTCTTTGACTAAGTTTTCTTGAATGTCCCTGATGTGACTCTTATCTGAACAATTATTAACTTATCACCTTGTCATAGAGTGACCAGATATTCACAGGTGTGATGATAGCACAAATATTTTAGCATCAGCTGTTTGGGTCCAACTTTGTTCTTGGAGATCATCCACCAGAAACTCATGTCCTTAAGAGAAGTATATAGGACCTCCAACAAAACTAGTGTCACACAGAAAGAGAGGAGTCCATCTATTCTGATGGACTGTAACAGAGTGGACATTGACACCGATGTAAGGCCATGCAGTTTAGCAGCCAGTTGAATACTAGCAATTCTGATTTCAATCAATGGGAGACGAGCCATTCCAACAGCCGGAGAACAGTGAGTAATAACAGATTTCAGTGCAGTCAGTCAAAACATTAGCAAAAGGAATAAACAAGCAGTGTGAAACCACTAAACAAGTACACAGACCACTAATTGCACAGATTAAATAATGCCACGGTGTCTTCATGACAAGAAACAGTACATAGGCTGGTTCTTGATAAATATACTATATACAATTGGAGCTAGTGATTGGAATGGACCAAAAAATTTTACTAAAATCATTGCTGACAAAACACACAGTTAAGTATTTATTTGAAAGGATCCATCTGTTTGGGAAGTTGTATGGTTGAATCTGCTAGAAAACTGTTTGCAAAAAATCATATCAGATTTTCATCCAAAAACCATTTCTACCACTAGGCTATGAAACACAGAGCTGACAGCTTTGTAGTCAAGCTATTTAGATGAACTTAATGAATTGTTTAAAAATATTAGTGCTGGACATTGAACCACTTTTTTTGCCTCACCGATGTCATTAAAGGTGGGAAAGGATGAGGGCAAGGAACGGGAAGGAATTCGGCTATAGTCTTTGGAAGGAAGCATCCCAGCATTCACCTGGAGTAATTTGGGGAAACAAAATCTGGATACCTGTATGTGGATTCGAAACAGTGTCATCCAGAATGTGAGTCCAGAGCATTACCATTCACCCACCAGGCTCGGGTAACAGTGAGTTGAGCAGAGCATTTAACAACATGAACAATTTTGGTCATGCAATGTTTATTCAAAGATTATACAACTAAAATATCTTTATTTATTTATTCATTTATTACTCTTATTATGGCTTTGAGTGCTAAAAGAGAATTAACTGAATTGCTGTAGCCAACTGAATTGGAACCCATCATAGAGTCAATGATAATAGCAATTATTTATTTTATTTATTTATTTATCAATCTTGTTTCATGGATCCCTACTGAGGAAGGACCTCTGGGATGTGAAACATGTCATGGTTAATTCACATACATATAATATGAGTCATAATCATAGTAAAAACAAGTTTATGTTCAAAAGACAAATAAAGAGAATAACAATACACATTAATTTTTACAACTGAATTTTGCAAAAGTCATATTGAATACAATTAATTAATTAGTTCAAATTCTTGAATGGAGTAGAAGGAGTTGCCAATAAGATAATCTCTCAGATTTTCTTTAAATATATCTTTATTATCTGCAGACTGTTTTATACTCTTGGGAAGTTTATCAAACAGATGTATACCAGTATAATTAACTCCTCTTTGTACTAATGACAGAGATGTTTGTGTTTTGTGCAAGTTATTTCTGTTTCTTGTATTGAAATTGTGTACTTGTGAATTAGAAGTAAATGATCTATGACAAAGCACATGAGAGAATATATATACTGAGAAGTCATTGCAAGAATATTGAGTTTTTTTAAAAAAGTTGTCTGCAAGAAGTTCTTGGTTGAACCCTACACAACATCCTAATAGCTCTTTTATGTGCTATCAAAACTTTTTTACTTTGTGAAGTTTTTCCCCAAAAAATTATGCCATATGACATTACTGAATGAAAATATGAGTAGTACACATGTTTCATTAATTCTAGATCTGCTGTTAGAGAAAGTGTTCGTATTGCAAAGGTAGCACTACTTAACTTTTTCAGTAGTGAAGTGATATGTTCATGTTGACAGAGTTTCTCATCTATTTTAATACCAAGGAATTTTATACTCTTTGTTGCTAATATTGTGTTATGAAGGTGCAATGAAGGAAGAGCAGTCTTACTGTCAATGTAGTCATTGAAATACTGACAAGAATCAAGATATAACTTTTTTAATTAATTAAGTTAATTGTAACGGAGAAAATGCTCCGGTGGAAATTCTCTTAGTCATCTAATTTCGCCATTTTAATATATTTTTAAATTATCTTGTATAAGTCAAGTGATAAATTCATCCCCAACTATTTGTGAAATTTACAAATTTTGTTTTTATATTCCTTCAGCTCTTTTGGTAGATCATTCTTCACATCATTTGGTAATTTTTTCCAACCCCTACCCACAAAATAAAATTTTCCACTACTCTATGCATGAAATCGAGTGCCAGCTAGTGCTCATGGTCATTTTTCCCCTTGCATGCACTATTCCTAATTCTTCAACCAATATCCCTCCAAGCCCCATCACCAACATATGCCTTGCACCTTCCCAGCACTCTTTACCTCTTCCTGTGCACCAATGACTCCCAGTACAGCTCCTTTATAATATCAGTCACTGACTGGATTCTGCGATAATTTCTGCAAACAAATCTAGCTGCTTTTCTTTGTATGCCCTCCAATTCCTGTATTTCACAAACAAAATGTGGGTCCCGAACCACACCACCATATTCAGTCAATTGTCTGACCAAAGTTTTGTAACCCAGTTCTCTAACTTTTTCGACACATCCTCTCATCACCCTCTCTAGGAACTGAAGAGTTTTGTAACCTTTTCCTACCACCTGCCCAATGTGCTCTTCCAAATTGAGTTTATTATCAAAAGTTATGCCAAGATATTTACACTTCAAACCTTCAACAAACAATTCTGACCTCACCGTATAATTTCAATGAACCTTAAGTTTTTTTATCTGTGTACCTAATAATCTGTCTCTTCTTGGAATTTATCTTCATTCCATGCTGACCTATCAATTTAGATATTCTATCCAGGTCATCCTGCAGCTGTTTACAGACTTCTCATGTTTTGATCCTATTATATACCATAATGTAATCTGCAAGAAACCTAAATTCTGATTGTAAACCATAAACACTATCATTCATTACAACAATGAACAGCAATGGTCTCAATATACTACCGTATGGCACACCCATATTTACTTCCACCTCCCTGTATCGCATGTCAGTGTCACCATGTATTACAATATAAATTTGCTCCCAAATCTTCACAGGTTCTTACACCTTTCTTTCTAATTACCTCTGATAAAGATTGATGTTTTAACGGCTGACACAGCTTATATCGGCTGAAATAATGACCCCAGTGAAAACGAAGGATGCTAAAAATAAATCTTAACAACTATGCCACATAATAATTAAATATGGTTTAGGCCACATTGATTATGATCAATCTAGAACTTCTTTCATTCAAACCATGTAATGATTTCAGTTTTTGTATTAAAAAAAACTGATAATTAATGTGCCAATTTAAACGAAAAACGTACTTTTCTTTAAGTTTTCTGAGAATTAATTTCTTAGTAATTGCTTAACTAAATAGAATTATTATAAAATAAAATCCAATGTAATTCCTCGTGCCTTGTGCTATAACAAAAAGTTTCCTTTTCCATCCGGGTCCAGGTTACATTTCAACTTAACCACATACTACTATAAACTTGCTGCCGGAAAAACAATACTTCAATCTCACGAAGATTAATAAATGTACTGTATCTCATTTTAGTGGAAATAATGCATCGCTATATAAATTTGGGTTCTAGCATAATCACTGGGACTCAGAAAGGAATTGTCCTTTTGGTTTGACACATTATATTGTCTAATGTGTGTTGCTCTTGGAGCTGTAAAACATATACATACCTTACAAACTTCACTCAAAAAGAGCCATAATGCGAGCGGCTGGGAGAAGCTATACAGCGAAGTGTAATGATCTTGCACACGTTCTTTGAACGATATTATTCAGGAATATGTTGCTATCACAGCCATCAAAAATATAAATATTGAACAAATTACACACAAAAAACCTGCAACAACTTTGAACCATTAGCAAACGAAGGAATTTAGTTTTTATAGTTGAAATGCAACCTGTACAAGAATGACGTTTGGTTCTTGTTGTTAAAGCATAATTCGCCAGAAATTTGGATTAATTAAAGATATATCATCATGATTTTCGAGCAGAATCATTAGCAGTGACTGTGGATAGGTTGGAATGTAGCCTGGGCCAGAATGGACATAGATGCTTCATTTTGTAGCTTAAGGGACTTTGTTTTAATTATACGATAACAATTGGCATACTCTAATCACTTATTCAGTGGTGTTGCTAGGTCAACAAGGGCCCCGGTGCAAAAAATTTATTTTGGTGCCTCAGGCCAGATGGGCGATCTTTTTTTTGCTTTGTGTTGCTGGTAGGGGCCTCGTGAGCTGAGGCTGGGGGCCCCTGAGTTGTACTTGGGGGGCCCCTGAGCAGTGGTTGGGGGGCCCCCTGAGCAGTGAAGGGCCCTTAGTGTGAGGGGCTCCGTGGATCTGGGGCCCCCTTAGACGACAGTAGAGTCAGTTTGCCGTGAAGGCCCGTGTCCCTCTATGAACTGCGCTTGAGGGCCCCCAGAGGTGCACTCGGGGGGCCCCTGAGGTATGCTTGGGGGCCACCTGAGCGTAGGGCCCCGGTACAGTACACCGCCTAGCCCCATAGTAGCTACGCCCATGCACTTAGTGTGTAATGTAACGACAGATTATTATTATTATTATTGCTTGTGGTTTGTGCTTTGTATACAATCTTGATGGGTGTATTAGAAACATATTACTAAATAATATTGTCAAAGGAGCGTTTGCTAGATCATTATACATCACTATATGCCTTCACCCAGTAGCTTGCCGCTTAGTGTAACGGCACTTTTGGTGTGAAGTCTGTAAGGATGGATATGTTTTACAACTCTAAGAGTAACATATATTAAACAATATCACACAACAAATGTGCCCAACAGATTTCGGACAAAAACAACAATTCATCGATGAGTCCCAGTGTTTGCACAACAACCTAAATTTTGTCAAAAAATCTTCAATAAAAATAAGGTTGTAAAACTATTCTTTTTTGTTATCCCTGATTTAGACTGATATTACAACGATTGAATAACTAACATGGTTACATGTTGCGGAAATAATAGCCTTAGTATAATTACTCAGTGAAAGCAAAGAAGATTCAAATAAATCTTATAAACTTGCATTATGCCATGTAATATTTGTTTTTATTGTATTGTAGGCTGCACAGTTCGCGATCAGTGTGCAACTATTTCCGTTCAAACAATTTAATCATTCCAATAATAGGGTACCGCACTAATCATATTGTAAAAAAAAATTATTCATGCCCTCTGCTGTAGTGTCAAATGCCAGATTTAATTCTGACCCATGCTAAGTAACAATCTAATCAAAGCTTTGCTAACATTGACATTTAAAAATTAAAACTTTTCATCTTACATTTCTATGGACAAAGAATTTAAGGAATACTTCTACTTATTAAAAGAATAATACATAAATATACATATCTATCAATTTATATGATGATTTAAATCCAATACATACAATTTTTTTTATTGTTTTATCTGTTAATTTATTTGTGGATGCTTAGAAATTTTATTTATTTCTTTATCAAATGGCCATGACAGAAAAAATAATACAATTTAACATTAAATTATAATTAAAATTCAAATTTAACATGGTGTAGCCAATGTACAGCTTCATTTGAAATATTAATAAAGTCTATCGGTGATCCCCTGAAGGCTTGAACTGGGCAATCAAAGGTCACATTACCGATGGTTTGTTTTTCCGCACCACAGTCGAAATTTGGTGAACCTATCATTCCCCATGTGCACAGAGCTGAAGCAGATCTGCCTTGACCAAACCTAACTCTATTAAGAGCTGCCCAGGTCTTGCGAGAAAGATCGAGTCCCTTTAGTGCCTTTTTGACTGTCACACAGGGAGTGCCATTCTGCTGGGGCTGAGGCTATCCACTCCGATATCCATGCTTCTCTCCCATTAAAATTATCAGATACAATGTGTTTTGCAGTTTTTGTGATTGTACTTCACAATTTAAGTCTCTGAGATTGATTTTCCATGTTGTCGTGGATGGGCAGATACATGTTATGACAGGGGCGATTAGGCAATTGTGTCGGCAATCGTAGGTGATTTGATGTTACACAAAACAGGTAGCCAGTACAATGAAGTGGTCTTGATACATCCACTAATTATCCACATTGTCTGGTTCAAAACTGTGTCGATCTTTTTGACGTGGGTGTTATTCATCCAGACAGATGAGCAGCACTCAGCTGCAGAATACACAAGGCTCAGTGATGATGTGCGAAGTGTAGAGGCGGATACTCTCCAGGAGGTGCCAGTTAACTTCTGCAAAATATTATTTCTGGTTATTAATTTAATGCAATACTGTTTATATGTTTATTGTACAACAAGGTGCGATCCATTATGACTCCCAAATACTTGAGGAAGGGGTTGTGTCAGAGGGGAGTGCCATCAAGAAGAACATCAAGCAAGAGATTCGCCGCCCGATTATTAAGATGGAAAACACTAGTTTCCGTCTTACTGGAAGTGGGTACAAGATGCCATTTCTTAAAATAGTTGCTCAGGGTTTTGAGGTCTACTTTTAAACTATTTTCAATTTGCTGAACAATATCAGATTGTTGTACTACTGTCAGATCGTCAGCATAAGAGAATTGTCTGGATTCTGTTTGAGGAATGTCGGAAATATATACATTAAAAAGAAGTAGGGCAAGAACTGAGCCTTGAGGCAGCCCATTATTCACTCTTCTTTCTTATTATCTGAGACAACCTGGAAGTTAGCTAGCATGGTATTGATAAGACAAGTGACTTTTTTGCACTTCAAAATGTTCAGCAGTTTGTACACCACGCCCTCTTGCCACACCATATCGTAGGCTGCAGCAAGGTCAACAAATACAACTCCAGTCTTCAATCGTCTCTCAAATCCTGCTTCTATGTGAGTTGCTGTGGCCAGAATCTGATCCTCGCAGTTTCTTGCAGGTCTAAAACGTGCCTGTTCAACTAGGATGTTTGCGAAATTATTGGACTGACTCTATTGTAGATGATCCTTTCAAACAACTTGTAAGTAGTGCTTAGCACTGAAATAGGTCTAAAATTCACTGGAACATCAGGGCTTTTTCCAGGCTTCAGAATGGCTATGTTCTTTGTCTGTTTAAACTTTGCAAGGATGACACTTGTCTGTATTATGTTCATAAAGAAGGGGGCCAACCATTTTTGGTATGTTTTCCACAGTGGTTAAGGAACTCCAGGCGAACTTCGTCAAAACCTGGAACCTTCCCATTCTTCATTTGTTTGATGGCCCTTGCCACCTCTATGCCGGTGACAGGGGATTAGAGGTTCTTAGGGGCAGAGTACATTCATTTTAGATGGAATAATTGTTTTTTTATTATTTACTTTCCAAGTATGATCTTTATCGGCACTCACTCTATACATGTTGGCAAGTAAATTTGCTATTTGGGCTGGAGTGACCTGATGCTTTGCTTGAGGGTTATGTGGGGTTCCACCTAGCATTTTAAGGTGGTTCCTTACCTTCCGGCTCGACTTCTTGAAATTCAAGGTTTACACCATGTCATTCCATCTGAGTTTACGCGCACTGTCCAGTTTCTGCAGCAGTTCATCGGCTGCTTCTGTACGTCCGTTCTGTTGTAAATCATCATATATCATTTCGCATGTTTTGTTCCAGCACGGGATATATTCTTTTCTAAAGCCTCTAGGAATAGACTTTTTAGATGTCACTATGGTTAACAAAGTAATAAATAACTTTCATAACCAAGAAAAATAGCATGATGCATGGCGTCATTGCGGAATGTCATAGAGTGACATCATGACATGACAGGTGACGTCATACATGACAGAGTTTCTTATTAGATGTATAGATATCCGACATGTTTGGTCCCCATGTGTTCTGCTCTACTAATTGTGTAAAACTTCCTTTCCCTACTAAATTATTTGCAAATGTATTAATCTTATTAATCTATTAATCTTATTTCCTATCCAGTTGACAGCTGATAAACTTAAATCCTCTCCAATAATGACCATTCTACGCTCACCTCTGAACTGTGAATATGAATTTAGTTTCTCTCCAAGAACCTAAATGATAAGCTGCCAACATCCTTATTTTTTCTTTTTTATTGCCACAACAATCTACCGCTAGTAACTTATGGTCATGATCTATGAACACTAGAGAGCTGTAGTAATCTTTCCTAAACTTTATGAATACCCCTCCGCTAGTTGCTCCTCTGTCTCTGTGGTACACTCTGTAATCGTTAGGGAAAACCTCATTGTCTAGTACTCCTTCTTTTAGCCAAGACTCTACCCCTGTAATGCCTTGTAGCTCATGTATCTCTATTAAGTTTGCAAATTGTATTACTTTGTTCATTATACTTCAACAGTTACTTTTTGGCTCTGTGGTATTTTTGTCTTTCCAGTTGTACCCCCATTCGTTACTATGTTAACAGTTTAATCTGTTTCCTTAGCATTTGAATTTTTACCATCATGCAGTATCGCTTTGATCACTTATTTTTATCCCCTTATCAGCTGTCCCTAATTGAAAAAGGCACAGTACTGACCCCATCATACCTGGAAGTGGGTACCTTACAGCTTTAGCTAACAACTCAAAAGTACTCCCTTCCCCCTTCTATTTAAGTGTAGGCCACGGCTAGTGAAACCCCACCTAGCAATGGTGTTCACAGGCACAACTCCCAAAACAGAACTAGTCCCTCTTCCAAGCAGCATCTCTGTTTCCACGTTTACCCACCTCACAGCATGCATCAACTGTGGCTGATCATGGCGACTTAGAACCTGCATGAGTTCCACCATGGGATGGTGTGTCTCCTTCACCAACTTCCTCAGGTCACTCTCTAAACTATAATTCAAATTGCCATCAATGATAATGCCTGCATCTCCCACTGCCACTACTCTATCATCCTTAGTGAAATCCCTACAAATTGATCCTATACCATAAATTATCTGCTCTAATGTTGCTCTGTTTTTGAAAAAGCTTGTGACCTGGTAGTCTATGCCTAACTGATCCTGCAGATGGCTTACACCCCTCCCATGGCTACTACTTAGCAGCAGAACCTTTTCCTTCCTAGTTTTTTGTCACACAGCTCTATTCCTGCGAGCCTGCAGTACCTTACATACTGCTTCATCTACACAAGTCTCTTCCCCATCTTACTCTGATAACAGGTCAAACCTATTCCCCACAATTTTAGGAGTGTCTGGTTTCTTCATCCTGTTTTTAAGTAGGCAACCTGGCTTTAACCCTTTCGCGGCTACTAGTGCCGAGTGTCCTGCCTCCCCGGTGGCTGGGGCGAGCGGACCCACGGTGTGCCTGGCCGGCGGTCGGCTCTGGGCTAATCGTGCGTTCGTAGCGCGCTTACAACTACTCTTCAGTAATACTCCTTATAAAATCATTGTCACACTGTACTATCTCAGCGATTGAAGTTTATAATGACCAAGAAAGAGTGTTTTAAAGTTAACCCCTGTTTCCTGCTGTAAGTTTATTCTGGACAGAGACAGAGAAAAAGGTAATTTAGGAATATTATGAGAACCTTTTTTATTTGTATTTGGAAAATTCTTTACCTTGACATTTTGCACTACTAATATCTAATATAAGCTATTAAACGTTAATTAACATCAGATACACACATTTCAAGATACACAGTTTTAAAGTGAGCAGTTCCTAACAAAGGCGTCCTAAAACTCGGACACTTCTTGGTATAGTCGCCTATAAGATATAATTATTGATCTTTAAAACCAAATTGTCTCATATAGCCTGATGCAGAATTAAACACGCGATATATGAGTATAACTAATGTTATGATAAGCCTATAGGTCAGTTTGCAGTTAAGGCCTAAACTAGATTCTGCATAATAAAAAGCTCGACAGTAAGCGTCTTCCTGCTTCATGCTTCGCGGAATTTATTTTTTGTGTGATCTACAATGAGACGTATTTTCACAAGGATATCTTGAGATGTGGCGGAATTGTCACTGAAGTGCAACAAACGCAGGATCAACTTGTACCGGTCCCTGGCCATTATGTTAGAAAATATTGGTGTTTTAAGCAAAGAATCTTTCGACCAATATTCATTTACTTCTAACTTGTTACTTCTAGGCATAAGCAGAGAACACGCTAGGAAGCAATAAAATTCTGCTGGCTCTATAGGCTTCCAGCGTGCTAATCTACTGGGTGCAGTCGTCATTTTTTCACTAATAAATTTATAATAATTATTGATCTGTGAACAGAGGCCGAAAACAAATTCCATGGACATGAAGTACAAAAAGAAATCTAAATGACTTGCTGACTCCTCGAAGTCTACTCTCAACCCGCTAAATGTGTTCACAAAACGGTGTCGTTTCGTCACAGGATGATTCTCCGACCAGCCATATTTTCTTTTTCCCGACGAAGTTTCGCTTACTTCATTTCCTTTTCCGTCTTCAGAGGAAGAATCTTCTGTTCGTGATGTCGAGGATGTCAGCATTACATCCAGACGTATCCAACTCTTCGTCGGTAGAAAACTCTGAAGTATCACTACAATCTTCGTCGCTACTATTCATGAGGATATCCATGATTTCCTCGTCCGATATACAGCGTCCCGACATGGCAAAGGCTACAGATGCGAACGCTGTCGTCTCACCAGAAGAAAAAACAGAACTGGCCGAATGTTAGACTCGTAAGCAGTAAGGGCCCAGGGAAGGTGAAAACTAAAGTGTTTTCCTACAGAAAGTCCAGAGTATAACAGTGTTCTCAGAAATTCTCAGTTTTCTCAGAAATGCGGTCAACAGCTATTAGACGTTTACCTGCTTCCGAGCTCGGGTGTATATGTATGCCGTTAGCCGTCAGGACATCCCGCCTGCCGGGCGTACATGTATGCCGTTAGCCATCTGGTCTTCTCGTCCGCTGGGCATACATGTACACCCGTAGCCGTCTGGTCTTTCTAGCGGCAGGGCATACATGTATGCCTGTAGCCATGAAAGGGTTAAGCAGGGATATTCATGTGAATCTGAATTAGTGGGATACACACTAGATATTTCAGAAATGGACAAGGAAGGACAAATTGATAGTGGAGCACTAGATCTTTCAAAGGCTTTTGACAGAGTGAGTCATAGAATCTTAGTAAATAAGGTAAAAGCTATCTGAATGGATGAGAAACTGATTTGTTGGGTAGAAGAATTTTTAAAAGGTAGAAAACAAAATGAAGTATCAAAAGACGTAGAAGTAAAAGTGGGAGTGCCACATGGTATCATATTGCTATTCATTATTCTGATCAATGATATATAAAAGGATCAAAACAGTAGAGGACTGTAGACAGCTGTAGTGTGATTTGTACAGGGTATCTAGTTGGGTAAGTAAACATAGGATGCAGATAAATGCAAAGAAGAGTCAGCTTATTAGATACACAGATATAAAGCTAAAAGTTAATTATGATTATAAGATGGGGAAAAAATTGTTTGTTGAAGATTTGAAATATAAATATCTTGGCATTACATTTGATAACAAGCTTAACTGGGCAGGCAGTAGGAAAAGGTTTCAACATTCTGTACTTGTTGGAGAGAGTGATGAGGGAATCGAGAGAAGTAAAGAATTGGGTTATAAAACTTTGGTCAGACCATTGCTTGAATATGGTAGTGTAGTATGGGACTTACATTTTGAGCATCAAATGCAGGAGTTGGAGAGGATGCAAAAAACAGCTGATAGATTTGTTTCTGGAAATTACAGCGGAACGCAATCAGTAATAGATATGGTAAAAGAGCTGTAATGGGATTCATTGGAAGACAGGAGGTCATTGAAGGTCATGGGAGTGCACAAGGTGATGAAGCATGGAAAGATATTGGTTTAAGAATTAAAAATAATGCATGGAAGGAAAAAGATGGCTAGTACACCAAGCTGGCCCTCGATTTCAGGCACAAGGGTGTAGCTAGATTATTTTTTTGGGTGATGGTGTCAGGGATTGGAATAAGTTACCAAGAGAAATGATTAATAATTTAGCAAAAATGTTGAAAGAATTTAATTTTGAAATTTGTTAACAGCAAATGTAGGAGGGAGCAGGAAAGTGGAAGATGGATGTGTGTGCACCATTACAATTTTAATTAATTAAATTAATTTAACCATATTTCCCAGGCTATCCTTCTCACCCCCTCACTTAATCATATCTGTTAATTTAATTTAATCCACAGGCAGAACATATGCAAGCTGAGCCTCAACCAGCCAAGCCTCAAGTACGCTGACATTTGCAGCTGAAAATCTGATTAATCGTTAATACGAAACTAATGTTTCTGTAATTTTAACGACTGCATAACTATTTAATTAGCAGCTATCAAAATGCAATTTTATATTCTTTGACTTATTGTTGTTTTGACCATCAGCTCAATGTGTTTGAGACGCATGTACTTTGACGAAAGCTGCCTACTTACATGTGTTTTAACATTAAAATTGATTTATTAATTTAAATAACAGACATTTATTATTTAATTTGTTTACACTTTAAATAACTGTGTTTTATAAATATGCATTAAAAAAACTGTTGGGGATCCTGCAGGATTGGCGCTAATCCTGCAAAAAAATCCGCAGGATTGAAAACACTGAGGAACTGCAACCCTTACCCACAACACAGTGGATTAAAAGATTTGGCACTGGCTACTCTATTTAAAATATTACCATGTAGATTTTCAATGTTCAAATTCCCTGCAAGTCCATGCGAGTAGTAGGGAGACCCCGGACACAGGCCATCTTCCGGAAGTTCGTTAGATATGCCCATGTAACAGGGACATGGCTAATGGCAGTTTCTCTGGGGCGAGTGTGTTAAGCGGACGTATTATGCGGGTACAAGTTCATATCCCATAGTGTGAAATACTCAGCAGATTACTTAAAAATGTTTTTAGTTTTCTTTTTTCACCTATGTGAACTAATCTGAAGCAAACAGCATACCTATGTAATAATCTGGACTTAAGAATTTACAAAAGTTAACTAAATTTCTTACTCAATGTTTATAGATCTGTTGTATATGTGTGAGTGATAAAGATTGTTGATGTGAAGTGTTCTAATTCAGAATCCCACAACATCTGATATTTGGTAGAAATCTGATAAATATTCTGATTCAATACTGGTGTGGGTAAGATATCTAAAACATTTCAATAAACTTTCAGTTTATAATTTCATGGCTGTTTTTATATTTCAGTAAATGAATACATACTGTAGAATGAAGACTTACTCAAAACAAAATCTCTTAACTATTTGCCTCTAAACAACTTTGTGACTTGTCCTATTTTTACGAGAATTATTTTTGTGGGATATCATGTGTTTTGTAAGTTGATCACCTCTGAGTCACTGCTTCTATATAATGGTTCCATTTGAAAATTGATAGATAAGAACATTACAGAATTTCAATGGAATCTCATGGATATACTTGTATCTGATATCAATAGTGTCCATACACTTTGCGTCCTGGGCAAGCACTGTTGATTGCAGTAGAGTGAACTGGCACCATAAAAAAAAAATCCAAGCAACTGCCACATTAAACATATTAGCATTGTAAAATTTAATGTGCTGATCTCTATGCATTAAAGAAATTTGAAGCATATCACCTCATCTAGAGCAAACCAATTACTTTCAAATATGTGCTAAAACATTTCACATTTCAGATTGCCACTTTAAAATACATGGAAAACCAATAATATCGGATTTTTTCATGATATGGGATGAAAATATATAGGAGTACAGTGACGACTAAACTGTTTATGGGGGTTAGCACCTAACAGCTTAGATCTCAACTATAACCATACTGTGTTGCCTTCGGATAGTTCATTTGTGCTTGAAAACCGGTCGCCATCTGACTGAATAACCTTAATCATGGAAGGTAAAATGAAATTAAATTCACCGTTGACATAGAAAAATTAAATCATCACTGTATTCTTCAAAAATTTTACAAAGTCACTAACGTAGGCATTGAAATTCTTCACCAAGTTAATTGATTGTATGTTGTGTTAAATGAGACAAGCCCAGCCAACCCTCAGAACCCCTAACTGCTTCCACTTACATGAAGGTTGTAACTATATTCAAATGCACAATCAAAATTTCCAAGATTTATGCTGAAACCATGCCGTCATCATATAGCCTGCCGCCTACCTGCTAACTTTCTGCGCCAACACTTGCCGGACCTACAATGTGCCTGCTCAACTAACTTTTACTGACTGGCCCTGAGGCCTCTCAGACCACCCTTATTTATAGTTGACACGTGAGAACCTGGAAGTGTTTCTGCTCCTATGACAACATCCAAAACTTCAGCATATTCAAACTATTCCAAATGAATAAATAACTGTGAACGTTTTCGCGGCGGCAGCACTGTAGAAAACACTCTCGGGATTCTAGCCGCGTCAAATAAAAGTCGACTGGCGACGTTTCGAGAGCCGGCACTGCTCCCATTGTCAAGCCCTGCTTAACTAACTAAAACTGCCTAGCGGTAGTCTCTATATAAGGCTACCGGGCGGGAGAGGAGGGGAACTCGCGCGGAGGGCGGGTCTGCTTGGTGACGTCATGTTCCGGTTGTTGTTATGCCCAAATATGGTCCGCTCCCGTGTGTTTCGTAATTGTCTAATAACTGGCCTCCATGTTTGACTTATGTTAAGTCCTTGATCCCGATTTATCACATTGTTATTAACTCTGATTTCAATCGCCTCTTTCACGACACTATCCCAAAAATTATTAGCATGGCAGAGGCGTGTTGTCTTGTCAAAGCACGGCTCATGACAGTTTTCAAGGGCGTGCTCTACTATAGCCGATTTTTCTTTCTGCCCCAACTTAAAGTATCTTATATGCTCTTTGCGCCTTTCATCGATCGTTCTCAAAGTCTGTCCTATATAGGAAGAGCCACACTCACAAGGAATTTTATACACTCCAGGGGCCCGGAGATTTATACAATCTTTCGGGGTTCGTAATAACTGACGGATCTTAGGCGGGGGCCGAAAGATGGAGCGGATGCCTTGCTTGTTGAGCAGCCTGGCTATTTTTGATGTCACCGCTCCGCAGAAGGGCAAAAAGGCACGTGGGGTTTCTCGTTCCCTGTCATCCGTTTTGTTTTTGTTTCTTCTTCCGCTAATCGGATGTCGAATTTCTTTGGAACTATAGCCATTGGCCCTAAACACGCGTTCTAAGTGTCGCAGCTCTTCTTGTAGATGCTGATTGTCGGATACCGCCTTTGCCCTGTGGACCAACGTATTCAGTACGCCGCGCTTCTGAGATGGGTGATGAAAACTAAGGGCGTTTAGATAACGATCAGTGTGTGTGGGTTTTCTATACACACTGTGCCCCAACCTTCCGTTCGGCTTTCAACGTACCAATACATCCAAAAAAGGAAGTGCGCCATCTTTTTCGATTTCCATCGTGAACTTGATATTGGGGTGAACACCGTTGAGATAGTTCACAAATTCATATAGGGCTGGTATCCCATGAGGCCATACGAGGAATGTGTCGTCGACAAATCTATAAAAACATTTGGGCTTTAAAGGGGCCGCGTTAAGAGCTACATGCTCAAAATGTTCCATGTAAAAATCGGCAATCGCTGGGGATAACGGGGACCCCATGGCCACGCCGTCCGTTTGTTCGTAATATTTTTCTTGGTACACGAAATACGTCGACGTGAGCGTGTGTCTGAATAATTCCACGAGTTTTTGGTCAAAATGTTCACTAAGTAGTTCGATTGTTTCCCTTAACGGCACCCGCGTAAATAACGATGTGACATCCAAACTGACCATAATATCGTCACGCTCAAGATCATTGTTTTAACCACTTCCACAAACGCAGCAGAGTTCTTAACGTGGTGTGCACATTGACCCACAAACGGACTTAACTGACGTGTCAGGTATTTAGCCAACCTGTACGTCGGCGAATCTATGGCACTAACTATCGGCCGCACCGGAACATGCTCTTTGTGTATTTTTGGTAGGCCATACAATCTTGGTGGTCTTGGGGCTCGGACTGTCAAATTCTTCACGGTTTCTTCCGCCAATCCAGCTTCTTTTATTAAAATATTGGTTTTTCTGACTGTCCGTGCCGTGGGGTCGCGCGGAAGCACACGATATGCCTCATCATCTAAAACTTCACACATCTTCTGACCAACACTGACTACCACCAGACACACCCATTTAATAAATGATCAACAAACCCCACTAAGAGTATAAAATAATTTCTAGATAGTAAACACATATTTAAACAAAAACTATGCTATAAACTCCTTCTCTCCATCCACGAATTAGTGCACAACACTTAATGTGATGTCATCTTAAATGAAGTATAAAATTCTAAGTACAAGATATCATTGTATGTGTGTCTGTAATGTACAGTATGGATTATGATTAATATGTATGCTCCATAAATGTCTACTAACAATCACAAGTTTCATATTCCTCAAGTATTTTTTAAGCAGAAGGAACAAAAATAGAAAAATATATAAGAAAATCATCTAAATTATATTTTCTAATAATAGTTTATTTATAACACTGTAGTCTTCATACCCAACTTCTTCCTGCACAAGCATTACCTCTCACACACTAAGCTTGCTCTCTAAATTACATTTGAATCATAACTTCTATTTGAAAACCTATAACTGAAGTTATCAGTGATAATTACCCACTGCTGAGCTACAATGGAGAAAAAAAAAGTGTGTTGTCAGGATGAACACAAACCACATTAAACTTGTAACAATAAAATACATTATACTATATTCACTCTCAAGTGGCGCGTCTAGGTCATAATCCCCTCGTCCCGCGCCTCACCTCACCACCCCCTCCAGAAGCCTTCCCTTCGGAGCAGACCGCTGCCTACAGGCATTGTTGTTTGTCCCAGTATTGTCGTGTTTATTACGATACACCGTTATAAAAATGAAATGGCGTCAGATAGTTGTTACATTAGGTGACATTATTTTTTATGTGTACAGTTTTTTAAGATGTTAGAAAACTCTGAAGAGAAAGTTAATATACTTTTCAGGGAACCGCTAAAAACGACGGCGTATCGTTACGAACTGCCCAGCTAAGCCAAAGAAAAACATTCACCGAGAAAAACTGGTCACGGAGATGGATGACTTTCAGAAAGATGTCATTCGACGTTCCGTTCTAGAATTTTATGGCCGAGGTCAATACCCTACCTTACGAAAATTGAGGGAGGTACTGAAAGAGAAAATTAACTACACTGGAGGCGTATAAATTATTAAAAGCACTCGACCTGATATACAGAAGATGTAATGACTGTAGACGTTTTCTGATGGAAAGGACAGACATTATTGCAGCAAGGGCCTCATTTTTAAGAAAAATGCACGATTTAAGGAAGGAATATCCTCTTCGACCTGTCATCTATCTTGACGAGACGTGGGTAAATCAAAATCACGCAAGGAAGTTTATTTTGCAACACACTAAACACAATGGTGGTCTCATCAACGATTTCTGTAAACAGAAACTATCGCTTCGAGTAAATATCACTTTCATTTCAAAATTTAAACGACGTGTTTAGAGAATTAACTTCCACCTGGAAAGACATCTAAAAATTGGATTTGATCGTTGAAATGTCTTGCGCAACTTTTAAAACTAAAAATAATGATTGGAAGCAGTAAGTTTTATTCATTGATATGTAAATAATTTTTATATTTATTAATATATGAAATTGTAATTGGTAAACACGAAATATCTATGACATACAATTCACTCATTTTCGTCATGACAAATAGTTAAAATGTTGGATTTTATGAAGAAATCATCAAATTAGATGCAACATATTGTACCACATACGTCCTGATGACGTTTGTGCATGCACGGCAGCTGTTTCCCCTTCACCTGTAGGGGCTGGGATAGCGGGGTTGGGATAGAGCGGAGTGACCTTGATCCGCCCTTCCAGTCTGAACATAGTATAATACTTCCAATTGCTACACACACATTCTAAATGATAACTCCAGTCAAGGGCTCCCTCAGGGGGGAGTTGGGGGGGGGGGGAGAGACTTAATCAATGTCTAATCCTTCTACTTCAAATAAAAACATACAAGCAAGAAAAGAAATTAATTGTTCAGCAGGAAATATAAATAAATAAATAAAATAAGCAAAAATATTTTGGTGATATGGAAATGTGTGGCAAACTTATGCTACAGTAAGAATATATTGAATCAGAAATATTTTTTAAATAACATGTAAATGAAAGGTAAACTAGACCCTCTGCTCTACAGAGTTGCAGGGAGGAGGGCAGTAGCAACAAAAAAAAAAACACATATACAAGAAACAATACATGTCCTTTTTCAAGAAAACAGAAATGTGTGACTGCACTTGCACAAGTTCATTCACATATTTCTATTTTCTTGAAAAAGGGTGTATTTGGTGTTTTTTGTGTGTGTGCGTGTCTGGGGAGTGTTTTTTGTAACTGCTGCTCTCCTCCCTTCAGCTTTTGTGAGTAGTGCGTAAAGTTTATCTTTCCTTTGCATGTAAATATTGCCTCTTGGCTTTTCTTCCTACTACATTGTTGCATGGTATTTAAATAACAGTACCATAAAAAAACATCATTTGTATGAAAGCTCAGTGGGATACCACAGCTTGTTATAAAATCATACAAAAAAAAATAAAATGTATCTATGCTGTTGTACTTACCCATATCCACTCTCCATCATTTTTATTTGCATCTCTAACTCTATCACACGATTTCTCAATTCCCATGACTCATCTGTTTCTTCTGAATCATCCATTACTCCCTCCATCCTCATAGCTTTCAGTTTTTCTTCAGTTACAGTCATTTCTGCAATATCATTTTTAAAATGTATGCTTGCAATTGCAAAGTTATCATACCTCTCATTCCTCTCATCCTTTATATCTTCGTCAGCCAGAGCTGTCTCGATTAAATCATTAGCTTTACTGTGAACATCCACTAACTGACTATTCAATGTGTCCCACTCTTTTGATAATTCAGTTAATTGTGTACATATCCCACGAAGACGACAGATACACCTGTTTACAGATTCGTCATTTTCCAATTCAGTGGTTATTTCATTTAGAGCTTCGCATAGCTCATCCATTGCTGATGTGCCTCTTGAGGGTTCAGTTTCTTCAGTCATTGTTGTAACTTTTGTCTCTTTCTCAAGAACATTAGTAGGGATACGCTTTTCTTGCCCTTTCACTAGCTGAAGAGCTTCTTCTTTCTCCAATTCAAGTTTGTTCTAATAAACAAAGATTTACATGTAAGTCAAGAAATTATTACTTTTTATAAAATGTTTCATGTTACATATTTTCTAAGTAATATAGGTTTAATACCTATGGTAAGAAACACTGAAGAATTAAAATTACTATATTCATCAACCATGGAAGTTCTATTGATACAATCTCTTCCTATGATAGGTCAAAAAGGGCTGCATTCAATTTTGTAGTTATTATTACTATTATTACATACAAAAAAGGATAGCGAAATGAACCACCACCTACCTTAGATGATGGTTTCATGGCGTGAACACATAAAAAAAGACAAGAACACGATAACTGAATATTTCGGGTCTTGGCCCTTTGTCAACAGGTGAACATTATGGAGGCAGGGTGCTGTAGGAGACTGACTCACAGAATCTCACAGAACACTCACTAGACATGGCTTCTTGATGCCTTATCTCTGGTTGTTGTATGCTACTCATGGTACAGGGGTGGATTTTAGTGTATCAGTTATGATTCCCATATACTCGTTTAGATGAACATCGCTTTTTTTTAGTATGGGCATTATGTAGCTGTCCTGGAGCACAGTGCACAGCTAAAATGTAAACCTCGGTAAGGGCAGTTGTTTGAAGTGAGGCAACATCAACTCCCCATGAAGTGCCAGCTATCTTCTTCTTGAGACTGTTCCATGTCTTAAGTTTCTGACTTATGTTTTTTTAACATTAAGGTATGCCAAGATACTTACATGTAACTCTTTCTTAGCAGAAATTTACATTGAGCTGCTGATGTCCTATTGGATTACTCAAATGGAATGCAAAGTCTTCTGTCCACATCGGATTCCAACTGTACATAGTACAAATTCAAGAATTCTAAACCAATCAAGAGAATGTCTTCCCCTTCCAATGGTGTGGCACTTTGAACAGCAACAGCTTAGTCATCAGCATGACAGAATTTGTTGCCGATAGTGTCAGGCACTCAAGCTGAAAATCAGTGAGGCTAATACTGACACTTGAGTCAGTCCATTTTTTTTAATGTAAATGACTTACATGTCTTTTGCCCTACAGTGACCGTAAAATATTGATTTGTCCTCAAGCAAAGCATCAAGTCAATCCAGACCAAATAGCAAGTCAACTTGCCAACATGTCTAGAGTGAGTGCCAATAAAGATCATACTCGGAAAGTGAAAAAACAATTGTTCCAGCTGAAAAGAATGTACTCTACCCTACAAACCTCTCATCCCCTGTCGCCGATATAGAGGTGGCAAGGGACATCAAACAAATGAAGAATGGGAAGGCTCCAGGTTTTGACGAAGTTCACCTGGAGTTCCTCACCCACTGTGGAAAACATACCAGAAATGGTTGGCCTGCTTCTTTACTACCATACTACAGACAAGTGTCGTCCCTGCGGAGTATCAACAGGCAAAGATCATAGCCATTCTGAAGCCTTTAAAAAGCCCTGATATTCCAGAGAATTTTAGACCTATTTCACTGCTTTGTACTGATTACAAGTTATTTGAAAGGATCATCTACAATAGAATCAGTCCAATTATTTCTGCAAACCTCATGGTTGAACAGGCAGGTTTTAGACCTGCAAGAAAATGCAAGGATCATGTCCTGGCCTTGGCAACTCACATAGAAGTAGGATTCGAGAGACGATTGAAGACTGGAGTTGTATTTTTTGACCTTACCGCAGCCTACGATAGGGTGTGGCGATAGGGCGTGGTATACAAACTGCTGAACATTTTTAAGTGCAAAACAAATCACTTGTCTGATCAATACTATGCTAACTAACCAAACTTTCCAGGTTGTCTCAGATAATAAGATAAGTGAATAATAGTCTGCCTCAAGGCTCAGTTCTTGCCATACTTCTATTTAGTGTATATATTTCCAACATTACTCAAACAGAATCCAGACAATTCTCTTATGCTGACGATCTGACAGTAGTACAACAATCTGATAAAGTTCAGCAAATTTAAAATACTTTAACAGCAGACCTCAAAACCCTGAATAACTATTTTAAGAAATGGTGTCTCGTACCCAGTTCCCACAAGACGGAAACTAGTGTCTTTCATTTTAATAATCAGATGGCGAATCTCTTGCTTGACGTTCTTCTTGATGGCACTCCCCTCTGACACAACCCCTTCCCCCAAGTATTTGGGAGTCATAATGGATCGCACCTTGTCATACAATAAACATCTAAACAGTATTGCATTAAAACTAAAAACCAGAAATAATATTTTGCAGAAGTTAACTGGCACGTCCTGTGGAGCATCCGCCTCCACACTTCACACATCATCACCGAGCCTTGTGTATTCTGCAGCTGAGCGCTGTTCATTTTTCTGGATGAATAACACCCACGTCAAAAATATCGACACAGTTTTGAACCAGACAATGCGGATATTTAGTGGATGTATCAAGACCACTTCATTGTACTGGCTACCCGTTTTGTGTAACATTGAACCGTCTACGATAAGATGACACAATTGCCTAATTGCCCAATATCATAAGATCTGTCATAACTTGGATCTGTCCATCCATGGAGACATGGAAAATCCGTTTCAGAGACTTAAATAGAGAAATCCAAGCATCAAAACTGCAAAACACACTATATCTGATAATTTTAATTGGAGTGGATAGCCTCAGCGCCAGCAGAATGGCACTCCCTGTTGGACAGTGAACAGGAACTAAAGGGACTCGATCTTCCTCGCAAGACCTGGGCAGCTCTTAACAGAGTTAGGTCTGGTCATGGCAGATCTGCTTCAGGTCTGTGCACATGGGGAATGAGAGGTTCACCGAATTCCGACTGTGGTGCAGAAAAACAAACCATCCGTAATGTGACCTTTGATTGCCCAGTTCAAGCCTTCAGGGTATCACCGATAGACTTTATTAATATTTCAAATGAAGCTCTACATTGGCTGCACTTTGATTTTGAATTTTAATTATAATTTAATGTTACATTGTGTTATTGATTTTGTGCATGGCCATAAGATAAGTAAATAAATAAATTGGTTTGTCGGCACATTTTACAAGAGTGATGTAGGTTTCCAGCAGGGTAGATGCTTGTTAAGTGTATGTAATAGCCCATACAGCCAAACAATATCATATACCACTGATAGATTGACAAAATCTACTAATGTCTTCTACTTCTGAAATGGAGTTTCAATTTATGATGCTCCATTCGAGTCTGAAACCTGCCAGTATGTTAGTATCATGTTATTTATTATTCTTAGAATTTGACTGAGGATAATGTGTTCTAGAAGTAGGCACTGAGTAGAGGAATGAGTCGATAGCTTGACGAGTCATCTGCTGGTATTCTTGGTTTGAGGATCACCGTAGTGTGAGCCAGCTTGTCTTCTGGGGGGATAATTCCTGGACAGCACTGAATAAGTCCTTGATCCATGTTCTTCCCCTTTCCCCACAATATTTTATGAACTCTGGGAAAATGCCATCTAAATTTTCAGCCCTTTTAACATTTTCATGGCTTTCTCAATTTCTTTGTTTTGGAAACAGTAGCAGTACCGATCTAGGGGAGAAAGGGGGCAAAATGGTGCACTTGCCCCAGGCGGCAACTACAGGGGGGGGGGGGGGGGGCAAAAAATCATGTTTGAAGGGTGACAAATTTATATTGTAGTGACCTTTTTTAATTAAATTAATAATTATTATTTAGTAAATACGCCAATACAACAGTTGTTGGATATTATTTACTGTTCAGACGCATTTCACCTCTCGTCGAGGTTTGTTAACGAAAATGTAGATGTAAGTTACAATATGAATCCTACACTATTATACCTATGTAAACAAACGTTCTACGTGATCATTCATAACTGGTATGTAAATATAAGCCAAATTATGGTTCCTAGATATAGAATAATTTCATTATATGTAAAAAAAAAACCATTATGTTCAAATTATAACTAATCACATATTACAGGAAAACATTGTACGCTGAAGATTCCTCGATAAGAGGCGAAACACGTCCGAAAAATAAATAATATCCAACAACAGTTGTATTGGCGTATTTATTAAATAATAATTATTCGTTTAACAAGCAACTGTGGAAGAAATGGCCTACAATAAGCACACCCTTTTTTTAATTAGTTCCAATTCTGCCCAGGGTGGTGACAGTGGCCAATTATCAGGGTGGCAACAATGGGAGTGGTAATATAACATTTGAAGGGGTGGCAATCTCACAATTTTTGCACCAGTTCAGAAGATTCTAGATCCACTGCTGAAGAGTAGGATTATTTCAGAGGTTGCTATCCACATCAGTCATCTCTCCTTCTATTTGTTTCTTCATGGCAGGAATCTATTGGGATCTACCAGCTCTTTGATATGTAATGTCTTCATTTGGTGTTATTTATGGATGCTCTTTGTATGTGTTTATGGGCACTCTAAGTTTTCTGAGGAGTGTCTATGCTTTCCTACTAGAGTGAGTAAAGCTTAATCGAAAAGTTAGATTTTTTCCATTTCCTGTTTCCTCCATTCATGGAGTTTTTCCTTAAATTCGTTTCAAGGTCACCAGTTTTTTTTATAATTTTAATACATAGTTTGGATAGATGTGTAGCAGCATGGAATATATTGTTTCCTGTATCCACAGGAGATGTTTCACCTAGCTGGAGCAATAACAACACCTACAAATCTCTTGTAGTTCTCTCCTTTAGGAGTATCCATCTTGGAGCTGTATTGATCCTGATTTGCCTCCTTCAAGTTCCACCTAGTTTTATGACAGGCCCTAATATTTCAAGACCAATATTGATTAATGTTGGACTATGTTGACTTCTTGGAAAATGCTGAAGGACTTTCCATGTATCGTATAAAGGTTTTCTTTCATCTTCAAAAACAAATACCAGGTCTGATTTGGTGTCAGATTGCTATGTAGAAGAATGGAAAGATTTATTTTCTTTGGTAACATCAAAATTAAGATACAGGTCTTCACTGACACACCAAATAGTGAGTTTCTCTCCATTTTCATAACTATTTGGGTAACCTTAGGACGTATGTCAAATGTTAAAGTCTCCTACTTATATACGAGATTTGGATAGTAGGGTCAGCGATGGAGTTGGCCAGTAACAGTGAGATGGTTTGTCAATTGATGCAAGAGTTAAATTCTTGAGTTTCAGAGTAATTATTTCTATTTCATTTTGTTTTTGACAGTTCAGTTCCAAGCTATTACAGCCTAAATTTGGCATTCATGTATAGGTGAGGGAAGTCTTGCTATCATTTTGCTATTTTACTCCTGCTATCTTACCCCTGCCTTCCAAATCTTTTTCAGTCATGTGGGTTTCTTGAACTGTTAAGATGTTAATTTTGAGGTCAGTAGCTAATTAACTAACTTACTAAGGCATTAACATTTACTATTTTTTAGTCCCATGAATTTATTCAAAGAATGAATGCTACGTCCAAACATTCTGGACAGCTGACTCTGACAAGTGCCGTTGCTCAGTTTCATTTTCAGATTGTTCATCTCCTGATGTTGGTTTGCATGACAAT
This sequence comes from Vandiemenella viatica, assembly GCA_031002005.1. Taxonomy (NCBI): domain Eukaryota; kingdom Metazoa; phylum Arthropoda; class Insecta; order Orthoptera; family Morabidae; genus Vandiemenella; species Vandiemenella viatica. The sequence goes on along the minus strand of JARYHS010013631.1, from coordinate 136,271,469 downwards.
GAGAGACCTAGGATCTGATTGAGTCGCCTATTCTTTGTATAAAATTTCAGTATCAAATCTTGTGAAAATCCATCATTACTACACTGAAGCAAAAAATTTAAATATTTATTGAATTTAAGCAAAAGTTTTTCCTAAAATTAGTTATTTTCTAACATTCTGGCAGTACTGAGATGACCACAGAGATGCTATGACACAGCATGTGGTGTTTTAGTTTAGCTTGACACTGCCAATTTATGTGATCTAGGTAGTAATAACTCAGTTATTAAATACAATAAATGAAAAGGGATTGTTTCTAAAATAAATTAGAAACTCAGAATAACCCGCTATTCATGTGGCGGGTTGGGATGTGACCACATCTTTCCCCCTGCCATATGTCTCGCCTCCCACATGAGTAAGACTAAGGTCGAAATATTGTGCAATTCGTGTGTTTCTGTGTTTTTACGTGTCTCGCCCTCCTGCCTTCATCTGTGGTAAGTGACGGGTAACTGTTTATTTTCCCTATTCTATCTTATTTTCAGTGCCTCGTGGCAGTTTCTTTGTTTCCTTTATCCAATAATAATAATTTTATAAACATTTGGGAAAAAAAACAATGTTTAAACAGAGTAAGGGAAGGTTTTTAACTGATAAATGAATGAAAGATAAAGGTGGTAGTTATGGATAAACAAAGTGTTTATTTAAGCTGATTAAATATAACAAAAAGCTTCTACCAAAAATAGTAGATCTTAAAAGAGATAGAAAAATGGTAGTTTCATGTTGAGAAAAGGGTGAAAGTAACAATTACAATATCTGAAGGGAAAAATTGGATATTGATATTTTCATAATCACAAAGGGTACAGAGAATTAATAATTAGCAAAAATAACTAGAGGATATAAGGAATAAGATTATAAGATGGGATTTGATGGTTATATAAAGTCTTCAGGTGTGAGGTTTTAGTGCAATAAGAAATTGTCGACATAAAATGCTTGGTTTGGTTATTTTTTATGGTGAAAATAAGGATTATTACAGAAAATTGATTACATAGAAGTATTTTTATATATTTTTTATGGAAGGTGAGCCCCTGGCACCTTAAAACTAGGGCACTCTGGCTAAGGGAAGGAAAAAGGGGTTGTGTGAAGGTGTGGTAACCCTTCCACATAAAAAGATATATTAATCATAAACCTCAAAGTAAGGAAAGCTGGATGGATCTTATGAGGACAACAAAGGCAAGGTCAAAGGACAAACAATTTGGAATGAAAGATAATTTTAAAATAGGAACGTGGAATATGAGAGGTATGAATAATAAGGAACTAGTTAACTAGAAAGGGGATCAATGTTGCTGTAATTACAGGAACAAAAAAGAAATTGAAGGGAACAGAAGAAATAGATAAATATACAATGATCTACAGTGGAGTGGCACGAGAGAAAAGAGCTGCAGCAGGAGTGTCAATATTAGTGGATAGGAAATGGAAAAATAAAATTGTCAGTTACACTATGATAAGTGAAAGGATTCTGACTCTAAGATTGAAAGTAGAGAGAGGCAACCTAACCTTGATCACCATATATGCCCCAGAAGAAAACAAACGAGAAGAATCTGAACAATTTTATGAACAGCTTCAAGTGGTGATAGACAAAATTAATAAAAGTGATTTCCTAATACTGGCTGGTGATTTTAATGCTCTCATAGGGAATAGTCCAATTCCAGAGGTAATGGGGAATAAAGGCGAATACACATTAAATAAAAATGGGAAACTACTGAGAGAATTTGCATCCTTCAATCAGTTAAAGATTACAAATACATTCTTTACAAAAAAAGATATCCATAAATTTACATGGATGGCAAGAGGACAAAGGTCTATCCTTGACTATGTAATGGTTAATAAAACATTAGGTCCAGATGTGGTAGACACCAATGTATATAGAGGTAGTGATAAATTACAGATCACTATCTTGTTATATCAAAAATAAGAATACTTGCTAAATGGAGGAAAAGAATGAATAAAAACTTAAAAAAAAGATCAAGAAGTTTTTAAGACCCACCTTTTAAAAGATGAAGGAATAAGACATCTATATCAAAGTCGATTACAACAGTGCTTACTGGAAAATCCAACAAATAATGATATCAATAAAGAATGGGAAACTATAGCTTCATCAATACTGAAAGCAGCATATGAAGCCATTGGAAAGAAAAAGAAATTTAGAAGAAAAACTGGGCTCAAAATGTGGAATGAAGAAATTGCAGAAGCCGTCAAACAAAAGCAAAAGTCTTATCTAAAAATGATATAGGATCAAACCCTTGAAAATGAATATAAAAGAAGAAGAAATATTGTTAAGACAATAACAAAGAAGTTGAAACAAGAGTCATGGGATAGATTAATCAGTTCAATAGACTTTTTTTTTTTTTTATTAACTGCTTTATGTCTCTCAACAGCGAGGTCTTTAGAGACGGGAAAGGATGGTGCGCAAGGAATGGGAAGGAATTCGGCCATGGCCTTTTTAAGGAAGCATCCCGGCATTTGCCTGGAGTGATTTGGGAAACCATGGAAAACCCAAATCTGGATGCCCGGACGGGGATTCGAACCGCCGTCCTCCCGAATGCGAGGCCAGAACGCTATCCGTTACACCACCACGCTCGGTAGTTCAATAGAACATGATGTCCATGGTAGACAAGAGATGGCTTATAAACTTATGAAACATCTTAACAAGGGTGAAAAGGAAAGTGCTAACATAAATGTAATTGAAGAAGAGGCATGGATAAAGCACTACAAAACATTATGGTACAATAGTAATTATAAAGAGGAAGAAAATAAAATAGGAATTGACCATGTGGATACTAAAGAAATTTGTCTTATAGACATAGAGGAGGTTGATGCATCACTAAGATCATTTAAAAATAGAGAACTCCTGGACTAGATACAATTAATTTAGAATTGATTAAGTATGGGGGAATGATTTTGAAATTTAGATATTTACACTTAATTAATATGTGTTGGAAAAAGAGAATCATCCCAGAAGAATGGAGGAAGGCCAAAGTTATCTCACTGTTTAAGAAAGGAACAGGAATTCATGTGATAACTATCGAGGAATTAGTTTATTAAATACAGATTACAAAATATATGCAAAAATAATAAATAACAGGCTAAAAGTAATAGCAGATGCTCTCCTATCAGAAGAACAATGTGGGTTTAGAAAAGGAAGATCCTGCATAGCTAATAAATTTTGCCTTAAACAACTACTGGAAAAGAGAAGAGAATTTAATTTAAGGACTTTCATTGCTTTTATAGATTATGAAAAGGCATTTGATAAAGTAAATGGACAAAAAATATGGGAAATAATGCAAAGAAATGGATATCCAGAGCATTTAATACAAGTTATTCATGATATGTATGGAAGGATACAAATCGTCTTAGATATAAGAAATAAACTTACAGAAGAAATAGCGATTAACCAGGTTGTAGCCTGTCTCCAACAATCTTCAATATATATATAGATGACTTAGTTAGCAAATGTGTAAGCACCATAGAATTTGGGTAAATTCTAGTTTTCATAGCTACAGAGCATAACGGAGGGAGTAAGCTTCCCAGTAAACATTAAATTTTTCAGTTTGCTACTACAGGACATGATAAACCCATTTCATTCAGAAGCCGATACTGCAAGCTAACGCAATAAATAAGCCAATTTAGAAACAGTAAAGCCACTCAATACACAATATAAGCTCTAAATAAACATTTTTTAATAGTAAAGAACCTTTAAACTAACCTGAAATAGTGTTATCCAATATTATTCAATTTGTGAACAGTCGATTTTGGTTACGAGATAATTTCATTAATTCTTAACACTTTTCGATGCTGTAAAGTAATTTTATAATAATAATAATCCGAAAATAGTTAAATTCAGTAAAATTCCGTAGTTTCAGACCGTGCACATAAAGTAAATAAAATTTTAAACACTTCATTGAGCAAACTTTCACTTTCAACATTTTTTATCACATGTATTCAATAATTTCACGAACTAAAAAGTAAATTTCCGGAAAGAATGAAAAATCTAATATAACATATTAAAATTTCAAAACATTTCATGCAGTAGAACAGACTTTAAATAAATTTTAAAGTTATTTCGTCACTAATCACAACGTGGTAGTATTCAAAATTAATTTGTGAGTAAACCAAGCCACTTCCGTAAATAAAACAACCTTTAAAACACGTAACTAAATAAGAGAAAAATTCAGATAACATTGCCTTTTCAATATAAACAATGCTCAAATAACCGGTTTTTCTTTTATGGTGGCTTGGTGATTCAAAAACAAAATTTTGACAAACTAATAACTTTGCGATTACACCACCGATCATAATAAAAATTACACCATTGGATCAGGAACTAACGTAGAACACAATGACACTAATTTTCAATCATAATTTGTAATCCAGCAGGGTCGACTAAAAATTGCGAGAATTAACACACATCTCAGGGATTCACTAATTAATTTTCGGAAACTTTTTACCATTGCGCACTCAAACTAAATTCATTTACAAGGAAGCTAATCATTTGATAATTTTCGCTAAACACTTTTTATAAACCTTGAAGACCAGGCTATACATGGTTAAATTCTGAATACATTCTATAATCACACCTTTTACACTATTTTTGGTAAGCATTAGAACACATCTATCATCCGGTTGAGGGTATAAAGAGTGATGTGGTAACGATGTCATTGTCTTTTGTCCAGGAATGTTGTGCATAGTGAACCTGCACTGGTATTTTTCGTGTGTGTTAGTTAGAGCAGGGTGATAGATGGAAATAGTTGACTTGTATCATGGATTCTTCTCGGCCATATTGACTTTTTTCTCGTCAGTAACTGAAGTTAGCAATGACTATGAAAGTTTAGATTTTCCAATGGGGTTAGGTCAGTAAATTCCTTCCTCTTCATAAACTGCAATTTTTTTGGAAACGCCTAGTTCGATCGCCTACTCAACTGTAAATGCAAATTTTCAAAATGTGACTTTGAAATAAATTCCAAATTTCTCTTCAAGTGGATTTTTAGGTGCTTTCGTAGTGAACAGTAACCTTTCCTAAGCTTTTGGTTCAAATAAGCTTTGTGACGTCTGTTAAGCTTTACAGTTGAATATCCAAGGAGTTACATGGTCATTTAAAATTTATTAAGGCAAATTCAGAGAACCTTTTAACAAGTAAGATTCAGTTAATGTGCTTAGGCTTGATACTCAGCCCCAGTATCAGCCTTGTGTCCTTACAAATGGAAAGAAAACGCCCATCCTTGTATAAAAATAAGCAACTTATATAAACACTATGTTGTTTCCAGATGACCAATTTATCCTCCAGGACTTCAAAGAGCGATTTATATACTAAAAAAGATTACAATCTGCAGTTGTCTTGTGCAAAAATGAAAGTTATGGCATGGCAGGGGAAATACCCTATCAAGAGTTAAAATAGTGGTAGACAATCAGCCAATAGAACAAGTCTCCAGCTCTACTCATCACGGATGTGAATTATCTTTTAATGAGGATAACGAGGAGAAGAAGAAACTTCACCGATTTCAGTATATGTGTGGAACAATTCGACAAACACTGAAAGGTAAAGCATGAGAGGAGACGCAACTCAAGTATTATAAAACAATGGCTGTACTGACTCTGCTATATGGCAGTGAAACATGGGTAAATAAAACACAATGCAAAAACAAAATTCAATCATCTGAAATGAAATATTTAAGGTCCCTAAATAATTGGAGAAGGAATGAGAATATAAGGGAACAACTGAATATATCCCCGCTAAATGATAGAATTACCCAAAAAAGGGATAACTGGAAGAATCACGTCCTACGGATGAGAAATGACAGATTTCCTAAGCTTGCCCTGGAGTACCATCCCACAGGCAGAAGGAACATTGGAAGACCTAGGAAGTGATGGTCAGAAGAATGAGGTCGGAACAGGCTTTTGGCCTATCCATGAAGAGGAAGTAAGTAAGTAAGTATTTTTATATTTTTTACATTGAAAAATGAATAAAGTTTCAAATTATTTCAAACTATTTTTATTAGACACTACAAAACAGAAGTAGTAAAGAAGCAAAGATTTCAGATTTGTAGGGTTTGGTGTGCTAAATTAATCAAGGATATCTTCGGTTGCTCAGTTAAGTAGTCTTGTGGTGGCGAATGAATTCAGAAATGGCACTCCATATGTTGGGGTCCAGCATTAAAGTAGTGACATTCTGAAGTTTTCATTTTGTGGTGAACCTGCACGCATGGCGTGTTCAGAAATATGAAAATGAAGGTAGCCAGGTAGATGTTACCCACGGTAGTAAATTTTTGTACAGCATGGAACAGGGGATTGTGTATTTTAGGGAGTGTTCATTAACTTCAAAACTTTCATCGCGGACTTTTAAATTAAATTTTTTAAGTAGCAAATTACCTGACTGCAGGTAATATGTGAATGTGCACATCCTCGTGGAAATTTCTCCTGCAATCTTAGTAAAGGATCTTAAGTCCAAATTTGTTTAGAACTTTCGTATTTGACTGGTACCAGAATATTTCTTTTCAAGAATAAGTAAAACAAGTGACTTTCATATACATTTTTTTTATTAACTTCAATAGAGACCCTTTACAAACAGTGTAGCATTATTAACTTTTAAATCTCATCTCCCATTGAGTTGTAGGCCGAATTTAAAGGACTCAATCTGATATCTTTGAAGAACTTTCAGTTTAAATCTCTTGTTAACCAGTCATTTACAAGTTCAAAGTTTGCAGTTAATTTGGGATTGACTAGAAAGATAGCCAATAAACCAATTAAAACCAACGACACAATATAAAAGCACAAACACAACTCCAGCCTTCCTGCTATGACAATGTGACAGTACTGACTTTGTTAAAAAAAATAAAAAAAGAATAATTACCTAAAAACAGTTTCATTTTCTCTATTAACAACAAATAATTGTATTCAGAGAAGATATAATTTTTTAATCAGGTAATACATGTGTATACATTCTCATGAGAAATGTAATTAATGAGCAATGACAAATAAAACTGTTTCATAAGTTTATTAAGATTCTTGTTGACAGTCAAAAAGTTACTTAAAGTAGACAGCGAAAACTTTGCTAACACAAAAACTACACAATTCTCTTTGAATACATATTTTTTTAAAAAATAGTATACATTTAATAAAAAAAATGATATAGATGAACAAGATGTGATTTAGGCAGACCTACACAGCATAGACTTACCTTCTCCTTCATGAGTGTGTGTATGCGTTCAGCAGAAATATCCAGCTGATCTTGTAGATCTGTCTGGCTTTCAACTGCCCTATTCACATCTTCAAGTTTCCTCAAACATTCAAATAAAAACTCTTCCCTTTCTTCCAGTTCTGCAGCCTTTGCCTAAAAAAATTCAAGCCAAATTATTCTTAACTCAACATATTTGAAAATCGTATGAACAATTATTATCTTTTTTTTTCTCAACAGTATGCAATCAATGAGAGAAAAACTGTTCAAGATCACAGTAGTAGGAGTTGAATTAATAGAAGATCGTTTGAATAATTAATTTATATAATGATTCCATAAATGAAAGAAAATCACTCAAAATTACAAAACAAGGAGCTAAATTATTTCTTTTAGGCTCTGATCCTTCAAAAATCTAATAGCTCACTGAGAAGTAAATCTCGAAATTGTGTTGAAATGAATCCATCACATCATCTTCTCCATTTAATTATACCAACACTTTTCCTATTGTCCTAAATATAATAATATAATTTTTTCCTGACAAAATTCGAAAAAATGAGTTGCCCATGATAATTTCAGAAGCTAATTAAATACTAATTCTCAAAAAACTTTCATTTATTCCCAGTTATTTGTCATCATAAGAGAAGTTTTTAAGTATCAACAGTGAGATCATTAGTGCTCTACCATTTGACTTATACTGAAACAGATTCCCAATATGAAAGGAGATATAAACTGAAGTAATTCACTGCAAAAGAGACAATCAATCTGGCAAGAATACTTAACTGGGAATGTCAATGAGGAATGAAGATATATCCCGAGAAATGACAGCTTATTAGGTACACAGATAAAAAAAACTAAAGATTCTTTAGGGACAGATTCTTTTGTTGAAGGCTTGAAGTGTGAATATCTTGACATAATGTTTGATAGTAAACTCAACTGGCCAGGTGGTAGCAGAAGGTTACAAAATCCTTCATTAACTGGAGAGGGTGATGAGAGGATGTACCAGAGAAATAAGGGATTTTGGTTACAAAACTTTGGTTGGACCATGCTTGAATATGGTAATGTAGTTTGGGAGTAGGGTTGTAACGGAAGTCATCTTTGTGGATGTGGTTCCTGACGCCAATGTCCAGTGCTTGACATCCACAGATGCAGAGGTGGAAAAGTAATTTACAATTATTTAGATTTTAATATTTTATCAAAATTTAAATCAAAATAAGTATATATTTTATGCAAATTCTATCTTTTTTCATAAGTAAAGTCTATTTGCATATAATACTGCCATATTGGTTTATTTAGGTCACATCTTTCAACAACAAAAAATGTGGGATGATTTCACAAGTGAATTAAATTATTCACATTATTACGCACGCGTCTAAAAACCAATCTTTGTAATATGAACTGTGTGGAGTTCATGGCTTGACTAATTCAAGCGTCAAGCACAAGGCCATGCCACCGCACATCTCTGCACTCGCTTTTTTATTATTATTATTATTTGGGGAAACCATGGAAAACATAAATCTGGATTCCCGATTCGAACCCATGTCTTGAATGTGAGGCCAGAGCGTTAATGCTCACCCACCATGCTCGGTTCCGTGCTCGCCACCTGCCTTCCCAGCACTCTAGTGGGGCATTCACAGTACAGCTTGTATGACCTACGATCATCCGATTATTTATAAAGTACTCTTGATGGGCCTTGAAAGCCATTACAGGACTACATATAGGACAAGCTGAATGTTGTTGGTCTCCCGGGCAACCAAAATGGGTCCTTGCTGTCCAACAATCTATAGATTTTGGAGGAAGCTATTGGAGGAAACATCCTCAGAGTGTGTGATAAGGACAATGGTGTGCTGCGAGAAAGATAAATGGAAAAGAATTGCTTGGAATATTTTGTTGGACCCCTTGTATTAGTGTGAATGCATGAGCACATCCTACGGTAGTTCTACATGGATGTCATATAAGTCTGACCATGAATAGGCTGCTTTTATTTACATGCAAGTTCAAACTTGCAAATTTGTCGCTTAGGTAATAACACCATTCAGTTCATTGTTGCTTTCATGGCAGGATCATAAGGGAAAAAAACAGGTAGTTTTTGGCTAAACAATGATGGGCAGAATCTCGTATAAAGAGAAAAGAATAATATATATTGCAATGTAAACAAAACATTCACTATACATCCGCATTAAAAACTGCGCATGCAGATGCAAAAGCGGATGTAGGATTTCATGCAAAAGTTTCGCACTTGCAGATGTGGACGCGAATATCTTTTACATCCCTATTTTGGACCATCATTTTGTGTACCAAATACAGGAGTTGAAGAATGTGCAAAGTATAACAGCTAGATTTGTATGTGGAAATTACCGCAGGACCCAGTAAGTAACTGATATGATAAAGGAGCTGGATTGAGAGTCAGTGAAACACAGGAGGAAGGTAAAGCGAGTGCTTGGGGTGTGCAAGGCATATGTTGGTGATGGGGCGTACGAGGGCTGTCCGATAGATACTTAGCCTACAAAATAAAAAACGAAAATTTTGGAAAAGTGACGATTTATTTCTCAACATAGTCTCCATTTATCTTGATACACTTGACCCAGTGATGCTCCAACTTCTTTAACCCGTCAGAAAAATACGTTTTCTGGAGATCTGCAAAGTAGGCCTCCATGGCGGCGATAACCTCCTCATTAGACTAAATTTCTGCCCGGCAAGTTTGGAAACAAAGAAGTCGCATGGGGCCAAATATGGAGAATATGGTGGATGGGGCAGCAGTTTGTACCCCAATGTGAGCCGGTGCCGGTGCGTTGTCATGGTGGAAGAGCAATTTTTTCTTCGTCAAATGGGTCCATTTTTTCTGTAATTCGGCATCAAATCGGCCCAATAATTCGGCATAGTAAAGCTCTGTGATTGTTTTGCCCTTCTCCAGGTAGTCAGTGTAGATCACACCTTGCGAATTCCAGAAAACAGTGGCCATCACCTTTCCGGCCGATGGGACAGTCTTCACCTTTTTCGGAACATGTTCGCCAAGTAAAGTCCACTGTTTTGACTGTTCCTTGGTCTCTGGTGTGTACCAGTGGATCTATGTTTCGTCGACGGTCATGTAACGACACAGAAACTCCTTCGGATTGCCCTTAAACAGCGTCAAACACTGCTGTGAAGTGGTCTCACGGTTGCACTTGTTGTCTGGAGTGAACAAACGCGGCACCCATCGTGCCAACAGCTTTCTCATGCCCAAAATTTCATGTAAGATATGACCCATGCAGTATTTTGAGATGCCTACTGTCCCAGCAATCTCGCGCACCTTCAACCGGCGGGCTGCAAATACGAGATCGTGGAGAAGAGTCACCATACACAGAATCCAAGCGCTCTTTGATTTCACTGCACGATTTTCCTTCCAGAAACAAGAATCAAATCACCGACCGATATTGCTCTTTTTCCATTTTTCTAAAATCTGCGGACACACCCACTTTCACATGCGATCAAAACAAAACTATGAGTCCGATTTGGCTGAAATTTAACAATACCTGTCTAAGATAACGTACTACATGATAATAAATTTCTCTGGTGACAGTGCGCCATCGGGAAGAGAGGCTAAGTACTTATTCGACCTACCTCGTAGAAGGATACTGGATGAAGAATTAGGAATAATGCATGGAGGGAAAAATATGATCATGGACACAACCTGGCACTAAATTTCATGCATAAGAGAGTAGGAAAATTTCCTTTTGTGGGTGAGAGTGTCAGGGATTGTAATAAATTACCAAGGAAAATGTTGAATAATTTACAAAAAATTCTTAAGGTTTCTAAAACAAAATTCGTAAATCACACACAAAGTATATAGAATAATAATATAAAAAAATACCAGATGATTAGGGAAATTGCCACTGAAGTACAGTATGATCACCAATGTAATTAATCATTCAATTCAATCAAACCATGATAAAAAAAAGAAAATAAATAACACTAAAAAATATTTATTCTAGGATATAAATACCAAAATTAAAGATCTATTCAGGTTTAAAATATAATTAAAAGAAAGTAACAAAATATAATGAAGTCTGAAAAAAATTGTAGAAGACTGGACAAGTTGAGCCTTATGCAATTAGGATTCTGTACTATAAAATGACGTTAATGGATATGGAAGTAACAGTCTAAATGGCTATCAACTGGGGGAGATGGGGGGGGGGGGGGGGGGGGAATTCAGGGCTTACTGTATGATGTAGCTCAATCTCTCATGAAAAGTGACAGTGGTGTATTTAGAAAGGTATTAAAAATTTTGAGTATGAACACAGTGGAACAGACAAATCCAATATCCAACTCCACTAAATTGTCCCCCCTGCAAAAGCAGTTGAAAGTTTGAAAGTATGACTGACCTTGGTCTATAAATGATATCAAGAAATCAATTAAATGAAAAGATTCAAGACTGAAAAAAAGCGTTCATACAGCCATCCATCTTCTGAATAATTGTAACTACTCAATTGTAATGAATATATTAAAAAAAACACCCATTTCATAAGGTGTTATTAGAACCATTACTTTGAAAAAAGTTCTGATGTTGGTATGTAATAATAATTTGAATAGGTAATAAAGAAACATACCAAAGTAGACCACTGCGATGAGAGAAAACATGAAGGTGGACAAACAAATACATAATATTTCGGTAATAACCTTCTTCAAGTAGTAGAGAAACGTGTCATTAGGTTTCAGACATGCATGTACACAGAATGTCACCCAATGACTCCACTGGGCTCAGAACAAGATCTCAACTTTTTGTCACTAAACAGCCATGAGATCTGGCCTATTTCTACAAGAATTGTTTTTGTGGGGTCCCATTTCTTTTTGTAAGTTGATCATTTATTCTGAGTCATTGCTCAATTGAAAAGATTCAATTTGAAAATTGGTGGATGTACACTGCCAACCATACCCACTCACTCTTCAAAAAATGAATGTTCGCTGAGGCCAAGCATGCCGATTTCTGCAGATTTAACTACCATCATAAGTAAATAAATATCTTGCATACTGAGCATAGGATGAAAGTAAAAATTAAAATTTAGTAACACTTGCTGATTTCTGTGCATAACAGAAATTTCAAGCATATAGTCTCATTCAGAGCAAATCAATTAATTAGCAAATATTAACCAAAATTTTTCACATTTTGAATTGCCATTTAAAAAATACATATAAAATCGCCAATATCAGACTTTTCTTATGATTTGGGGATGAAACCATACATGTGTGCAAAATTACCAGTTTCTAGGACCACAGGATATATGGTAGAATTTAGATATCAGGATGTAGTAGTAAAAACTTTCTTTGAATTTCACTAACTTCCAAAATAAGGGCAGGAGGAAAATAAAATTTAACAGATTGGTTAAACTTAGTAAGCACCATCTTTAATGAAAATCTGAGGCATGTGAAATTATTAGAGTAGAAAGCGATTCACATTTGGGGTAGATAAGGGGTAGACATATGAAAATTTAGGTTTTAGACTTTTCTTAAAATTTGGAGGTAAAACTTTATCTGTATACCAAATTTCAGCTTTATACTGGGAACCATAGAGTTTTGATGATCATCAGTCAGTCAGTCAGTGAGTTATTGACAAAAACAGTGAAATTTGTATATGAATAATAATCAAACTACGCACAGGAACATAACAAAATTTTATATGTTTGCTACGCTTGCTGATACCTGTGTATAAGTTTGTAGACCAAAGATATTAAGGTACAAAAATGGCCCGAATCTCTTCGAGAAAAGGGTAGGCAGTGCCGACACCGTTGACTCTGCCATGCACCCAGATGAAGTAACAGCTTTGAATACAAATCAGGAATGAACCTCAAATAGAAACTGTTATTGTGCGTGTACAGAAAGTACAATAACTTAATGTAAGTAAAAGACAGATGGCCTTGTCTGAGTCAAGATTACTATATTTGCAGGAGATTAAACTTCCAGTGTTTACACCAATCACATTTGATGAAGAGAATTTCAATGAAAAGTTACATCATAGTGCTGTTGCTCACACCTTTACAGAATCAACTGAACATAATGTAGTTTCAGTTCAGAATTACTGCACAGTTGATGACATTGTAATTCAGCACCTAGAAGCTATGCTTTTATTTGATAATGATGTACCAGTAGCTTTACAACTAGCCATTTTATGTGACATAAATAATTTTGAATTCTTTAATAGAGAGGGGTATTTTCATAAAGTTGTTAAGAAGATTTTTTCTCTAACTGCACTGAAAAGCAGCAACAAAATGGTTCCTACAATTTTTACCAGGGATGTAGAACCATTCGATGTTTCCTGATAATATGAATACTATATTCTCCACACCACACCTGTGGGTCACAATGAAGATAATAATTTGTTTGACGACAGACGAGTTGTACATATGGAAGAACTTGGGAAGATGAAAAATTACTTTTTCAAGAAAATACAAAGTGCATAGGGAACAAGCTAAAGAACAGGAAGAGAATAAAGAATATGAGATTAGAAAGAGAAGAAAAATGAAGCAATGGTAAGATAAAATAGTATTTTCAGCAAGAAATAGAAAAGAAGACTACTTTTGCTCTATGAAGAAAGAATGTGGTGAAGCCTAACTGGAAGAATTTCTATGCTATCATGTTAGAGATAGCATATTATGGAATGTGTAAGAAAGGATTGTGGAATACAATCACGATGGGTATGAAGAGAACAGCACTGAACACCAGAGCCTTAAGAGCAATTTTCACAACAGTACAAGTGTGATTTCTGACTTGCAGAAATAAAAGACACTGAAGTAAATTCGGAATAACAAACAGTGGATTTTCTCATATAGATGAAGTAGCTATAGCAACTGTTGATATGGTATGTGCGGAGGAGATTGTTTCAACATTAAAAGCAATTGATGAGATGATAAAGCGTAGTAAAGCTTCGCCAGCAGAGTGACTGGTTTGCATTACACAAAGTTTAAAATAAGGAAGGATTGAGAAAATAAATTGTCACTTGCAACAAACGAAGGCAGGAAGGCTATAATACGAACACACTTTACAATATTTTGGTTTAAAAACTTATTAATGTACATAGGACTGTGTGATTTGGCAAGGAGGGATGTGCACATACCACAACCTACCACATGACTAGCTATTCTGTGAAGAACAGAGTGGAGGGAGTCGGCACTGTGGGAGTAAACTAGAGCAAAGTGAACCATCAATAATTCTTGGAATAAAAACTATGTATATCGCAGGTAGTTGTGAACTGTCCAGGTAGGTATGAATGAATATAAAAAAGTAAGATTTTTTTTTTTTCAAATCACCCATCTTTGGGGTACGTCAGATCAATCACTTCTTGGATGCTTGTGTTTTCTTCTTCTCCCAGTACTTCTTCATTCTATCTGATCTCTTCCTTCTTTCCTCTTCTGATATTTGAATCGGTTTTCTGGTGTTTATCGCAACTTGGAACCTCTTACTTTTGTCTTTGGCCACGGTCTTGGCTGTACCATTCTTTAACATCACTTCGGTAATCTGGAGTTCTCTCAAATCCTTTTCCACTTCCTTAAACCAGTTGGGCTTAGTCTTTTTTTTATAAAAGAAGTCAAAGATTTTTTTTTGTTAGTCTGTTAGGATTCATTCGGAATATGTGTCCATAGAAATCAATCCTTTTTTTTCTCATGGTTTCCGAGAGTCTCTCGGACTTTGCGTAGAGGGCTTCGTTTCTGTAGAAAACTTGTTTGTTATTCTGGAATTTGGGACCCATGATCTTCCTCAAAATTTTCCTCTCTTTGATTTCCAATTTCTCCACTTGTCCTTTCCTCCCCATGACTAGTGTCTCTGCTGCATAGAGTGCTTCCGGCTTAATTACTGTGTTGTAATGTCTTATCTTTGTGTTCCAAGAGAGGCTTTTCTTATTGTAAGTGTTTTTGGTCTTCTGGAAGGCTAATTCCATTTTGGTCCTTCTCGCTTCCATTGTTTTTACCTTCAAGGTTGTTCCATTCAATCCATTCCCCTAGGTACTTGAAACTCCTAACCACCTCTATTTTATGAGCTCCTACTCGGAATCTCGTAGGAGTGTCTGGTATATTTGTCATAATCTTTGTTTTTTTCGAAAGAAATCTTAAGTCCTAACTTCCCTGCCTGCTCTTGTAATTCGGCGATTTGTTCTTTGGCTTCCTCCCATCTTTCTGCAAGCATCGCCATATCGTCAGCGAATGCCAAACACTTAATCGTAACTCCTTTATTTTTTGTTCCAAGTCTAATTCCTCCTCTGGTTCTTGCATTCCATTCTCTCACAACTTTTTTGAGTGCACAATTGAACAACAGGGGGGAGAGGCCATCCCCCTGACGGACCCCTGTTCTGATCTCAAAAGGTTCTGACAGTTCACCCATGAATCTAACTTTTGAGGTCATATTTGTGAGGGTTTCTTTGATGATATTCAGGGTTTTCCTGTCCAAGCCAAATTCCTCCAAATATTGAATAGCGACCCTCTGTCTATGGAATCGTAAGCTTTTTGCAAGTCCACAAAAGTCACTATATATGGTTTCGCCCTCTGTTTCTGGTATGCTAAAATGTTTCTGAGGTTTAGGATCTGTTCAGGGCAAGACCTTCCTTTCCCGAACCCTGCTTGATACTCCCCGATTTGGCAGTCCAACTGGGATTCTGCTCGTTCAAGTAATGCTCTGGACAATATCTTATAGGTCACATCCACCAAAGAAATCCCTCTGTAGTTGTTCGGATCAGATTTAGAGCCTTTTTTGTGTAGAGGGTGTATCAGGGCCATTTTCCATTCCTCTGGAATCACTTCTTTCTTCCACATCTCCTCAAAAAATTTCTGGAGTGAGATAATTGCATTTTTGCTAGCATATTTCCATAATTCAGCTGTTATCTGATTTTCCCCTGATGCCTTAAAATTTTCCATGTGAGTCAGAATTGTCTGGATCTCACTTATAGATGGGGGTTTAGAGTCAGGGTTGGTGGAAGACTTCTTTCCATCATCGAACACCATCTTTTGGAGTGGTTCTTCGCAATTTAGATTTTATTAATGAAGAAATTAAAAAATAATAATAAATAAATAAATTTAGAAGAATTTTGTTAAAATTATCAATAAGTGATGGATTATTGGTAAGGACTTATTGGTGATTTAGGCCATTGGGATGTTTGATATCCACATTATTTTTATATGCAAGTACCATCTCTGTAGTTCAGATGTGGTGGTGGTTTCTTGGTAAACTCTGACAGCTCTCACTGTGAAGCAATTGTTCAAGTTATCAGAGTCGTGGGTAATAATATATTCTGCTACTCGAACTGGTGCAGGTAAATTCTTCTAAATTTATTCACCTTTCTCTATCGACTACATTCAATCACCTGTCCCTGTGATATCACTGTTTGACTGTGGGTCAGAAGTTCAGTCATTTCTTAAGGATACAATATTAAAAGGCCACAGAACTCTGTTCACAGGTATTGGCATATGTTTCCCATTTGTAGAATGTGATGAATCTATTTAGGTTGGAAATTTATTTAAAGTGAAATATTATAAATAGGGAGTACCAACATGTTACAGACTTTAAAAAGCTCCTTATTTAGCAGGTATATTTTCAATGATAGGGATGGACAAAGATCGCCTAATAAATGATAAGGATTTTTCAGTATTCTTTTATATCCTCTGTCTTAGAAGTAATACTTAGACACTTTTTAGTTTTAGTTGATTTTGATAATTGAGTAATTTTTGGTGGGGATGATTGAACTCAAACATATGATGTATTTTGGGAAAGTATTTCCATTTATATGACATGCCTAATATTTGCGATTGTGGTTTCTGTTCTTCCATTAATGAAACTGTTTTCACATACTGATATGAAAATAGTTTTCTTTCACACAATTTCTGGAAAATCATTATAAATAATACTTCTTTCAACTGATACAGACCTGTTTATATGTTTAATGATGACACTGGATTTGTCCAGTTAACTAATATATGTACTTTTTCCCCAGTACTTAGTATTTTCCATATAGAGAATGGGGTTATAGTGTTTTCTGTATACCACATTCAGTACTTTATGTCAACATTACATTTTCCAAATTCAAGAAGTTTTTGGATAAGACATTTCACACTCTGTGAATATGTACAGATGAACACAAAACAATTGTTTGTAATAAATGTAACATGATATATAAAGAAGGAGACTTTCACATTGGGTGAATTATACAAATATACATCAAAAATGCTGGCCCAAAATGAACTTTAAAAGTAACAAATTTGTTAAAAGTAGTTTTAAAAAAGGATTTTTTTTGACATTTTTTTTTTTTTTTTGTCATACAAATTACATCTGAATTTATGTGAATCATTTATTTAAACATCTTTTCTTGAATGGATAGACATAATTTAATTTTGATTGTTTTTCTTGAAAAACAATAATATATTTAGTCAAAACGGTTAACATTTTGTTTCTATGATTTTGGGTTTTCAAATATGTGAAATTCATTTTGTAAAAAGTAATATTTGGATAATTCTCTATTTTCATACCTTGTGATCAATATTGTAATATTTTGTAATAGTTTGTAACTTTAAATCAGATGACAGGGAAATATTAGAAAGTGAGCAAATCAGCCTGTTGATGTCCCGGCAGTCATGGACATCATGAAATATCGGATGCCACAAGAATTACTAGAAAACTAGTTTTTGAAACTACATTTCAAGCAGTACAGAAAAGATTTGTAGTTGAAGATGATGCCACCCGGACCGTGGAAGTCTCAGAGGCTGCAACACTTTCTCCTGTTATTGCAGTCCCTCGACAAACATCAGCCAAGCAGACATAGCCAACACCATCTACGAGTAAGCAACCAATCTTTCCAAGACCAGTAAATCATTACAAGCTATCTGATTCAGGTCCTTATTACATGTATGTTGAGAATGAAGAACTTAATTTAGGTAATTTACACCCAATGAGTATTGGTAGGTTTTTACATATCAATATCCCTGAAATAAAACGCCATGTTGTAAAACATAATTTCTGCATAGAAGAATAGAATTAAAATTGAAGTTGACAGCCATTCGGTAGCTAACAAGTTAGTACAGCCTGCTATATTTATGAGCAGAAATTTAGAAGCTTACATTCCTACATTTCTAGTTAAAAAGCAGGGTGTCATTGGAGGAGTAGACATGAACTTAAAGGAAGCAGAGATTATGGCTAATATTGAGTCTTCAGTTGATGTAACTAGACTAACAAAGAGATAATTCATCATCAACTGTGAAACTACAGACAAGTGTAGTAACTTTTGACAGTCAACAAGTCCTTCAATTTGTTTACTTATGCTGTAATTATTGTTTATGTGTATGAAAAGCCTTGTATCCCCTACTGTTGGCACAGAGTACTCTATTTACTCGTCATCCTAATTCTTAATTTTATAACCATGTATATATTCATTTGAGAAATATTTCAGCTGATGTAAAAATCTTGATTTATGTATAACTATCCTATAAAATGAAAAGGTTAGCACAAGATAGGAAAGGATGGAGGATTGCATCAAACCAGTCGAAAGACTGACGACAACAAAAAAAAAAAAAAAAAAAAAAAAAAAAAAAAAAAAAAAAAAAAATCCTATAAAATGACTTGTTTACCTGTACAATGTTTGCTCATTTGTACTATGCCAATTATCTGTATAAATAGCTGATGGTTGTATAGTGTCATTTGGCACTTCAGGACAAATAAATTTTTTAAAAAAAAAAGTGATACTGAATATTTCATATTTTAAGACAAATCTAAGCTTTTAAACTGTCAAAACCACTTCAAGATCTATACAGCAGCTTCTGCGCAAAGACAGAAAAAACAGTAAAACAAATATATATTCTAGAACGTAAAGATAATGTGATAAAAATAATAAACATTTAAGAAAGAAAACATAAAAGTATTTTTTAGATTCCTCAAAAGGGTTGACTGTACAGACATATTCCTACTATGGTCATATAACACAACAGACCTACCTCTCCGAACCTTTTCCAATAACGGACCCCCTAGAGCAGTGATGTCAAAGATACGGCCCGCGGGCCGCATCCCGCCCCCAGGGCCTATCAATACGGCCCGCGATCGCAATGTGACACAGAAAGAACCGAATATTATATACTATACAATTAAATAAATAAAATGTTATAATAAATCAGTACATTTTTTTATTTGAATCTGGCCTGCCTACACATTCTAAATTTAATATACGGCCCTCTGCAAAATTGAGTTTGATATCTATGCCTTAGAGAACAGACTGTGACCACTTAATAATAGTAATAAAAACTGGCTAGGATAAAACTGTCATCTCACACATTTTGGCCAGAGCTTGAGTGTGAATGCCTCCCTTTATGCTTTTGTGACTATTAATTTTATTTTTATTTTGTCCACAGACCACTTAGGATAGGTTCGCGGACTCCCAGCAGTCTGCAGACCCTGCTATAGAGCATAGACGATCAATTATGGGTCATCAAAAAGACACATTTTTTTATAAAAAATATGTTATCAAATCCAAATGTGAAAGAATATTTTTTTAAAACTTAGGCTACCAGTATGTATTTTATCACAACAGTAATACTCACAGCTAGCATACTCTTAAGATGAATAATTTGTGCATCTTTCCGTATAATTAAATCCTCTAAGTTCATTTCATCTTCTTCTTCACCTTCAGTCTCCTCTTCAGAACTAATATGTGGTGAAAAAGATCGGGCTAAAGATGTTGCTTTTTCTGAACCAGTTACATACTGACCTTCTGATGTCCCACTTTCAGTTATGTCACTTGCACCCTGAAAATCAGTAATAAAACTGTAATTAAATTTATCTCAAATTTTGCTTCTGTACTGCTGCAAAATAATTTCAAAACGGGTACGTATGGGGTTATTAAACCTATACATTGTGAAAATCCATCATAAAACATAGCATTGATACTTTAAATTACAATTTTATCAGGGCAAAGTAAATTAAACAAAAGCAACTGAGATTTCTTTTGTCAATAGTGTTTGTTTCTAAAACAAATTTGGGACTATTTTCATTTTATTTAGTGTGGTCACAATGTAATTGGATTCCTTAATTTCCTTTCATGATCAACCTCAAACTTGTTTAAACTCCAATCTCTACCAATTTGTCTTTTTTTTTTTTTTTTTTTTTTTTTGCTTGGGCTTTATGCCGCGTCGACGGCGTGGTCATTAGAGGTGGGATGGTATGGGGGACAAGGGACAGGAAGGAATTCAGTGATGGCCTTTTGAAGCAAGCATCTCCGCATTTGCCTGGAGTGATTTGGGGAAACCATGGAAAACCTAAATCACCAATTTGTCAGATATTTCAAAGAGCAGCAACAATCACAATGACAAGTGGCCATAAAATGTTGTTAGAATTCCTTAGGCAGCTTGAAAAAGGGGGTAGGGATCTCACCACAGGAGGGTTCCAGAATTCCTGAAAAACACCTCAAGTAAAAAATGGACATCCCCTTACTTCTTATCCTCTCTGAATAATTATCTTACCCTGCATCACCAATTAGGACAGTCCATATTTCTTTCCTCTCATTATGCATCCAGATGCCTTTATTAAAAAGCATAAAAGCTGTTCCATTGGTTCTACCTCTAAATCTATAGTGAAGTCTGAGAGAAGACTACTCTGTCAAGAAAGTTCTCTGTTTCTTTACGTATTCATGTCCAAGGCTGCACTTTTAACACAATTTAAGGAAATCAACCTAACATACAATGAAATAATGTTACAACACACAACTATACAAACAAATTGAACAGTGTTATATCATATAGCCAAGACTGATAGCCATTCGTATTGAGCAGGAGGCCTATTAGACAGCAATCTGGGTAGCCTTGTAATTCACTGTGAACAGTCCATCAAGTGTACAGGAACCACTGAATTTGTTTACAGATCAGCAGGTGTTGTGGGTCCTGCACTTCTCCACATTCCACACTCTCAGATGTAGACTCATTTCTTGAGATTTTCTTTGCATCAAGATACTCCAGTTCTCAGTCTATTTAGGGCTTTTCAAGTAGTGAACGTAAGATTGTAGTCTGCTGCAGGTTTCTCATTTGATTTTCCCAAATTATTCCTGGTCCCAGATTTGGCCAAAGTTCTGTTCAGCATTTTTTTGATGATAATGAAGTAAGTGTCATTGTACACAAAAAGCTTCTTCTTGATTTAAGCCTCATGAGTTGGGATTCACATCCAAACATTGGATGTTTTGGGCAAGCCTCCTGTTTTCGCTTTTCAGATTTTGCAGCAGTCCTCCTTCTGATGTCTATGGGACTATACCTGCAAACTGGAAGGTTTGGTTCATGGGATTAGGGCAATGACACCATGTTACAACATGTCCTGTCTTGTTTAGGGCTACATTTACTTTCTTCACATGGCAGGAGCTCCACCAACCTAGTGCTGTGTATTCTGTGGCAGAGAAACATAGTGATAGAGCAGTTGTGCAGAGGACACACTACTGTCTGCTATTTGTTAATTTCTGGATGATGTGATTACAAGCACATAATTTCAACTTGATCTCCTCAAAATGGCCTTCGAAGGTGAGGGTACAATTTAGTTTGGTGTATCACGGTGGTAAAGGATTTTTTTCTCCAGGTTATGTTGAATTCTTTCATATTCCCTCTGTTGCACAGATGGAAGAGATTCGCCTCTCTTTTTGCAGGGTTGGGCTTCAGGTGGCTATTACTGTAATAGCCGACTATATCTTCAAGCACAGCTGTCAGCTTAATTCCACCACTCTGCAGATTTTACTGGACAGCAATAACTGTGTCATCTGCATTCATAAAGGAGCGAGTGCCCAGGTTTGACAGTTGATCATTAGATGTGATACATCAATGGCACAAGAATACTTCCTTGGAGGAGGCTATTTTTCCGATTACACAATAGCTCCTTTTTCTCTACAGTGAAACAAAGAATTACCTGTTCTGTAGCTAGATTTACATTATCAGCTTCTTATGTTTGACTGTCATAAGTGGTTGTAAATTCCATCCATGGGGTGCATGTCAACTGTTCACATTCATATCTATCTTCTATATGCTGTGTGCTGCAGGTTGAAAGTAGGCTTGTCCTTTAATGTTCATTTGGTCTACATGTTCTGAAATATAATGAATCATTCTCTCTCTGGAGAGAGCAGACATAGATGGAAAATGGGTCAAAAAATTTTCAGATCTATTAAGTCCTTCCCAGGCTTTGTTATGGTAATGATCTTTGCTTTCTGCCAGATCTTTGGGATCTGCATTTTTAAGATGCAGGTGTTCATCAGCTTTAGTAACCACTATCTGGCATTGTGTCCAAATATTTTATCTGTTCAGGGTGCAGATCATATAGCCCTGCAAATTTATTGTTTATTGAGACAATGGAGTCATCTAATTCCTTCAAAGTGAAGATTGTCTACCTCTTCTGTGCTTCTTAATTCTGCACTTATAGCCAGTAAGTAACAAATGACGCGCTATCTGGTTGGACGTTACTTTTAGAAGTAACTGACGGATCATTATTAAGTATTTTTTATAAACATTTTCCTGGTCTTTCAGCTATATTGTTTCATATCTACACTTGATATTAGGTTACACCATCTTGCTGAACTTGGAACTGATATAGGCTACAGGAATTTGTTGCTTGCTTCAAGTGTTTCTTTAGCAAAATAGACTTCCTCAAAGAGCTTTTGGTAATGCTCCTGTAGGACTTTTGAGTTTTTATCGAGACCAGGTATGTACATTGTTCTACAGCCTCAAGGGATGTGTTTATATGAGATGGTCTTTAGAAAGTTAACAAATTTCTCTGAGGATGCATCTATTTTCTGTACTTCATTATTAAACTCTTCAGCATGGGCGCCAGGAGGGGGGTGCCAGGGGGTGCACTTGAACACTCCTGCTATGAAAGAAAATATACAGAAAAAGATTAAGAAATAAAAATTTTATTATTAAATTCACTGTTTGAACAATAACTTAAGGCGCCAAGGTTGTTGTCCAAATTTGTTCAACACCTTCTCAATACATTCAGTATCCTTATCTAATAAGTAATAAGTGTTATATAAAAAAGGTACAGATGCACCTCCCTTAAAGAAATCCTGCCGGCACCCTTACTCTTCAGTGGACTTGTCCCATAGAAATCACCCTTTCAATTGAGTATTTTCTGTTCTGATAGATGTTTATATCAAGCACTCAGCACTGTATTCTTTGGAGAGGCTCTCTTGTAGCTTTCCTGGTTTAGTGCACAGTGTGCTCACTTACAAGGATGTTGTTCCACCTGACACTATTGAATGAATGAGTTTTGGGTCAGTGCAGTGTGCCCAGGCTTCAAGGTCCTCAAATTTTTATCTGTTTTATTATGGCCCCAAACTGAGCTGTGACAATCAAAGTCATCAATGATCAGTTTCACAGGATATGACAGGAAACTTGTGTGTTCAGTGAAAATGAATTTACTGTTCAATGGTTTATACACAGATGTCATTTGCAAACTTTTGTTTCCACTGTTAACATTTCGATGTCTCTTTCTGATGTTAACTCACAGATAGAATATTTGTGCATGTTTTAGCAAATACTACACTGTACAGTGCGTTTGGTCTCTCAATTACTAATTTTGGGTCATTTATATTTGGTATTCTATTGCTTGTATCTCTTGTACTCATGTTCTAAGAGGAAGTCAATGCTTCTTTTTCATGAGAAAAGCTTTTGGCGTTTGTAGATATTATTGTAATAGCTGGCTTAAAAAAGCCATTATCTATTAAGAATTCAGATACTACATTTAGCTAAGTGGTGCTAAACCAAATCCTAGTGGACTCATTGCAAAATTAAAATCAATGATGCCAAATATTTAATGGACTTCTTTCTTTATTGACATGCTCTGGCAGCCAGGTTCTTCCGATTTAAATGATGTAGTAAAAGAGGCGAACAAAGTTGTGAACTTTATCGAAGCCTAAGTCACGCAAAATCTACTGTTTAGAATAATTTGTTAACACATGGGTTTGATCCATCATATTTTTTCTTATCACTCAGAGATTAGGTGGCTACCCAAAGGAAAGAAATAGGCACAAATTCTGGAACTAAAAACTGAATTTAAAATGTTCTTCCAAGATCCTAAATACGAATATCCAAATTATTTTTGTGATGCTGCTTGCCTATTAAAATTATTGTTTTTCACTGATCTTTTTGACCATATTAACATTTTAAACAAGGTCCTGACAGGAAGGGAAGATAACATTCTAACTGCCAAGGATAAAATCAAAGGATCCTTCAGAAAAGTTATTTGTCATCAAGAGTATTCACAAAAAAAATGCTGTATGAGTTCAGAAGATTCTAGAAGAAATTGCTAGGGACCAATTGTTGATAGTAAAATCTCGCATTACTTATGTGATAAAGAGTTTGAAAAATTTGCGAGAGAAACTATTAAGTTACTTTCTAATATGTCAGTACAACTAGGTGATGTGACTATGAAAATGAAAGAAAATTTAGCCACTGACAGCATGCTCTAAATACAATTTAATTTGCAAAGATTGATTTCTCCTGGATGAAGAGAAAAGTATCCAGCAAAACTTTGCTTTACTCATATGAAGCATGCTTCATGGTGTAGATTCCATGAAAAGTTGTAGGTCCATTTCATCTGGTTAAGAAAGCTGTTTTGAGCTGAACTGGCATGGACTATTAAAAGTGCACAAAATGTAATTTGTAACAGCCAAATGACTTGTACTTGCTTGGAACTGAGTTACAACTGAACTAAATAGAGTCACATGACCACATCCACCAATGGGAGTAAGAAAAAACAGGGACAAATAAAATGTAAAATTAATTTTAAGGTTTATATCCGGCAAGAGATACTTCTTAAGGTCCCTTCTCCTATTAGAGGTTGGCGGTCCACATGACACTGCAGCATGGAAAGCCTCTTCTAATATGCAGTTGTACCATCTCCGGATGTCCATCAGCCACGAATTCCTTCTCCTTCCAGCAGATCTTTTCCCCGTATCTTTCCTTCAATGTTGAGTTTCAATAGCTGGTACCTTGTGCGTCCCATAATGTGGCCTAGATATTGGATTTTCCTTTTGTTTTATAGTAAGCAACAGTTCTTTTAGTTTCTCCATCTGATGAAGCACTTCTTCGTTTGAGATTTTTAGCACCCAAGGTAATGTGTAAGAGACGACAATACAAATACATTTCAAAAGCATCAATTCTTTTATCTAGAGTTTGGTCTAAAGTGCAGCTTTCATATGCATAGAGAAAAATGGTGAACAAGTAGCAGTGAATCATTCGCATTTTAAATTGCAGACTAAGATCTGCTCTTAAGCAAAAGAAACGAAAAGAAAACATGCTAATAAATTGTCTCCTGGCCTGTTCGATTCTAGGTTTAATTTCATTCTTGCCATCATATTGCTCATCCATCCCAGTGCTAAGTATTTCAAGAAGTTACTTGCTCTGTCTTATGGCCTTTTATTGATAGGATTACCTGGATTTTTCTCTTAGAAAAGACCGCAACTTTGGTCTTAGGAAGGTTGACAACAAGTTCAAATTCTTCACTGTGCTTGACTAAATTGACTATTGTGCAGGTAGATCACTAACTATGACAACTGTGTCATTTGCACACCTGTCGATGAAACAGGCATACACATCAACATTTGTGTCCATGCACCTCTGTACTAATACATTTCAGGAAAAGTGGGCTTCACGTGTGTCAGGCCCATTTCGGAAGCTAAACTAGGTCTCATCCATGAGATTCACACTTCTTGTAAACACGAGTGTTTATGATTAGCAGAAGTATTTTTGAGTATGTGCAACATCACACTGATCACATTCTAAGGAGTTGGTTTTCGCCAAGAGAATATAGAACTACAAAGTTATTTTATTGAAATACAAATGAATAAATATCCCAAAACAGCCGAGAGAAAAATAAGACTGGCCGTTGTAGAGAAAATTATGAAATTTGTTTCCAAGGTATAAGCATCCGCCTGACTAGAATGCCAATGGTAAGCCAGTTGTGAGCTTCACCATTAAACTAACAGCCATCGAAGATCTACGTTGATTGTTAGTATTGCCACACTAATCAGTGATTAAAGCGTTTTTTGGATGACTAGGTCACTTTGTCATCACTCAATATTTGCAAGCCGTCGGCTTAGTTAAATTATGAAACCACCAACAAACGGAAGGTATTGTTACGATGTCACAAATGAAAACGCACTGTTCTGAGCAAATATCAAAGGATTTAATAATCTCTGCAATGAATCATTTACTAACGGTCATATAAAATTTACCCAATCTTTTTAACACATTTTATAAACTATTATAGGATCCTTATACCGAAGCACAAATTCGCGTCTCGCGACATTATCTACGCGGTGCAACAACCCGCCTCGCTCGTTCGGCCACTTACTTATGCGCCCAGCTGTTGCGGGCCAAAGATACTAAAATACAAAAATCTTTCCAATGGTTCTTTCTTCTTTTTTACATTCTGTCCACCTTCATACATCCCCAATGCATTCTTTTTAGTTCTCTTCTGTTTCTTCTAATTGTTTTCGCTATCTTTTTTTCTTTTAACCCCACAAGTATATCCTATAGCGCCCATTTTCTTGCCCCCATACTTTTCAAAATCAATCTTTCTTGAATACTCTCTTCTTTTTCTTCATCAAAAATGCTACTTCTCAAATATCCCTTGCTCTCAAATTAACTATGGTTTGCTAAAGGTGGGTACACACTAGGCGAACGCAGGCAAACGTATGCGGCTGAATCTGTGTTAAAAATTTGCTTGTTGTCCATATTACAACGAAGAAATGCGTTTGTCATTCTTTCATGGTCGCGGGTTTATGCGGTAAAAATATTTTTATACCTGCCATTATAATGGCGTCAGAAGATGACTTAATCATTGCTACTGCGCCGTACATTTTTATATAGTGTGGCAACACGAAGACGCAGAAGATCAAAACGACGGTGGTGCATGACTTCTTTGTTAGAAAGTAGAAATGAGTATAGCGCAAGGCTGCTCAACCAATTTTGGAGATAGGCCACAATTTCGATTCTAAGTTAGTCTACGGGCCACATAAAATAACAAAGATATAAGTAAATATAACAAAGATACAGTATAAGTAACATAGTTTAATTACAATCAAAAAGTAAAAACCATCAATGAGACCTTTGCAAAGGATTTTTAATTATAATTAAAAACAAAACAAAATATCAATGAGACCTTTGCAGAGGTATTTGGGATAGCATATTCTAGACCGCTGCTGTTTGCGGCAGGGCCGCATTTAAGCATATGCTACGTAAGCTGTAGCCTAGGAGCCAGCATCGCCATCGCCTGGGCCAGTAGTAGAGCTATGTATATTTAAAAATATATATAAATTTTGTGGGCCGAATTTCTAAAATTTCAAATTTCAAAATTCAACATCCCTCGGATGAGGACACTGACGACCGGGGGGGGGGGGGGCGCATATATATTTATATACATATATATAGCCTAGGGGCCCACAAAGCCTAAATGCGGCCCTGGTTTGCGGGCAAATTCAAATGCACTCGCTGGCCACTTCCTGATCCCCGGGCCACATAACTCCGCGAGCCGCATATAAAATCATATATTCATATATCCGCATATTAGATTTAGCCCAATACAGACTTTTTTTCGTAAATAATTGAAACACAATTAGTTATTATTATTGTGTTTCCTATTATTCTTACATGTAAATATAGATAATATAATGACAATGATACTCATGATTTCGACAGATAATTTTTGAATATATGGATGCACAATTATGTATTTTTTTTAATAAATTGATTTTCACTTCTTTGGCCATTATAAAATAAATATATTTTGTAAAAGTGTGATGAATCTCGCGGGCCGCGGGTTGGCCATCCCTGGTATAGAGGGACAGACTCGAAAGACGATCTTACAGCTGAAATTGGATATGGACTTTTTGAAAGTTCCTGCAGAATTAAGTTGACCGACTTTGAAACGTTATTGCAGCAGATTAATCCAAAGATTTCAAAACATCAGTATTTTCTCTATCCCTTGAAGCAAATTTATCCAGCAAAAATAACATGTCTTTAAAAGCAAACCATGTCGATTTAAATATGACATTAGCTACAGAGTCTGTTTTAAATGAATTTTCCTGTTTTTGGAGGTTCACATCTGAGGGATCCCAACTGAGATTTCTTCCCGCCCCCGTTCTTTTGAGTCACATGTCATATTATCACTAATTTCGTTCAGGAATCATGTTTCCTAATTTTATTTTTATGATCATTAGGGAGCGTCCATAAACCACGTAGCTCCATTTTGGCCTCCTGTGAACCCCCCCCCCCCCCTCCACGTAGCCCGGTGGCTTTTGCCTTTAACCCCCTTCCCACCCTCCACATAGCACGTAGCTTTTTTCCCTTTTGATTCCAGAAGACATTTTGTACTGTTTTCTCCTGTCAGACTATTGTAAATTACATACGGAGATAATTAACTGAGAGAAATAAATATTCACTTGCTGTTGTGTGTTCTGTTCCTCATTTTAACTGTGAAAAATGTTATGAAAGGAAAGCTACGTGGCCTGGCTCGGACCACCCCTCCCCCCACGTAGCTCAGCGTAGCCTTCCAGCCCTGGATCGAGCCACGTAGTTTGTGGAGGCTCCCATTATGAATATTGTTCCATAAACATTCGTGTTGTTTATATAACTCTGTTAATTTTAACGAATCCGAGTTAGACCACTCCATGTTCCCTAAGAAAACAACACTTCTTGACGTACACAATACAACTAAGCCGAAAACGTGTGCTCCGCATTATGCTTCGATGTACCGCCTCTCAAGCGTAGGCAAATGAATGCGGTCGGAAGCGTTCATTCGTCCTTCGTTTTGACGTACACACTGAGTGTACGTATGCGTATTGCGTTTCCTCGAGAGCGGTCGCAATGCGACCGTCGCATGCGTTCGCCTAGTGTGTACCCTCCCAAGACGGACACACACCAGTACGAGGCAACGCACGTACGGCTCCGAGGCAAGGAGAGCATACCGGTGTGTACGTGTAGCCGAGTCGCGGCAAACCACCTGGGGCCTTTTGACGAACGACCGAGGCGGTACGAATGCCATCCGTTCCGAGTCGGCACTTCAAAGATAATTCGGGAGTGCGCCGCATGCCACGGAGACTGGAATTTGCAGTCTTGCGTCTGCCTCCATTTCACACTGCCACGTTGGCACTCAGTCATCATTTAATCACACTGTTCATTGGAATTAAATAAAACCACTATATTTAAGTTCAGGAGTTTTTTTTGTAATTGCTTCGTTTTGTTATATTTTTAATGATGGGTTGGGACAGCGAATAGGTGCTCTCTTTTATTAGTTTGAAACACGTCCCATATTGTGGAAGAACGACGATAAACTTTATCATAATGCGATAAAATGAAGAGATTGAAAAAAATGATACATTACGACGAAACACAACATACGTCCAGTACCGGATTAAACACGTAGCAGAAGGTAGCAAATGCTACGGGCCACGCGAATTCTGGGGGGCCACGCGCCACCTAGGGGGCGCCCCGCACCTCTAGATGGGTGACCTTTTTTTTAGCTCTACAATTTCCTTACTTCTGGCATAATTCTTAAAATCAACTGCTTCGATACGTTTAAAACATATTGCAAGCTAACAAATGAATCTCCAGTTGCCAAGTACAGTATCTCAGTGTTATGGCTAACCATTCTTCAGCGGTTACTGCTTTTCGAAATTTTGTATCATTCTTCGAAATTTTCACGCGAATCGACTCTAATAAAAATATACAGTCAGTGGATAACATTTTTCAAAAGTTTCGAAAATGGCCACTATCATCTTCTTCCATCATACTGTTTAAATATAATACATCACTAATGAGCATTCTATTCCAATAAAGTCTAGCTGCCCACCACCGTCTTTTATTTTTATTTTTAACTCAACTAGCAATCTCTACGAATGCGGCACCAGCCACTGCTAAATTGTCAACGCGATCCATATCTACGCTCCAACTTCACAGCACTGCCAACTCGTCAGAACAAATGAATGGACGAATACCTGTCTCGTTCGATGCCTCGGCGAACTGCGTTCGTGCAACCAAAGTGTACATACGTTCCGCCTCGCCTCGGTCCCGTTCGACGTTGCCTCTTGATGATGTATACCCGCCTTAAAGACATTCAAATAGTTACGCACAAGAATATTTATAAATTCGCTGTATGTGCGCAACATGGTGGGCGGCAAACTGTCTACGATTGTTGTGCGCGCTTAGCGTCTCCTATAACAATTAGGTCTTTAGAGACGGGAAAGGATGGGTGGCAAGGAATGGGAAGGAATTCGGCCATGGCCTTTTGAAGGAAGCATCCCGGCATTCACCTGGAGTGATTTGGGAAACCATGGAAAACCCAAATCTGGATGCCCGGACGGGGATTCGAACTGCCGTCCTCCCGAATGCGAGGCCTGAACGCTAGCCGTTACACCACCACGCTCGGTGCTACACGTCGTCACCTGCTTACGTTCTCTTCGATCATAGTTAGGTAGGCCTACATTTACTAATTTCTTGTTCCTGCTCTTCTTCATCTTCACAAGTTGTTTTATTATCTCGACGAATGTTCACTTCTTCTGTATCCTCCAACATTTATTTTATACTCAGCTCTTTTCATCTTCAGTATTTCATTCAGCTTCGCTTTCTTCATTTTTCAGCGCGCAACACACAAAAATAGCGTTCCCTGTTTCTTGATATGGTTTCTTTACAAGAGGTACACGTAATTCTTCACAGTCGCTTACCTTACTTTCAATTATTACCAAAACAGTCACCTTCATCAGTTGTCTTTCCACCCTCTTCTCCTTAGAAATTATTTAATTTTCTATGGGCTTCTTGTTTCCAACTTTCTTGAATCTTCCTTACTTTGTCCCTTATGGCTTGCAAATCTTCTTCTGTTTTCTTTTGATTTGATATAATTTTCTCATTAATTCCTCCAATGTCCTGTTTTGTTTCTTGATTTTCTTTTTCTATTCTTTGAACTGTCTTCTCTTGACTTTGTTTCTTCTGATGATTTTGTTGTGATATTTGTTTTAAGAAAGGCGTTAGGGAGCGTGCATAAACCACGTAGCTCCATTTTGGCCTCCTGTGAACCCCCCTTCCCCCCCACGTAGCCCTACGTGGCTTTTGCCTCTACCCCCCTCCCCTCCCGTAGCACGTAGCTTTTTTCCCTTTTGATTCCAGAAGAAATTTTGTACTGTTTTCTCTTGTCAGACTATTGTAAATTACATACGGAGATAATTAACTGAGGGAAATAAATATTCACATGCTGTTGTGAGTTCTGTTCCTCATTTTAACTGTGAAAAATGTTATGAAAGGAAAGCTACGTGGCCTGGTTCGAAACCCTCCCTCCCCCCACGTAGCCTTTCAGCCCCCCTCCCCCCCCCCCCTGGACCGAGCCACGTAGTTTGTGCATAGTCCCTTATTTGAACGAAGCCTATTTCGCTTTCTCTAGTATAATCCGTTCGATCTACCTCTCGTAGAAACCATGGAGGAAGGAATAATATGGAGACGACGCAAGAGACCTTTACCACGCATGGGAGTGAAGCAGGCCGGCGGAGGAGTGGGGGGGGCATGGCCGGAGTGGCGGGGGCTTGACCGCTTCCCAACAAACACGGGGAATATGTACAAACACCTCAAGGGGACTCTAGGATAACCGTGACGCCGCAATCTGGTGATGGATTATTATGTAACTCGATGAGACAAATAAAAAATGAAGAATAAAATTTTTTGATATCCTGCTTAGTTTTCGAGATATTCTGTCTCAAATGTGAAATGGTTTTGGTTGAAATTCAGAAGAAAAAATTATTCAAAGTCAAATTTTATGATGAATTTTTATTTAAAAAGACGAGACAAATAAAAAATAAAGAGTAAAATTTTTCGATATTTCACCTAGTTCTCGAGATATACTGTCTCAAAAGTGAGGTGTCTTGAGTTGAAATGCAGAAGAAAAATTTCGCAAAAGTCAAATTTAATGATGGATTCTTATGTAACACGACTAAAAAACTCGATAATAAGGAATAAATGTTTTCGATATCTTGCTTAGTTTGGGGGATATACAACATCCAAATTGAGGGGTTTAGGTTTGGATGCAGGCTGGACCAAAAATTAATTCTGTCAAAGCCACAATGATTACATGGTTGACATGCAGAATGGATATTTCAGTTTTATTACTACCACTTGTGGTTAGTCTGAAAAGTGTCCTAGACCAGAAAAAAAGTAAGAGGACCCACTCTAGGGATGAGCAACCCAGACATTTTGTAGGCTGGTACCAGAAATAAAATGTTTATTCAGTCACCTTAATGAACATTCTCTTGATCAAGATGTGTTGTCTAATTTCACAGCCCTACTTATTAGGAAAATTGTAAAAAAATTATCTCTCAGTTAGATTTAGATACGGGGGGGGGGGGGAGAATGTTGTACAAAAAAAAAAGAGACTAAATTAGAAACACATTCCCCAAATTGATTTTATTCAAAGGCCAATAACTTTTTTATTTATGAAGCCCATTTTTATTTCTGCATGAACCTGTTTCGACATAAATAGATGAGAAAGATTTCAAAATCGGTAAAAATAGGTATAGACGTATTTACAAACAGAAACAAGTCTTATATGAAGCTTTAAAAATAACCTAAGTCAATGGCCTGAAATAGCTATTTAAAAAATTAATAAAACTCACAGCTTCTCACATAACAGTTAATTTCATCATCCTTTATCAGTATAATCAGCAACGTGACGAAAGAAATCGTAATAGTAAATTCACTGAATCGCGAAGTAAAACACGCCCCCTTTAAATCTCATTTTAAACACTCGTTAAAAAATAATGCTAGTCTATTATGTGCAAAATAGCAAGGTTTGCTGATTTTCTACACTACACCAAGAAAAATTTGAGAACAAAGTCATCCCATTGAGAGCTATGACTAAATATTTATAGACGTTCTGCAAAGTTTGCGGTGTCTACCGCTCACTTCAACAACGATAATTACAATTCAACTTACTTATGAAATGATATTCCAGGTTCTTTCCTGTCTGGCCTATTTGTGCAACCGTACGCAACACAAGCTGGCATTTTTAAACACTTATACACAATACTAAAAGAAATAATCACTGCATCTACCACAATGTGAACACCTTAATTGTTGGGAAGCGCCATATGGTCGCTGCCGGTGCTGCCACCATGCGGGAGAGTTTAGTGCTTGCTTCACCGATTTAACGTCACTTCTCCTCCATATAATTCCTTCCTCCATGGTAGAAACACATGTTGTCCTAAATCCTATCCTCCCCATTATCATTATTTTCATTACCCAACACATTATTCTCATCATTATTATAAAGACCATTATATGCCAAATACTCGGCAACCCCATTTGCATCATGGAGGATGATTGGGTAATATCTAGATCGCTATACCGCGATGTAGATGACGTCACTATGTTGCTGAATATGACGTATTAAAGCTAAGAAAATATTTTCCTCCACTTAATGATGGATAAGTATCGCCGTGTTGAATCGATGGAGATCGGATGTTTACAAATACCTCATTTCAATGGATTTTACGTAATTTTTCTCCTGGTCCAGGCCATATTTCAACCTAAGCATAACCGCCAGAATGAAAACAAAACAGTTTATATTGTTATACTCCTGTACCCACATTATTATTACGATATCGCGATCTATACGCCAGAAAACGTTTCATCTTATTCCAGATAATGATACTACTAATATTCAAAATTATTATTATTAACCATAAATTATGGATATGTTACATCTGGTTTGTTCCCGCTCGAGAAAATCCGTAAATGCAAGAAACATCATTTTGTAGCTGCCCAAGTACTGACTACGTCATACCCGGAAACAGCGACGTCGTAAGTAACAACAGCAATTTGCGTTTACATCGTTGTTGTCTACGAGGCGGAAAGTAGTGGTAGCGGTATCGCGATCTAGATATTACCCGGATGATTTGCATCAGCGTTAACATTAGAGTTACTGCTAAATTCAGTTTGAACAATCATTACTACAGTATTCACCCCATTAACATTTTTAACCATACTATCGGTTTGCCAAACAGAATTATTAAATTAATCTTCCCCCAAACGACTTTCGTCATTCGTCCTTAATAACGTTTTGCAGTTACTATCCAGGCAGCCATGTAACTCAGGCGGTAGAGCACCCGACTGCGACCCGGATTTTTCTTCGAAGCTGTATATCTGTAACGGCTGCCCAGGTCCACTCAGCCTGCTATCCCATGAGTACGGTGGAGGAAACTCGGCGGGAAGGTAAATAACGACCGGAGCGTGGCGCTGACCCCGTCACATCCATTCTAGTGCCGAAGGTTGTAATGGGAGTGCAGAGCCCTACCTCCGTGAATCCTGCGGTAAGCGGCAGGAGCCGTCAGAGCCCCGTGACCTTCACCTTAGTTACTATCCATGACGAAAAACTAAATAAATTACAAGAACCCTTTAAGATTAAATAATTTTGCTACCAGGGAACAGACCGCTACGAACGACAAATGACAGCTTCAAGGTTACGCAGCTAAACTGTGATGGTACAAAGCCTTTCAGGAACGCAGATATACACTCATTTGGTTTTAGAAACCAGAATAAAACCAAACTTACAACCGACAAACATTAGCAGTTGAAGTAATGCATATGAAAATGTACAACAGAAAAATCCACTTTGAGTGGCACTTAAATTTAAGAAAAACTACATGAAATTGTTAAATTCTGCGTTTAACTTATCAGAAATAATTCTCTCCTCTAATTTTGAGGAGCTGCTTTTGTTATCATCTTAACTACGGTCTTCCATAGATCCTAATACCTAAGACAGATATTCTACTGCACTTTAAGACTTTCAACATGAAATCCATTACACTAAATATCCATATTTTTATTTTCAATTTCAGAATACGTAGCATATTCCGGACGATTTGGCTTTATTAACCATTTTTAACACTGAAACTGATTTTTTAAAACAATTTTAAAGTCTTTAATAGTTATCAAAACTTTACCAACTGTTCCAAAAGTTTACTCCTAAGTTCTTAGTTCAATTTTGCAAATTATCGTTTAACAGTCCGAAACAACGCTATCTTTCCTTTCAGCTGAATCGAATGTTGAATTGCAGCCACAAAAAATAATTTGAATCGTTACTTGCCCACTGCGATGTTAATCTTCAAGTCGTAGATCTGCCACGTGCTGAAACTGCTACTTCAGAAGATCCAGTCGTTTAAAGCGATATATACATGGTAATTATCACCCTTTATCCTGGATTAAGAACCGCCAATTATAAGCTTTCCACCTAATTAGTATGGCAGTGATAAGCCAGTTGCAAGTTTCACCATTACGCCGTGTATTTGGATGACTTATGTCCACTTTGCCATCACTCAACACGTGCGACCCGTCAGCTTATTGACACTTTGAGTAATATAGTTACTTATGAAACCACCAACAAACAAGAGGTATTTTTACAATGCCGCAAAAGAAAATGCACTGTTCTGGGCAAACACTAATGGATTTAATAATCTCCACTATTTGAATCACTTATTTACACTCATATAACATCTAGCCAAACAAACATTTTATAAACCATCACAACTTTCCTATAGTGAAGCACAAACTCGCGTCACGCGACATTTTCTACGCCGTGCAACAACCCGCCTGTAGTGTTGCCAACAGTTAAACTATGTCTCCACCAGATTCAACTTCTAAAACCACCAGAAAACCACTAAACAAAAAGCGGCACTATTCTCATAATCGCTAAATTATCCACTAAACAAATGTTTGTTTATTATGAAAGGAAATAATAGATATATTGGTAAAATAGTTACCTTTATTATAACATATTACACATTAAATTTCTGTATAAATCAACATACAATTAGTAACGAATTATCAACAAATTATTTAATAAACTGCCAAGGGCGTAGCCAGGATTTTGTTCGGAAGGGGGGGGGGGCACAGGAAAGAGAAAACTGATAATATGCTTGCTACAAAAAACATGTATTAATGGAATATGTATATATTCTATTAATCAATTAATCTATTAATGGAAATTATATATATATACAATTACACTAATAGTAATTTTCGATCTACTTCACCTGCAATTTTATCACAATTTTCGTGTAAAACTTTTCTGTGTACACTAAGTATAAACAGAAAGTTTAGATGGTTCTCTAGCATCGTTGACCTCAGCCACGTTTTATCACGGCGCAGTGCACAGAAGAACTCTCTATGTTGTTCATTGTACAAGGCCGAGCCAAGGAAATTAGGATTGAGATTTTTGTCGCAGAACTGGAGATTTCCGCCTCATTTAACTCTTTCGTAAGGTCTAGTTCTCCAAGATTTTCTGTTCTCATACGCTTTTCCTTTCATAGTTCGACTTTATAATCAAACAATTTTAAGTTGAAGTATTGGCAGGAACTTTGTGATTTTTTTTAAATCAACCAATGACATACTTAAACTTTAACTGGGATGTAGCCAAAGATTGCAATCCAGCAATGCGGGATCCCGCATCATTTGGCAGTCTGGCGGATCCAGAACAGTTCCGAGTCTGCCGCCGTGCTGTTATGACGAGCGATGAGGAAAGTGCTAGCTGCGCTGCCGCGCCAGGCGGGCCGAGTGCCCCAGTGCACTCGGCTTTGCCGGCGGCAACTGCGGCAATGTCGACGACTGAGCATACGGAAACGGACTTGAGTGGGGCTTCAAATGGATCAATACAGCCACCGCCTATGACGACCCAGCAAACCACAATGGACTTGGAAATGGATTCTGATCGGAACACTTATTACTCGCAGCTGACGACTGGGATAGCCCACGGTCCTGTAGACAACCGTGCTACAAAGAGGAGAACCTCTCCGCCTTCTTCCGGCAAGACGAAGATTTCTAAGAATGATGTGAGAGGTGTCAACTATAAAATCAGCGTGCCGGTGTCGCAGCTCTCGGCGCCTAGCAAAGGCAAGAAAGCTGCAAAGAAGACTCTCAAGGGGGGCTTTCAGCTTCCCCGAGCCAAGTACCTCGGCTCGGCCCGGAGGTGCTGTGAAGATAAATTACAGGAAGACCACCGAAGAAGAAATAGCCGCTAACAGCTGCCAGACTGCAACGCCTGGAAGCAGCACAGCAGAAGATTTACCCGACAGCGAGGGGTTCGTGTTGGCTCGCCGCACGAGCAAGTCGCTGCCGTCGACTGAGCCCGAGCGGATGGAAACCTCCAACCAGTTCGCACCGCTACAAGAAGAAGAGCCTCCCAGAAACAGAAGTCCACACATTCCGCCCATCGTGGTGGAATTCCAAGAGAGTTATAAGAAGCTCCATGAATGGGTGAAGAAGATTACCAAAGACCCATTCTCTGCCAAAACAGCGGGCGGAGATAAAATTAAATTTACGTTTACCACCGTGGAAGACTACTCCGCCGTGACGAAGCAACTGGACCAAATGCAGACTCCGTATTTTACCTTCCCTACTGGCGAAGTTAAGCGACTTAAGGTGGTGTTCAGGGGAATACCACGTTCTTTTCCAGTCGCCGATCTCAAAGAGGAACTGATCACCATGGGCTACGACATCCAAGCTGTTGCCCAACTAAGACGCCCAGGAACGAACGTTGAAATGCCGCTTTTTCTGGCAGTAGTACCAGATACTGTGGAGAACCGTGGAATCTTCCAGGTGGAAAGCATATGTCACCTGAAGGTTACCACAGAGAAGTTACGCTCCTCAGCCGGGCCTCCCCAATGCTACAACTGCCAGCTGTTTGGACACGTGGCCCGGCATTGCAGGATGAAGTCGGTCTGCGTTAAATGCGCCGGCCCGCACGACTCCAACAACTGCACTGCAGCGAAGACAAAGGACACCGCCAAATGCCACAACTGTGGCGGCAACCACGTTGCCAGCTATAAGGGCTGCAGCGCTTATAAGAGGGCACGCGATCGACTTCGAGGGACGAACACCACAAGAGAGAACTTTGAAAAGAAGAAAGAACAGTCAGCAGACCAGGGGCGGCAGCTGGCAGCTACACCTGGGCCAGCAGCAACGGGCAAGAGGCAACCTGCCAAGAAGATAAACAACAACCGCAGAGACAACCGTACGTTTGCTGCAGCTACTTCGGGCGTCCCACCAAATGGAAATCCTCCTGACAGCCCAGGGGGGTTGCAAGAACCAACAGAGACTGCTATACAAGAACCTAGGCAACCTGCAGCCAGACCAAATCCTATCCAGCGAAGGATGCAGCGGGCCGCACAAGCACCTGCAGACACCATGGAGCAACTCATCACCATGATGAATACCGTAATGAATTTGATGGTCACTCTAATTCAGAAAATGGACACCATGACAAGCAGCATGCATGCCTCAGCGACGTCGGCTACGGCCTCTCCCATATGCAAATGTCACAACCACAATGGATAGAGGACCCCACATACGGAATCTTAAATTCTGCATATGGAACGCCAATGGCATGTATTCACAGATGATTGAGTTCCGGCAATTTCTGAGGGAGCAGGATATAGATGTCTGCCTCATCAGCGAATCCCACCTCAAGCCGGGACTCCGTGTTTCAGCAGCTAACTACTGCTGCTACAGACGAGACCGCCTCACCGCCGGGGGAGGAGTTGCGGTCTTCATCAAACGGAGGATACCGCACTGCCAAGTGATTCTACCGCCAATGCAGCAAATAGAAGCCGTCGGAGTAGAGGTTACCACTGTTACCGGTAAACTTACGGTCGTGGCAGTCTACCGGCCCCCCACCAGGCAGATGGTGGAAGCCGATCTCACCGCGCTGGCGACAATCAGGGGCAAGGTTCTGATCGGTGGTGACTTCAATGCGAAACACCCCGATTGGAACAGTCGAATCAAGAATCCAGCTGGCAACTTACTGAGACGCCTAGCCCTCAGACACAACATGTGTGTGTGGGGCCCAGAAGAGCCTACACACTTCCCAGCCAGCGGTTATCGGCCGGATGTCATAGACATAGCGGTGACCAAAGGCCTCACTGGATTCATCGACGCGACCACTATCAACCGGATGTCGTCTGACCATTCGCCAGGTGATAGTTGCAGTGGATGTTGGACCGTGGCAGGAAACAGAAGAGATTCACCCAGATTTCCGCAACACTGACTGGGCAAGCTACCGACAACTCGTCTCTACCGCTCTAGCCAACCAGCGAGTCGAAGACGTGGATGCGGCACTGCGCGCCTTCGAAGAAATAGTCAAGGACGCCACGTCAGCATCCACACCTCTGCGCAACCGAAGACCAATTGCTACGCAACAGCTTCCACCACACTTAATCGCGGCTATCCGGCACAAGAACCGTGTCAGCAAGGAGTGGAAAATTACCAGAAATCCGGTGACCAAGAGACTCCTTAACAGGCTACAGAAGGAACTGAAAGCGGCACTGGTCGAGCACCGGAACCGGGAGTGGGATGCCCGCGTATCGTCGCTCAAGCCTGATGATGGAACCATGTGGGAGCAGACCCGCAAATTCACTAAGAGAAAACAGCGCATCCCACCTCTGCACGGCGTGAATGGGCTCGTCTACAAGCCAGCGGCCAAGGCCAATGCCCTGGCTGACAGCTTCGAAAGAAACTTCCGCCCATCTGATGTAAACGTAAATGACCGGGAACTGCGCGCTGCTCGACGCCGTCTACGAGTATATCTCGACGCTGATGATGGTGAAGAGCAAATAGAACCGATCTCCCCAGCGGAGGTGGCTAGTTGCTTGGCGAAGCTGCAGCTGGACAAAGCACCCGGCCACGATGGGATTCCAAATCGGTGCTTGAGGAACCTGCCGCCTGAGGCCTCGGTGTACCTAGCGAACCTATTTAACAGAATCCTGCTTACGAAGAGGTACCCACGTCGGTGGAAACACGCCGAAGTCGTGGCGGTACACAAGAGCGGGAAAGATCCCATCTTTCCTCAGCACTATCGGCCGATCAGCCTCTTGCCGTCCGTCAGTAAGATCTTCGAGCGGCTGCTCCTGAAAAGGATTAACTCCTACATCGAGGCGAATAACATCCTACCCGCGCATCAGTTCGGCTTCCGGCGTGGCCACTCCACGTCACAACAGGTGCTACGCATCGTGGAGTCCGCGACACGAGCTTTCCTGCACAAGGAATACTGTGCCCTCGTGTCGCTCGACATCGCAAGAGCATTCGATTCGGTGTGGCACACAAGGCTCCTACTTAAACTGTACCAACAAGGCTTCCCGGGGCCCTTAGTGAAGATGATCCGTTCGTACCTGCTTGGAAGAACTTTTCATGTAAGAGTCGACGGGAAAACTTCAACGCGAAGGCGCATCATGGCAGGAGTCCCTCAGGGGTCCGTACTGGGTCCAACACTCTATTCCCTCTACACGGCCGACGTTCCCACGGCGGTCCGAGTGCAGACGGCTACCTACGCTGATGACACAGCTTATGTCACCAGCAGCCGTAGCAGAGCCATCGCCACCAGAAGGCTACAAGATATACTCCAGCAGACGGAGGCCTGGGCACGCAGATGGCGTATAGAAGTAAACGCCGCGAAGACCCAGGCGATTGTCATCACTAGGAAATACGGTCCGAGGAACAGGAACCACGCGGATCCAGTACTGAAACTCCACGGAGTAGACATTCCATGGAAGACAACGTTAAAATACCTTGGAGTCACACTCGACTCCAAGCTCACGTGGCAATCACACATAAATGAAGTACGCAGGAGGGCCAGCGGAAGACTGCATGATCTTTACCCTCTGCTGAACAGGACCAGTGCGCTTCCACCTGCACTGGGCGTGAAGATCTACCTCACACTGGTCAGACCACTTCTTGAGTACGCCTGCCCAGTGTGGGGCTACGCGGCGGACAAACACGTCAACCGGCTTCAAGTCATCCAGAACAGGGCGCTGAAGCGCGCCCTACACCTGCCATCGCGCTTCCCGACTGCGGCGCTGCACGAGGCGGCAGGCGTACCACCCATTAAAGACCGCTTCCGAGCACTCGCTACGGCGTTTTATCGGAAAGCTGAGACGAGTAACAACCCACTGGTCAGCGTGCTCGGTCGATATGAAGTTCCCACCGGCCGGCACAGAAGACCGTTAGCATTGCTCAGGCAACATTAAAAAGACAAAATAAAAAGCTAATCACATAACGCCAACCAATACGACACACCCAAAGTGACGTAATGCACCATCCAATGAATAAGGAGAAAATGTCGAGAGACAAGAACTCCAAAGTAGACTGCCAAGAAAATAATGGCAGTGAATGGCGGAGGGGGATCCAGAACAAATTAAGCGAATCCGCAATCCGTCAAATGGGGTGAAAACATGTTTCAGTCTTCGTCACTGTCACTTTCTGGTCCGACTCGTTCTCTACCGGTTGTATCTTCCCGTTTGCCTGTACCCGTCTACTTGACATATGACTCACGGCAACAAATATGTCGCCCGTGATCATAAGTAAATAGATTCACTTTTAAGTTTTTATAAGAACAACAGATTATTGTGTGCATAACTGCAATTTGAGTTATGTCGTCCTATTGCAAAACTAGCTCCCAGTTTGTAAACACAAAAACGATACAATTAGAATTGTTTCTGAGGAGGAAACAGA
This sequence comes from Vandiemenella viatica, assembly GCA_031002005.1. Taxonomy (NCBI): domain Eukaryota; kingdom Metazoa; phylum Arthropoda; class Insecta; order Orthoptera; family Morabidae; genus Vandiemenella; species Vandiemenella viatica. The sequence continues at coordinate 136,229,769 of JARYHS010013631.1, read as the reverse complement.
AACAATACAAAAAGAAAGTTACAACTATTGACGGCTATTTCAAAATCTATTGCATAAACGAAGTATTAAATGTTTTTGTCATAAACTGTACTTCATCGTATTTGCGATATTTATTTTCAAAAAGTCGATTTCAATTTACCAATTCTGCTAATTCTATAGGATATATAATAACAAAGTTTTCAAATACCGTAAAAGTTGACATAATTGTTCAGTTTGATTATTTCAAGAAACAATGGCAAAGATTTTTTCGTTGAGTGTTTGAATTTGATGAGTGTACGTCCCCAAAAATCATCTGTATTTGAACGTTTATGTTCACCGCAAAGAAACACATTTTAATATTAGCTTGCTTAGAATACGCGGTTCGTGCAACATGGAGTATTGCATCAGTTTGGTCAAAGAACGACTGACAAGCTTTGGTGTTGCTGTTGAAACTGATGTTATCGGCAAAAGATCTGACGGAACAAGCGTCATGGAAAACGTTCTGCCTTGGTACCTGTAATTGTACTTTTCCCACAGCACACAATTGACAGTTGTCGACGTTTTATACACCTCCCTCCCCAAAACAGAAAACTACTGAAAGAAACTGAACGCATAGAAACAACTTTGACTTGGACGTATACTACGAAGACCTAGTCGCCACAAATGAAGCATAAAACCGTGATCGTAACACTGGCTCATCCATTCCCAGATATAATGATCTCAAAAAAGTGTAGAAGTTGTTAAGTTTTTCAAAACTTTTTATATATATATACACAGGGCGTTCGCCGGAAAACGCTACCCTCCCAGTCTGTTGCCGTCGGCAACTTGCTCGGTCAGTGGTGCCAGCAGTTTCCGCCACACGACACCGTGAATCACCGCACTGTTTAACACCTCCGCTGCCCCAACAGTGCAGTGCAGTGACCCTTACATTGTTAAGAACGGTTTCTTTGCATTGTAGATAGTTTGTGACTTCAGTCTCTTATTAATCAGTGCTGTGAATAAACGTTTCTTTGCGGTTTGGCTGGTTTGGGGCTTCATACTCTTATTAATCTGTACGGTGTTTGAGTGTGAGTAAAATTATGGTACGTTACAGTTTGCAACAAAGAATATTTCTCTACGATACATATGTGAAGAAGAAGTCGTTTAAAAAGTGTCGCAGTAAATTTCGTCGCGAATTTCCTGGCGCTTACTGCCAGCTAAATCAACAATTCTGCGTCTGGTTAAAAAAGTAAGAGAAACGGGTTCATTTTTTAACAAAAAGAGACTGTCGGTCAACCGTATTCTCACAGAGGAGAAAATTGACGATATCGCTTTTCGACTAGAACAGTCACCCAAAAAATCATTTAGTCAGTTAGGGCAGCGTGTGTCTCGAAATATGTTCAGAAGACGTGAAATGTGCATTACACAAGAGGGTCAACACTTCCAGCATCTTTTATAAGGTAAGCTAATGAATTACGTCACATTTAAATGCTTAGCACACAAGTTTATGAAGTTTATGAAGCGTAATTATTATGAAATAGTCCGCGGCCGACGGTCGAACAATGCCGGTAACTGACCGCTCGCTCGCCGGGAGCAGTTTCTTCCTTGTAGCGCTAACAGTGGGTTGCGTTTCCCGGCGAACGCCCTGTATAGTATCATTTCAAACAAATCAATGAACGAGGAGGCAGAAAGGGCTTTATATATAATTCTTAGTAAATAAAGTGAAAGTTTCAGTGCTTATTAGATAAATAAATTATTTTTCAGACTGACGTGATTTATTGTAAGGCATGTAATGTGATCTAAAACTGAATACTTACCATAATTGATTATTTACTAAATTACTAGCGTTTGATTTAAAACAAAACTATAAAAGCGCAATATATAATCCCAAAACATTGCTCCAGAGAAGCTATCAAGAAATAAGGTATAAAAATAGAGCCCTTTCAGAAATCGTATAGAGACTCAGCAGGGTAAATGGAATGACGTTGTTGGACAGATACAATGCGCCGGACTTTCAAATCGGTTCCAATAGCAGCTGCAGTTCTGTTACATGTGTTAAAAATATTTTAGCTCTCCATGTCTGCGTTGCTGTGGTGATCATTTATTACAGACATTACTCTATTAACATGATCCATGCGCGTATACATGTCGATCGTCTTTGGTAGTAATGCAGCGGCAAGCAGGATCCAATAATCCTGAGTATACAATCCAACGCATATAATGAATTCTGACTTAGCAGCAGCGCACTGTAACTGGTAAGCACATTTCCTCACCGCATCATTCCCTTCTCTAGAAACATTTCAAAGTCGATTGACAATGTATTCACAATGCTCATTAAAAATAGCTAAACAATTATATTTTTTAGACCAGCGGGTTTCATATAAAGCTGAAATATTTGCCACATACTTTCTCCGTATAAAGGTTTCCCATAAAAGGTTTATGATGTGCCCTATGGTGCTAATTGTATTCCGTATTTCTTTAAATTGATTTAAATTATTTACAACCATGTTAAGTCTGTGGCTTGCGCAATGAAAATACTCTAAGAAAATTTTTTGAACCCCACCAATATCATCCTTCACATCCTTGGCTAACACACCTGACAGGTCCATTTCCTTCGTTTTATAAAAACCTGTCAATTTCTGATGCTATAATTTGTCATTCAACGCCATCAGTTCTATGAATATGAGAAATTTTTTGCTGATTGTGTTTTTATCTTCGTCATAAAAACTGATTTTTATGAAAAACTAATGTTTCCCAGACATGCCACACGACTCATCTGCCAATACAATATAAGCATAAGCCTTCTTTGTGGCCTGCATAATTTCACTTTTAATGACCATGCTATACTAGGCAATGATTTCGTTTTGGGGAGATATACATGACATTTTTCTTAACTTTATCAATATTCTATTTCAAAACTAGAACAGTTAATTAATTCTTAGTTCCATCAGGTCTTCAAGAACACATTGATGTTGTTCTTTACTTCTTAAAGGCAAGTCATTTGTACAGAGTACCACAGAAAATAATTGAAGATATTATAGATGACACGATTTGTCGATTGTCTTCTACTTCCTTCTGGTGAGCAGTATTCATCATTACTGCGACCGGTATTTTTTCTGAGGAGTTCTTAGCATCGTTAGCTGCTGATGATAATGTGATGAAACATGTTTTTTCAGTATTCGTTGATATTTTTAAAGTGACGGAAACTTCGAGCAACAAATTAATTAGAACATACTAGCAGAGACACGCAAGTCTGCAGGCAACCATGATTAAATTTTCATTTCAAATTAGTGGCTTTAGCATCTACATAAAATTTGTAATTTTCAGGATGGTACCCAGCAGCGTTTTGGCAATCTACTCCAACACCATTGTACTTAATTCATAAGACTGAAATTAATACGAAACTGGGCTTGTGGGCTGTAACACCTTAGGTAGAAGGTTAGATACGACCACAGAATGAGTGAAACAACTTGACCGTTGGACCGACCCAACTCTTAAGGCCCGTTCACACTAGCGGTCAGCTCAGCTCAGGTCAAAAATCTATTACACGTAATCCAGTGATAGCATTCACACTACGCGGTCCCCTAAGCTCAGGGCAAGGCAGGTCAAACTGAAGATCGTGCCGCAAACGATAAACAACGGTCAAGACCTAAGCTGAGCCGAGCTGACCGCTAGTGGGAATGTACAATGGTCAGGTCTGATCAGATCAAAATGGACGACGAACGTCTGAAAACATCTGCTCACAAGCAATAAAAAAAACTAATAAATAAACAATAAGTGTTTTAACAGCATACTATTTCTGATTATTATGAAGGTGGTAAAATTTTAATACAAATTCAAATATTATTACATGTTTTCGTATTCCCAAGGTACAGATTCTGCTTCCGATTAAAAAAAAAATTTCAATTTATTTTTTGTATCAAAATGGTTCCTTTCGTTCATCCTGAAATTCACTTCATACATAACATGAAATTTTATTCTTCCCTAAACAATTGTGAAATATACATGTTGCTAAAATTATGTTATCAATTCATATTGGAGTAAAGTTTTCTAAATTAAATTCGAAATGTTTAAGCTAAAATATCGAAAACATTTCCCACCACTCGTCTCGCATTGCATAGCCAGGAGATAAAATTTTTATCTCTTGATCTGTTTGCGATTTCAAACTCAGGATTCAACCTGAACCGTCGTCTTTTTTATCCTATTTTCTTCGCCAAAAATCAGCGCTATTTTAATTAATGTTAGCGTAGGGAGTGACATCGTTTGCTGTGAGCAATTCATATGGAATGGGCATCGTCTACGACTTGATCTGACCAGACCTGATCTGAGCTGACCGCTAGTGTGAATGCTATCCTGGATTGTGACCTGAGCTGACCTGAGCTAAGCTAGCTGAGCTGACCGCTAGTGTGAATGGGCCTTTATCTGGGATAATCTGGGCACCTAGGACAAATATACTGTAAATTCAGCAGTGGTAAATACTTTATCACAAATTAGCTCTTACACTATCGACTTTTCAACAATCACTTAGGGGTAATAAAAATAAATAAAATACAAATGACTGCAGCTAACTATAGTTATTAAATAAAAGTCATACCTTTGTAGGTACTGTATGTAATACTATTAAAAACCGCCGTTACCCTTACGGTAAATACAAATTAATTACTCTTAAAAAACTTCCTTATATCCATTGTTATAAAAAATAAATTATTAGCATGCGGTGTCACATTATAATCGATCCGATGCGTTGTGTGCGGTTCGAGTCAGCCTGGAGTCTATCGGTGTTTAGGCAGGTGGCCACCCCCCCTCCCACCCCCCACTACTTGGCTCACGCGCAGTTAAAGGGGCGCCATTTAATTACATGAGGTGTTTTTCCGGAATTCCAGACCCCCACCTTTCTGGTGAAATTTGATGAGATATGGTTGGACCCACCCCTAAGAGGACGTGAGATTTTGAAGGGACCCCCTTCTTCAAATGATCGATCTCGTAGTTTTCTGCGACTTTTTTTTTAGCTCTCCTGCTTCTGAAGGCTATCATAGTCCTCTAAAGTCGGTATCCGCGTCGTTTTTAGACCTTATACCCCCATAAAGTCAACAATCGTGTCGATTGTGTATCTTTTTTTTTATTTTGGCTCTACTATCCTACAAGAATTTCAAAAGCCCACGTGAGATTTCCGTCGACCTCCCTCCCCCTTGTTGAGATTTCGCGGTAATCCCCCCACTACTTCTCCTCACGTAATTAATGGACGCCCCCTAAGACGGAGGTACCTTTCTTAGAATTAGTTCGCCCTACACAGCGACAGTTTGTTACCATGGATAACGAAAACTGTCGCCTTTTAATACAATTAATTGTACGGTGCCAATTTTTTTTGTATAATAGCAAATGTGCAGCCTAGTCAGACTCCGATGGTATCACCTCCATCATCACCACTACAACCATCACTTGAAACTCCAATCAACGAATCTATAGAATCGCCCTATGACATGATTAACTCAATACATTTTACCTAAGTAAGGAGTAAGTTTTCGTTGAGAATAGCAACAGAAAATTGCATAGCAATAAAAAAAAAATAGTATTAAATAGGTGCTATTACCTTATCTTTTGCTATTCTTTCAGAACTTCACATAATGCGCCAAAATATCTGGAAGTGTTTAAGAAAATCATTGTTTTGACACTCGGAAAAGGAAAGGTATTGCAGGCTAGTACATGAGTTTCCAATTGCTAGAAATCTTGAAGTCACAGTGTCTTTCAGTAATTTAAATCGCCTCCCGAAATTGAGTGTTCACTAACTCAGTTAATGCCTTTAGGAACTCTACCGTTGTCATTCTCATAAAATTTGTTTATTGTATCTTCGATGGCTTCATATCTCATGTGTTCCATGAGTTTCTCACCATACTGTTTCTATTAAAATACAATTTAAATATCCACCAAATCTCTTTTCGTTTAGGTTTCTAGGATACAGTGTGATGCATCACAGTGAAAGTTACAGCTAGTCGTTCACTTGAAATGTCCACGGTGGCTTCGCGAAAAGACAGTGCCTGGCTGGGTTGTGGTGCCAAGCGCGGCAGCCGCGCTCGTCAACAGCAATGGTTCGTGCGGCAAATAACCGGTTTGGCGCGTTCGAACATGATTCGCACGGCTACCGCACATAGTCGATACGCAGCTTAAGAGTCGCCTCGCCCTCGCTAACGTTTCTTTACTGCAGTTTTCAGTAGCAAGCAGGTTTAAATCGCGCGAACCGAATTAATTTATGAAAGTTGCTTCATTGTTTACTCTTCAGTTCGGCAGAACTCCGATAGAGCGCATACCCGCGGCTAGCGGGGGGGGGGCAGCTACCCCCCCCCTCCCCTGCCCGTACCTGGCTACGCCCTTGTTAACTGCTATTCTATACTAAAACTTCTTCAGATAAATCATTTTTGTTGGCACTATCAGCTTTAGATTTATACGATTATTTGATACCAATTTGTTTCATAACGTTTATCGGTATTTCAAAGTCATTGCAGCGTTCTCTTAATATTGCTGTTAAAAGATTGAATTTAATTATATTCCTCTGCTTGTTTTTATTTCATTCATACTGCCTAATAGTCTTTCAACATCAGCATTGGAATGCGGCAGTATTAAAAGAGTAATTTCAAAAGTCACTAATTCCGGTTATCTATGGTAGGTTCTCCTTGAGCATCTATGAAACGCAATACCATTACTTCATACCAAATTTTTTTGTCACTTTTCTAACATTCTATTCCAGTAAATAAATTTGTTACCACTGATCATCGAAACTGAATCTACAGGCGAACATTCGACTGGCTTCTTTCATTTACGAGTATGATCATCGACTGTTCCTATGAATTCTGCAATTTTGTTGAACTGAACCATTATGTCAATTAGATTTTCTTTGTTGTGACTTAGTGCTTTTCTTAGCAACCTTAAACGATTATAATAAGTTCAATTAAGCAATGTAAAAGCTGTATATCAATAAAGTGACAGCCGTCATTGTACCCTTTAAAAGTGAAATAATATAAAAAAAAAGCAGTCAACTTCAATGTTTCCAACACAATAAAAGTAAATACTCATGAAATGAGGTAGAATTATAATTCGAAACGGGTAACTGGCTTAGTGATTGAGTGGTCAACTTTTCACTAATTGAAACTCAATTCTACTGAACCACCTGAAAAAACCACTCGCCACTAAAAGCAATATTTCTCCACTAAAATGGGTTTAGTGGAAAATCCACTAAGTTGGACCACTACACGCCTCACTCACTCGACAACGAAATAATGCGCCCAGTAGTTGCCATGGAGGAAGGAAATACGAGGGTTGTTTTTTAAGTAAGCGTTCGCGCGTATAGTCCCGTAGTTCGCGCGGACGCCACAACAATCCACCGCGCCACTTGCCGGCATCCTTCCCGTTCACACTGATGCCAGTTGCAGCTCTGTAGCTGACGTGTACGCATCGCTGTGCTACTTTATAATGTTTACGATTATTGGATCGCCCGCCGCGTGTGAGATACGGTCAGTGATACGTTTTTTGACCGCGGAAGCCTATCAGCTGCAGAAATTCATCGTCAGTTAACAGAAGTTTATGGTTTGAATGCAATGAGTGAAGGTAAAGTGCGTCAATGGGTTAGAGAGTTTAAAAATGGCCGTCAAAACGTCCATGACGAAGAACGCTCAGGCCGGCCCTCTGTGATCACTGATGATTTGGTGGCTGTAGTCGAAACAAAGAATCGTGAGGACAGAAGATTCACAATTTCCACTCTTTCTTTGGAATTTACACAAGTTTCAAGATCGGTTTTGTACAAAATTGTGTCTGAAAACCTAAAGTTTAAGAAACTGTGTTCTCGGTGGGTACCCACACTCCTCACAGAGGACCACAAAGGGAAGAGATTTGCCACTTCATTGGGCTTTTTGATTCGTTACGAGGAAGAAGGGGATGACATGTTGAGTCAAATTGTCACTGGAGATGAAACATGGGTATCCCATATCACTCCCGAAAGCAAGAGAAAATCGATGGAATGGCGACACACAACCTCACCCGTCAAGGTCAAAGCCAAACAGACGCTGTCAAAGCGCAAGATTATGGCAACTGTGTTCTGGGACCGGCGCGGTGTTTTGCTAGTGGACTTTATGCCACGAGGAACGACAATCAACTCAGATCCCTACTGTGCAACTCTAAAGAAGCTCCGCAGAGCAATTCAAAACAAAAGGCGCGGCATGCTGACAAAAGGAGTTTTGCTCCTGCACGATAACGCTAGGCCTCACACCTCTCAAAAGACTAGGGATTTGATTGATTCTTTTGGCTGGGAAGTTTTTGACCATCCACCATACAGCCCCGACCTTTCTGCTAGCGATTTTCACTTTTCCGGTACCTGAAACACAATCTTGGCGGGCAGCGCTTCAATGACGACGATGAAGTGAAAGCGGCCGTGTACTCTTGGCTGTCGGAGCAGGCGGCCGAATTCTTTGAAGAGGGAATTAAAAACTTAGTTGTACGGTATGACAAGTGCTTAAATAAACAAGGCAACTATGTAGAAAAATAGGTAAAAGTGTGTAGAATCAGAAAATAAAAGTTTTTTTACAAAAGTATTTGTATCTTTTAAAAAAAATAAAAACGGCCCTTACTTAAAAAAACAACCCTCGTATATGGAGGAGAAGTGACGTTAAATCTGTGACGCCGGCTCTAAACTCTCGCGCATGCGCGGTGGCGGCAGCGGCGATATTGCGAATCCAAACAAATGCAAAGTTCATATTGTGTTTGATACTGTGATTATTTCATTTTGTAATGTGTCTAAGTGTTTTATAATGCCATCTTGTGTTGCATACGGTTGCACAAATAGGCAAGAGAGGAAAGAACCTGGAATATCATTTCATAATTAAGTTGCATTCTAATTATCGTTCTTGAAGTGTGGAGTAGGAAATGCAAACTTTGGTGCCTGTCTATAAATATTTAGTCATAGCTCTCAATGGGATGACTTTGTTCTCAAATTTTTGTTGGTGTAGTGTAGAAAATGAGCATACCTTGCTATTTTGCACATAATAGACTAGCATTACTTTTTAACGAGTGTTGGAAATGAGATTTAAAGGGGTGTGTTTTACATCGCGATTCAGTGAATTTAGTATTGCGCTTTCTTTCGTCACGTTGCAGTTTATACTCACAGTGTATGATGAAATTAAATGTGTTAAATTATGCTATGCAATCTAGGAATCTTGATGAAGCAAATGATGTTGTTACCGCAAATACAGTTTGAGATTCAAATATAAGTGTGTGGGTGTGTCTACATAGATTGATTCTGTAGTGGCAATTTAATGGAGATTGTGGTTAGATCTAAATGCAGTCTTTGCCAGAATGGTTTTGTTGTTCCATAAGGGACAAAGAATTTATCTATTACTGTTAGTAATTTCATGAGAACCAAGTTAGTGATAAAACGTGTATTGTGATGGAAACTAATTCCAGCTATTCCCAATTAAGCTTACGATATATGGTAAAAAGATAACTATTTTTATTATTGTCTAAGCCACATTTCAACCTAACCAGAAGTGGTAGTAAAAAAACTGAAATATCCATTCTGCATGTCCACCATGTAATTCATTGTGGCTTTGGCAGAATTAATTTTTGGTCCAGGCCGCATATCAAGCCAATCCCAGTATATCCCGAAAACTAAGCAAGATATCGAAAAATGTTATTCTTTATTTTCGATTTGTCTCGTCGTGTTACATAAGAATCGATCATTAAATTTAACTTTTGCGAAATTTTTCCTCTGCATTTCAAGTCAAGACACCTCACTTTTGATACAGTATATCGCGAGAACTAGGTGAGATATCGAAAAATTGTAATCTTTATTTTTTATTTGTCTCGACTTTTTAAAAGATAAGAATCCATCATCAAATTTGACTTTGACCAATTTTTTCTTCTGAATTTCAACCAAAAACATGTCACATTTGAGACTGAATATCTCGAAAACTAAGCAGAATATCAAAAAAAAAATTATTATTATTATTCATTTTTTATTTGCCTCATCGAGTTACATAATAATCCATCACCATATAGCGGCGTTACGTTTATCCTAGAGTCCCCTTGAGGTTTTTGTACATATACCCTGTGTCTGTATGTGTACAGCCTAGCCCCCCCCCCCCTCCCTCCCCACTCCACCTCCGCCTCTCGCGTCGTCCCTATATATTTCTTTCCTCCATGGTTGTTGCGAGCCAAAGACACTACAATACAAAATTCTTACAGACTATAAACTAAAGCTACCCCAATCACAACATAACTACTAATAAGTGTAAACCCAGAAATTATATACAACAGGTTAGAGACATTTATACAAATATTTTAGATACCTATAATTAACAAAAAAATAATAATAACTGCAATAATATTAACAACAAAAATTAGTGGAGGGGATGTGTAGTGTTACAAATGTTAAGCCATCTCATTACTATGAAAATTCACACCAATTTTATGTGAATCAAATACAACTTCATAAAATAAACTATTACAGTTATTAGAATACTTCTTTCAGGGAAAAAAAAACCAAAAGAATTTTAGAATAAAACTACATAGTAACATAACAAATGTAGCTTACTTAGGTTTCCTCAAAATAATGGGGCCAATTGAAGTACTGTAGACAGGAGTTTTAGAAATGTCTCTTGTTTAGCTGTCAATGAAATAGTTGAGCACTGTAACTGTTGGACCTTACAGATACACAATGTTCTGCTACTTAGACTACCAGGACAAGTCACATTATTCATAATAGTGTTAGAAAGCTTCATAATATTGTTCTAATGTGTTAGGGTTTCAGCAGCTACATTTTCCTGACTTTTTCAACATTAGAGTGCATTAAGGAGTCTCCATCTGACATATTTACAATATTTCTTCTGCTATTTTTAAACATCACATCGATTTCTTTGCATGGTTTAGAATTTTAATTTAATTTGGTTTTGCTGGAGAATCAATTTCTTAAAAATTTCTTAAAGCTAACATTAGAGCACCAAAAAACTTATGGCTGAGTTTCTATTGTGTTAAAAATATTTATACTCCGCAGCTAATGCTATGCTGTGTGCCTAGCAATTTTTTCTTTATTTTCGAGTTTTGAATATAAGATGATGCACAAAAATGAAACGAAAGAGAAGGTAACAAAACTGAGTGGTAATCCATTATTTATCATCTTTTGAAGATATTGCTGCCGAACGTGGAGGGTGAGCGGTAACGCTCTGGCCTCACATTCACAGTTTTGAATCCCCGTCCGTCCATTCTGATTTGGGCTACCCCAAAATACTCCATATGAATATCAGAATTGTTCCTTCAAAAAACCCATAGCAAACTGCCTGCCTTTTCTTTGCACCAGTCCGTTCCTGTCTCTAATGCTCGACGTTGAAAATCTTCTGTTATTACTTATTAACATCAAATTCATGTAGGTTTCTGAGGATAAACAAATTGTTAACTAATATTTAGTTCCAGTAAAGCTAACTTTTTTCACAGCTGGTAAATTAGCTTTATTCTCAGAAACCTACTGGAATTTGATGTTAATAAATAAAAACAGAAGAGTTTCTTGGAATTTTCCAAGGTTATTACAAACCGATGACAATCAAGATTTTTGGCTGTATCATGAATGGTTCCTAACAGTAATGAGGGCCCCCAATGAAAAATTTTTGGCCTAGAGAATTTCTAGAAACTGCAATAATTGTAAAGACGAGTAGATTTAGAATATGCCTTTGGGAATTTATATCTTCAGCGAATGATGGTCACCAAAACTTTGTGAAGTGCCATGTTTTCTCGTTTACATGTAGTTTTCCCGTCTAGGGTCAAAAACTTTTTTTTTTTTTTAAATTTAATTTAATTGCAATGGAGCACAGGCTCCGGTGGCAATATCCCTACACACTCATCTTCCCACTATCCTGCACCTACCTACATTTGCGCTCTACAAATTATATCTTTAAATTCTTTCAAAGTTTTTGGTAAATTATTCATCATTTCTCTTGGTAACTCATTCCAATCCGTGACACCCTTACCTAAAAAAGAGAATCTTCCCACGCCCTTGTGCCTGAAATCGAGTGCCAGCTTGTGGTCATGGTCATCTTTTCCCTTCCATGCACTACTTTTCATACCTATTGCAATATCTTTCCATGCCTCATCGCCAGTAAATGCCCTGTACACTCCCATGACCCTCCTCATCCTCCTCCTGTCTTGCAATGAATCCCATGCCAGCTCCTTTATCATATCCGTCACTGATTGCATTCTGCGATAATTTCCAGAAACAAATATAGCAGACCTTTTTTGCACCCTCTCCAACTCCTGGTTTTGATACGTAAAATGAGGGTCCCATACTACACTACTATATTCGAGCAATGGTCTGACCAAAGTTTTGTAACCCAAGTCCTTGACTTCTCTCGTACATCCCCTCATCACTCTCTCCAACAAGTGCAGAACTCTGAAACCTTTTCCTACCACCTGTCCTATGTGTCCTGCCCAGTTAAGTTTGTTATCAAAAGTATTTCCAAGATATTTACATTTCAAGTCTAAAGGAAACTATATTTTGGCATCCAAACAAAAATTAATTTTGTATATGTATATGGTGTTTTGTACAATGATGCTAAATCAAAAGGAAACTGGTTTTAGATGCAGTCACTTTTCTTCTATCTATGCATAAATAACTTCTCCACTTTACTAATGTTGGTACATGTTCAATCGAATAAACAAAATAGTACTGCTACAAGTTATCACTATATTAGTGAAAGGAAAGCCTGATTACCATCAAATAAACTTACCTCTAATGACTCTCCACTGGTCTCTGAAGGCTGCATAGTCTGCATAGTTTCTTCCTGGAAACGAAACAATGAAGCATCAGCCAAAGTATTGCTTACCATAGAAACAGGATATCCTCATTAACCAATTTGAAGAGCGGCTATACACTTGCACTGAAGTATTGAGTCAAGCCAGGACCAAACACCCACCATTATTTTTCATTATTTAAATACTCTGAAGATATAGGCAAAAAAAAAAAAACAATTTAATAGTATAATTTTTCTGATTGGTTTTTACACAGATTAGATAATTTCAGATACAGACTAACAAGAAATACTAAAAAATTATTCTCCAATTTCTACAAAGAAGTTCAAGTAGAACTGTACACACAAAACTTCACTACTATTTCAAACTTACAATTCGAAACCACAAAAAAATTATTCCCTATAGTATAATCAAACAATACAAAAAACATAAAAATAAACAGTGATAGAGTCAACAGGTTTAACAATGAAGTTGCAGATAACAGAGCTATAATTGAAAGGAATGAAGTCAGGTACACAATGCTTCATGCGATTACTTAGACGTGCAAAAACTAAAGGCGTGCAAAAACTAACAGCGTGGAAACACCAAATTTTCCATATAAATGAACTTAATTCGATTGTTATTATAGCCTACATCCAAGGGTGGAATGGGAAGACAAGTGATTAAGGATGATTCCAGTAACTAGTACCATTGTAAATGGCATTAAATAGAAAACAAAAGCAATTGATTAATAAAAATATAATTTAGACCATTTCAGAGTTAAGAACAAAAAGAATAACATTAATTTTTTTTTCAAAAAAATGCCAAGTTTACTTAAGGCATGTATACCACAGGGTAGATATCAGTTCTCTATCTTTTTAGACATAAAATTTAACAAATGTATGTAAATATAATAAGACAGTAAACGGGAAAAAATCTGTATTTTGAAACATTTTGGGGGTACTGTAAAGAAGATGAATATAAGGAATCAACCGCCTGTTTGGTCGAATGTAATACACAAAAAGAAGTTTCTGGGTGGACTTTCATGGTGATTTTGAACACTGTACACTGTACAGTCCAATGTCTCAGGAGTAAAATATGATTCACAAAGTTGGGAGGCTGAAAATAAATAAATATATGTCAGAAAAATTAAAACATTACTATCATATAGTATCCACTTGCTATAGTTTATCTCCTGGAGATATAGTAAGTTACTTCATGTAAAAGAACTGTCTAGCAGGTCTGCAAGTAAAGTTCGAATTGTATTGTAATATTCAAATGGAAAATGATCTTTACATTGACAAATTTCTGCTTCGTTTATTTCAAGTATGCAAACATGCTCCTTGGTTCCGATTGTGTGTTACACTGCTGGACCCATTTACCAGTAGGATTACTGGATTAATTTGGATAGTTCCAACAGAGGAGGATAATGCAGCCCTTAAGACACTCTGTCAAAGGTAACCAAGACCACACAAATAATATAATGATTTGTCTATAGTTATATTAAAAGTCTAACTGCCCACGCCAACAGAAATGCAGAGAAAGCCCTTTGTTAGTAAAAGGAAGTTGTATATTGCCTCTAGGAACAGTGAGAATGCTAATGTTAAAACACATTACAAACAGTACTGGTACTGCAAAATACTGAAAAAGGTTATTAAAGAATCTAAATAGTATGTACTACAAACATAAAATTCATGATTCTGAAAATAAAATTAAGACTATATGGGACATTGTAAAAAAGGAAACAGGAAAAAGTAATCAATCAAGTAATGATATTTCTATCAAAGAATATTCAGTAGAATCTAATTTTTCAATTGCCGATATATTTAATAAATATTTTTTATCTGTTGCTGATAAATTGACTGCAAATAGCTCAGTGACACACAGTATGGATTTTGTGAGAACAGGTTTCCATAAAAAAAAATTTAACTCTATGTCTGTAAAATTAGCTACTCCAGAAGAAATAAGGAAAATTATCAGATCCCTTAAGAGCAAATACTCAAGTGGTTATGATGGGATTTTTAGCAGATTAATTAAATTGTGCTCCACAGAATTAAGTAATATACTAAGTTATCTGTTTAATATATCTTTACTTGAGGGTACTTTTCCAGAAAGGCTCAACCTTGCTGTAGTTAAACCACTCTATAAAAAGGGAGATGAAGGCAGCTGTATCGAATTACCGACCAATTTCATTACTAACAGCCTTCTCCAAAGTTTTTGAGAAAGCAATGTGCAATAGAGTTTATGAACACCTCAAAAATAATAATATTCTAACTAAATCACAATTTGGTTTTCAAAAGGGTCATTCAACAAAAAAGCTATATTTGCATTCACTGACAATATTTTAGTAGGAATAAATGATAAATTAATTCCTGTGGGAATTTTTTGTGACTTATCTAAGGCAATTGACTGTGTAGATCACAAAATTCTAATACAGAAACTAAAGTATTATGGTATAGACGGCATTGTTAATAAATGGCTTGGTTCTTACCTTCTAAATAGAAAACAGAAAGTATCAATGGAGAGTTTTAAGGCTGCCATAAGAGGTCCACTGTTTTCTGAGTGGAAATTAATCAGATGTGGAGTACCCCAGGGTTCTATATTGGGGCTACTATTGTTTTTAATATATATAAATGATCTACCCTGTGTTTCATGTAAAAAATCAAAATTTGTCCAACTACAGATGACACAAACATAGGAATTAAAAAATACTCCAGATTTATCTACAGAATATATTTCAAATTATGTCTTTGAACTGATTAATAAATGGTTTACAGCTAATGGCTTGTCTTTAAACTTTGATAAAACTCAGTATATGCAATTCAGTACATCACAAAGATTAACACCAGATTGTAACATGATGCGCTGTCGCCGCGTTCCAATGTGCATTTTTATTATATAAATAATAATATAAGAGTAATTTACATAAATCTTGGGCGACCACCTAAATAGATTTTTGTTGTAATTTTATAACGTACGCAAGATTCCAAGTGAGGACTGTAATGCAATGGTGAACATTCGGTGTATCTTGTTAAAGCGAATATTAAAGAATTATTGAGCTGTGTAGGCTTGAAGCTAATCATGGTCTTCCCGAACCATGGCGACAGGAAGTCGCGGATTTAGGGTTTTGCCGGACGACACACTCTGCTCCCTGGGGGTGGGCGGTCAACAAGGTCACTCACCTGGCGGTAAATGCCTGCCGCCCGAACACAGAGTCGTCCCCGAACGCAGCCGAATATGTCCGACCTCTGTTAGTTACGCGGGGCAAATGAGATATCGGGGATATCACGTGACATTAGGTGCCAACCTGAAGATCCAATCCAAATGAGCATATAACTTAAAATCCTGGGAATTTTCTGTTGAATGTGATCTTCGAGACTGCAAGCGGGTGGAGCCAGAAGTTTTCCTCGTGGACCGAAGAGCGAGGAGCTGGACATTCTACATTCGATTCTAGGCGAGTCTAGTCTGAGATGGACTTGGAAGGTTGGCTTCTCTCACCATCTGCTGCAGTTCGACTCCTGGTGTCGTAAAAGCTTTGACGCTGCCGGCTTGATGGAGTGGCTTCCTTACGGAGACACTGCCAGTAATGCGATGATGCGCATTAACAGACAGGACGTGTCTGTAGCCGCCTTGTGAGACAATCTCACATACCGTGGGTCATCTCCGGTCACCGCAGACATCAGACTTATTACGACCAAGCCATCTGATTGTGCATTCCGTGAAACTGAATCCTTAAGCGATTTTTAGAGGATAGATCCATGTTCTAACTTTGTAATTGAAAAACCCCTGAGCTAGCGGCATAATTTGCAAGAACTAGTTATTTTCGAATCATATATTGTTCATTCGTGGCGCCCATGATTTTCTTTTAACTGTAAAATCACAGTATTATGATACCTTTGTGTGAGGTCTTCATAACTTGTATTTTTCATTGTTTCCAACTGTGTTTATTTCTTGCATTTTAATTCTGAGATTGATTTAAAAGTAAATATACAATTGTTTGCTTGCTAATGACGAATAATTGTACCACTGAGCGTTGCTTTTATGATTTTACAAATTCATGTTAATGTTAACGGTAAATTCGCTCAGACTTGTAATCGCCAATGATAAGAAAATAAATGTCATATTGTGACAATTTTCCTAAATCCCAACTAACATCGAGATTCTTGCAAAATTAATGAATTTTCACTCCTTCATAAAAATTAAAATTAAAAATCCCCTTTTATTAATCATAAAGGTATGAAAGATAATTGGAACGTACGATGTTAATAAATAATAACAGAAATTTTTCTTGGAATTTTCCAAGATTATTACAAAACCATTACAATCAAGATTTTTGGTTGTATCATGAATGGTCCTAACAGTAATGTAGGCCCCTGATGAAAAATTCTTGGCCTACAGAATTTCTATAAACGGCAAAATGTCTTGAGAATATCTTCAGAGAATCTTTGTGAAGTGCCATGTTTTCTCGTTTTCATGTAGTTTTCCCGTCTACGGTCAAAAACTTTTTGGACAGGTTAGTATTTTTTGGCATCCAAACAAAAATAATATATATTATTTCTATAAGGTATTTTTTTTGTCACAAGCCTGTATCTTCCTTCATACTCAACCGAAATCAATGAATGAGGTGTCATTTTAAAGCTTATGGTCTCCACTTTGATCAAATCATATTTAAAGAAAGAAAGTTTTCGTAATTCGACCCTTAAAGGGCAAAAATGTCAATATGTCTAAAATGCTGTTTTATGTGTTACGAGTCATTTATCTCCCTGGATACCTATCTGAAATCGTTTGATGAAGTATCATTTCAAAGATTCAGGTCTCCGCTTTCGTGACGTCTTATACTAAGACAAGAATTTTTCGGAATCCGACCCTTAAAGGGCAAAAGTATCAATATCTTTGCAATGCGTTTTTGTGTCACGATCCATTTATCTCACTTCATATCAAACCGATATAGATAAATGAGGTATCATATTAAATACTAAGTTCACCGCCGTGGTAACATTATTATTATTATTTATTTTTTTAAAAAAAAAGGAATTTTTCGTAATTCTATCCTTAAAGGGCAAAAATGACAATTATTCTACAATGCATTTTTTGTGCCTCGAGCCATTTATCTCCGTGGATATCTAACCAAAAACGATAAATCAAGTAAGATTATGAGGAGTAATGCCTCAGCTTTGGTGACTTTTTATTTTAAGAAAGAAGTTTTTTGAAATTCAACCCTTAAAGAGAAAAAGTATAAATTTTTCTACGTTTTTTTTGTGTCACGAGCCATTTATCTTCCTTGATATCTAACCGATATTGATAAATGAGGTATCATATTAAAGACTAAGGTCTCCGCCGTGGTAATATTATATTTTAAGAAAGGAATTTTTCGTAATGCGACCCTTAAAGGGCAAAAATGTCATTTTGTAAAATATATTTTTTGTGTCTCAAGCCATTTATATCCCTGGATATCTAACCAAAATCGATAAATCAAGTAAGATTATGAGGAGTAATATCTCAGCTTTGGTGACGACATATTTTAAAAAAGAAAGTTTTTGGAATTCAACCCTTAAAGGGAAAAAGTATATATTGTTCAACAACGCATTTTTGTGTCACGAGCCATTTATCTCCATTTATATCTAACTGAATTAGATAAATGTGGTATCATTCTAAAAATTAAGGTTTCCGCTGTGGAAACATGACATTTTAATAAATAAATTTTTCTGAATTGAGCTCTTAAAGGGCATAAATATCATTATTGCTTAAATGCCTTTTTTGAGTCTCAAGTCATTTATCTCCCTTGATAATTAAATATAAGTGATAAACGAGGTATCAGTTTAAAGATTGATGTCTTCGTAAGGTCTTAGGTTCCATTAAACCACCCTTTAAGAAAGAAATTTTTCAAAATTCTAGCCTTAGGGGGCAAAAGTATTAATATTTATACAACGCATTTTTCTGTCACGATCTATTTATTTCCCTTGATACCCGACCGAAATTAATAAATGAGGTATCATTTTAAATATTAAATTATCCGCTTTGGTCACATCATATTTTTTAAAAAAACTTTCTCCAAATTCAACCCTTAAGGGGCAAAAATTTCATCATTCCTAGAACATTTTTTTTTAGCTTTTTTTTTAATTACAAGCCATTTATCTTCTTCGATACCTAACCGTAATCGATAAATACGAAATCGTTTTAAAAATTAAAGTCTCCAGTTAGGTAAAATCGTAAGTTAAGAAAGAATTTTCCGGGATTTGGTGCTTAAAGTGGAACGCGTATGAGAAAATTCAGAGTCCCTAGATTACAGCAACACATATCACAGAGATGTCAATAAACTTTTTTTTATTCAATAAGTAGCTTTTCGGGTATTTTTTTTTTCAGTTATGGAAATACTTTCTTTTTGCTAAACAATTCCAATGTACAAATTTTATTCGCACAGCAACAACTATCACAGAGATGATGATATGTTTTGGGCATTTTGCTCAGGTTGGTCGTATTCTGTTAAGGTCAATGAGTTTGTCGTAAATACAGAGTATTTTAAATTTTCCTAACTGTTTCGTAATATGATGTAAGTATTTTGATGCGTATCTATTACATTAAAAAAAAAATATTTGCTTCAAAAGTACGGTTCTACTATTCATTGTATTACAAACATTCAACCTCGCTATTCATCGCATTTTATTCGCGAAATTTTCACACGGGACGTCTAGTTAATTTATATATGTACTAGACGACCAGTGCGAAAATTTCGCGAATAAAATACGACGAATATTGAGGTTGAATGCTTGTAATATAATGAATAGTAGAACCGTAGTTTTGTAGCAAATATTTTTTTTAGTGTAATAGGTACACAGAAAAATACTCACAACATATTATGAAACAGTTAGGAAAATTTAAAACACACTTTATTTATGACAAACTGTCACTGACCTTGGTAGAATAAAACCAACCTTAACAAACTGCACACAATATATCAACATCTCTGTGATATTTGTTGCTGAGCGAATAAAATGATTACATTGGAATTGTATAGCAAAACGACAGTGTTTCCGTAAAAGAAAAAAATATATACGAAAAACTACTTATTGAATAAAAAAAAAGTTTTTTGACTTCTCTGTGATATCCGCTGCTGAAATCTGGGGACTTGGCTCTGAACAGTCTCATACGCGCTACCACTTTTAGCACCAAATTCTGAAAAAAAATTCTTAATTTGTGATTTTACCTAGCTGGAGACCTTAATTTTTAAAACGATATGTCATTTATCGATTTCAGCTAGGTATTGAAGAAGATAAATGGTATATAATAAAAACAAAAATTTAAAAAATCAACACGTTCTATAACTAATATTAATACTTTTGCCCTTTAAGGGTCGAATTACAAAAAAATTCTTTTATAAAATATGGTGTGACTAAAGCAGCAACCTTGGTCTTTAAAATGATACCTCATTTATCGATTTCGGTTAGTTATCAAGCATGGTAAAAAAAAAAAGTTTTGAGAAATGAAGTTATTTTTGCCCCTTAAGGGTGTAATTTGGAGAAAGTTTTTTCTTAAAATATGATGTGACGATAGTGGATAATTTAATATTTAAATCAATACGTCATTTATTGATTTCGATTAGATATCAAGGGAAATAAATAGCTCATGACAGAAAAATGCGTTGTAAAAATATTAATACTTTTGCCCTCTAAGGTTAGAATTTTTAAAAAAAATTCTTTCTTAAAATGTGGTAACGGTACCGAAGACATTACGAAGACCTTAATCTTTTAAATGATACCTCGTTTATCAATTTTGTTTAATTGTCAACGGAGGTAAATGACTTGAGACACAAAAAACGCATTTTAGAAATACTGATATTTATGCCCTTTAAGGGTCAAATAATGAAAAATTCTTTCTTAAAATATAATGTGACTATTGCGGATACCTTAATTTTTACTATGATACCTCATTTATCTATGTCGGTTATATGTCAAGAGAGATAAATGACTCGTGACACAAAAATGCATTATAGAAAAATTTATACTTTTCCCTTTAATGGTTGAATTCCAAAAACATTCTTTCTTAAAATATGATGTCACAAAGCTGAGACATTAATCCTCATACCCCTACTTGATTTAGGGATTTTGGTTAGATATCCAGGGAGATAAATAGCTCAAGATATAAAAAACGAATTTTAGAAAAATTGACATTTTTGCCCTTTAAGGGCACAATTACGAACAATTCCTTTCTTAAAATATAATGTTACCACGACGGAAACCTTATTCGTTAATATGATACCTCATTTATCTATATCGGTTATATATTAAGGGAGATAAATCACTCGTGATACAAAAATGCGTTATTGAAAAATTTATACTTTTTCCCTTTAAGGGTTGAATTCCAAAAACATTCTTTCTTAATATATCATGTCGCTAAAGCGGAGATCTTAATCTTTAAAATTATACTTCATCAAACGATCCAGGGAGATAAATGACTTGTAACACAGGAAAAAGCATTTTAGAATTATTGTCATTTTTGCCCTTAAAGGGTCGAATTCCGAAAACTTCATTTCTTAAAATATGATGTGACCAAAGTGGAGACCATAATAATATGACACCTCATTCACTGATTTCGGTTAAGTATGAAAGAAGATACAGGCTTGTGACAAAAAAATACCTTATAGAAATAATATATATGATATAGTATTTTGTAGAATGATGCTAAATCATAAGGAAACAGGTTTTAGATGCAGTCACTTTTGTTATATCTATGCATAAATAACTTCTCCACTTTTCTAATGTTAGTACATGATCATTCGAATAAACAAAATAGTACTGCTACAAGTTATCACTATATTTGTGAAAGGAAAGCCTGATTACCATCAAATAAACTTACCTCTGATGACCTTCCACTGATCATTGAAGTCGGCATTGTCCGCATAGTTGCTACCTGGAAACGAAACAAAGAAGCATCAGCCAAAGTATTGCTGACCATAGAAACTGGCTATCCTCATTAACCAACTAGAAGTGCGGCTATACACTTGCACTCAGATATTGAGTCAAGCCAGGACATTATTACAAACACCCACCAATATTATTCAGTATTTAAATACTCTGAAGAAAAGGCAAAAAAAAAAATCATTTTAACAATACAATTTTTCTGATTGGTTTTTACACAGATTAGAAAATTTCAAATACAGAATAACAAAAAACACAAAAATTCACTACAATATCACACCAACAATTCAAAACCACAAAAACATTATTCCCTATGGTATAATCTACCAATACAAAAAATATAAAAATAAACTGCGATATAGTCAGCAGGTTTAACACTGAAGTTGCAGATAGCAGAGCTATAATGAAAAGGAACGATGTCAGTTACTCAATGCTTCATGTGATTACTTAGACGTGCAAAGACAAAAGGCGTGCAAACAACAAATTTTCCATGTAAATGAACTTAATTCGATTGTGATTACAGCCTACAAACTAAGAGTAGTATGGGAAGACAAGTCATAAAGGATGATTCCAGTAACTAGTATCATTATAAATGGCGATAAATAAGGATAATCAAAAGGAATTGATGAAAAACAATATAATTTAGACCATTTCAGAGTTGAGAACATAAAGATTTTTTCAGGCATGTATACCACAGGGTAGATATTAGTTCTATATCTGTTTAAACATAAAATATGACAAATGTATATAAATATAATAAGACAGTTAACGGGGAAAAATCTGTTTTTTTTTAAAATTTTTGGAGCACTGCAAAGAAGATGAGTATAAGGAATCAACTGTCTGTTTGGACAAAGGTAATATACCAAAAAAAGGTGCTGGATGAACATAAATAGGGTTTTGAACCTTGTACAGTCCATTGTCTCAGAAGTTAAATATGATGTACAATGTTGGAACGCTAAGAAGTAAATAAAAATGTGCGGAAAAATTAAAACGTAACTGTCATATAGTATCCACTTGCTATAGTTTATCTTCTGTAGATATAGTAAGTTATTTCATGTAAAAGAAATGTTTAGCAGGACTGCATGTAAAGTTCGAATAGTATTGTATTATTCAAAATGGAAACTGATCTTCACATTTGACAAATCTCTGCTTCGGTTATGTCATGTATGCAAACATGTTCCTTGGTTCCGATTGTGTGTTACACCGCTGGACCCATTAACCCAGTACGATTACTGCATTAATTTAGATGGTTCCAACAGACAAGGATTATGCAGCCTGTCACTAGGTCATCAAGACCACACCGATACTATAATGATTTGTTTATTGTTGTATTAAAAGTCTAACTGCCCACGCCAAAAGAAATGCAGAGAAAGCCCTTTGTTAGAAAAAGGTTGATTTACTAATACTCTGTACCAATGGTTACCTATGGCGATAGATGGTTTTTACCAACTGGTGATGTGTTTATTGCTACTGTAAATCATCATCAGTCACTTAACTCATTCTGTCAACGTGACTATTGTATTTCGCTCCACATTTGCAACATATTTGACTCAGCATTGACTGAAAATAATTATGATGAATGGTTCGTGCAAGTAACCCTGAGTAGACGCACTACCTTCATCTCCGATCAGGGAGATTTACCAGACAACAGATGGATAAGGATCTGCATATGACCTATTTTGTCCCGAACCCAAGAAAACACCGCAACTATTGACAAGAACATTTTGTCTGGAATTGATGAAAATAAAATGAAATATCTTTACGTATATAAATCTGTAACGTACTGTTTCTTTGTTTCGGCTTCACGCAAAAAATTTAGACCCGATCTGAATTGGCTTTTCATAGTTTAAAAGCTTATGGTCTACCTTTAAATTTACGTTATGTTTTTTGATGAAACGTTGCCGGAAGATGGACCAAAAAAAGAAAATTTGTTCCTAACCTCAACATTTTTGGCGCCATATTTCAGTATTTCTGCGAGTTAGTTCGTCAGTAAGCACAAGGGAATAGTACAGGGCTAATCAAAGTGATTGCAGCAATTTCACGATTTTTCTTTTGGCTGTCCTATTATAGGTACGATGATGAGGTTTGCTGTTATAAGACATGTGGCTCTCCAAGTTTGGAATGCACTAAATGCAAGCTTCGCTCGGTGGCCGCTAGAGCTCTAGAGGGCCAGATGGCTGAAAGTGAGAAAGCGTACGTTGTTCTCGAAATCCATTCGACTCAGTCTGTGATAACCGTTGAGCGACACTTTAGCACAAAGTTCGGTAAGGATCCCCCTCATGCTAACGCAATTCGCCTTTGGTATCAACAGTTTAAAGCCACGGGATGCTTTTGTAAAGGTAAAACAACGGGTCGCACTCTGTGTCGGAAGAAACCATTGAAGTGAGCGCGCCAGTTACGTTCGTAGCCCACATAAATTTCCTCATCGAGCAAACAGGGAATTAGGTATTCCACAGAAGACGTTTGGAAAATCCTACGGAAGCGACTGTACACGAAACCTTACAGGTAACAGTTGCAACAAGGACTGTCGCACAACGATGAAGTGCGTCGTTTTCAATTCTGTGCGCAATGTCTAGAAAAGAGGAAACATTCGCAGAAAAACTTGTGTTTAGTGATGAGGCCACTTCTCATGTGCGTGGAAAAGTGAACTGACTCAATGCGCGCATTTGGAGGACCAAAAACCCCCTTGCTTAGGTGCAGCACGTTCGTGACTCTCCCAAAATGAACGTGTTTTGCGCGATATCACGAAAGAAACTTTATGGGCCTTATTTCTTCAATGAGGTGACGATCACAATGAAAATTTATCTGCAAATATTGCAGAATTGGTTCATGCCACTTCTTACCAGCAGGACGGTGCTGATGCTAAGGCCTCCTCGTTCCCCTAACCTAACCCCCTGCGACTTCTTTGTGTGGGGTTTCGTAAAAGACACATTGTTCGTGCCACCAGTATCAGTTGATCTGCCAGACCTGCGGGTCCGCATCACCAATGCATTTGCTCTCATTGCTGCATCGGATATGGGAAGAATTCGATTATAGATTTGATGTGTGCAGAGTCAGTCAAGATGCACATATTGAGGATCTGTAGACACTCAAAAAAAAACTTTCACAGTTTGTTTATATATCTGTGTAATCTTGTAAGTATATGTCAAATAATAAATCTGTAGTAATTTTCTGAAATCAATGCAATCATTTTGACTAGCCCTGTATAACAATTTGGATATATCTTGCTAGTGCTATTAACCGCAGCGAAGTCTTCGATCATGTGGAATCAAAGCTCAAAAATTGGAAATTGGTCATTTCAATAGAAAAGTCGCTAAACTACTGACAATTTGTGTTTGGAAAGTTGAGGTTAGTGTCGCAGATCATATATACTCAATTCTTACTATTCATGGCAGCTCAGGGCGCTATGTTTATTTTTATGTTCATGTGTCGATTTTTCAATGCTGTTTGTTAGTTTATCGTTTTCCTTCTATTACAGAAATTATTTTGTGTTCCGTGCAATTAATACCTTCGTATTTTATCTGCCTTTTTTGTATTCTACATTTATATTGAAAATGCCTCCTCAAAGTTCAAGGAAAACTAGATAAAATTTGCCTTTGGCAACGTTCAACTCAAGGCGCTGGAGGTTCATATCTGTTTAAAATATAAAAATGGAATATTAACGGAACATGCAACAGCAGACCAATTAGAAATAGATGAATTCTTTATACCAGTGACGGGTCAACGGGGTTTCTGATTGGCTTAGTGATTGAGTGATCATCTTTTCACTAATTGAAACTCAATTCTACTGGACCACTGGAAGAAACCGCTAGCCACTAAAAGCAATATTTCTCCACTAAAATGCGTTTAGTGGAAAATCCGCCAAGTTTGCAACACTACACGCCTCACTCACACGGCCAATGAAATAATGCGCCCAGTTGTTGCGGAACAAAGACACTACAATACAAAATTCTTACAGACTATAAACTAAAGCCACCCCCATCACAACATAAACTAGTAATACAGTATGTGTAAACCCAGAAATTAAAGGCATTTATACAAATATTGAAGATACCTATAATTAATAAAAAAAAGTACTGCATAATAATAATAACTGCAATAATATTAACAACAAAAATGAGTGGGAGGGGTTGTGATTATTTTACAAATATTAGGCCATCTCATTGCTATGAAAATTCACACCAATTTTATGTGAATCAAATAGAATTTCATAAAATAAACTGCTACAGCTATTAAAATACTTCATTCAGGAAAAAAAAACCCAAAAGAATAGACAATTTGACAGTATTCAAAATATATTACAAATTGTAGTCATTAGCTTAGATTAATGCTTAAGGAAGCTATTTTGTTAAATTTGAAAAGAAAGATGGATTGTTTTAATAAAATAATCGAAATAAAAATCAGTTTTTTCTTGCCTCTTGTCACGTGACAGAAAACGCTCTGGGATTGGAGATCGCTGTAGTGACGTCACCTGCCTGTAGGCGCTGCGGCTGCATATGGAGCGTTTCCTATCATCCAAGTTTTTAACTATTTCTAATACTTGTTGGTGGTTATCTCTTGGTACTAATGAGATTTTGTGTTTAATATAAAATGAAAAACAATTTGTCGAAGCCTACAGCGGAAAATACCGAAAATCATTTGTCGTACTAGCTATAGAAAGAACCGCTGTCTTTTATTCTACGGAACTTGAGAATGTAATAACTTCAATTGGAGGATCATTTATATTTAAACTGGAAGTTAGAGATTAACAGAAATCCTTTATAAGAATGACTAAAATTTTAAATTGAGTTAGTTTTTTTAGGAGATATTTACGAGAAAAATGCAAGTGTAGTATAAGGCAAGCACAACAGTTAAATAACTGGATGTTATGGACAATTTTTCTTTACTGCAGATAAATAATTATAGAAAAATGATTTTTTTTCCAACGAAACTGAATTTATTGTTTATTTATTTACCGACCGCCTTCACTTCACCACACATAGAAACTGTGATATTTAAGTGTTCACTATTAAAACGAGAAGATAAGTAACAATGCCATGGTGTCCAGGTAGTTGCATAGTTAGAGTTCTATCGGAATTTGAATATCCTATATTCGAACCATGATTAGAATAATATTTTTTCGTCTGTACATTTTTTTTTTTTTAGTTTCTGTTTGCGTTTGTTGCATTACAGAATCATGTTTTTATTCGAAGAAATCATAAAACGTCACGCAAACGTTTGAAACATAAATACAAGAAAACTTTTATAAAAAGATAATCTCCTGCCTCTAATTTTGAAACATACCAGAGATACAATATCATTGTAAAAAATCCAAGTGCGCGGCGGTGATTGATAGGATTTATTTTAACAATAACATTGCACGCTAATCTGGCAACAAATCCGGAACGCTTTGAATAACTTATGTTGAAATTTTTACGTGACGATACAACTGCATGTTGCCTTTCTGACATAAATGCATCTATTTAGGAGCTATTTACTGTTAATGCGCAAGTAATTCTCAGTTTTTTAAAACTTTTTATCGGTGTGCAAGTAACGTCCAGTTTCAGTTTTGAAGTTTTTTGGTTATGTTTCAAAAGTTAATAATACACTTGCTATCCAAAAAATGTTTCTGGTGTGAACGGATTAGCCGTCACGTCATTTCGATTCATTCTCTGACGTTGTCCAGGGTACGCCTGATTCTTCGCTTGGTCGCTTAAGGCTGTGGTTACACTGCAAGCGAATTCGCGCGAACAATCCTTCGCGCGAAATAGCGCGAAATCGCGCTATTTCGCGCGAAGGAGAAGTGGTTACAGTGCAAGCGCATTCGCGCGAACGTAGTCGCCGGAAGAAGTGGTCACGCGATTCAAAGCGGTTTTTAGAAGAAAAGTAAAATTTATCATATCATACTCGACTGGCGAAATTTCAAGAATATGAATATTGAAGAAGAATTTTATTTTGCTGAAAACCCATTTTTGAAACTCTTTGCATCTGAAAGGAGGAAGAGGCAATTCTGGGTTAATTAAATATTCTTGAATCACCATTTGAGTGAATATTTTAAACTTTTCGATGAATTAAAGAACCAGCCACTAAAGTTTTATGAATATTATCGTATGACTTATGACACATACTCATATATATTGAATGCAATAGAGGAACATATAACAAGGCAGTGTTACTTCAGAGAATGTATTTCACCATCTGAAAAACTGTCAAATTTTCAGAGGAAAAGTAATTCCAAAACGCGGATGACTAATAGGTCTACCAATATGGCATATGATGTACGATTAACTCTTAAAGTATGTTATAATAGTGATGTTGGTGCCATACCACAACAGTATAATATTTAATGTGAGTTGTATTAATACTTTACTATGCATTTAGACAATGTACTGCATGTAACAATGAAAGAAGTTTACATAAAAATCGCTAACTTACTGCCAACATTTAATTCAGCTGCTATTTCTTCCCATAACTTCCTTGATTTATCACGGTTATGATATCCTTTATGATTCTGATCCCACAATATTCTTCTTTCAAACACCAAACATATCATTTTTTCACAATCCATAATAATACGTAAAACAACTGAAATAACCAAAGGATGGATTCACGCGAAATAAAACCTTTTCCAACTATACGGAGTCTACAGCGCTTGCCTCAGCCTACAATGGAATCGCTCCATTCGCGCGAAAAAAACAAACCCGTTTGAACTTCCAGCGACAACAAGCGATTCGCTCGACCAATTCGCTTTTACTGTAACCACCTGCCTTTGTTTGTATGTGTTTGTTTATAATAGCGATTTCGCGCGAAATCGCGCTATTTCGCGCGAAGGATTGTTCGCGCGAATTCGCTTGCAGTGTAACCACAGCCTAACATTCCAATCTTCGAGGAGGCTCCTTTCATGTACCTGCAGTACAAGAATGGGCTGAAATAAATCACCTCTCTCTAATCCATGATGCAAAACTACCTGCATCATTCAACAGTGGTCGGTAGAGGCGTGGTTTCAACCCTGACCTCATATTCAGTAGAAGCAGTATTAGTCATCAGTGCATTAAATCTGTCTGTTACCCAATACCCAACTCACAGCATAGACCAATAATGTGGCAAATATATGTCGCAGTTAGACCACAGGAATACCTTTCCGGAGAAGATACAACTTAAAAAAGGCAAATTGGCCTGAATTCTCAGAACTATTGGATTCCGAAGTTTTTTCAATAGAACCAACACCAGAATGCTATGACATCTTCACCAAGGCTGTAAAGAGATGTTCCAGAATGTCTATCCCTCGTGGTTGTCGGACATCTTACATTCCCGGTCTCACATCAGATCA
The DNA here is from genome assembly GCA_031002005.1 of Vandiemenella viatica. Classification (NCBI taxonomy): domain Eukaryota; kingdom Metazoa; phylum Arthropoda; class Insecta; order Orthoptera; family Morabidae; genus Vandiemenella; species Vandiemenella viatica. The sequence continues at coordinate 136,200,828 of JARYHS010013631.1, read as the reverse complement.
AGCTGCTCTACTTAAAGAATACAGCAATTTATTTACAGAAGATCCTTTTGGTGAAGCAACAGGGGAAGCAGGAAACAAACGCATTTCCATTATTAAAGAGTCAAAGCGGAATCAGTGGATTAAAACTGTTGAAGACTTAGATTTCGCAAGAGACAGCCATAAAACATGGAGACTACTGAAGCATCTAAATAATGATCCAACTAAGACCAAAGTTCATTATAATGTTATTGCCAACCAAATAGCACACCAACTGCTATTAAATGGGAAAGCTAATCACAAGTCCAAAATGCCCAAACTGCGGAAAGAAGACCAAGAGGAGAATAATGACCTCACTATACCATTCAACATGGAAGAATTGGATAAGGCTATAAGAAATTGCAAAAATGGAAAATCAGCAAGCCTGGATGACATTATGACAGAACAAATTAAACACTTTGGTATAACAACAAAGAAATGGATGCTTCAGCTCTTTAACAACTGTATGAGTAAATGTCAAATTCCAAAGATATGGCGGAAGAGTCGAGTGATCACCTTGCTTAAACCTGACAAAGAAGGAAACAGCCCAAAGAATTTAAGACCTGTTGCACTTTTATGTCACCTCTACAAACTGCTTGAAAGAATGATCTTAAACCGCCTGTTGCCTGTAGTTGATCGTTTGCTTATTCCTGAACAAGCTGAATTCCGCCCGGGTAAAAGTTGCACAGGACAACTACTAAATATCTCGCAGTTTACAAAAGATGGATTTGAAGCTCGTAAGGTAACAGGGGTGGTATTTGTTGATTTGTCAGCAGTGTATGACACCGTCTACCATCAGCTACTACTAGTCAACTACTACAATCTGACCAGGAATTTCAGTCTTAGTAAGTTCATTGCTACTCTTCTGCAGAACCACAGATTCTTTGTTGACTTCCAAGGACAGCGTAGCCGTTGGAGGTCACAGAAGAATGGTCTACCCCAAGGAAGTGTGCTAGCCCCATTATTGTTTAACATATATACCAATGATCAGCCTATACCACCCAAATGCAGGAGTTTCGTGTATGCTGATGATCTTGCTCTGTCCTCACAGGAGTGATCCTTGACAGTTCACTTACATTCAGGAAACATTGTATGAACTCCAAGCTGAAAGTTTCCAGTAGGAACAATCTCATAAGAAAACTGGTTGGATCTCAGTGGGGCAGCCAACCTGAAACAATTCGAACTTCTGCCTTAGCACTATGTAATTCGGCTGCAGAGTATGCCTGTCCTCTATGGCACTGTTCAACCCATGCCAAACAAGTAGACATTGCACTTAATGACACGTGCAGAATCATAACGGGCTGCTTAAAATCATCTCCAGTCGAATGGCTTCACCGTCTCGCAGGAATAGCACCACCTTCTGTTCGAAGGCAAATAGCAGTGAACAAGGAAAGGAGGAAAGTGAACCATGAAAAATCTCATCCACTATATGGGCATATCTCACACAGGCAAAGACTGAAGTCAAGGAAAAGTTTCCTAAGAATATCTCAGGAACTTACAACGACAACTGAAGAAGCCAGGTTATAACTATGGGAAGCTAAGGCTCCCCTTCCGCATGGCTGGGGAAGAGTGTCTGAATCTTTGACACCTGGTTATGACAAGGGATGGTTGACGTGGAAGTCTTTGAATAGGCTGAGATCAGGAGTGGGCAGATGCAAAGTGAACTTACCCAAGCTGGGATCAATGATATCAAGTGCGACTGCAGTGAAGACCAGACTGTCCAGCACATGCTCCAGGGTCGACTGTGTCCAGCATCCTGCTTGGCGGCTAACCTGTATGAGGCCTCAGAAAATGCACTGGAAGTGGCCAAGTTCTGGTCCAGTATAATTTTATGTTGTGATTGTGTAACTGTATGTTTCTGATACGAAATAATAATAATAATAATCCAAGAAATTTAGAAACATTCGGCAAAAATTAATGTTTTGGTGGATTTTAGAAAAATAATATGTGCCGCTACCAACAGCAACTAGTATCTAAAGAAAATGCCCACAAATAACAAAACATATTCCAAAGTGAGGATCGAACCTAAGAACTCTAAATTTACTGCTACTCGCCATAAACAGCGTACTACATTAGCTCAAAAAAATTATGGTATAAATTATATTTACAGTGGCTGATATGCGAGTTAGTCGCAATGTGGTCTGGGTTTCTACGAGCAAGTTGCAGCGACTTTGATTTTCCTATTTCAGCTAATGCGGGAACACTTACGATTATTTGGAGCGTTTTTATTGTTGTGGTTGTAGATTGATGAATTACACATTATTTAGAAACCATATTTCGAACAATTTATACAGAAATTCAGAGAAACAAACCAAACGTTATTTATATAGAGTGAGGCCTTGCTGCCACGTGACGTCACAAGTGTCGTTGACCCGCGCCAGGCAGCAAAGGAGTGTTTTGGCGGGCTTTCAAATACTCTAAACTTTAACGTTGAATTTTACGTAAAATAAGCACTTTCGTCAAAAAATAAATAGTACCCGGTAAATAACGTGTATCAATAAAATAGTTAAAACCATTTTTTCAAAAAATAGTCAAATAGCCTATTTTAGAATAAAATTACATATTAACACAAGAAATGCAGCTTACTTAGGTTTCCTCAAGATAATGGGGTCAATTGAAGTACTGTGGCCATGAGTTTTAGAAATGTCACTTGTTTAGCTGTCTATGAAATAGTTGAGCACTGTAACAGTTGGACCTTACAGATACACAATGTTCTGCTACTTAGACTACCAGGACAAGTCACATTATTCATAATAGTGTTAGAAAGCTTCGTAATAATGTTGTAATGTCTTAGGGTTTCAGCAGCTACATTTTCCTGATGTTTTCAAGATGAGAGTGCATTAAAGAGTCTCCATCTGAGATATTTACAATATTTCTTCTGCTATTTTTAAACAAAACATTGATTTCCTTATATAATTTAGAATTTTAATGTAATCCGGTTTGTAGCATAGCCATATGATAGAGGCTGCTTCCAAAGTCGGTGGCCTGGGAGATCGAAAACCGGCTGTGCTATTTGAAATACAGCCGAGTTGATGTTAAATTTCCCGCCGGTCCGTGGGAGTACCGTGGAAGACCCCGGAGTGCATGCCGGCTACCGGAAGACAATTAAAAACGCCCGCGAACCCAACTTGTGGTACCGGCTAGTCTTCCTGGGGCAGCCGAGCTCATCGGGCACGCCACCCATGTGCGAGTTTTTCCCGAACTCTCTTTTTTAATGTTGAACTCTAGTTGTGAAAATGCGAGTGTAATTTATAAAGTATTGCTAATGTGAACCGTTTTTAACTGAGGATTCTGCAATCTTCGGGTACATATATATATATCTAGAAGTCCGATGTAATATATGTTCACGACTGGTGTGGGTTAAGATATGAACGCTATTAAACTTGGAAATTTAATCTTGTTATTCTTTTTTTTATGTGATTCTTAATAAGCTGAATCACTGGCGACCGCGTCAGCAGAATTTGCTGTTTCAAACATTTTCGTAAATGTATAAATCCCACCATCCGCGAGCATTAGTGTGCTTTTCTAAGAGAAGAAATGCAACAGGTTCAGTTCGAGAATCAATTTCTTTAAAATTTCTTAAAGCTAACATTATAGCACCAAAAAAGTCATGAGAAAGTTTCTATTACACTAAAACTATTTATACTCCGCAGCTAATGCTATGTCGTGTGGCTAGCAATTTTTTCTTTATTTTCGAGTTTTGAATATAAGATGATGCACAAAAATGAAACGAAATAGAAGGTAACAAAACTGAGTGGTAATCCATTATTTATCATCTTTTGAAGATATTGCTGCCGAACGTGGAGGGTGAGCGGTAACGCTCTGGCCTCACATTCACAGTTTTGAATCCCCGTCGTCCATTCAGATTTGGGTTTCCCCAAATTACTCCAGATGAATATCAGGATTGTCCCTTCAAAAAAGGCATGGCCAAATTCCTGCCTTTTCTTTGCCCCAGTTCTTCCCCCCGTCTCTAATACTCGACGTTGAAAATCTTCTGTTATTATTTCTTAATATCAAATTGCAGTACGTTTCTGAGGATAAACAAATTGTTAATTAATGTTTAGTTCCTGTAGTGATAACTTTTGTAAATTAGCTTTATTCTCAGAAACCCTACTGGAATTTGATGTTAATAAATAATAACAGAAGAGTTTCTTGGAGTTTTCCAAGATTATTACAAAACCATTATAATCAAGAGTTTTTGCTGTATCATGAATGGTTCCTAACAGTAATGTATGCCCCTGTATGAAAAATTCTCGGTCTATAGAATTTATAGAAACGGCAATAATTGTAAAGACATGTAGATTTACAAAATGACTTGAGAAACTTATATCTTCAGAGAATGATGGTCACCAAATCTATGTGAAGTGCCATGTTTTACCGACTACGGTCAAATACGGTTTGGACAGGAAAGGATATTTTGGCATCCAAACAAAAATAAATTTATATATGTATATAGCGTTTTGTAGAACGATGTTAAATCATAAGAAAACGGGTTTTAGATGCAGTCACTTTTCTTCTATCTACGCGTAAATAACTTCACCGCTTTTCTAAAGTTAGTACATGTTCAGTCGAATAAACAAAATAGTACTGAATAAGTTATCACTGTATTAGCGAAAGGAATGCCTGATTACCATCAAATAAACTTACCTGTGATGACCTTCCACTGATCATTGAATCCTGCATAGTCTGCATAGCTGCTTCCTGGAAACGAAACAAAGAAGCATCAGACCATATAAACAGGCTATCCTCATTAAGCAACTTGAAGAGGGGCTATAAACTTGCACTCAAATATTGAGTCAAGCCAGGACCAAACACCCACCAATATTTTTCAGTATTTAAACACTCAGAAGATAAGGCCAAAAAAAAATCTATTTAATACTATAATTTTTCTGATTGGTTTTTACACAGATAAGAAAATTTCAGATACAGAATAACAAGAAATACTAAAAAATTATTCTCCAATTTCTACAAAAAAGTTCAAGGATAACTGCAGACACAAAACTTCAGTACAGTGTCAAATTTACAATTCAAAACCAATAAAAAATTATTCCCTATGCTATAATCTACCAATACAAAAAATATAAAAATAAACAGCGATAGAGACAGCAGGTTTAACACTGAAGTTGCAGATAGCAGAGGTTATAATGAAAAGGAACGATGTCAGTTACTCAATGCTTCATGTGATTACTTAGACGCGCAAAGACAAAAAGCGAGCAAACAACAAATTTTCATTGCAAATGAACTTAATTCGATTGTGATTACAGCCTACAAACAAAGGGTAGTAGGGGAATACAAGTTATAAAGGATGATTCCAATAACTAGTATCATTGTAAATGGCGATAAATAGAAAACAAAGGTAATATTTAAAAAATATATAGTTATAACAATATTAATTTCGGAGTTAAGAAAAAAAAGACTAACATTAATAAAAAAATAATGCCAAGGTTTTTTTTTCAGGCATGTATACCACAGGTGTAGATATCAGTTCGGTATGTTTTTGGACATGAAATTTAACAAATGTGTACACATACAATAAGACAGTGAACGGGAAAAAATCTGTATTTTGAAAGATTTTTGGGGCACTGTAAAGAAGATTAGTATAAGGAATCAACTGCCTGTTTCGAAGAACGTAATACACAAAAAGAAGCCTCTGGTATGACTTTCATGGGGTTGTGAACCATGTACACTGTACAGTCCAATGTCTCAGGAGTAAAATATGTTTTACAAAGTTTTTAGGCTGAGAAATAAATAAAAATGTCTCGGAAAAATTAAAACTTAACTGTCATATAGTATCCTCTAGCTACAGTTTATCTCCTGGAGATATAGAAAGTTACTTCATGTAAAAGAAATGTTTAGCAGGACTGCATGTAAAGTTCGAATAGTATTATATTATTCAAAATGGAAATTGATCTTCACATGTAATAAATCTCTGCTTCGTTTATGTCAAGTATGCAAACATGCTCCTTGGTTCAGATTGTTTGTTAAACCTCAGGACTCATTTACCCAGTACTATTACTGCATTAATTTAGATGGTTCCAACAGACGAAGATTATGCAGCCTGTCACTAGGTCATCCAGACCACACCGATAATATAATGATTTGTTTGTAGTAGTATTAAAAGTCTAACTGCCCACGATTACAGAAATGCATAGAAAGCCTGTGGTAGAAAAAGGTTGGTTTACGAATGCTCTATACCAATGGTTACATATGACGCTAGACGGTTTTTTTCCAACTGGTGATGTGTTTATTGTTTCAGCAAATCATTGATTACCACATTCTGTCAACGTGACTCTATTGTATTTCGCATAGTGATTTGCCGGATATCCGTATCCGTATCCGCGGATATCCGAGGGGTAAAAAAGATCTGTATCCGTATCCGTATCCGGTACTTTTTTAGCGGAACTTTAACGGATCTTTTGTAAATAATTTCACTAAGCACGTATATAAATTTTTAAAGATATCTAGCAATAAAATACTATTAACTTCAATTCCAATTACTTCATATATCTTAAAATTTCATATCTGGCACATTTATATTGCAAAAATTAATTATTGAAACATATATTTTACTACAATGAAGTCTTCACGGGTGTACCGCCGGATTGTGTTGTGAAAACACGATATTTCGACGACTAGCTCCGCCGTCTTCATCAGGTGTCGAGACGTCTGCACTGGTCGGCTGACCCATAGATACCCTATTTGTGAAGATGGCGGAGCTAGTCGTCGAAATATCGTGTTTCCACAACACAATCCGGAGGTACACCCGTGAAGACTTTATTGCAGTCGTACACCGGAAAAGTCTTCGTTCTTACATTTATTTTACTAGTTTACCAAAGGTAACTGGTAACTTACCACTGTAGTAAGTTTTAAGGTATTATTTTAACTATCTTTAAAGTGAGATCAGGTCTCTAATCTTTGTGATTTGCTAGCTGAAATTATGTTTAAGGTACTGCTAAGTGATTACATCAGATAAAATAATTACTTTTAAAGAAACTTTAAAATATAAATGTTATATTTAACATTAAGTTTGGTAAATTGTACTTCAAAAAGAGTAAATTGGCAGTTTTGTCACCCAAAAGTCTATTACGATGAGCATCATAAATTATTCCTGCTGCACTGAAAAACTGCTTACTTGGAACGCTTGTTACAGGTAATGATAAATATGTGCCACCCATGTGCCATAGATCTCCAAATTTTTTACTATTATTGTTAACAGCTTTTTTAACAAGCAGGTGCAGCTGATGTGCTGCACAATCAATATTATCTATGTCAGATATAGTGCAAGAACTCTTCTTGTTGGATCCTCCATCTCTTAAAATGCAGTGCATATTCTGTTTGGGATTCCCCACCTTTCAAACATATTTTGAAATATTTCCGAAATGTAATCTCCCGTTTGGCGTTCTTCAAGTATCTCCGCTTTTAAAACGATATTTTCCCTTATAAAACCTTTTGTAATGTTCTGGATACCAATGAAACACCTTTTCAAAAAGCTTATCATATAGAGGATGTAAAGGAAACTCTCTCAAAACCCTTCAAATCGTCTTTATTTTCGATCCTAAAGTTCGCTGCAGATAAATTCCGTAAAATATTTCCTGCCTTTTAGAACATAATTTGCAATAACATTATCCAGCAATCGTTGGAACCCAAAATCTTCTACGTGTTGAAAAGGTAATCCAGATAAAGCTATCCTTTCTGCAATTAAATAGTTTTAAATAATTTTTATTTTTTATCATCACACATTTTGACTTATTCTATGTATTCGTTAAAAAATGTTTTTCTAAATTCTCTTTTTACCGGTTTTAAAGACGTTCCCTGCTGAATGTGTTCGCCGTCAATCTTCTTAGTGGAACTTACTTTAAAGAATAACTCATATTTTTGAGGGTGTTTCGAATGAAGCTGATTTTTTAAGAAAGTTTTACATTCATGGGAATACATTCCATCACAGAGTTTGTATTTAGCAGATTCGTCATTTACTATCGTAAAATATTTCCATATTACACTACTATACTGTTTTTTGTATAAATTGTTTTTATTTTAATTTAACTTACAACTTCCCAAAAAACAGAAACGTATATAAATCTACGCAATCCTATGCCATCCTAAAATATAAACATAAATACGCACAATTCAAAGTCAAAACACGTCGCGTAAGCTGGACGTTCGTCGATAATAGATCGGAGTTGACGAGTTTTCCACTGTCGGCCCAAGTTGAGAAAGTTGAGATCCGTATCCGTATTCGCGGATCTAGACACTAATGATCCGTATCTGTATCCGTATCCGCGCATATACATTTTTAACGATCCGGCACATCACTAATTTCGCACCACGTTTGTAACATATTTGACTCTGCGTTGACTACAAATAATTATGATGAATGGTTCGTGCAAGTAATCCTGTGTAGACGCACTACCTTCATCTTCGATCAGGGAGATTTCGCAGACAACAGATGGATAAGGATCTGCAAATGACCTATTTTGTACCGACCTCAAGAAAACACCGCAACCATTGACAAGAACATTTTGTCTGGAATTGATGAAAATAAAATGAAATACCTTTACGTATATAAATCTGTAATGTACGGTTTCTTTGTTTCGTCTTCAAACTGCAGAACAGATCTGAATTGGCTTTTCGTAGTTTAAAAGCTTATGGTCTACCTTTAAATTTACGTTATGTGTTATGTTCAAACGCTGCTGGAAGATGGACCAAAAAAAGAAAATATGTTCGTTAACCTCAACATTTTTGGCGCCATATTTAAGTTTTTGTGTAAGTTAGTTCGTCAGTAAGCACAAGCGAATAGTACAGGGCTATTCAAAATGATTGCAGCGATTTCACGATTTTTCTTATGGCTGTCCTATTATAGGTACGATGATGGGGTTTGCTGTTATAAGACAAGTGGCTCTTCAAGTTTCGAATGCACTAAATGCAAGCTTCCCGCGGTGACCGCTAGAGCACTAGAGAGGAAGATGGCTGAAAGCGAGAAAGCGTACGTTGTTCTCGAATTTCATTCAATTTAGTCTGTGGTATCAGTACAGCGACACTTTAGAACAATGTTCGACAAGGATCCCCCGCAAGATAACGCCATTCGCTGTTGTCATCAACAGTTTAAAGCCTCGGGATGCCTTTGTAAAGGTAAAACAACAGGTTGCCCTCTTGTCTCTGAAAAAACCGTTAAAGTGTGCACGCCAGTTACGTTCGTAGCCCACAGAAGTTTACTCCTCGAGCGAACAGGAAATTAGGTTTTCCACAGAAGACCGTTTGGAAAACCCTTCGGAAGTGACTGTATATAAAGCCTTACAGCTTACAGTTGCTTCAAGCACTGTCACACAACGATGAGTGTGAAAGTGAACAGGCACAATCCGCACATTTGGGGGACCGATATCCCCCATGCTTATGTGCAGCACGTTCGTTACTCTCCCAAAGTAAACGTGTTTTGCGCGATCTCACGAAAGAAACTTTATGGGCCTTTTTTCTTTAGTGAGGTGACGTTCACAGGGAAAATCTACCTGCAAATATTGCAGAATTGGATCATGCCACTTCATTTACCAGCAGGACGGTGATCCGCCCCATTTCTCTTCAGTGGTCCGTAATTTAATCAACAGCAGGATTCCAACCAGGTGGATTGGTCGAGGAGGGGATGCTGATCATCAGCTGATGCTATGGCCTCCTCGTTCCCCTGACCTAACCCCCTACGACTTCTTTGTTTAGAGTTTCGTAAAAGACACGGTGTTCGTGCCACCAGTACCAGTTGATCTGTCAGACCTGCGGGTCCGCATCACCAATGCATTTGTCCTCATTGACAGAGGCATGCTGCATCGGGTATGCGAAGAATTCGATTATAGATTTGATGTGTGCAGAGTCACTAAGGGTGCACATATTGAGGATCTGTAGACACTCAAAAAAACTTTCACATTTTACTGTATTTATATATCTGTGTAATCTTGTAAGTATATGTCAAATAATAAATCTGTAGTTTTTTTCTGAAATCACTGCAATCATTTTGACTAGCCCTGTATAACAATTTGGATATATCTTGCTAGTGCTATTAACGCAGCGAAGTATTCGATTATGAGGAACCAAAGCTCAAAAATTGAAAAATTGGTCATCTCATATAGAAAAGTCGCTAAACTATTGAAGGTTCCTGGACGACAATTTTGTTTAGAAAGTTGAGGTTAGTTTCGCAGATCATATATACTCAATTCTTACAATTCATGGCAGCTCAGGGCGCTATGTTTATTTTTATGTTCATGTGCCGATTATTCAATGCTGATAGTTTACGTTTTACTTCTATTACAGACATATTTTTGTGTTTCGTGTAATTAATTCCTCAGTATTTTATCTGCCTATTTTGCATTCGACATTTTTATTGAAAATGCCTCCTCAAAGTACAAGGAAAACTAGATAAAATTTGCTTTTGGCAACGTTCAACTCAAGGCGATGGAGGTTTATAGCCTACATGTTAAAAATATAAATATGGAATACTAACGGAACATGCAGCAACAGTCCAATTAGATATAGATGAATTCTGTATACCGGTGACGGGTCATCGGGTTTCCAGTCGGGTAAAAAAACCTGAAATTGCCGCAGTTTCAAATATGATTTTACCGGTTGGATTCCCCCCCCCCCCCCTGCTATCATCCCATCGATCCAGCACTGCTGTGTACTCCTCGGTAATCTACAAGGACCGTTGGATTTTGAAAAACAATCTGGATTCATATGGGGGCACAGTGCATTTATCGTGATGGTAAAAAAAAAAAAAAAGTTAATGTCGCTAGTACAAATGAGAATATGAAAACTGTTTCGTTACTTAACGTAATTACCACCAAAATTGATAATGAAAAAATTTCTATAGTTTTGTGCTTTAATAGCGCTGCAAAATTATTACAATTTTATTACAATTTATTTTACATTACCACCACCAAAATTGATAATGAAAAAATTGCAATAATTTTGCGCTTATACAGGGTGGTCAGAAATTCACTCTTCGGCGGGTAAGGGCAGTGTTCGGGACGTTGCATTAACGAAATAAATACAAAAAAAAAAAAACCCTGTTAAAAAGTCGTACCATTTTTGAGTTATACGCAGCTAAAGTTGGCCAATAAGAGCGTTGCGAGGGCGAATTCAAACAGCCTTCCACAGGCGGGTGTTGCCAAGCGTACTAGAGGCATGGGACCGCCAAATAAAACGAAAAGAAAAATGCTCTTCGGAAGTGGGGATCGAACCCGCAACCTTCGGATTGAGAATTTGTCGTCTTACTGACAACGGCTGCCAAGGCACTAGAATTTCCTTGTTTTTAGAAGCCACTAGATCGGACTGTTTGCTCGTAATCGGAATTGATCGGTAATCCGCGACATTTTTCGGGAATTCGGTGGTGGGGCTAAATGACCATGCCAGAAGTATCGCAGTCGAACGCAACTTACCGATAAAGACACTGTCATTATGCAACGTCATCAATTTTCGTTTGAAGAGTACGCCGATATGCATTTGGCGTATGGCGCTGCTGGACAAAACAGGGCCGAAGCAGTAAGGATTTACACGACTCGATTTCCTAACCGTGTGATTCCAACGGTCAACACTTTTGTGGTGTAGGGAGACGGGAAGTATTTTTGTCCACAGGCCCGACGCCGGATGAAATCGGTTCAGGCGGAGTGTAGGATTTGAAGAGAATGTCCTGGAAATGATTGCTGATAATCCGAGGACAAGCTCTAGGGTCATTGCCAACGCATTGCAGGTACGTCCAGTCTAAGTGATCCCTCAAATTCTCCGTTTAAATGCAGCCTTTCAACAGGGTAATTTTTGTTGTTTTTTAATTACCAGGTCTCACATGCCACTGTTTTGGACGTCCTTCACGACGAAGGGTTACATCCCTTTCACTTTCAAAAGGTCCAAGATTTGGAGGAAGGGCGATTTTCCACTTCGAGTTCAATTTTCACAGTGGTACCTGCAGCAATGAAACGATTATCCAAACTTAGAAAGGAAGGTGCTGTGGACGGATGAGGCGTACTTTACCAGGGAGGAGTGTTTTAATAGCCGAAACAGTCACATCTGGGATGTCGAAAATCCGCATGCAATTTTTGTCAAGTCATACCAACACAAATTTAGTGTTAACATTTGGGCGGGTATTTTGGGCGAGTTTATACTAGGCCCTGTTCTACTTCCGCAACGTTTAAATGGCGCTTCTTATTTAGCATTTCATGAAAACGTCCTTCTGTTTTACTTAGAAGACGTTACTTTGGCAATTCGTAATGACATGTGGTTTCAACATGACAGCGCGCCGCCGCATTTTGCAGTACTGGTACGCCAACACTTAGATGCGTTGTATCCTAACAGGTGGATTGGTCGAGCAGGCCCAATTCACTGGCCAGCTCGGTCACCAGACTACAACCCATTGGATTTTTATCATCTCTGGGGAGCTGTCAAGGCCATTTGAAGTAGAAACTGAGGAAGAAATTTTGGCTAGGATAATTTTAGCTTTTGATGAAATTAGAGAAAGTTACAATTTTGGAAGACTCGCAAATTCAGTAACTCAGCGTTGTCGTGCCGGTATTGCAGTTGAGGGAGGACATTTTGAGCAGTTGCTGTAAAATGTAAGGGACCGTATTTTTTTGTTATTGTTGTTTATTGGGATACACTTTTACTAAAAACATGATTTTTCAGAGATTATTTATTTTACGGTTACTGTCGCGGGTTGAACGCTTATTATAAGTAAATCCGTGTTGGATTTCAATGTTGCGACTGATAATATCAAGTTGGAAATGAAACTACTGTACAGTAATTTTGATTTGTATTAGTGACAAAAGGGCTTTCATTGAGTAACAGCTTCTTTACATTTTGCGGTTTGCCGCGCGTTAGGGAGTTGATACACGTTACCAAAATGTTTACAACTTGTTTGCATAAGAACAGACTTTTTGCAGCAGAGAAAGTTACGTTACAAACGATAGAATGGGATTATTGTTCTTTTTTCCAAAAGTTTACTGTTTTTTGTTTTATTGTTGCAAAATAATAGCAAGGGATATTCACGTTAATCGATAAAAATGTTGTGATTGATATCTAGTGAAATATGAATACATGGATAAAAGAAGTTTCTTTGCAACAAATAATTTAAGTTTGCAGATTTTTTTTTGTACCAGTAACTAACGATGTTTGTACAAAAAATTAGATTAATCTAGAAAGCAAGATCAACTAATTAAAAAACAATTCCATAAAAAAATCCTTTAGTCCCACCACCGACTTCCCGAAAAAAATGTCGCAGATTACCGATCAATTCCGATTACGAACAGTCTGCCCTAGTGGCTACTAAAAAACAAGGAAATTCTAGTGCCTTGGCAGCGTAGTCGGTAAGACGGCAAATTCTCAATCTGAAGGTTGCGGGTTCGAGCCCCACTTCCGAAGAGCATTTTTCTTTTCGTTTTCTTTGGCGGTCCCGTGCCTCGAGTACGCTTGGCAACACCGCCTGTGGAAGGCTGTTTGAATTAGCCCGCGCAGCGCTCTTATTGGCCAACTTTAGCTGCGTATAACTCAAAAACGGTACGACTTTTACTAGATTTTTTTTGTATTTATTTCGTTAGTGCAACGTCCCAAACACTGCCCTTACCCGCCGATGAGTGAATTTCTGACCACCCTGTATAGCGCTGCAAAACAAATAATGAAGGAAATATGGGCCCTTAAGTATCCTATTCAGGGATTCAATAATATCCGATTTGCAGAAATGACAGTCGCATAAACATGTCGTTATCTCTAGTTTTTTTCCGCTGCCTCTATGGCAATCTTTTAGGTACTACAGCCAACGGTTGCTCTGCTGTACTGGTTCAGGTACTTTTTAAGGGCACTGTTTATTATATTCTGTCTGGGTGAAAACTGTGGCCTCTGTAATAGAAGCCTTGATGAAACACCAATTTGTTTCAATTAAATTTTCTTGATTTGGAATTTCTATTCCTATTAATATTTATTCGGGGTATGTGGTTTCACACAGAATTTTCTAGCATTGCTAATGGCACTCTTATACTATGCCATGTGTTGGTTTTGCTGTCCCAAAATTTTGTGACCTTGGTTATAAATTTCTCTGGCTGTTTAGTTTTTCGTTTTTTTTTTTTTTTTAAATCCAATCACTGGCTGTTTTATATACATACGGAATATTTATGGTGGGTTGAAGATCCACCACTGGATTGAATCTGGGTTCCTTCAGAATTTGTCTTACAAATCGATTCTGAAGTTTGTGTAGTTATAACATACTTGTTTTGCTCGCTGTTCCCCCTAGAAGAAGCCGTACAACAAATAATGGGAGTACGATTATCTTAAATATTCGTAATTTTTTTCCACTGTAAATTATCACTTCGCATTATTGCACTCAAGTTTTCTGATAAACCTTATCCACTTTTTCGCCTGATGAGTATGTGAGCCTTGTAAATCAATTTTTTGACAAGTGTCCGATAGCTGAATACCCAAGGAATAGCTCGGATCATAAATATTAGATATTGGTTAACAACAGGTTTTTTGCTGGTGAAATATATTGTTGCACATTTCTGAGCATTTATTTGAATTTTATTTCGTTTACACCACTTCTCTATTTCCTTTAATGCTGTCCGAATTCGTTCTAGGTTGATGTCTTGGCGTTCGATGGTGTATATGGGGCGATATCGTCTGCAAATTGAGCAAGATGAACTGAAGTTGGCACAGCTGTGTCGTTGACATAGACGTTAAACAGCTTCGAAGTTAACAAGGAACCTTGGGAATTTCTGTATCTATTAGATGTAATCCACACTTCTGAATACGAAAAATTATCTGTTCCTCAGGTAATTTCCTATCAACTTAATGTAACATTCTTTTATACCTATCTGTTGTTTTGAGTGTCACACCGTATCGTAAGCATTTTCTTCGTCTAGGAAAACAGGTGCTACTAGAATTGTGGAAACCTCCAGTAATGTTTTCCGCGAGGCGCAGCTGTTGACAAACGGCAGACACCCTCCTAGTGAACCCAAACTGTTCTTACATAATAATCCCCTCGGAGTCCAAAGTGGCGTTTATCTTTCTAACCTCAGTCTCTACAATACCTTAGCCATCGAGCTCTGAAGGCCAATAGGTCTGTGGTTAGCCGGTATCGTGTTTTACAGTTAAATGATTGCATTCGTTTTCCAGTGATACGGAAAATACGAATTCATCAGACAGGAATTGAAAATCCTCTTAAGCAATATAACCCTTTCTTTGCTAGATTTCTGATATGCATGAAGGTGAAACTATGGTGTTGTATATTGAGCCACATATCCCACAAAAGAGTAAGGAGGCAATATATAAAACATATTTTGTACCAATTTTAACATATGGAGCAGAAAACATGGGTGATGAAGGAGAGAGACAAAGGGAGGGTACAATCGGTGGAAATGAAATTTCAGAGGAGTAGAGTGGGAGTAACAAGAAGAGACAGAATAAGGAATGAGCGAATCAGGGAGATGATAAAGGAAGAACCGCTACAACAAAGAATTGAAAAATCTAGGCTACAGTGGTACGGGCATGTAAAGAGAATGGGAGAGGAGAGGCTACCAAGGAAGATGCTGGACATGGAGCTGAAAGGGAAGAGACCTAGAGGAAGACCGAGGGACAGATGGATGAAAGGTGTTAAGAAATGTGTGGAGGAAAGAGGAGGAAATTGGGCGTCAGTGGAAGAAGAGAGATGGTGGTTAGACAGGAAGCGCTGGCGAGGCTTTTGTTCCCAGCAGACCTGGCCAGTGGCTGGAAGCTGTCCTAGATGATGATGATGATGATGATGATGAGTTATCTGTAAAACTTCTGCTTAGCTATTGACTCGAAGCAAAGTCCTTGTGGTCCGTTGATCTGAGGAGACCTTAAAATACCCTAATTAGCTGCTACGCACGCATCTGTGTGTTATATATTTAAGGATGCCACACGCTCTTCCCATTTCTCGTTTTTTCGTTCATGGACTGCTTCTTCAGCTGATTGGAACTTCTCCCGAAGGATCTTTGTAACTTTTCCACAACATTTGATACTAGTTTTTCAGTGCTTCGTATTTTCCATAGAGAGAGTAAGTGTTTCGTAGTTCTCGGTCTTTACGAAAGTTGTTGTCGCAGCATGTTTGTGCGTCTCTTCTAATATACACCCAAATGTTTTATTACATGGTCTATTCTTTCTGTCATCCCTACGCTGCGCTTGGTTTTAATATGAATTTGGTGAGTGAACCGTAGCCATTTAATTGTTTTAATGATATCTTCAGGTGCACATAATATATAGTGTCAATTGCGTATATATATGTCATAAATACCATCAAAGATGCATGAAAAGAATCCTTCAAATAACATGGCTGGATAGACGCACCAATATCAGATTCCTTGAAGAAACCTAATCCTCTAGCATGAATCCATGATTGCAAAACGACAACAACAACGTTCCAGTGTAGATAGGACGGGTCAATGGGAGTACCGAAATTGACATTTATCACTCCCTCACGGAACCCCCTTCCCCGCCTCAAACCATCAACCACCAGCATCTAAAGTAAAGCGGTCTCAGCATGGTTCAACCTACAGGATATCCGTGTAGAACTACTGTACGATTCGCTCACCCATTCACGCTAATAGGTGTCCAACAAAATGTTCCAAGCAATTCTTTCTTGCCGGACACCAGTGTCCTTGTCGCACGCTCGCAGGATGTTTCCTCCTATCATGATCCAACGACCATGCGAGGTGGGTAATCGGTTACCGTTCTGGACTCGCACTCGGGAGGGCGTGGGTTCGAATACCCGTCTGGCCATCCAGATTTGACTTTTCAATGGCTTCCCCATATCACCCCAGGCGAATTGCGGGATGGTTCCTTCAAAAGACCATGTCTGAATTCCTTTCGGTTCCTTGGCCCCAGTCCTTTCCCGCCTCTAATGACCTCGACGTCGAAAAGACGTAAAAACAGAACATGATCCAACGCCATAGTTTGTTGGACGGCAAGGGCGCGAGTTGGTCGTCTGGGAGTCCAATAACATCCAACATGTCCTACATGCTCTGCTGTAGCCCCTTTCACTGCCCATCAAGAGTCGTTTATCGGATCATCGTAGGTCCTCCAAGCTGGACTGTGAATGGGCCACTATAGCGGCGGGAAGGTGGGTGACGGTGTAACGCTTTAGCGTCTCTTGTCGTTGATTTGATTGTAATTATAATTATGAATTCTTTAGATCCAAAATATATCGTTTATTTTATATCTTCGGATCTACAAGGAATTACAATGGAATTTGTTATTCTCAGAAGATGCAGGTTCGTTTTTAGGCAATGTTTTTCTCGAGCATTTAATCTACTAGTCTACTCTGATATCTATCATCTCACAAGTCCTAATCTCCATAGCAACTTACAACTCATTGCTTTTTCTCTCTAAGAGTATATATATTATTAGTTTTTTATCTACTCTCAGAGATCAAAAATATAATTTTCTTATGCAAATATTTCTGTTCTGTCACAACGGGCACGGAGATGTGCGGTGGCGTGGCCTTGTGCTTGAATCTTGAATTAGTCGAGCCGCGAACTCCGAAAAGTTCATATGACAAAGATTGTTTTTTTAGACGCGTGCGTAGTTGTGTAAATTATTTAATTCACTTGTGAAATAATCCCATCTTTTGTTGTTGAAAGACGAGGCAACAAATAAATCAATACGGCAGTATTTATGGAAATATAATACTTACAAAAAATTAGAATTTGGTATGAAAAATATACCGTACTTATTTTGATTTTAAGTCAATTTTTAAATAAAGTATTATTATTATTATTATTATTATTGCAGCTATATCAATCCTTTTTTCAGGATGTAGCCTCTTTAAGCCTAATGAGCTATATATTAGAATTTAATTCTACATAGTGTTGCTGTAGTTCTTTCCAGGCCAATCGATCCTGAGCCGCCCTCTTCCAGTTCACGCCTGTAACTCGACGTATATCCTTATCCCAGCGATCCGGGGGTCTTCCTCTTGCTCTTTTCAGGTTTCTCGGTATCCAGTCCAGCACTACCGTAGTCCATCTTTCATCTCTTTTGCGAGCAACATGACCGGCCCATTGCCATTTTTGGGTCATGACTCTTTTTAAGATGTCTGTTACTTTAGTTATTGAACGGATGTGCACAGCCCTTTTCCTGTCTCTTCTTGTAAACCCTAGCATTGCTCTTTCCATACTTCGCTGGGCAGTTCTCAGTTTTTGCTTCGTGTGACTATTTAGGGTCCAAGTCTGGCAGGCATATGTGAGGACCGGTAATACACATTGTTCAAATACCTGTTTTTTAAGATGTATTGGCATGCTCGATTTAAAAACTGGAATTTCTTCCATATGCTCTCCAGCCCAGCTTTATCCGTCTGTAGATCTCAGGCTTTGAGTCACCATTCATATTGATCAGTTGGCCAAGATAGATGTACTGATCTATGAACTCAATACCAGAATCTTTCATGTCCGCCTTGTCTTTATCTTTTTCTGCCCATTTGTTTTGCATGATTTTGCTTTTTGATATATTTATTTTAAGGCCCACTTCACTGCACGCTGTCTCTAGTTCATTTATCAGTTCTTTGAGCTCTTCCAGACTGTTTGAGAGTAAAACTATATCATCAGCGAATCTTAAGTTGTTGAGATTTCTTCCATTTATTCTCAAACCTCGGTTTTGCCATTGGATTTTTGACATTGCCAACTCTAGGACTGATGTGAATAGCTTGGGGGATATAGAGTCTCCTTGTTTTACCCCTCTTTCTACTGGGAACTCTTTGGTGACTTCAGCGATGTTGACAAAAGCAGTGGAAGTGGTGTAGATGTTGTACAGTAAGTCAATATAGCCGGGATTCACTCCTTGTTCTAAAAGGGCTTGCATGATTGCAGAGTGATGGACTGAATCAAAAGCTTTTTCAAAATCGATAAAGGCCAAACAGAGGGGCATCTGGTATTCATTTGCTCGACTTATTACTTCGTTGATGACTTGGATGTGATCTACTGTGCTGAATCCTGACCTAAAACCAGCCTGTTCAATTGGTTGCGCTGTGTCCAAGGTGGAACTGATGCGGTTATTGATGACCTTTGTAAACACTTTGTATATGACAGGAAGAAGGCTGATGGGGCGGTAGTTTTTAATATTGTAACGACTGCCCTTTTTGTATAGCAACACAATCATTGCTTTGTTCCAGCTGGATGGGATATTTCTCTCTTCGAGGCATTGTGAAAACACCTTAGCTAGGTGTCTGTAAGTTTCTTCTCCAGTCAATTGGAGTACGTCAATAGACAGGCCGTCATAACCACTAGCTGATCCTTTTTTCATTTCGTTCACTGCCCTTCTAACTTCATATGGGAGGACTTCAGGAATTGGTGAGTCTGGTCTTGATGTCATTAAAGGATTTTCATCTTGCTTGCTGTATAAGGACTGATAGAAGTTCCTGATATGAACCAATACTGCCGTTTTGTCTGTAATACGCTCATTATCATCATCTAAAGCTATTATTTGTTTCTTTCCTATCATTAATCTTTGTTTTGCTTTCTTATAGCCTTTCTTGTTCTCTATAACTGATCTGACCAGGTTTTCGTTATATTTCTTGATGTCAGCTGTTATTTCTTTTCTAATGGTCTTGCACAGTTCAGCATATTCAATTAGGTTTTTTTCAGGTTTTACTTTCATATTCCTCCGTTTATTCAGGAGAGTTTTTGTATTATTGTTAATTTTACTTAATTTGGTGGTTTTAACAGTTCCTGCAATTTCTATGGCTAATGTTTTAATAGTTGAAGCTAAATTTCCATTGGCGGTGGTAGCTAGTTTCTCCGATAGTGTGCGTTGAAAAATGTCTTTCTTTTCAGTGAGATTGATTATATTTACTGATGTTTTATTGGTTCCTTTTATTAGCTTTCGCCTTTCCTGTTTTATGCAGATACTAAGTTTCGCTCGGACCAGCCTGTGATCACTTCCGGTGTTGAATTGATTTAGAACAGTGACGTCTTGAACAAAATGTCGGCTATTGGACAGGATGTAGTCTATTTCATTTTTAGTTTTATGATCTGGACTTCTCCATGTCCACTTTCGACTTTGATGTTTTTAAAAAAATGTGTTCATGACGTGCATTTTTGTGTGCTCTGCAAACTGCACAAGTCGTTCCCCTCTGTCATTCCTAGTTTGTATTCCGAACTTATCGACCACAGTGTCTCCTTGTTTCCTGGTGCCTACAATAGCATTGAAGTCTCCCATGATAATCTGGAAATGGCAGTCTTTGCCTCTGTCATGCAGTGTCGTGACATCTTCGTAGAAAGACTCTACTTCATCATCTGAGTGCGAGGATGTTGGAGCATATACCTGCAGTATTTGTATTTTGTAGCGATTTGATAGTTGTAACACTACTCTTGCTGCTCGATCTGAAATACCTTCTATTAGTTTAACCTTATTTTTCACACTACGGTTTATCAGGAAGCCCACTCCATTTAGCTTTCCCAAGGAGTTTCCGTAATGGTACAAGATGTGTTCCTAAAGAGCAAACCAGATCATCAATAGGCCAAATAAAGTATTAAAAAATAAATAATTATAAATTTATTTTTCCACCTTTGCTTCCGCAAAACATCCGCATCAACATCAGCAAAGATGATCTCAGTTACAACTAGGGTTGCCAGATGGCCGGGCAATCCGGAAATGTCAGGGAATTTTGTGTCCAGAAATTAAGCGTTACTGTCCCGGAATTCCTGTATACCAATTTTTTCTCAAACTTAAGATACCACGGTGGCTATGCCGCGCTTGCAGCGGGAGGTAGAGGAGCGCTACTCCTTACCGACGACCGGAGACAGTATATATATAGATTGTTCAACTATGACGTAGTGATTTTCAACCAAAGTTGAATTAATAATTATATATATATATAATCAAGGGCGTATCCGCGATCAGATCTAAAGGGGGGCAAGATTTGAACTAGGGGGGAGGGGCAACTCATATTGGTTTCGAGTAAGTGGGGTGGGTGACTGAAAAATGATGATTTCTTACAAAATGAAACTCATTTTCAATATTGATTAATATAGTAATCCAGCCAATTAATCTAAGGACCCACTATGAAGTTAATTAAGATCGTAACTCAGTTATAGTTTATGTAAACATTAATCGTCGCGGATACTCAGAAATTTTTCAATAACTTTGTCAATATCTCACGTGTTCTTTCACGAAATTTCGATGCACACTCATCAGGCATAATCCAGTCAATCTTTCGACTCCCAAAGTGCTCCTGAACCACCCCCTCTGCCCCTCGCAGCATACGCCCATGTATACAATGTAGCATATAGTTTATACCTAAAATACAACTTTTTTTAAATTAATTTGAATATTTGCTCACTACTTAAACATACCAGTAAAATACCTTTCTAGCCCCAGAAATGTCTCGAAAATTATAATCCTGTATCAGGCAACCCCAGTTACAATCCTAGTCCGAATGCCCAATACTCGCATTCCTAAACTAGAGTTCTACCCAGACCTAACTGTAGGTATGCGCGGTGTTGCTGGTCAGAGGAAACGGTTTAAAGATGTTATCAAGGCTAGCATGATGATGTGTCGCATTGACCATAAGAACTGGGAAATCTCTGCACTTTACCGCTCTTCCTGGAGGTCACTTGCTCCTCATGGAACGATGTTATTTGAAGAAAATCGCCGACGATCAGCAAATGAGGGAAGGCAGCGCAGGAAAGAAAATGGAGAGTTGAGGGAAAATGGCAGCCTCTCGTCTGTACCTGCCAGGAATGCCTGTCATCATTGCAGTAAAGTGAGTGCTTCTCACATTAGACTCCACAGTCACTTTTTTTTAACTGCATAACGTCTCTTAACAGTTAGGTCTTTAGAGACTGGAAAGGATGGGGGGCAAGGAGTGGGAAGGAATTCGGCCATGGCCTTTTGAAGGAAGCATCCCGGCATTTGCTTGGATTGATTTGGGAAACCATGGAAAACCCAAATCTGGATGCCCGGACGGGGATTCGAACCACCGTCCTCCCGAATGCGAGGCCAGAACGCTAACCGTTCCACCACCACGCTCGGTCAGTCACCTTCGTATCAACACATAATGAGGCATTCTGCCTGGAAAACCATAAACCTACTCCATCTCGAGTGTTTGCTGTAATAATAATCTTACATATATATATAAAAATACACGCGTGTTTTAATATATTTCACTTTTCATCCACCACTACCTAGCACATATCACTGGTCTTTGTGTGTGAAGGTATCTTGGAGATTCCTGTCGTGCACAAAGTTGGCCGAATGTCGAGAATGTCGATAGCTGAAGAGATGTGGGAGATATAATGGTTACAAGTGGTCGATGCAGGGCATTTTCGTATTTCGACCAAAGACATGTGTCTCCGTATATGTCACTCTGCTGCCACAACTACATAGCATAGAAAATTGGTGATTGTGTATGGTAGTGGTATCATGTCTCCTAACATGTAGTATGGTGGTTAGATGTCGGTAGCTATGGGAGTGTGAGTTAAATGGTGGTTGAAAGTGGTCGACCTGCGGCACTTTCGTATTTCTACCAAAAACGTATGTGTCATGGTGTATCACTTTTCAGTCAAAACTATTAAGCGCAGATCACTGGTGTTTGCGTGTGGTAGTAGCACAGAGTAACCTGTCGATAACAACGTTGGCCGAATTTCGGTAAGTGTGGTATTGTGGGAGATATGGTGGTTGTAATTGGCCGATCGAGGATATTATTATATTTGGACCAAAGACATGTGTCTCCGTATATGTTACTCTGCTGCCACAAGTACATAGCATATACCATTGGTGTTTGTGTGTGGTAGTGGTATCGTGTCTCCTATCGTGTGCTATGGTGGTTAGATGTCGGTAGCTATGGGGGTGTGGGAGATATGGTGGTTGAAAGTGGTCGACCTGCGGAACATTCATATTTCTACCAAAAACGTATGTGTCATTGTGTATCACATTTCAGCCAAAACTATCTAGCGCAGATCGCAGGTGTTTGTGTGTGGTAGTAGTAGAGAGTCACCCGTCGATCACAAAGTTGGCCGAATTTCGGTAACTGTGGGAGTGTGGGAGATATGGTGGTTGAAATTGGTCGATCAAGGATATTTTCGTATTTCGACCAAAGACGTGTGTGTCCGTATATTTTACTTTGCTGCCTGAATTACATAGCGCAGATGACAGGCGTTTGTGTGTGGTAATAGCTTTTTTTTTTTTTAACTGCTTTACGTCTCTCAACAGCGAGGTCTTTAGAGACGGGAGAGGATGGGGGCCAAGGATGGGGGCAAGGAATGGGAAGGAATTCGGCCATGGCCTTTTGAAGGAAGCATCCCGGCATTTGCCTGGAGTGATTTGGGAAACCATGGAAAACCCAAATCTGGATGCCCGGACGGGGATTCGAACCGCCGTCCCCCGAATGCGAGGCGAGAACGCTAACCGTTACACCGCCACGCTCGTTGTGGTAATAGCATCTAGTCTCCCATCGTGCACTATGGTGTTTAGATGTCGGTTGCTGTCAATCCAAATTCTTTACAAACACGAACGAAGTCGTTGGTATTAATGCAACATGAGTAGCCATTTGATGCAAAATTAACCGTGACTAGTTTTTGTGTTGCTTAATAATTTACAACAGCGTAAACGTGTTTGAATTATTATTTCAGCCCCATGGTATCAGAAAGCTGTCTCACAGCCTTACAACTATTACAAATATAAATATAAATACAAAACAAAACAAACAAAAAATTCAATTTAAAAAAAAAAATGTAAAATCTCTTCATGTCAAAAGATTCCATCTTCACAATTAAATTAATAATTAAATCATATTATCACTGTACAACAGCAGATATTTTGTAGTAGCAATCACAAATTTATTATATTACATGAAACACATCTCATTCTGTCACAGATGGAGCTCTGCATTGTAACTAAAAATTTCAGTCTAGGGCTGAGAAGTGTATCTATGACCATATGATCTTATAAGTGACCCAAGTAGTCACTTGAATCTTGTTAGCAAATTCAGGATTTGTAATCTGATCACAGTACACCGCAGTTCTACTTGTTTTACATAATAAATAATTATCAAAATAAACTGACAGTGAGTGTATCCCTACCAGCTCATTTAGTCTCTGCGTGAGTCTGTCAATTATTGCATTCTTCTCAGCTAGGATCTGATCCATCACCCCTGAGTCTCCGTATTCTGCATCTCCTCTCTGCAAAGAAATATTAGACATATCAGCACAATGTGTCATTAAAATTTACATTAGTGTTGATAACTAATTACATTTTTAGTACAATTTAAATCTTTAATCATTTTCAAATAAAAGTTTGAAGAAAATCAAAGTTTGTAGTTAAAATCCAGATTTTTGATAATTTTACTTGTAAACTGTAAGCAAATCAAGTAAGTTCATTAATCCCATACCATGATTATTTTTGTCTCCTGATGTACAGATTTTGACACTAAAATGACTAATCATTGTGTAATTTTCTGTGTTGAAAATTAAATTAGTAAATGTGAGAAAAAATTTGGTAAATGTTTTAAGAAACAAACCACCATTACAGTAACAGATGCACTTCAGACACAGTCGTACCAATGTTCTTGCCACTTTCTGAAACTGTTACCAAAGTCATCTACCAATAGTGTCTACTGTTGCATATTACTGGCTACTTTTATAACATTTAATTAAAAACATTTATCATTTGTTTCACTTTAGGAAAGAGCCAGAAGTTTCATAGCGCAATTTAGGTGTTTTTATTTAACATGGAAAGATGTCATGTTGAATTAGGCACGCTGCATGCTTCTGAAGGTTTGAAACGGTGTCATGCAAAAACTACCACAGCAATTTGGATGGTGTTTTCAAATTTTGAGAGCTAATGGTCTACATTATAATCTGCGGAAATAGCTTATGACTAATAAGTACCGTGGAATGATATAAAAGTGTTTTATTCCGTATCATGGCAGCTCTACGATAACACTGGCGCTGTAATTTGATGATGAAATTTTTTCTAACTCGATGAGACAAATCGAAAGTAAAGAAAGAATTTTTTTTGGGTATCTCGAGATATCGGAAGTCAAAAATCAGCTACGGGTATAACTCTTTGTGCCTTTGGTGACATGTTTGATCTGGTCCAAGCCACATTTCAACCTAAACACAACCACTAGGAAGAAAAGAAAACACCAATTGTGCATGTCAAGTCAATATTTCTTTGCCCTTTGGCAAAATGTTTTTTCTGGTCCAGGGCTCATTTCAACCTATATAATTTTGAGATACAATTTCGAAATGTGGGTAGTTGCATACAAACTATTAAGCAAGAAAAATACGTGTTATCACCTACGGCATAGGAATGTATTCACATGGTATTACGAAAACTTGCTATTCGTTGCTGCAAATGCTACTGTTGGCGGCAAAGATGTGTTTAACAACAGCCGCCGACCGTACTGCCAACATTATAGCATGAAGTAACTTTCATATTCCCTTGTGTCTAACGAAGAATTTGTGTTTGTTTTAATATCGAATTGTATGTCCTCAGCAAAATATGTTATAAATATCTGACCAAAGGGGCAACTGATTCTCGGTACGCCCTGTTTGGACCGTTACCGATAATGTTTCAAATAGCATTAATTTCTTATATTATATAGTGTTGAAATGCAAGTCTAACAAAAAAAAAAAAAACTTTAGGCGGTCAGTAAGGAAACCTAATCTAAGGTTATAAGTATAAGAAGGGAAAGATTTTAAATGAAATATTTGCTACTAGAATAAAAAGAGTAACGCATTTCCATACACGCCAACGTCCACGTGCGCGAAGCAGCGAGCAAATGCAAGTACTGTATACAATTAATACACGATTTTAGACAGATTTTAGGGGTAACCTCAAAAGAAATTATGTAGAGCTGAAATTTGACACAGGCGTTCCTTAGTACCTAAGAAACAAGTACTGAAAAGTTCCCACCTCTGGGGTGCCTGCGTCATAGTTATTTTTTTCAGGTCAAAAGGGCTTAAAAAAGGATTGTGTTAAATCGATATCAACTCGTTGTAACATTTAACATGTTAGACTCAATAGCGTTTTATTGCACCCTAGGTAATTATTATAGGCTAACCACTGCATAAAAGTGCGATATCTGCACTATTATTATTTAAAAGTAAAAATATAGTCACATTTCATCACGAAGACAGTACGAAATATAACATTTTTTCAATATCTCTGCATTGCGGAAAAACTGTCAAACTTACAAGATCAGGACCTATGATCAAAGTTGTAGAACACACTTTCAGCAATAAAATGGTGTTTCGTTCATCCGTCTGTAACATATGGTTGTCGAGATACGCGTTGAAACAAGTACATGTGAGTCAGAGAGATGCGCGCGCCGCTCCCCGGGCCTGAAAAAAATATAATGTAGACCAGAAAATTGGTACAGATGTTATTTACTTCCTAAGAAACATGTCTTAAAAATTCCCCATCTCTGTGGCGTCCTTTTCATCGTTTTTTCTATAGTAAAAGTTTTTATGTGGGGCTTAAATACCATAATCACTACAAACGTCTTGTAGCTCTTAAAACATCAGCTTTAGTATCATTTAATTGCACTAATGTATTGGGAAGCCTAATTATTGAATGATGGCGTAGTTTTCGGCGCAATTATTGTACAGAAGTAAAAAAAAATAATAAAAAAAATCACTTACAATTGATCGTGAAACAGGTACAAAACATGACTTATTTTGTAACAAAACTATCAAATTTATCAAGATCTGTTATCAGAGTTGTATAACACAGTTTCAGCATTAAAATGGTATATTCATCATGTTTTTGTGACGAACAGGTTGGCGAGATATGCATCTAAACATTCAAAACAAGGTGCAGAGCTTAAGCGCCGTTCCATTTACCCTTCCTCTTCTGTCTGCACACAACATTAGGACAAGATGCTATAAGGAGCATTGTAGGTGGTAAGTGTGGCGATTGAAACTAGAGAGGAGATCCAAGTCAAACCGTTGGCGAACATGACTATGACATTAAAAGTGAAAGATCACGTCGTTTCAGTCAACCCCACCCAACTCTTCATGCGAATAGTCTGTGTCATGAAAACTGAAAATGACCTCACCTCATGTCTTATCTGAAATACGAGCTGGCTCCTATATCTCCATCATTATTCGATGACGTTTCGCTCCGTAAAAATTAAAATTCTCTCGCGGTAATTTTTCCTTGACGCTCCGAGAGACAGGTTCAGTGAAGAAACAATTGTAATTACAGACGGCAGTTATCTCCTACACGCTGTGGCGTGGCCTAGACCAGCTACTTTCCGTCAACTGTGTGAGGTATATGAATTTTTGTGGTTAAAAAGTTCTCTTCATTCGTCACTATCGTTTTCGATGGATATGAACACATGACAACGAAAAGGGAGTAGCGTTTTCAACGGGCCGGGGGAAAACTTCTGCCAATGTTTTCGCTCACCACAACACGGTTGTCACTTCACGCTGAGTTTCTGAAAAACTGTCATAACAAAAATCAGCTTGTCAAATTATTTGTAAACAAATTCGAGACTGCAGGTCATCGTGTCTTCATTGTAAAGGAGACGCGGATGCCAGCATTGCATCGTTTGCACTTGAATATGACGGGGGCAAGAGGTAGCGGTAATTTCCAACGATACAGATGTCCTGGTAATGTTGGTGAAAGTAGTCGTATAAATGTAGTTCACCCTCCCACAAGCGAAACTGCTAGTAAGGTCTTCAACGTGGCAACGTCTGCAAATCTATCACAAATATGAAAAACTCTACACTATTTGTCATACATTAACTGGGTGCGATAAAAAGACATAATATCCGCAGGAGAGCTGTTTGCCGTTGCGCTCTATGACAATTTTAAATCTCAGTGTCAAAATCTGGACGAACTTCGGGTAATAAAATACAGGCGGAAGATCGCAACCCAACCAGTCACTGCATCCTTCCAGGTTGCGTCCCTTCCACCAACATCTGCAGCATGCGAGCAACATTCTCTACGAGTTTACTTACATATTCAAGAATGTCTAGAAAATTCTTTACATCCTGAAGATTGGAGCTAGAAAATTCAAAATGGAGCTCTTGCACGAGTGACTACCCGACTTCCATCTGCTCCGCATCATCTCCTTAATTTGGTGTCCTGCAACTGTAAGAACATCTGCGGAAATAGGTGTGAATGTGAGCGTTGTGATCTGGAGTGTTCTCTAATGTGTGGACATTGCCGAAGATCTGAATGCGATAATGTCACGTATAATTGTTCAGATGATGAAGATCTTAATAAAAATTTGTGTAATCTATAATTTTGCAAAATGTTTCGTCTTTTTCAAGGTTTTTTCCTGACAGTTTATATATATATAATGCCAACAGCACAAAATCTCAGCGCACTGCTCGAAGAGATTAGAATGATGCAGACAGAAGAGGATGAATAATAGGAACCGCACTATATGCTGAGCTCTGCGCGTTGTTTTGAATGTTTCGAAGCATATTTCGCCAACCGTTTCTCACAAAACATGATGAATATACCATTTTAATGCTGAAACTGCGTTTACAACTCTGATAATAGGTCTTGATAAATTTGATAGATTTTGGCAAATCTGAATTTGTTACAAAATAAATAATGTTTTGTACCTGTTTCACGATCAAATAGTGAGTTTCATTTTTACTTCTGTACAATAACTGCGGCCAAAAACTACGTCATCATTCAATAATTAGTCTTCCAAATTACTTTTAGTGCAATTAAATTATACTAAAGCTGATATTTTAAGAGTTGCAAAACGTTTATGCTGATTATGGACATTTAAGCACCAGCCATGAAAAAGAACTATGAAGAGGACACCTAAGAGATGGGGACTTTTCAAGACATGTTTCTTAGGTAGTAAATAACATCTGTACCAATTTTCAGGTCTACATTATATTTTTTTACAGGTTAAACCCATAATACCCGGGGAGCGGCGCGCGGATCTCTCAGCCCAGCGTTGACTCACGTATGCTTGTCTCAACGCGTATCTCGACAACCATATGTTACAGATGGATGAACGATACACCATTTTACTGCTGAAAGTGTGTACTACAACTTTGATCATAGTTCTTGACCTTGTAAGTTTGACAGTTTTTCCGCAATGCAGAGATATTTAAAATAAAAAGTTACTTTTGGTACTACTTCATGATAAAGTGTGACTATACTTTTATTTTCTGTTAATAATAGTGCCGATATTACACTTTTATGCAGGTGTTTAGCTTATCCTAATTACCTAGGGTGCAATAAAACGTTACTAAGTCTGACATTTTAAATGTTACAACGAGTTGATACCGATTTTGCACTCAATAACTTTTTAAGCCCTTTTGACCTGAGAAAAAAAAATTATGACGCAGACACTCCAGAGATGGAAACTTTTCAGCACTTGTTTCTTAGTAACTAAGGAACGTCTGTGCCAAATTTCAGCTCTACGTTAATTTTTTGAGAAGGATAATCTGTGTCAAATTTCAGCTCTACGTTATTTTTTTATGGGATTCAAACCTAAAATGCCTTTGTTAAATGTGATTTCGTTGACTGCGTCCGCCATGGTCACTTCGATAACCACTGGCTTTCACAGTGTGGCGTCACGCGCCCTGCCTTCGTTTGTGGAATAATAAGTGTCCAGAGATATTATTGGTTATCTGCATTGTTTAATAGCTGAGCATCTGCGAAGAAGTGAATTTAGTTTAATTTAATTGCAATGGAGCACACGCTCCGGTGGCAATTTCCCTACACACCAAACTTTCCCCTATCCTGCACCCACCTACATTTGCCCTCTACAAATCATTAACTTTAAATTCTTTTAACGTTTTCGGTAAGTTATTCATCATTCCCCTTGGTAACTCATTCCTAATCCCTGACACCCTTACCTAAAAAAGAAAATCATCCCACACCCTTGTGCCTGAAATCGAGTGCCAGCTTGTGGTCATGGTCATCTTTTCCCTTCCATGAACTACTTTTCAAACCTACTGCAATATCATTCCATGCCTCATCGCCAGTATACGCCCTGTACACTCCCATGACCCTATTCCTCCTCCTCCTCCTGTCTTGCAATGAATCCCATTCCAGCTCCTTTATCATATCTGTCACTGATTGCATTCTGCGATAATTTTCAGAAACAAATCTAGCAGCCCTTCTTTGCACCTTCTCCAACTCCTGTATTTGATACTCAAAATGTGGGTCCCATACTACACTACCATATTCGAGCAATGGTCTGACCAAAGTTTTGTAACCCAATTCCTTTACTTCTCTCGTGCATCTCCTCATCACTCTTCCAACAAGTGCAGGATTTTGAAACCTTTTCCTACCACCTATCCAATGTGTCCTGCCCAGTTAAGCTTGTTATCAAATGTAATGCCAAGATATTTACATTTCAAGTCTTCAGCAAGCAATTCTTTCCCCACCTTATATTCATAATTAACCTTCTGTACCGTAATACTTCCGTAAAGTTTTCTTTGTGCAGCATTTCATTTTAAATTAAATACGCCCATTTAGTAACAAACACGTGGTTATTGCTTGAAAACATGGATTAAAATTTTACTTTATGATTCTACGAATTTATTACAGTCGTTGCTATTTTTCAATCACAACTGTTACTCTGTTGGTCATATTTAGATAATTACATTGGACATCAGACTTGAGGTTAAGGCTATTTCTAATTATAAAATCCTAGGAATGCGTAAACCATATCATCACGGTACCAATTCAGGTCACATTCATTCACACGGAATGTTACTGAAGTGGCGCAAAAGGATATCTTTACATTTATAATCATTCATTTCACTAGGTAGGCTGAAGTATAATTCCTGTATTTACAATTAAGTTTTGTAGAACGTGATTCTACAGATAAGTCTGTATTTGAGAAACATATCTCACCCAATTTTACGCTACTATTGTTTTGATTCTTTTTTTTATTTTTACTATGGGTATTTATTTCATAAGTTTTGTTAGATGTAGTAGGTTCATTAAAATAAAACTTAACGCGTTAATTAAATTAATAATTGTAAGTAATATTTAATTTACATAAAAATCATAGTAGCGCTCATGCTATCGAGTAGACGTTATATTCCATGTTGTAAAAAATATGAAGAAAAGCCTTTATATATCTATGGTTCGAATTTTACGTGAGGAAATAAGATTATGGTAATCGGTTGTTCGTTGCCGTTACACCTTAAGTAAATCGTTTTGTGTATTGTATTATGCAGTTCATGCAAGGAACTATGAAGTAAAGATGTTAATTACTTTTGGTTCGAATTTGACGTGAGAAAATAAGATGATGGTTCTTCATTACAGTTAAACTTTAGGTAAATCACGTTGTGTGTTGTATCATACAGTTCATAACAACAGTGTTTTCGTTTATCAATAAAATTCACGTTAGAAATATTATTAATCCACTGCTTGATGCAATTATGTTCTGTTAAGCACGATTCAGCCAGGCCCATTTTGCTCATGCAGTAAATGTTTGTTAATAGATTAAAAAAAAAAAAAAACTGTTTCAGTGGTAGGTAAATTAAAGGAAAGATTCATAAGCCACCACATCAGAAATATATGTGAGGATCGTAAGTGGTTTTCAAGTAGGCAACATGGATTTAGGCAAGGAGATTCATGCGAAACTCAGTTGGTGGGATATATGCAACCTATTTCTAATGACATGGACAAGGGAGCCCAAACTGATAGTGTAGCACTCGATCTTTCAAAGGTTTTTGAGCGCCATAATAAGGTAAAAATTATTAGAATCGATGGGAAAGTGATTTCCTGGGTAGAACAATTTTTAAAAGTTAGGGTAAGAAATGCAGTATCAAAAGAAGTGGAAATAAAAATGGAATGCCACAGGGTAGCGTATTGGGACCATTGCTGTTCATTATTCTAATTAATAATTGTGTTAATGGGTTACTATCAGAAATTAGATTGTTTGCAGATGACATAATAAAGGGATCAAAACGGCAGAGGACAGTAAACAGTTGCAGGGTGATCTGGAAAGGATATCTAGTTCGGTTGGTAAACATGGTATGAAAATAAATGCGAAAAGGGTCAATTTATTAGATACACAGACAAAAAACTAAAGGTTAATTATGATTATAAGTTGGAGAAAGAATTGCTTGTTGAAGGCTTGAAATGTAAATATCATTACATTTGATAACAAGCTTAACTGGGCAGGACACATTGACCATATAGTAGTAATAGGTTTCAAAATTCTGCACTTATTGGAGAAAGTGATGAGGGGACGTACGAGAGAAGTAAAGGAATTGGGCTACAAAACTTTGGTCAGACCATAGCTTTATTATGGTGTGGTGTAAAATGGGACACACATTTTGAGTACCAAATACAGTAGTTGGAGCGGGTGCAAGGAGATTTGTTTCCAGAAATTATCGCAGAATGCAATCAAATACAGATATTATAAAAGTTACATATATTATATTATGAGATTCATTGGAAGAAAGGAGGAGGGTGAAGAGGGCCAAGGGAGTGAGTGTACAAGGCTTATATTGGTGATGAGGCATGGAAAGATACTGGTATAAGAATTAAAACTAATGCTTGGAATCGAAAAGGATGACCATGACCACGAGCTGGCACTCGATTTCAGGCACATAGGTGTAGGAAGATTCTCTTTTGTAGGTAAGGGGATCAGGAATTGGAATAAGTTACCAAGAAAAATGAAAAAAACGTTAAAAGAATTTAAAGTTGAAATTTGTAGAGGGCGAGTGTAGGTAGGTGCGTAAAGGGGGGAAATGGGTGTGTAGACAAATTTCCACCGGAGTGTGCGCTGAATTGCAATTAAATTAAATTCTAGTTAATGAAAATTTGCGACTCTTAAAAAACTATTTTACTGATATACAATCGCCATCAGATTCGGATCAAACTATTCATCAGATTAAGCTTCATGTTTCAATACAGAGAAATAAGTGTGTTTTATGTCAATGAATGCATAATAAGTTTTAATACTGCTATCTGGCTAATAAGGTTCAAATCAAAGTACTATGAGAACACTTCAAAAACACATATCAGAAGCTCAGTAAGTGTGTGACACTTAGAAACCGCTAAATTGTTTAACAAGACAAGTATTGATACTTTTAAGAAATAACTAACTATAGAAGAGATAACAGTTACCACTGAAGCATATCCCATGATGGAAAAAAAAAATTTTGAATCAAGCTGAATACACTCGTACTTTATTATAGAACCAGTGTGCACTGATATTACAAATTAATAGATCTCCTTAACTTTATTTTGGAAAATAAGTGATGTTACGTAATTGATAAAAATCCTCTTGCCTATTCCCATGATGAAATCTGAAACAGTAGGCTGCTTTCCAAAGATGAAAATAAAAACATTTCTACGGAACACCTTAAGTCAAGAAATACTAAATCCACTGCCTGTCTTACAACAGGAAAAAAAAAAATCAACTGTTATGCAGGAATGAAGGAACAATTATAAATCTATTTGCAGAAAATAAAACAAGAAAATGGACTTGTTTTTAAATAATTGTATTAATTTCTATGTGTTATAAGAACTTTGTACCGTAGGCCTATACATTTGAGGAGTTAAAAATAAAAGTTTAAGATTTCTTATATCTTTTTTAAATTTCCCTTGAACGTATTACAGTAATATTTTTGATTTAACTGTAAACATGAATGGCTGTATTTTTAAAGCAGCACTCCCGCTAATTTTAGACGCGAGCCGCCACTGGTCTCTCAACTGACTGATTGCAATGATGTTGAAAATTGTCATACACTATTAGTAAGTCTGCTTGTGTTGAACACTACTTGGATATTTGTTGCTCTGCCAACGGTTGACACTCATCAACAATATTTACTATTTTTTTTTTATCATACCTTGTATTTGGAGAAAAGGTGCGATAACGCATGTAATGTACCTACAATTGCTTCCATATTTTTAGTAATGAACTGAGAGAAGTAGTCAGCCAGGAGTTTCCGAAGTTTTTCCAGACACGCACCAAGAATTTACGCGCCGAGTTACAGAGAGTGGTGCAGGCTTTTATTCAGCGAAACCCCGACACAAGGCCATAAAACGATTTGGCGAGCCTTGCGACACGACGTGAAAATAAATGCGAAGAATGTGCCGGCGTATCGCGGAAGATATATTGTTTTATTGGAAGCATGCCGCAAAGTGGGACGCATCACGGACGATTGCAAACAGCTTTTCAGAAGCAACTTGGCTTTCCAGGGATTCCGCGCATATGGTATGCCGCCAACATATCCCGCAATCGCAACTCGCAGTTGGTTGTTTTGGAAATTTGTTTCCTTCTTTCTCCCCAAAAAAACAAGAGTTTGCGCAGCCCTGGAAGGAGGCATTGTTTTCCAGCGAGCTAGATCGCACGGAAGACTGGGGAGGGTGTTCGAATGGCGGAAATAGCCACCAGAACATCTGCTGGTCAAATGGGGCTGACCACTGCTATCAGCTGGGTGTCTGTCTGTTGAAGTATGCCTGGCCCCTCCTAGCAACTGAGAGAAAGATATTTGCAACATTTAAAAAGCACAGAAAACAACCCTGAGATTAAAACCACAGGGACAGATTAACAAGCCAGTCATACATAAACCTGTAACTTAATTGACGTTTTTCAAGAATATTTATCTGCTGCAGTATTGGCAGTTAATAAAGAAACAATAACCCTTATTTATAGTATGATTTTAGGAGATAAATCACCTCTCACGCTGTATGTTAGACCACAAAACCTATCCATGTAGACCATTTTAAGAAAGAAGATTTACACAAGCGTTAGTTTACAGTAAATGGCCCAACAAGGTCGTTCTCTCCCAAAGATTTGGAGGGGCACAGCGACGTTGCTCCTGGCATCATGATGTGAGGAGGCATCGAGTATGGCTAATTACTTCATTAATAATTAATGTATACCAGGGAGGTAAAGGAATGTTACGTGATAAGTGAGTAAAAACTGAAGACGTGATACAGTATAAGCAGCGGATGGCTGAATCTGACTCGACATACAGCGAGTGAGCCGTGAGAAAGTCAAATAATGAAAACCTCGAGGCAATTTGTTAAATAGATAAAAGCAATGAAGTACATTATTAACAATTTAGGAACTGGTGACTAACACTTTCTTGATTTTATTCAAAACGGCAGTTCTATCATTACCGTGGCGCCAAAATCTGATGATGAATTCTTGTAGAACTCGACGAAATAAATCGAAAATAAAGGATAAAATTTTTTGACATCTCGCTTGGTTTTCGAGATATAGCATGGTAAAAATCAGTCATAGGTTTAGTTCCTTCTGCTTTTGGTGTTTTTTCTTCAGGTCCAGGCCGTATTTCAACCTAGCAACAATCGCTAGGAAGAAAATAAAACACCTGAAGTGCATTTACACCGTGTGGATATGATGGTTTTGGCGAAACAAAATTTTCTGGTCCAGGCCGGATCTCACCCTAACCTCCTCATTTTTGAGATACAATATCTTGAGAACTAAGCGAGATATCAAAAAACTTTATTCTTTATTTTCCATTTATCTCGTAGTGTTACATACGAATTCATCATCAAATTTGACTATAACGAAATTTTTCTTCTGGTCCAGGCCGTATTCAAATCTAACAACGTCAATTTTGAGATACGATATTTCGAGAACCAAGCGAGATATCAAAAAATTTTATTCTTTATTTTCGATTTGTTTTGTTGAGTTCTATAAGAATCAGTCATCAAATTTTGGCGCCACGGTAATGATAGAATCCCCTTCAAAACGGTGACATGTTTAATAGCAGTTCATTGCCATCATGGTTACTGTGCAAAGTACGGCCAGTAGAAAAAACTGTTAATTCGGGGTGAAAATACTACTAGCTTCATCGAGAAATAACAGTTTTTTCTACTGGCCGTACTTTGCACAGCACCCGCCATCATTTTTAAAGTTCTGTGACTTCTGAGTCCTCTTCGATTCGATCTTTTGTCCATGTGTCTGGCCGTCTGGCCCATCCTTACATTCGAAGCCTTTAACTTATAAATTTTTAATTGCGGTATAATTAAGTTGTACTAACCACAGCACAATTTTAATACAAAATTTTGGAAAATCAAGGAAGTGAAAATAATTGTAACTGATTTAGTGGTGTGTCAGTTGTCATTCTGGTCCGGGATTCATTTCAACCTAACCATAAACTCCGCTTAGTATATTACCGTTCGAAAATCAAAGCAGCTTAAATTATTAATAAAATGTAACTACCGTTTTGTGTAGTTATTTCTTCCCTACGTCTTGTATGGATGCAGAATGCACTTTTTTAATCAAAAAGTAACGCTAAAGAAACACTTGAAATGAACAACGACTAGTAATAACACGTAGGACTACTTGGGTTAACAACTTCTATGCATCTATTCACATTTTGAGTAACTCTTCTTCATTGGTACAGATTTGGAGAGTAATATACATTTTTATGAAGACAGTACCGTCATCTCTCTTTTTTTTTCTTTTTTTTTTTTTTAAGTGTAATCAGTTTAATACACATTCGGCATGCGGAACGCTCAGTGAGAGTAATTTCGACTTTAGATCGCTAAAGCAGACTGACACTTCATGTACACCTGAAAACCTCATGCAGCCTTGAATGTCTCCGAGGCACAGTGAAGTTTTCAACCATCCTAAAATTAGAAGCTCGGATACTCTAATGACAGCACACACTCCTTAGCATCACTATACTATATTATGTAAAAGGAATAAGCCTCACCGCTTGCCTGTTGATAAGTTCGAGCAAGTGATTTCTGCGATCCCATGGCACTAGACTCCATGCTCGAGCGTCAGTGCAAGATGCGTATGTCTTCAAACGACCTTCACTGCGCTTTCGTTGCAGCTGCCGGCTTTCCTCCTCCGGACAACTAAGCCGCAGAAATAAACGGTTTTTCTCTTGTATGTACGACATGAGCAATAGTCACAGACGTTACGAATATTCCAATTTTGTTCAGCACGTGTGTAATTTCGCCGGAAGACGGTTTTCCAAACCGGCGTCATAAAGAATTACACAGACAGAAATACATTACATGACAGCAATTACAACAATGTCCCCGATCAAAGTATTTACATTTGTTACTTCACCTCGTCATAGATGTGAATGTCAGAGATATTGTTGCAACATTAGTAGCAGTGAAGCATATGCTATGTTAGCAATTTCCCTACATGCCTCTTTAGTGTTACTTTAAAGTTAACTAGAAGTCAGTTTTCGTTTTAGTTATAATATACAGGTGTGTAAAACTAAAATGCGTTGAAAGAAAAAAAAGTTTTGCTCATGGTAAAGAAGTCATCCAAACTAAAAACACAAACAAAATGATCCAACAGAATAAAAAAGAATTATTTGTTTGCACTCTCACGGTACAAGTGAACAGTTATACGTACTTGCAAATATGCTAAGAGATTAGAGGGCAAGGATAGGTTTAATATTTTAAATGTCATTTTTCTTTTGGCGGTTAAATTTTATTATCTTTCTATTAGTTCATATCCTAAAAACGAGGCAGTCTATTCGTATTTACTAAAGTAGGAAATAAATACTCTTGATTCTACACTGCCTGGCAAAAAAGTACCAAGAATGAGAGGAGGAAACAAAATGAACCTAACTAGTTGAGAGCGTATCTGATATTATTTCAGCAATTACAAAATCAGGTCAAATATGTCAAGAATTTGGCAGATCTTTTTTATATGGCACAAGGTTTACATAGATGAAATGAGGCATAGCTGTTTCTAAAGATTGGTGTCAAGAGATTGCATCCATTTAGTTGTCTCTGTGGTTATTTAATGAAGCTACTGGATCGTTTCACTGAAGAGAACATTCAGTTCTTCAGGCCCCTTTAGACGACCCGACCTGGTCTCCCTAAATCTTGGCCACGCACCTTCGGCCATGTAAACGGGTCGTCTAAAATCAGCTCCTGGTCACGTTTTTGTCGCGAGACCATGCAGGGAGGTCGGGTGGAAATTTCATCCGATTTAGGGCAAAAGGGTGGGGGTAAGTCGGGCTCCCACCGCTCTGCCCTGAAAACTGGCCGTTTAAAGCCTCGCCCGGTTGTGCTCACACTGCCTGGTTCCCCGTTTTCTATTATTTTGAGATGATTGCATCCGATAATCAAGAAAAATAAGTATTGACCGAGTTGCTAGAGGTGTACAAGACCCACACATTTTTATGGGACACCTCATATAGGGTAGCCAACAATTTTTTTTAAAAAAAAGAAAGTATTTTCGTCTTTTGAAGAGGAAAATAAAAAGTATATGATAGGAAAAAAAGCTATTTTTAAATGTAATTATTTATTGCCTTAAATACATATATTTTCTGGCTTCCGGGACTAGCTATTAATTTTTGGTTTCATTTCAAAGTGATAAAGCTGGGGTCAAATTCTAAATTCAGTATTATAAATAAATGAAAACACATTTTTAAATTTAAGGACGCTCTATTTCTCCCTTCCCACCATCTTGCATTTATTTAGTACCATCAAAGCACTAACATGTCGTTTGTAAATTAATTGAATTGTATAGTTTACCAAAAATAAATTATTTCCGCATACTTTATGGTTAGGATAATGTATACTGGCCAAAAGTAAAACATGATACTTTATTTTTGTATTAAAGTAAAGTTAGCAACCATATGCCTGTGATCAGTGCGGCACATTTTAACATTATATTACAATTTACTCAACAGTAGATTATGCTCACAATATTCTGAAAATTACTGAAAATCGATATTGACTAACTTAGCAGTCAAGTACCAGATGACGCAGTAGTAAAACTCATAATGTAGATAACGCAATTCGCAAAGAATTTATTTTGAGGTTCCCTTCTTATCCAGTTTATGTTCTCTCCCAGAAAACTTTATGTTTTTGAAATTGTTTAGGTTTCTTCAGTTTTGCTTCCTTTGGAATTACCGGTGTATCAATTATCACTATAGCAACAGAATCTGAATTACTCGCCATTTTATACAATCTAAAAGAAAAAAATGCAGTTGAAAACTCCAACCTCAAAACGACGAGAAACAGAAGAAACCACAAATTCTCCCACTTATCAATCCACCGTTCCGTTCAGACATATAACGTCGACTGGACTGGAGTACAAAAATATGAAAGATCCGCTATTATTGCCTCGACTGCGATCAAAGGATGCGAGCGAACAAAATATCT
Source organism: Vandiemenella viatica (assembly GCA_031002005.1). Classification (NCBI taxonomy): domain Eukaryota; kingdom Metazoa; phylum Arthropoda; class Insecta; order Orthoptera; family Morabidae; genus Vandiemenella; species Vandiemenella viatica. Next base: position 136,161,771 of record JARYHS010013631.1, on the reverse strand, counting down.
CTGGCTTATAGGCATTTTTTCTTGCAGGATGTTGTGAAACTAGTAGAACGACGTTCAGTTACATGTATTTTATTTGTTTGAAAAAGAATAAAGTTTAATACTTCATAATAAAGTGTGGTTGGCAACCCTAGCCTCATATGCCTTCAATCAGAAAAAAAAGACGTGAGAAATGAGGCATTTCATGTGTCATCCGTTAAAAATTCCGGAAATCTTCACCATCGAACAACATCTAAAACTGTGACTGAACGGCAAATCTGCGGTTTAGACCGTTGTTTAATCTGCAGCATTTGCTTCTGTCTCCATTTAGGTAAATTTCAATCATTCTATTGCGCATTCTACTGGTCATATGCCGAAGTCAAATCTACAAACACTCTCAGGATCTTCTACTGATTTTGTAATTATTTTTCGGTATGGTTGGTCAGCGGTACTACCTGGTAGCAGCAACTTTGGCTAGGTCGAAATCCTGCATCCTTCGTTAGTATGTAGTCAAGAATTTCTTCTGAGATCTTGTCCTAAATAACTCTCTCCAGTAGCTCATAGCATGAACACAAGAGGATTATTAATTTGCAATCTTCTATGGTGAAGATAGGATCTGCCTGGTTTCAATATAGGTTCTTTTAAGAAGGTTTGTGACTTTACCGCCTTGTAAGATATTGCTGTAAAATTTGGCGATATAGTCTAGCGTTCGTGGAATACAATGTTTTAGAAATTCTGGGTATATTCCATCTATATCTGCAGTCTCACCACATTTATATTTACTCAATGCCATCTACATCTCTGAGACTGTGAACTCTCTTACAAAGGGGAAGATCTCTTTAGTTTGAAGCACTTGTTGCCTCGGCTCAGAAGTGGTAAAGTACACAGATTAAACGACGCGAGCGGACAAAAATCCCTGGCCGATAAGCACTTTTTCTTGCTCGAAGTTGTGGAACTAGCATAAGAACGTTCCTTTCCATGTATTGTATACTTTACTTGAAGTAAAATATTTTTGCATAATTTATGGGTAACAAAAAGTATAAAATATAACAACCAAAAATAAAGTATGTAAGTTTATAATAAAGTTTGGTTGACAGCCCTAGCTGAAATGAATCGTATCCATATTTACTTCGTTCAATGCGATAGAAGTGTAGCCCTTCCACAATTTGCTGCCGATTTCAATGCTGGGCCATCAACAAGTGTCAGCGTGCGAACCATTGAACGAAACATCATCGATATGGGCTTTCGGAGCCGAATGCCCACTCGTGTACCCTTGCTGAGTGCGCGGCACAAAGCTTTACGCCTCGCCTGAGCCCGTCAAAATCGACGTTGGAATGTTGATGATTCGAAAGGTGTTGCCTGATTTGACGAGTGTCGTTTCCAATTGTATCGAGCTGATGGACGTGTACGTGTATGGAGACAACCTAATGAATTCATGGACCCTGCGTGTCAGCAGGGGACTGTTCAAGCTGGTGGAGGCTCTGTAACGGTATGGGGCGTGTGCAGTTGGAGTGACATGGGACTCCCGATACGTCTAGATACGACTCTGACAGGTGTCACGAACGTATGCATCCTGGCTGATCACCTGCATGCATTCATATCCATTGTTCATTCCGATGGACTTGGGCAATTCCAGCAGGACAACGCGACACCCCACACGTCCAGAATTGTTACAGAGTGGCTCCAGGAACACTCTTCTGAGTTTAAACACCTTCGCTGGCCACCAAACTCCCCAGATATGAACATTATTGAGCATATCTGGGATGCCTTGCAACGTACAGTTCAGAAGAGATCTCCACCCCCTCGTACTCTGACGGATTTATGGACAGCCCTGCAGGATGCACGGTGTTAATTCCCTCCAGCACTACTTCAGACATTAGTCGAGTCCATGCCACGTCGTGTTGTGGCACTTCTGGGTGCTTGTAAGTGCCCTACACGGTATTAGGCAGGTGTACCAGTTTCTTTTGCTCTTCAGTGTAGATACTATTTTCGTACAGCATAAGGCAATATGCGAGTATAAACTATAAACCAAACTTTTTAAAAGCCACAAATATTTTAATCACGACGCAAAATTATGGTGTTTACAGGATGCGAATAGGACATGATTATGACTGCAATAGTTTATTCATTTCCAGATGGCATCAAAAAGAGCGACATTCGTCAAAGAATTAAATAAATCTTGTAGCACGCGGGAGGGCTAGTGGAGTGGTGAAGTCAACATAAATAAAAAACGGAAGGTACAGTGTTTTTTATTTTATTTTTTTTATTATTTTTTTCCTGTAGGTCGATGATATAGTGCAGCGTCCAACCTATAGTAACATTATTATTCATTTGGTTACTAAATATTAAGTGTATGGTCAATATATGATTAAATTTTAACAGTTCACTTCCATTTTCATAACTGTGTTTCCGTAATAATGCGAAATAAGCTTTTTGATTGATTATGTTGTAATAGCACAATATTATCTCACATGTTAATAATATACATATAGGTAAAAAATTAGGCCACAGCATTATTTTTTACAATTTACTGGTCCTTTGGTTGAAAAAGGTATATAAAGGCTGCAATATATTACGGACATGAATATTTCAGTCTGTTCTTCTGCATCCCTTTCATAGGAGTAAATGTAGTGTTACTGACAATTCCGTAAATGAGAAATTATCGGACATCGTGACACCAAGAAAGTTAACTTGAAACTGAATCCAGAGGCCTCTGTCAGTGCGGGGCAGCATCGGTGCAGTATCCCGACACTGACAAGGGACACCTTTGACCTCGAACATAAACAGAACAGTGGTGTAAGTCATTTCCATGCAAAACGTTGCATTCTACGTCAAGTAACATTTTAATAGAGAGAAACAAAGTAACAAGATATCAATACCATATGAAGGAAATTATACGTAATGCAATGTCATCATAAGAGAGAGAAGTTTCATGATGAAATAACGATCATGTATCTTCACTTGTGGTTTGGCACACTGTAGTCTTACAAAATCAGTAATCCTTCTGATATAGCGCTTATATTCTGCATGGAAATGACACACACCACTGTTTTTTTTTTATCATCGCTTGTAATTCTAAACATGTTTTCGTGCGGTTCCGAGCTTTCGAGGTCAAAGGTGTCCCTTGTGAGTATGGGTAGCGCGGACGCAGCCCTGCGACTGAATCGCGACGAAGAATCTGTGTGTACTTGGCCAAGCAAACGAATTTAGGTCCAGGCACTGCGGAAGAGGTTCTCTGACACGCACGCCACGCTGCTCCGCCCACGCAAGGTGTTAGTGGGAGCAGGGGAGGGGGTGACTTAGCCGGGCGCCGCAGACTCCAACAGTCAGCTGTTTCCAGCGGCGGCTGCAGCAGCAACTCAGGTATTAACAGCGGTCCCTATGTTTACTGTGTGACATACTAATTGTTTGCATTCTGTCCTACTAAAAGCCTACTACTATCTTTTAAAATACCAAACATCTACGATGAATTCAAACATTAGGATTTATGCCAAATTTTCACATGGTCGCAGTAATTCAGTTAGAGTCAGAAATGAATCTCAGTCTCATCATTAATATTAGCGAATTCCTTCAACTAGAGAGTTAACTGTGTGGTGAGCAAAGACTAGTTTGTACTTTTAATGAACATAAAATTACTTTCACTTGTACCTCGCAAGAGAGAATTGGAGAAATTTGAGCAGTAAAATGATATATTTCGGTTTCAATGCCTACTTCTAAATGTTTGTGCGTTTTGAAAGTCCGATAAATTATAGAAATTTAGTCACATGTCTGTTGTTTTTATGCATGAGGACCTGAAAAAGTTTTTTTTGTCTAAAAATAGTCTCCATTTATGTTATGTTTATTGATACACGTAACTGCTATCATAATCATAAAGTGACCACTGTATTTTGTGTTCAGCTGACAATGAATGGGATTTCCACTATTTTACTTTTTCCTATAGAAAAAAATGATATTTTTTTGCTCTTACATTTAGATAATTTCCACTTCAATATCCAAAACAATTAAATGTAACTTACGACTTTCAGCTGAACAGAAATTACAATTTAGCCTTCTTCCGAAAACTCCATCCTGCCATGCATACCTTTCTGTAGTGTTAACTGTTAAAATCACAAACTTATATGACTATTGATTGTGCTAATCCTAGATACCTTTGCATATGTTCAAGCTTAATGACTGAAAGACTACGGCAAGTTCAGGAATGAAGTTATTTCACGAATATTTTAAGTTTTTTCTTTAATATTGGAAGTGAAGCTGTAATGTTCATAGTTTCAATATACAGCACATTTTAAAATGTGAATGCTGTGCTAGTGCCCACAGCTTTCTGTCTGAACGATGTCGAAAGTCAGTCAAGGATAGTAACCAGCGGCAAAGGAATCTTCATATTCCTTGCTCTATACTGCAGAACTGTCATGAATTTTCTATCTTGGATCGAAATTTTTAAGACGAAAGTAATGTATCGAAATATCTAATTAGTATAATGAAAACAAGGATTTATAAAGCTAAATGAAAATTTTCTTTTAGGAAAAAAAAAAAAAGAAAAAAGATGGGTTCAAATAACTCTGATTAAAAACATCGACATTGTCTTCTAACATCTAAACATCTTACATACTGTAAAGCAAATTAAAACATATCACTGTTTTCTGGTTTTCCGAATCCACAAATCGTTCGTCATTTCGAGGTGTTTCACACGATTCGATAGTCCTCCCACACCACTTCAACAATTCTGTTAATTTTTGTATCCTGTTGCCCACATTACTATTTCTAGTTTGAAAAAATAATTATTTTTTTTACTGGCTTTGTCTCACAGTTGTTATTTAAATGTTATAAATTAAATACTGTCTATTAACTACTGTGTAATTAATAGACTGCTACTTGCCATTCGGGAGGACAGGGGTCAAACCCGGTTCGGCCATCCTGTCTGAGGTTTTCCGTGGTTTCCCTCAACCACTCTAGGCGAATGCTGGGATGGTTCCCATCAAGGCCACGGCCGACTTTCCATCCCCCTTTCCTCCCCGTAGAGTAGTAGGCTGAAAAAGATCAAAAAAAAAAACTGTGTGATTGATGTCTTCATCGGAGGAGCTTCGCCCATTAAATTTCATTGTCAGTGGCAAAATGGTGATAAATATAATATGCCAGAATGGAACAGCACTTGCTGCACTTTTCTGGAACGGTATTCAATTCTGAAATTCATCATTTTAACAGTAACTTTACATACACTTTACTAGTATTTACTGTTTTACTTATCGAACATGTACTTTTGCGAATTCACAGTATTTACCGTTTTGCTTATGGAACCTGCATTTTTGTGACTGCACCCTACCGGTTTCAGCAGAATAGTAAATACTAGTAGAGTGTTTAATTTAAAACGTTCTACAAAAAGATAATTAAAAATCTCCTGCGAAGAAAAAGAGCTAAAAATTACATGGAATCAGTTAATAAGCGTTTTGGATGCAACTCATGTCTCTAAAAGTTTACTCTATGGACTTATCTGGATCACTTTACAACGGTAAAATCGATGAACTTGGTGAAAGATTACGTACGTATGAAGCTAAGTGAAAGACGTTCATACTAACGGATAACCGTTGGACCATTTTTATGAAAAACACTGAGCACAAAAGCCAGAAATAAAAAGTTTTTCATTACATTGTTTTATGAATGCTACGTCTCATACAATAATTATAATTCTGAACATGATTTCTGAGTTATTCCATTATTACGCTCAATATAAAATCTTACAGTTTTGGAACACCTGAAATAATTAAAATAACAATAACTAGTAAAATATATTTGATGGGAGGAATACAAAAACAGATTTGAAAACAGCAAATGTATTCCAGCTAAAATCACAACGTTTTATCTGCAGAAAATAGTTGTTTTTGTAACAGTGTAATCTACATGATTAGTTTCACCACGTTAATCGAATTACCCTGTATGTAGTAATACGCATCTACTTTCCTCTAAAATCATGTTTCATCTTTTATGTTACAGTATGAGTTTATGAACAGCTGTTGGTAAAATAGGTGGTTATAGAGAGTTTTTCTCCTTAACGTTGAGTCGTTTGTTGTGATTTTTTTTTTTTTTTTTTTAATTTATGAAGGAATGAGCCAAGGTGCGTAACAAAGTATGTCCGTCGCCGAACACAGGAGTAACTGCCTTGAAGTTGCTATCTATGTTCGGGGTCGTGTGGGGACGGACCTGTTTTTGTGTCAATGGAGCTTCCGGCACCTCCACATGTTCCAGTCGGAATCCGAGGCTGAAATGACGTGTCAGACACAAGGTGTCACCAGTTTTCTGGGAATGAGCCAAGTTTTTACGTTGTGAGAGCTAATAATACACTAGAATCTGTTTTTACTTCACACCTTTATTCCAACATTTTAGATCCGTTTAAAATATTAGTTCAAAAAAATAATTACTATTTTTCTGAAAAATCAGTAATGAAAATACTATAAATTGGATTTGTCTAGGATAGTATCCGGTAAGAAATTATGTAGTCCACAAATTCTTGCACAGTTACTGAAACAAATTTCCAAACTGTACCATTCCGAATCTAACCCTGCTTTAGATATCGAGTAGGAAATCTTCAAACTTGAACTCGGAGAATGGCTAGTCGTAATATGATTTTAGAAAATAAAAATATCTAAACTGGAGTGAAATTAAACACTAGGCAAGGCAAAATACCTGAAGTGGTATCGGTAATTCTTTAATAACTTCTATACCGCTTTATTAGGCCGACAAATGTTTCGAAAATCAAATTAACCGTTTTTGTTTATGTGAAAATTAAACTGGAGACTTGGCGAAAGTCCTAATATACTTAAAAGACATAGTCAACCACATGAAAAATGTGAAGTACTTCCACAGCTGTCCCTACGAGAGTCGATCCCACAACATCGCATTGGAAGACAGTGTAACGTAACAAATATTACTACAAGTATCAACTTACTTACGACATATTTTTGAATGACACTATTTCACATTAGGATCTAGTGAAATACCCTTTTTATTCACTAAGCACTAATGGAATTAAAATAATACATTACTGGCATTGTTTTAACAGCTATAGTACTATCAGATTAAATATTGCTGGTTATAAGCGTCCAAGTTATGATTATTATCATCGACACCGAATTTGTCGCATATCTGTTAATGCTCTGTGCCATTTATTAGATTATACTCTCTTACTGTTTGACGTATACTGTGCAACACTTCCCTGGATAATTTTTCAGTAGTTCACTCTCTTAGCTAGAAATAAAAACTTCCCCTTTCCAAAATGGTTGAACTCAGTTGGTAATTTATTGTTAAGGTCTTCTCTTCCTCGTTCTAGTACAGGTTCTTCACCCAGAATCTATCCTGGCCTTATCGCCGACATATACCTCATCCATTGACTTGTACCTTTGCCCCCATAATCGTAACAATTATCTAGTGTGTTCATCGACAGTTTCCACAGCCAATTCTAGCTTCCCTGCTTTGCAACACTCCAATCAGGGCTTAGCTACAGTTTCATAATCCTCTTCTCTTCCTTCCTTAGAATGTTACCCTCTCCAGCTGAGGTAATACAACGAAGCCCTAGCTTGCCTGGGTGACCTGCCTATGTAAGCATTTTATAATTTGATATTACCAAATAATTTTATGCATTTTCGCCGGCAGTACTGCTTCTGACATATAAACCCTTTATGTTCCTTTCTGTTTACTTAAGAAGCTAACTATTTTAAAACTCCGTCTCCGAAGAGAAGTGGAGCCAAATAGCTGTCTTTCCGCTGCCTGCTCATCTGTCATATGCCTCTAACTGTTAAATAAAACAACTTACAGACTTCAAACTTTCACATTCTTAAGCATTCTCTTGACCGAAAAACCGAATTTCGTATCTAAAATTTCCAGGCAAGTCCCACAGCAAACGCTGAAAAAAAATTTGATCGATTATCCCAGGCTAAGAGGTAAATATGTTCAGAACCCGTCAAATAGAGGACTGATGCATCTTACTCACTAGAAAATAACGACGTAGCAATATTAGTCCAATTTTGTCATAAGGACTATCTCAAATCTGCTTTTACCTAAACCGAGCGTGGTGGGTGAACGGCTAACGTTCTGGCCTCGATTTTCGGGAGGACGCCGGTTCGAATCCCCGTCCAGATTTGGGTTTTCCATGGTTTCCCCAGATCACTCCAGGCGAATGCCGGGATGCTTCCTTAAAAAAAAAAGGCCATGGCAGAATTCCTTCCCGTTCCTTGTCCCCCATCCCATCCCACCTCTAATGACCACGCTGTCGACGAGGCGTAAAGCCCAAGAAAAAAAAAACTTTTACCTAAAAGCTTGAAATTTGTCTCCATTCTGTTGAGCCACTGCCCACAGAGAGATTGAATGCCGTTTAGTTACGATGAGGGTACGTGTTGCGGTAATGATAGGATATAATCGGTGCAGAGACGCATGGGAAGTCAATCTAGCGACGATTCATGTGGAAAATGGGGAAACTCCTGGACATAAATGAGACAGGGAACATTATTATGACCATGCGCCTGGGAACGAGCATCTCGGAAACTTGTATAATCGATGCCACACCGAATCTCTGCTGTATTGCGTTCACAATCTGGACCAACACGACATTAAGCCGATGGTCATAATCTTTTGACTCACCAGTGTATACAACATTCTGTATTCACTCGATAAATACTAAAACTATAACTGTTTATCACAAAAAGCGAAGCATCCAAAAGAGGAAAAATGAAATTTCTTGAGTTGAAAAGATACGTGATATTATTTCAGTCAATACAGAATCGATTCAAAGAACTTGGCAGCATGAATCCACTTACCAGCATCACTTTGTACTCCCTATGGCCTGGATGGATGAGCTGATTAGATTGTGAAGGGTGACATAAGGCCGTTGTGTCCTCTCCTGAAATTAGGTAGTTTCACAACGGTTGTAACGGATGCTTGATACTCTGCATCCAGGAACTGGAACAGAATTGATTTGGAGCTGGTCCTAGCACATGTTCTTTCGGGCACAGATTTGGGGATCTTGCTGGCCATGGGAGTATATCAATATCCCGCTGACAGCTCATAGAGACAGGTGCCATGTGTGGGGCCGTCAGAGTTCCCTCAATCATTACCAGCCATGACCTGAAGCCATAATCGATGGCTGCCCACACCATGACCACAGGAACAACACCGCTGTGACTCTGCAAAACGTTGGAAGAATGGGACGTCTCCCACGTCGCCGCTTACGATGGTCATCTGAGCCGAGGTGGTGGGGAACACAGTGCGACGCCAGTCATCAGTAGTTTATGCTTTCCTGCCACGGCACTGCTCTTAACGCAACCGCTTGTGACGTGGTTGTCAACGGCAGCATACATATGGGACGGTAATTCCATAGTCCGGCAGCTGCTAGTGATGATACAGAATCTTCCAGGTAGTCCATTACTTGTTCTCGTATGGCAGGCGCAGATGTGAAAAGGTTACGATGTGCTAGGTGCACAATACAACGAAACTCCCTTGTGGTGGTCAGACGTGATCGACCGGAACCTTCACGACGAACATGCCTGATCTCACTGTCAAATGCATTCCAACATGGAGCCACCGTCTCATCCGAATGCCCCACTAATCTGGCTATTGCACGATTTGACCAGCCACCCAAATGGTGACCCGCAATGAGCTCTCTTTCAAATTCTGAGAGGGGTTGATAATGCTGACTCGCACGAGTACGCGGCATCTCCCTATCATCACAATTACTACTCAACAACTGACGTTTTTCACTCTAACAGTCTTGGCAATAACACTAACCACGAACAACATTATTACACGATTGTAACAGAAGTTCTGGCGGAAGTTCTACCTGTCACAGAGAATCTCAACTATAATCGTTTACATAACTGCCAAAGATGTGTAAATCAATACTTTGAGTTTTATTTTTAATTATAATTTAAAAGCAAAAAAAACTGGTTATATGATATCATTTTCATTATATTTTTAAACTGTAACAGTAATTATTCAACTTAAGACATGATCTTATAAAGACAAAATGGCTGGAACTTCTATTGTTTTATAGTTGCTAGTACCGTGGTAATTTTAGTATGAGTATTTCATAAACATTGTTAAAACAAGAAGAATGATAGTGGATACATTGTGTGCCGTGCAGTAAACATACGTTGGGAAAATGTCCTTGATTATAAAACACAGTTCCCGTTTATTCAGTAGTTACAAAAGAGCAATTATGACCGAGGCCTGTTAGGTGAGTGACCTCGCATTCGGGAGGACGCGGGTTCGAATCCCCGTCGGGTCATAAGTACAGATGTTCGATCCACCGATCCGGTTGGGGTGTTGTGCGTTACCTGAACCGAAGCTCTCCCCCGCCACCCCGACCACCCCATGCCATCATACCACTTAACTACGCCCCCGCCGCAGAATTGGGCTCTTCTGAAATATCCACCATTACAGCAGGGACGGTGAGGCAAGGAGACTTTCGCCACCCTCTTATAGGGTGCCCACGGGGAACCGCGCGGAGGTGGCGCCCGCCACGAACCAGGCCGAAGACCCTTCCAAAATCTGGTCGTATAGCATAAGCCTCTCTGTGGTTCCTACTCGCAACATCCGGCCCCACCCGAACCCCACAGGGTGAGCGAAAGCCGTAGCGACCGGGCAGGAGTGCCCCTTCGCATGATCCACCACGCCAGCCGACCGACCGAACGTATCGTCATTGAATACGCGGCTTCCCACACTAGGGCACTCTCCTAGCGCGCTTTCTCCCGCACCCGCCCGACACTCGTGTCCAGTGCGAGCACGGGTTCCCACGCACTCGTCCAAGCTCCACAGAGCACACTCCCAGATTTGGGTTTTCATGGTTTCCCCAGTACCGAATAACTAATTCCTTTACACTAAATATGAATAAAACCGGACAACCACCCACCAGTGTAGCTTAGTTGTCAAGGCGCCACACGCTGGATCGGGAAGGAACAAGGGGACCACGTTCGAGTCCTGATCTCGGCAACGGCCGTTCTGATAGCGGCTTTTGGGTGGTTTCCTGCAATCATCTATGCGAATTTTGGCACTCATGACTCATGAACTACTCATTTCACAAACAAAAATACATTAATCATGCAGAACACATACAATTACGGGTTTTCGCAGATAAATGGCAAACCGAGCGTGGTGTGTAAGGGGTAACCTCTGGCCTGGCATTCGGGAAGATTTGGGTTCGAATCCCTGTCCGGGCATCCAGATTTGGGTCTTCCACCAAATCACTCAAGGAGAATGCCGGAATGCTTCCCTTAAAAAGTAATCCATGGCCGAATTCCTTCCCATTCCTTGTCCCTCATCCTTTCCGGCATCTACTGACCTCGACGTTGACGAGGCGTAAGTCCGTAAGCAAAAACTAAAAATAAAAAATTGCAACACCTACTTTGCTCCTCTATGTTAAGTACGTGTGGTCTAATAAAAACCGGTTTTGAATTCTGGCTGGACAGAAGTTCTCCCCACTCATGATTCACACTGGACAACTGTGTAAAAACAGGGGGACATTGGCACGTAATCCTCAGCTCAATATTTAATTTCCGCTTCAAAAGGTTGTATTAAAATTACTTCTATTCACAATCCTTATACCTAACTTATCACGAAATTTCGCGCTTATTAACAAAATTTATAAAATTAATGAGCTAAATAAAGAGCCAAAAAACTTAAAATTGTAAAAAAGACTCCACAAATCTACATAGGTGTTTTGAGCCTTTAATTTATTTATTATTTATTTATTATTGCAGCTATATCGATTCTTTTTTCAGGATGTATAATGAGCTATATATTAGAATTTAATTCTACATAGTGTTGCTGTAGTTCTTTCCAGGCCGATCGATCCTGCAAAACAAATGGGCAGAAAAAGATAAAGACAAGGCGGACATTAAAGATTCTGGTATTAAGTCCGTAGATCAGTACATCTGTCTTGGCCAACTGATCAATATGAATGGTGACTCAAAGCCTGAGATCTACAGACGGTTAAAGCTGGGTTGGAGAGCATATGGAAGAAATTCCATAGTTTTTAAATCGAACATGCCAATACATCTTAAAAAACAGGTATTTGAACAATGTGTATTACCGGTCCTCACATATGCCTGCCAGACTTGGACCCTAAATAGTCACACGAAGCAAAAACTGAGGATTGCCCAGCGAAGTATGGAAAGAGCAATGCTAGGGTTTACAAGGAAAAGGGCCGTGCACATCCGTTCAATAACTAAAGTAACAGACATCTTAAAAAGAGTCATGACCCAAAAATGGCAATGGGCCGGTCATGTTGCTCGCAAAAGAGATGAAAGATGGACTACGGTAGTGCTGGACTGGATACCGAGAAACCTGAAAAGAGCAAGAGGAACCCCCGGATCGCTGGGATAAGGAGCCTTTAATAGGGAGCTGAAATATTAGATTCTGTCTAATTGGCATAAATATTTATCGTATTCGAAAATTTTAGCCACACATACAATATAAAATCAGAATTAATAGGTCATCCATCAACGGTGTCATATAAATTTCATGTTTTTTAACTTCCTTCCTTAGCACACTATGTTATACTTTGTTAATCCCTCCCCTTTTTTAAAATCACACATTTTATAATTTTAAAATTAGAATTTGATTAAAACAGAACTTCCAACGCGACGACACGAAGATTATGACTCCAAGCCCCCCTTGTCACGCCGCGTCCACGTTGCAGTCACGTGGATGGACCCTCAACGGAACCACAGATTGCATGCCTCAAACAATCGCAATGACTGAAAGGTGCCGAAGAACATGAAAATCATTTGTAACGTCAAATTATTAATTTTACATCACTCTTAATGATTGATGGACGCCTTCCAAAGCAGGCTATAAAGCATAGATTAAGTAACATAAGAGACATCGGAAGACCATGTAAGAGTTGGTCCAAATGATACGTACAGTCCTAGACGTCTTAATCGGTTTATTTAGCTTATGGCCATTGCACAAAAATACTACAATTTAACATTAAATTATAATTAAAATTCAAAATTAACATGGGTTTGTTTTTCTTCACCACAGTCGCATCTCGGTGAATCTCTCATTCCCCATGTGTACAAAGATGAAGCAGATCTGCCATGACCAGACCTAAATCTGTTAAGAGCTGCCCAGATATTGCGAGGAAGGTCGACTCCCTTTAGTGCCTGTTGACTGTCAAACAGGGAGTGCCATTCTGGTGGGGCTGAGGCTATCCACTCCAATTTCCAAGCTTCTCTCCCATTAAAATTATCAGATATAATCTGTTTTACAGTTTTTACGCTTGGATTTCTTGATTTAAGTCTCAAACTGATTATCCATGTCGTCATGGATGGATCCAAGTTATGACAGATCTTATTATATTGGGCAATTAGGCGATTGTGTCGTCTTATGTAGGCGGTTCGATTTTCACAAAACGGGTAGCAGTACAGTGGAGTGGTCTTGATACATCCGCTAATATCCGCATTGTCTGGTTCAAAACTGTGTCGATCTTTTTGGTCTGGGTGCTATTCATCCAGACATATGAGCAGTACTCAGCTGCAGAATACACAAGGCTCAGTGCTGATGTGCGGAGTGTGGAGGCGGATGCTCCAGGAGGTGCCAGTTAACTTCTGCAGAATATTATTCCTGGTTCTTAGTTTTGCTGCAAGGTTGTTTAATGTTTATTGTACGACAAGGTGCGATCCATTACGACTCCCAAATACTTGGGGAAGGGGTTGTGTCGGAGGGAGTGCCATCAAGAAGAACGTCAAGTGTGAGATTCGCCACCCGATTGTTAAGATGGAAGACACTAGTTTCCGTCTTGCTGGAACTGGGTACGAGACACCATTTTAAAATAGTTGCTCAGGTTTTGAGGTCTGCTGTTAAACTATTTTCAATTTGCTGAACGTTATCGTACTATGCCAGATCGTCAGCATAAGAGAACTGTCTGGATTCTGTTTGAGGAATGTCAGAAATATAACATTAAAAAGAAGTGGGGCAAGAACTGAGCCTTGAGGCAGACCATTATTCACTCTTCTTACTTTGCTTATCTTATTGTCTGAGACAACCTGGAAAGTTCGGTTAGCTAGCATGGTATTGATCAGACAAGTGATTTTTTTGCACTTAAAATGTTCAGCAGTTTGTATACCACGCCCTACCGCCACACTGTATCGTACGCTGCGGTAAGGTCAACAAATACAGCACCAGTCTTCAATCGTCTCTCGAATCCTGCTTGCACGGCTAAATAGTCTACACAGTCGGCCTGCCAGACAATCCTGTAGGATCTCCTGGCAACCAGAGCACAGTAATACTCATGTCTTAATCGGTGAAAAATAAGAAGTCATTATTCTTACAATTTTCTGTTTTAATTCATAAAGAACTGGTATGTTAATAATATTATAAATGATCATGTTTGTATGGTTGGACTATTTGCGTCAATCACGCTTTAACTGCTCATTATATTTCAATAAAATTTGGCTCGGTTATAGTGTATAGCTTGGATAGTAAAAAAGGATAATTTCTATCCCGCAAAAACGAACAGTTCCTTTGGAAATGGTCAATTTGCATTTCGCCAACACCAAAGAGTTTTCTCCGTCGTAGATAATATTGACAATTTTAATCTTTTTACGTAAATCGCTAACACTGGTTTACAGTGATCAAATCAAGAACATATTCAATGGTGTGTTCAGTGTAAAAGTACAAAACTGAATCCACTTGAGAAAGTAATAGTTCCAGATCAGGAAAAACTAATCAATTCTTAACCTTAAAAATTTTTAAAACCGTATGCACTTAGTTTCTGATAATTTACACGGAGGCATACAATTCTGTTGGAATATTGTGGAGCTGAAAATAAAAGATTATATTTACATTTCCTCAACATTAATATTTAAAAAAAAAAAAACGTAATTCCATTTCTTGACAGATTGCAGTACTTAATATCCAAACAGGATATGAAGTCCTTTAAAAAGAAATAGTAATTTTTATATATGATGGCCAAACGTAAGTAACATCTTTCAATGAAATATAGTAAATCAAAGAGCAAAGACCACAATGGAGGAACAATTAATTCCTACTTTAACAAATAAATTTCTATTTTAAAGCTGAATTGATTCATCTAATAGAGATTGAATATAATGGAAATAGTGTTTTTTTGGTCTAACGTAAGCAAATTTTTAATATTACATAGAATAATTATTACTATTACTGTTATTATGATTAAATAAAACCTTTATGCTATAACACTCTTTCAAGCTGACGAAGACTTGGGTAAATCCTAGTACTACATACATAACATTGTCTGAAATGAACTGGTGCCTACATAATTTTGTTTAAGAGTACCTTTCACTATCTTATACTACCTGAAGACTTGGTTTCGTTGGCAAACCGAACGTTTATGTTGGCATGGTAGTGAGGCCGTATCATTCACTGGGTCGGGTCCAAGATACATTGGTACACCCGGCTAGTGCGCCATCACAAATGATCCGTATTGCCAATGTTGGCTTTGGCGCCTTATCCACTATTATCTGCTATTAATTTTGTGATAATTTTGTCATTCATATTATACATTTTTATGTACGGTAAATACGATGAAACTTGATCAATACATTCCGTTTGGCCCTTAGGACGAATTTGTTGGTACA
Source organism: Vandiemenella viatica (assembly GCA_031002005.1). Taxonomy (NCBI): domain Eukaryota; kingdom Metazoa; phylum Arthropoda; class Insecta; order Orthoptera; family Morabidae; genus Vandiemenella; species Vandiemenella viatica. The sequence continues at coordinate 136,146,193 of JARYHS010013631.1, read as the reverse complement.
ATTCCACAATACTTTTCGATGCTGCGAAGATTTTTTTTTTTACTTAGTGCTTTACGGCCCGACAGGGATTGTGTCATTAAAGCCAAGAGAACGGTTGGGCAAGAGACGGGAAGGAATCATTCTTGAATTTGTTTGGAGTGAGACAAAGAAAACCAAACGCTAGATTGCAGGACAGAAAATCGAACCACGTCCTCATGATAACTTGAAAGAAGATGCTTCGTTCAGTTGTATTTCTATGTAAGCGATAGGACCCTCGAGAACACCTAGCTTGTATGTAATTACGTACGACTCGTCATTGGGAGTCTTCATTTCATCCTCCAAACGTCCTGCTCATTACTTCCTGTGAATTGCAACTACTGTGGCTTATTAGACTAGCGCCTTGAAACTGCCACCAATAATTATATGTAACTCTCCGCTTCTCACCGTATGGATTATATTAGTGGTCAGAACATGCAATTAGAAATTTCCGTACCTTTTAAACTGATTATAACGCGTTCCCTCTTTCGTTTTTTCGATTTCTGTTCAATATCCAAGATTTCGAGTAAAGTTTGATTAAAGTAAAAGGCTTGAAGGCATCCTAGACATTTTGAGGTGCACAGTTATCCAAACAACAGTAGCTTACTGGTACCTGAACCTTCTACGTAATGAGGTTAGAGCCATTTTCGAGAAACCAAATACAAAATTGTCCTTTTTTTAATGTTTTAAAAACTTGTAAACCAAAACGTTATCAAAAACATTTATTCTTTATTTTCGATATGTTTCGTCGAGTTCTTTAAGACTGCATCATCAGATTGTGACGTCGCGGTAATGATAGAACATCATAGTGCTAAATTCATTCACTCCGATAAAACTATGCTCATACCTCGCTTGGTAGTATTTAATTACAAACTAACAACCACTTTTTACGGTCAAAAAGTAAACGATGATTAATTTATAACTGGTACCGGTAATATTATTTTCAAAGAAGTTTCTGTAAAGTATCACCTCTGACAAAACCGATGATAAATTTTTAATTACCTTCCTTTTTAAATGTTTTACAATTAAACTTGCGGTGCTAATATTTCCACGGGTCAGCCAGTATACAAAAACTGTTCTTTAAATGTTCTTTGAAATTAAGGATAAACTATTTATAGGCATTCTGATACCTGAATTGTCAACGAGATGGCGCTAGTGCCGTTTTCGAGATACCGAGTGAAAAATTGTTCGTATTTTGTAAACTCGCTTTTTTGTAGTGGTTTAAGACTACTATTTAGGTATTCTTAAAAGTCAAAACGTTATCTAAATATCAAATTTCATCCAAATCGTCATAGCCGTTTTCGAGATCCGAAATATATATATACAAGAATTGCTCGTTTGAAGATATAAGATGTATACAAGCAAGGCGAAAAAAAAACTGCGCAAGGGAGAGTCGAGTCGCATGGATTTACAGTTCAGTGCTTTAATAACCTAAACATTTCTCAAATGCAGTAAGAGTTTGACGAGAAGGTAGTCACTTGCCACAATCAACGCCTAGCACATTTTCAAGTAAGCTATAGCCTCTTCAGTTAACAGAGGTCAGACTATTGTATACCCACTCCACGGTCCTTACGCCTACACACCGCGTACCTGGACAAAACAGTCAGTTCGGAGAGATAGGAAAGGAGAGGAACGGGGAAGGTGTGGGGTTCGGAAAACATGACCTTGCTTATTTGAATTTCCTCCCGGTTTTAAGCCTTGTCAAAGTCGAACTAATTAGACGCGGGAAAGGATTGGGGGCAAGGAACTGGAAGGTATTCGACAGTGGCCTTGTATTCACGTGGAGTTATTTGGGAAAGCCATGGAAAACCCAAACCTGGCTGGCGGGACGGAGATTTGAACTCGCGTCCTATATGACCTTGAGCCGCCAGGTCGGAGTGAACAGGATTTTGCAGACTGCGCTCGTTTCTTTTCGAATTCGGCTGCTCGCCGTTCGCTTCAGTTCTTACAACATTGTTTCATGGTTACCATACTTTCTCTAAACTGAAGAATGGCCAACATTAAAAATTTTCTCTGTTCCAACTTTGCACGACTAAAATTCAGAGAGAACTGTTATAAATCAGTTAAGGAACTCTGATTGTAATGCAACCAACTTAAATAGTATTTTTACGGCGCTTACTCTCATAGATATACGAGTGTACAGTTGATTTGAGTGGTATGAGAGACCGTGTGTAGCTAGATCATAGAGTAAATCTAGCAATCCATCAAGTCTGATGAGTGACACGTGTCCGGCAATCTAGATTTGAGTTTTCCATAATTTACACAATCACTCCAGAGGAATGCCGATATGATTCCCGTAAGAGGCCATGTACGAATTCATTTGTTTCCAATCCTTTCCCTACGTCGAAACATCGACGAGTCGCTAAGCCGTAAAGGAAATTAAAAAAAGAAAGAAACTACTAATCCGTCTCTCAATTTTTCGTCCGTGATTCGTTACATTAGTTATAAAAGCCCCATTTGAGGATAGTGCTCTCACTGTGATAACAATCACTAATTTTCTGTTGGAAGTTTTTAATTTTTAACTAACTGGTGGAGACTGCTTTGAAGTTTTATTATAGCACCTGCAGGAAGTGCCCATAAAGATCACATAAGCTCTTTTGCAAAAAGTAACTGAGTATGTTAGAGGAAAAGCAATAAACTGAACGAAACAAAACTTAAAATCTGGGAGAGATGCATCTGATCTTACACTCGGCAGTAAAAGTTTTTCTAGCTCAAATGTGTGAATCAAATCGAATTTGGGTAAGAGCAAGGTATTGCTATTCTAGGATCTTAGACTTTCAGTCAGTTGTTTATAAATTACTTTCACCAACTGGCACCAAACGCTGTCAGTCCTCTTCTGTACCCGTTTACAGTGCTTCTCCCATAATAAATGCAGCCAAGCTGCTCCAATGCAATATTTATTTTATTGAGAAGAGTTTTTAGATTTATGTAATAGTTTTTAACAAGTTCTGAAGAAGACTCCCTTAACGCGGGTCGAAACCGGTAAACAATAAATTCAATGAATATTGCAACAGGTTGGCTGTGTTTCATTTTACAATATTTGTAGCGTTACGTAAGATGGACAGAGGGGTAAATTCACGTAAAAAAGAAAATGTATTATTTACAGAATGGTAGTAAGGCCGCCTAACCGAATTGACCCGTTGCAAACTTTGGATTCTTTATGTGGAGTACGCTAGGACCCTCTGTGATTCGGATTTCCCGTAAAACCTTAGGTCCTCTTTATCCGGTAGAATTACCGGGTTAGGTTAAGGTACCACGACAGAGGCGTACACACAGCAAATGGAAACACTGTCACTCAGCGCTGGAACTATCCTTCGGGGTGTCGAGGCCGATAATGGTACACGCATTTACTTTTACTTACCGATTGATAATTTGCCGTGTAATCTGCCTGTATTATGGCTATCCTAACCTTAACCAGTTATCCTATCACGTAAATGGGACCTACGTGAAATCCGAATCATGGAGCGGCTTATAGCCCGTTCATTTAACAGAGGCGTCTCAAGGTCAGTGTGATTTATACCCACTCCGCTGCCCTGATCGCTTCATGGACAACTCAGAGAGGTAGTAAGAGAGTGAAGGAGTGAGGTGAGGAGCGGGGTGAGGGGAACATGACCTTGGGCTGCCATGATTAGTGTTGCCCAAATGCAAGAACAAGACCAGACTTGGCCGGTCTTGGTCTTGCATCAATACACCTGGTCTTGGTCTTGGTCTTGCAAAAATGCAAGACCAAGACCGATTTTGGGCAACACTAGTGTTGCCCAAATGCAAGAACAAGACCAGACTTGGCCGGTCTTGGTCTTGCACCAATACACCTGGTCTTGGTCTTGGTCTTGCAAAAATGCAAGACCAAGACCGATTTTGGGCAACCTAGCCATGATTAAAACAAGTTTTGCCAGGCGTGTCCATAATAGTTAGGAACCCCCTATTTGTCTATGCGCGTAGCAACAACTTCATATCAACCGGGGAGGGACCGTGGGAGGAGGAAGATTTAATGGGCCCAGTTCAAATATGAGGCTTAACGTACAGGCACGGTTTTTAGATATTTTACATATTCATTTAGATGAGGTAAAGAACTTTTACTAAGTTTCAACTCAAAAATTACACACTACACAAACGAATTAACGCTTGCCACAAACAACATAACTTGTTATGTTCACGGAGAGATGGCAACACACACGTTTTGCCATTAGATTATAAATAACCGCAAAAAGAAAAAGGAAACCATTCCGGTAATTTTTCAGGTTATGACTTGCAAAGTACTTTCAAAAGTGGGCACCATCGTTAGATGAATCTGATATGACACATTAAAAAATGGATCGGAAGCAGAAGCTGATATAAAATTAGTTGCATCCAATGATGTGGTGTATTTTCTTTGAAAGCTATGTACGACGTGTACTATTTAACTCTGATATCCTTCGAAATTATGTACGAAACCTAGCACCAACGCAGGAAATAACACGTATATAATTAAAATATGGGTCTAGTCACTGGCTTTTGGGTAAGTCATCATATTTCAGAATGGTGAACTAGTATGATACCTCAATGCGGGTCCTACACAAACAGAGAATGTGGAATCAATGAGGTAATAATATAGTAATTAATACTATTTTATGACGTATAAACTCCACAGTAACTAAGGATACATGGTCGACGTTCTTCCTCGATGTTGCAAGAAAGCAATGTGGCATTTTTATACATACAGGTATATAAATGGTATTTAGCTGCTTGGGTCACACAATCAGTTACAAAAAGTTATTGAATCTGTCATCGTGTAAACTTGGATTATATCTTTTTATGATTTTTAAATAGTACAGACATACAACAAGGTAACTTTCTACAAAATAGTATTATTACAGGGCTAACTAATCCTTGTTTTGAAAGCAAATATCATATTAGAAGTACCATAAATATATCTTGATTAAATTCAGTATATGGTTGATGTTGGAAGCAAGTTTCATAGTAAAAAAAATTTTCGACCCCTTTACGTGTAATAGGTCTCATCTACTTCCACTTATCTCACTCGCAGAATACAATTTTACAAAATTAAATATACGATATACAGTTTTGTGACATACACGCCTATATTTAGAGTGCACTGGTTATAGAGATAGAAGCCGCTTCCCTATCGGTTCTAAACCATGAAAACGACCATCGCCAAGGCCGGATATGAACCGCCAAGCCATACAACGTAAGGTGGGCGTGTAACCTTTACGTGGCCGGGTGGTGTTGATTACAGTTGGATAATTACTAGATATGTGCAGCCGTTAGGTCGCCTATCTGCTATCAGCCATTAAATAAGAACAACGTGACATTGCTTCTAACTCTCCAACCGTATCGAATATGTCTTAGTCACAGCTTGAAACACACTGGCAGCTTTGTACACGTGTTGGAGAGGCGCCCATAAACAACAGCAGACGAAGACATTTCAACACTACATACGTAGTTTGTGAACTTGTATTCCAAGAAGTAAGTTAGGTACAGTATTACCTGGACATCATATACATTGCACGGCACAATAAACTACCCACAAAAGAGACTATGAAGTAATATTGCATGAGCAGAAATAGCTAAATGTAATGGTGCAACAGAGAATACAAAGGGGGATTCAGTAGTCGATTAAAATTTCACTTTTCCTTCACATTAACGATTAATCTGCCTACATAGGCGACGTATTTCTGCAATGACGCTAACTTTTATACACGACTGATCTTAATGTTACACTATTAGGGGCGTCCATTAACTACGTGTGATGAAATAGAGAGGGGGGAGGGGGTCCGGCGAAATCTTACCAGGAGGAGAGGGAAGACGGAAGAGCTCAAAAAAAGGTCTAAAAGGGGGAGGGGAGGGGGTGCCTCAAGATCTCACCTCAACTAAGGGGATGGAGGATGGGGTCCCGTCAGATCTCACCAAATCTCACCAGAAGGGAGGAGGACGTCCCCTTAGTAGTTTATTCCTCAATACATGCTGCTTACTTTTCTTCCATAAAAAAGCCATTAAACTTGCTTTAAACCATATATATTATTATAAATTTGTAAAAGAGATGTGTCTGAACGGTGGAAATATTTTTGAAGGGGAAAAAATGGTTGTAGGTACTTTAAACCAAAATTATTATTTTTTTCAAAATGTTTTGTTTGTTTTTCTGTTTATTCCGGTATCATGTCAAAAATACTGAACAGATTTCCACAGGAAAAATCACAATTTTAAAGCTCAAGGTGTGTCTTAAAATATGAAGTATTTCTCATTGCTGCTATCTCAGAAGAACGGGAAATTATAATCTGTCCTGAACACTAAACTTCTTCAACCAATATCTGCCTCGCATTCGGGAGGACGGCGGTTCGAATCTCCGTCCGGGCATCCAGATTTGGGTTTTCCATGGTTTCCCAAATCACTCCAGGCAAATGCCGGGATGCTTCCTTCAAAAAGGCCATGGCCGAATTCCTTCCCATTCCTTGCCCCCATCCTTTGCCCCCCAACCTTTCCAATATCTAAAGACCTCGCTGTTGAGAGACGTAAAGCAATTTAAAAAAATAATAATAATTTGCCATCATTTTACAAACTAGTGAACCGATTTTGGTAAGGCTTTCAAAGAATTACAGGTATTTATCGTCATACTTACCAAACACCACCAAAGATAAAGCATTTAAATTTATAAAAACTGCTCTAAATTGATTAAAATAAAAGGAGTCTGGGGTTTTCACCTAAAAGAATCACAAATATATTTCAAATTACTAGCGAAAAACAACTAAAAGAAGGGTTATAGCTATGTTTTACTAATATTTGATTCCTGTTTAAATAATGCATTATTCTCGGGTAACCAACACAGTAAAAAATGGTGTTTTCATACGAAATTTCCGCGGCGGTCAAACATTCTATTGCCATCTTCAACTGAGGTATTGTTTATAATGTAAGCTAATGGAAATTTAATGGCTGGAATTTCGTGGAGCATTCTCCTCAGTTGCAGATAACAATTACATTGATCAGCCGGAACATTATAACCACCTACCTAATAGCCGATATGTCGGCCTTTGGCACGGATAACAGCGGTAACTTGTCTTGCATGGAAGAAATGAGGCCCTTGGTAGGACGCTGGAACGAGTTGACACCACATCTGCACACACAAGTCACCTAATTCCCTTAAATTCCTGGGAGTGGGGGGGAGGGAGGGTGTGATGAGCTCTGACGCCACGTTCAATCACATCCCAGATGTGTTCGATCGGGTTCAGATCCGGTAAGTTGGGCCACCGCCAGCATGTCTCCGTCCCGCAATACAGGTGTCAAGATGCTGTTCCACTGGAAAACGACGGATTCGCACCCTCCCATCGGCATAATGAAGAAGTTATCGGGATTCATCAGACCATGCACGCTCTGCCACTGTGCCAAAGTCCAGTGACGATGGTCACGTGCCCATTTCAGTCGTAGTTACCGACGTCGTGGTGTTAACAATGGCATATGCAAGGGTCGTCGGCTGCGGAGGCCCATCGTTAGGAATGTTCGGTGCACTGTGTATTCAGACAAACTTGTAATCTGACCAGCATTGGAGTGTGATGTTAGTTTCCACCACAGTTCGCCGCCTGTCCTGTTTACCAGTCCTTGCCCAGCCTACGACGTCCGTCATCTGTAATGAAGGGTGGCCGTCCAACCCCTCGACGTTTGGACGTAGTTTAACCTTGGTTTCGCCACATGTTGAAGACACTCACCACAGCACTCCTCGAATACCCGACAGGTCGTGCAGTTTCCGACCATCCGAGCTATCACAGTCTGCATTCGGTCAAACGCAGATAGATCGCGCGCCTTCCCCATTCTAAACACGGATAGCTCGCCACTGATACTAATGTAACCGTGCATGTGTCTGACTAGCAGTCAAATCACTCGTCAGGTGACGCTGCTATAGCCTGGACGTGTTTATATCAATAGTATGGTAGCTAGTCATAATGTTCGGGCTCATCAGTAAATGTAAATGTATGAGAATAATTTACTGCCATCTCAACTGAATTTTATATATTTTTACCGAATACGATTCACTTCTTTCACAGAAGCATGATCAGCGGTTTATCTCTGATGCTTGTGTACTCATTTATGTTGTGTGTGTTACATTTTTTACATCGGAAGTTATGGTTATAAATTACGATCAATTTACATTTTCCAGTTACATTTGATAGTTTCTGCACTTTACTCTCAGCATCAGTGATTTCAATGCGGTTATTGTATAGCATGTCATGGTCCTGCTACATTGTTAATTTATCATGTAAATTTTTGCTACACTCCACTGCACTGGATATTTTCGAAGCCGGCATTTTCTATTTTTTTAATCTTCTTTTTTAGATTACACAATGTTGTGTGATATGCATTGTTTTTAGCCTCTCCTCTATTTGCCTGCTATCCTGCCCGTCTATTGATAACATGACCCGTCTCTAAAGACCTCGCTGTTAAGAGACGTTAAGCAGTTAAAAAAAAAAAGATAACATGATGTTTAATGTTAGTTTGTGCTGTGATTTCATGTGTGTCTCTTGTCTTGTTTGTGTTGACAGCTGTATTTCCCATTTTCTTCTGAGTAATGTGTATAGTGTCTGATGAGCCATCTGTTGACATTATAATAGATTTAGCGGTTTTCGCAACCGTCATAACGTTATTGATTACTTTGCGTCCAATCTATATTTCCTTTCTCCAGCACGTTTCGACCAAGGACCGGCTTTCTCCAGAAAGAGAGTAATCAATTATTAATAATCTTTACTTGCAAAAATTTCAATAGCTTCTCAGCAGCTGTGTCCTAAATTTCTTCTTTATGTATATGTTCCGTTCACGCACATAGGGAGCGGCCACGTGGCTCCTGTTTGGCCTCCTATAAACCCTCCTACCCCCCACGTAGTCTTACGTGGCTTTTGCTTCTACCTCTCCTACCACCCCATGTAGCACGTAGCTTTTTTCACTTTTGATTCCAGAAGACATATTGTACTGTTTTCTCCTGTCAGACTATTGTAAATTACACACGAAGATAATTAACTGAGGGAAATAAATATTCACATGCTATTCTGTGTTCTGTTCCTTCATTTTAACTGTAAAAAATGTTATGAAAGGAAAGCTACGTGGCCTGGCTCGGAAACCCACGTAGCTCAGCGTAGCCTTCAAGCCAAAAGCCATCCCCTCCCCCCCCCTTCTGGACCGAGCCACGTAGTTTCTGCACGTTCCCATAGGTCATTGATTATGCTTAATTAATAACAGAGTTCGGCAAAGTGCGAATAAATTTGTATATGTCATAAGTGGCCTAAGAAATACATGTAAATCGTCAGTAAACTCATAGAACTGGAAAGAAATACGGCTGTCAGTACTACCAAATCTGATGAAAGAATGGTTAACACTCTTTTAACATAAATTTCTATTAATAAATCCTATATTTATTTGCAGTTATGTGACATTCTTTTTCGAAGGAGGCTAGAGACATGTCTATCTTCGTAAGATCGCGTGGGATTGTAGATTCAAAAAAACTTATTGAGATGACTCTCTGCGGTTCTGTTGAAATTACTGACTGTGAAGCAGTACCTTAAGTCGAAAAGTTACAAGGTGTCAGAATTGACAAGTCGATTCCTTGACCAGGACATTGAGGACTGTGTAGTTGCCTAAAGTGATGAAGTCGCCTCTGGGATATGACGTCCATGACATGCTTCCCGTTACGTGGAGGTGTCAGCAGGTAGACAAAGAGCTAATTAACTTTGGTCGTTTGGGAGCTGGGCAGAACGCCAGGTGAAAATATTCCAAAGTTTATTCACGCTGCTTGGGTCCCTTGCAGCAGCTGCGAGGCAAACAAGTGCTGGATGTCCGTCTCGGGTGGTAAGTCGCTGCTGCCAGAGCTTGCACATTACAGTACAATGTCCCACGGCATCGCCACCTGCGGATGCTTTCATTAATTCACTGTGTGTGTATTATATTTCTTCATGAAATGTATAGAGATTGTTTCTTTTGGCTTTCGGGCATAACGATGAAATTTTAGGATGAATGTTTGGGAATGCCGTTAAAGAAAACGAATGAAGAACAAAGTTCCTGAAACAATAGATAATTTCTCGGAGTTTCGTGGCCTACTCGATAACTAATTCAGTTCAATAATTAAGATTCGTATGACTATATATTTTTTGTTGTTATAGAAATTCAGCCTTTTTTATAAACTTAGCAATACAATCAAAGATTATTTAATCAAAGATAATTCTATTTTACCAAATTACAAAAAAATTAAGCTTTTTTAATTTAATAGTTTTTGTTTATAATTGTAATCTTGTTTTTATATTACAACAAGTATTTTAAAACTCCAACATATCATCTATAGTTGAGATGCCTTGAAGGATAGTTTTGTTATCTACCGAACAGTTTTGTCTGTCTGTGTGTCTATCAAATCATTATTCAGTGTGACAAACCTTTATATGTGAAATATTGCGTTTGATAGATAAATTATGGATAGTGTACGAAATTACATTTTGAATGTCAAGCCTGCTAGAGGAAACATAGTTTAATTCTTTCGCCTACAAAGCATTCGTGTTAGATTAATTTACGAAAAAGTATGTGATCGGAATGTAGAAGATTTGTGAATATTCAGTTTCACAGTATTGGTTTCAATAAAGGAAATGATTTGAACATGTGATCTATATTCATCAATTTTTTGAATTAGTTGTATTTGCTATATTTTTTCCGTTTATTTTTCTTTGATATTAATATGGTATAACACATAAATTACAATATATTTTCTCTTTTCTCCTTCATGAATATGCGGTAACATAGGGAATGTATTGCAGATGAGCAAAGTTTATGTTTCCATGTTTTATTACTTTCAGTCTAAACCACTAATTTTATTATTATTATTATGTATACCTTAATTGTGATAATATTTAAATTATCATAAGGATTCATACTGTGCAATTTCATCTCATGACTGTAACTAAATTAGATACTGGTAAATTTGAAACTCTTAAAACATGTTTCTTCGGTTAATTTTTTTGAGCTCTCAATCAGTAATTCAAGTCAAATTTTACTTATTTCTCTAAATTACGTTTCGTATAGCTCAAAGTTTGCTGACACTCACTCCACTTTAGTAATTAGATGCATGTATAATATAATTCAGATACTTTCCGTTGCAAAAATTGAATGAAAACCATAAATATTCAAACGCAGTAATTTTTCTAGAGTTGTCTAACTAATTAGAAAACTTACAACGTGTGTTCAGTCCTTGTGATTGATGTTTAAGGTTCATCAATTTGTTCTGTATCCTCAAATTCTTATCTTCCTCCCACGAATTTCTCCACATTAAAACGTTTTATTACTGTTTCACCATACACAGCAATCGATTCACGATGAATTTCCGCTGAGGCCACTTGTGTCATACAGTACCGATCCACGTGTCCAACTCTTGAAATCTGCATACATATTTAAAAACTTCTTCGAGTTTATTGACAGGACATACTTCGGTTATAAAGCTGCCAACCGTTACAGCGAAAAACAGACAGCGGGTGACAGTCTTTAAGGTTTACTCACCATCCACACTAATATTATAAACTAGGCCCGTGATGAAAGATTATGACAGGTTGATCTGATCTGGCCAAATATAAGCTTGACCTGTGTTTCACCCTTAGGATGAATAAAATCTCTTGAGCTTGAAGAACTCAGAAGTATTAATAGAGGTAGGTATTAAAGACGGACAGGAACGATCGCGCTATTGTGTAACTGTTTCAAAGGTCATACACTCGAACTTCCTTAAATACGAACTTGACTTATATTTGACCCTTAAAGTTCACTCTGCAAAATTTAGAAAAAAAAAAAAATCCTGTTTGCTTCGAAATCATCACGTTGTTTATTATTGAGATTGGGAAAACATTCAATGTAAACATTGGTCATAGTATCTGTGACGGCCAGAGAACTTAGTACACATTCCATATTAGGAAATAGTTGAGCAACTCCGCAGAAATAAGTTGCCAGAATAATAGATTCGGTGATACATTTGGTCTGATGTCCACTTAAAATAACCTAATAACTCACATACAGCGAACATTAATAAAGACCAATAACGAAAGTGGTCAGTAAAATGTATAAAAATCAAATAAACCATAGTGAATAAATTTTGGTCAAGCAACAACATTAGTGAAAGTTGTAATTAAACTGAAATTTATCCTAAGCCGAAACGACAATTGGTATTCGTGGTTACAGCAGAGACTATGAGTAACTTAATTTTATTTTTAAGTTTTTTAAGTTGCTTTAATTAGTAACATGTTACTGAAAAGTAGATCCACGTTTTTTCAGTCGCAAAATTTACTAAATTTTTTTTAACTATGAAACGCTATGAAAAGCAAATTTAATTAATGTATTATGCCAGTTAATTTGGTAGCAGTTGCTTAGTTATTATACTGTAGACATAACCACGAATTCCTTATAATGGTATATCTGGTCGCTGTTTTGTGAGCGAAGGCTGACACGTGACACCGTTCTCCAGCCAATAGCTATCGAGGTGAGTGGGTGACCTTACGAAATTATATAGTAGATGCGAAAGTAATTCTGTCTCTCTGTCTGTTACATTTTCACGGTTAACGGCTAAACCAATATTTATTAAATTTGACATGGAAATACCATGTATCATTAGGAACGACACAGAATAAATAACATATTTTGTCATGAAATTTTGAAAACTAACCGAACGGTGGAGGACAGAAGGATAGCGTGCGTAAGTCTCTGTAATTTTATCTCGGTCGCTCAAGTTTTGTTCTCTCACAGTCAGTTTGAGTACGATCTTATTGTATAGTATATTGTGGACTTGAGCAGCACAAGACTATTATTTTGTATTTATCTAAAAAAATACTTTGGCAACAATACATTTTGTCTTTTTTTATTTTCCAAGAGTAAACAAGTAGATAGCTCATGGATTTCCAACCCCAAAGTTTATATATCTAGGGACAAAAAAAACCAAAAACCTAGTGTACAAACAAAAATCCGTCGGAGGAGGTACTGTGGCAAGTAATTTCCCACAGTTTACCCTTCCCCTTTAGTTTGTTACTATCTTTAATCAAATTGGTTCTCTTCTTGAGACAGGTTCAATGGTGGAATGGTATGGTGTTGCTTTTCCCGTCATAATATCCAGACTTGTTGCATTTTGGGACGCCTTTTACATAACTTTCAATTATAAGACTACGGGTATGAAGTCACGGCTAACAGCTAGTGAAACTATAAAACAGAAAATCGATCAAACCGTTCAAACTTAATTTCCCATAATCCCTATTACATGAAAATATTATTATTAATCAAATTCGATGCAGCATTTTCCATGCACAACTTCGTGAGTCGGCTGCAGCTAGTAACAGTTTCATTATGATCCTTTATTTGGTTGGGACTCGCCATCTACTTTGCTAAGACTCTCAGTGAGGTGTGGCTGGCCGCAGGGCTCCGACTACTAAGTGTTTTGTACGTTTTCGGTTACCTACAACCGTTAAGCTGTCTACATCACTGGGGTCAACAGTAGCATTGCGAATTCGGCGGGATGTAGCCAAAGAAACAGTGTGATTATATCTTGTTCATCCTCAAGCGGAGACTCAAGGTCATGTTTCCCTATCCCTTCCCCTCACCTTACCGCCCCCACCCTTACTCCCAGACCACTGTGTCCAGACAGGCGATTGGCAAATTTCCCTCTGCATGTAGAGATTAGAAAAGCGGAGTGAGGAAAGAGCAGATTGTCCTTGAGCCGCCTCTGTTTACTGAATGGACTATTATATTCCTAAAGACAGAGTTTAACATATTTACAATCAGAAAACAAGTAGATTTGGGAAACTGTTGGGTTGTAGAGATTCTAGCGAGTGGATCTGACATTTGTATTGGGAGAGGCACCGGGAACTACGTTACTAATCTGGATAGAAAGTATTTTATTTGTTGACTGATGATATAAATTAATGCTATATGCAGTCTCGTTGAAATCTATTCCTCAATTTTACGTGATGCACGCACAGACAGCTAAACACTTAAAAATTTACCGTTTTGCCTCCTATATCAATTGGAAATATGTTACTAATTTGGATAGAAAATATTCTGTATGCTAAACTATCACTTAATATGTCGCTGGCAGTTTCATTAAGATCCGTCCCTTAATTTTTGCGTGATGTTCTGGTAGTTAACGATTTCAAAATGAATGGGTTTTGCCTTTATATTATTTGGAACTGTGTTACTAATGTGAATAAGAAGTCTCTTATATGTTAACTCATGACATAAGCTATCAATACTTGAAATTTCTTTAGTATCCGTCCATCATCTTTTGCCTGATGCGTGGACACGGAGTAAAAAATTTCGAAATTTGTTATTGTGGCCTCTGTATATTCAGGATGTACGTTACTAATATGGATAAAAAAAAATCCTATAACCTAACCTGTAACATAAGCTATCACTATGTGTAGTTTCGTTAAAATTGTCCATTAGATTTTGCACGGACAGACACACAAAAATTCCAAATGTTAATGTATTTGTTTCTGTAACATCAGTACATTGCAGTTACCTTTTAAAATGAATTTCATGAATAGAAACAACAATTTACTATATGATATTGATTAAAATGACTCCGTTTTCTACGATGTCCTTTTTATTTAGTGTCTTTCCAGTTTACGAGGAATTTCTCTTACAGGTTTATACGAGGGTTGGAACTTAAATAGTGGCAACTATTTATTCACAACCGATACAAAAGCGTTACATGTTTGCACCTGTTACTGTCCTTCAAAGTAGTCACCAGCTTTGTGTAGAACCAGTTGCCAGCGATGTGGAAGGCGTAGTATACCATTAGCAGAGCCTATTTTGTTGATGGTGCGAATGGAGCGGTCTACTGCCTGTCGAATCTCTGGAACAGTTCTGAAGTGAATGCCACGAAGTGGTTCCTTCATCTTCGGAATCAAATCAAAGTCACAAGGACTTAAGTCCGGGGAGTATGGTAGACGGTACAGTACTTCCCAGTCCCATCGACCTAACAGAGCAGTCACAGCTTGCGCTGTATGCGCCCGCGCATTGTCGTGCAAAATGATGGGTGGGTTGCGCAGAAAGTGTTGCCGTTTCTTTCGTAAAGCTGGTCGCAGGTGATGCTCCAAAAACGAACAGGAATACCGTGCATTGAGAGTCTGCCGTAGAGGAACGTAATGCGTTAGTATAACACCATCACAGTCGTACATGAGAATCACCATAACTTTCACCATACTGGGGCTCTAACTCACTTTCGACTTTCGCGGCGAACCATAATGACGTCATTCGTTGGATTGGCGTTTCAGTTTTGGCTCGTACGATGTGGCCCATGTCTCATCCAGTGTTACGATACGGCGTAAGAAAGCCTCTCCTTAGCGCACCAAGTGAGTCTGAGTAGCGTTGTAACGCATCCATTTCTGCATTTCCGTCAATTCATGCGGCACCCATCGTGATGCAATTTTTCGCATGCCCAGGCGTTCCTTCAGGATGCGAAGCACAGATGTATGCGCTAATCCTTTTTCGTAGGTGAGCTCACGAATCGTCTGGTGTCGATCACTGTCCACTAACGCGGAACAGTATGCACTTCTTCTTCAGACACGCTATGACGACCTGCCCGTTGCATGTCAGCCACAGTTTGCCGACCTTCGTTGAAGGCTTTTACCCAACGTGCCACTGTTCTGTACGGTAATGCCGATTCCCCGCACGCCTGTTGATGACCTTGATGACACTGTCGTGCTGTACTACCTCTGGCACATCAATCTTGATCCAATTCCGTTGTTCCAGTTTCGAAAACGTAGTGACACCGTTACGTTATACCGGTCGCTCACGAGTGACTGCGTTTCCCTCGATTGTGCGCATGCCGGGGACGTGGGAAGGGCGAGTCCATTTGCTCGGAGGTAAGGTAGGTATGTCAACAACGTGTGCTATCAGCGACAATAGTAGATTCCTTTGCATAGTGTCTCCACAACAGTGTTTCCACTATTTAAGTTCCAACCCTCATATTTATTCCAGTTAAAATCGATTCCTTAAACTCGTCAATGGTAATATACTTCAATTGCAGGATTATCTTTAACTGTTGATATAATAGAACAGTCTGGCAAAGAGTTTAGGTTGAATAAGCGCCATGGTGTAATGTGAAGTACGCCAGAACGCTTCCGTGTTTGGGATTCCACGTTTAACTGAAGGTCCACTGTACCCGATAGGACTATCGGTTTAGGTTAAGGTAGCTGCGATAGGGGCGGAATGCGCAGCCAATAGAAAACCTATCACCAGGTCTTTACGACCACACGGATTTATTATTATTAAATTAGGAATAGCGTCACTGATTAATATACTAGACACTAGAAGTCTACAATGTGCATAACTGCATATTATCAGGTTTGCTTCTAGGTCTCTCTCGTACCAGTATTTCTACTGATAGTCTATATTCCACAGAGCAAAGTCCTGCACATTCTGTCATTTATTTCACTACATCCCAACATCTAGTAGTTTCACCTAGACACTACTTGCCCTAATCGGACTTCTAAAATTCCACGTTTCGAGTAGTAGAATGTTTCTAACAATTCTGATGATACTTCCCTAGCAGATCCCACCCGGAGATTCCAGGGGGGGACTATTTCACCACCGAAATATTTTACTCATGAAGAAACCATCAATCAGTATGTATTTTGAGAGAATTTCATAGCCTCGCGATACCCTATGGATCTTAGATGTACTATCTACTCGTTTCGTTTCTGCATTTTTATGCCATTCCTCCCGTTTCATTCATCTTTAGGAACCGTATCCAATCCTACATGAAGAAAGATGCACCGGACATTTTATATCGGGTTTCGTTCAGTAGCCAGTGCCTCATCCGTGTAAAAAATTTCCACCTTATTTGAAGAATTTAGTATTAACTTCATTAAACATTTTTGATAAAATTTCAATTAAATTTTCATTTTGTATTATCAACATAATTGCATTTGCAATGAATCTCTCTCGCATCTAATGATTTTAGGTGTCGAGATTAAATATTAGACATTGCCCAGCGTTGCATTGAGGTTGCATTAAATTAAAGATACTCATACACAAAATTATTTACAGAAATCATTTTAAACTGTAAAAAATTGTCCTGTACATATCGTAACTTGCATTAATACTTGGAATTACCAACATTTAAGCAATTCTCTTGTACAATTCGGTTCTTAAACATATTAAATGGCCTTTAAATAATTTCTTTTCATAAATAAAGTCTATATACACTGATTTAAAAGAACTTACAAAACAAACATACCAGATCATATTCAAACAAACTTTAGCTCACTGTAAATACTTCATTAAATACAATTATATTTAAAGTTCAGGTATGAGGGCTGTTACAGTAGGCAGGCCGAATTACGGAAGAACCAGGAAGCATTTACAGGGATGAGAAGGATATTGTTTTGGAGCGACTATGTTCTCTCTATTTTGCTGGCAGCAACACGTCCTAAGACTTGGCAGGGGTAGGTCAGTAGTGCTAGAATTAAGGTGGTGTAAATGCGGTTGGTGAAATTGATTTTGAGAGAGGTTTTCCGGTTGATGAACGGATATAATATTGTGAGCCGGAAGTAAGCGGAGTTTGGAACTGTTGCAAGCGTTCCAGGTCAATTGGCGGTCCTGATACCCAGGTATTTAACTGTCTCGTCGGAACGTTTCCATGATATGAATGTTTCGTTAATAGCAATCGGAGTTGTTACAACCAGACGTCGAAGAGTGAAAATCATTGTTTCATACTCAAATGCGTTCGCTGTGACGCTTAACGTGTTCAACGAGTAATTTAGCGAAGGAAGGACCATTTGGAGGTTGTAAACAGCTGTGTGCATGTCATCGTGGTAGATGAACAGTGTCGTGCCATCGGCGTACATTGCTACAGCAGATGTGGTCAGATCGGGGAAATCAGAGATATGAATGTTGATCTGTGTTGGACCGAAGACAGAGCCTTGTGCAACACCAGTGACTACAGGGCGGATAGTGGATTTGACTGCATCGGTATTAACAGACAAGGTACGTTAGAGAAGGAAGCTACGAAGGATTTCGTATTAATAATCAAGGAGTCCGATGTTACGCAGTTTATACAGGGTGATTCAAAATAACGTGGACAAAATTACATGGGAGATCATGTGACATTACAGTAGCCTAGCGATCCATGATTGAAGAGTATCTGTGCATGTATCGATAATCGACACAGTGCGAGAAGCGACACTCTGTGCTAGACTCGCAGTGAGTCAAGTGTTAACTCTCGTGGCAGCAGCCCGGGAAAAGTACGGTAACTTGAAAGTGAAGTGGTGTGTACTTGAAGACACATTCGGGCCTATGGATACGTTATACGCGCGTCCGCGACGGGAAACGAGTATTGGCTTGACGTCGCTAACGTAAGATGAGCAAGATGGTGTGAAAATACCTTGAGACCTTCCTGGAGAACTGTTAATGTGCTGTTGTGAACTTGTGATTGTTGTACAGACATTTAATATATTGCTGATTGAAAGAGAGTATTTTGTGATTAAACTTTCCGCTCATAAAGAACTTGTAATCTTCGGATAAGTGATAATTAATTCCAGTTGGTGGTCGGCGTACTAATGTAAGACACAAACTGTTGGAATAAAAAAGTTGTTCGACTTAGTACTTCCTATGTGTGAGTGTGTCTTGCCTATAGCTTGTTCCTGTGAACTTGTGAATTTAGAGCATCACAGAGAACTGTAAGTATTATTAGTACGTTCGTCAAATAGCTGGTGGCGACCAAGACAAAATAATAAATTACGAAGTGTCGATGCTTCCGTGAGGTAGGTCAAAGTGTAGTGTTGTAATAACCTCACTAACTGTTATTAATTAGACCCAGTAAAACCTTGTAGTTTTACAATCAGTCATACAATAAGAATCAAAAATCGGATAGGAACAGAGGGTCGCAACTGCGATCCGGAGGCGCTACAGGGCGTCTAAAATAATACTGACACAAAGAGAAGAAACAAAACCATAACAGATCATTTTACCGATAATTACTCTCTCATATGCGACTAATGCAAGCCAAATGTTGAGCCTACAGCAGATGCTCAAAGTTTTTGCCAGATTCATCGAGACAAGCCCGGCATCTCCGTTGCATGGAACGGCGCACCTTCTCAAAGATACCAGGTGTAGGTGCCGCAACGATTCTTCCTACCAAGTCTTCCGGCGTTTCAACAGGTGTTTCATACACAAGTCCTTTTAAAAATCCCCACAACAAAAAATCCAAGGGAGACAGGTCTGGTGATCGTGTTGGCCATGCCTCTCGTGGCTCTGGCGCCCTCTATAGGCGTCTGCGCCCCTCTGTTACTATGCGATTTTTGATCCTTATTGTATGACAGATGTACCATGTCATTTTGTCCACTTTTTTTGAATCATCCTGTATAATAACTCAGCATTCCACACTTTGTTGAAAGCTGGAGTCAAGTACCAAATGTCGGCAACTGTGTGCCGTTTTCTTTCAAACGCTAATGCTATGATGTCGGTGATTTAAGGAGTTGACGGGTAGTAGAGTGGTGTCTAAAATCCGAATTGAATTATGGGTGTGACTGAAGCCTGTATGAGGAATTTGAAGATGCGTTTCTTGATTGTTTCTTCGAAGATTTTCGAAAAAGCATAAAGTAAACTCATTGGTTGGTAGCTGGCTGAGAGGTTGGTGGGCTTGCTGGGTTTAGAGAAAACGATAATTTGCGCACGTTTCCAGGAAGGCGGGTAATAACCAAGGCGGAAAAGAGCATAAAATATAGGCGCAAGAAAGGCTGTGGCTTTGTCAGGTAGTTGTTTGAAATCGCATTGGGAATCTGATCATGCCTGGGAGTTTTTTTGGAGATGAGATCGCGTGGAAAGAAGCGGTTCTCGTGGGGTGAGGTAAATGATGTTGGTAGGGTGAAAATGGTTAAGATTCTCTGTTTCAGAAGCCAATTCGGTGTCGTGGGCTGTGTTGGTACTCGAATAATTTTAGCAGCTTATTATTAACTGTTGGGATTTGGTGATGGCTGCATGACGTCGTGAGCAAATTGAGCGCAACGGCCGTCCTTGCCACATACGTATTGCACCGGGGTGTTGGCACGTGGATTTAATTAAGAGTGCCTGGTCGACGAAGCTTCGCTCGAGAATACCGTCAGTAAACTTTAAGACAATTCAGTATTACATTAGACCTCTTTCCTCTTTTACACTGTAACAGAATGACCAAAATAGGTCATTCCGTACATTTTTAAATTTAACATAAAAGCATAATCACAGGAATAACTGAGGGAAGGTTTTGCCAGCCATTGTCCGGGGGACCACCCAAAGGCAGGTAGCAATCACGTTAGCGCCAGGCAGGCGGCGATCGAACAATGCAGCAACCACCCTATCTAACGGAGTTGGTAAAGCATATGATCCCTTAGCTCCGGGAAAATACACAGCGGGTTGAATGCTCGTGTCCCCAACCCCAGGTCCCCGAGCGGGCAGTTTGGAGGTCACAGTTAACGAATAAGTCCGAGGCTGGCCGAGTTCGTACGAATCTCCAAAAGACAATGTTCGCCTATCGTCACAGCCAGTAGGAGGAGCCAAAAAAACAACAGAACCAATCATCGACAGACTATCCTCTGCATTTTGTAATGCCAGTGAATATTTGCTCTATGTGAACCATGAGCGACGGGAGGAGGCTGTTCCTGCGGACGCTGGAGGGCACTTGACGCCGAGTCTTCAGAGTGGAAGGAGCGGATCTTCCGAGCTTGAAGATCGCTCCGTCTTGGCATCGAACCTGAGGGTCGATACGAGCCTCCTGTACAGTGAGGTCGCTGTGCACTCATTCAGTACGCTGACTGAAGGACGTGGTGCACTCTCCGCTATAGCCAAGGGGCTATAATAATTCCGCCGTCGAGGGAAACATATCGCCGCCACGGTAATATTTCTACAGTGCAGTGTGGTACTTTCATTCAGTCATTGGATACAGCCCTGTAATGACCTCTGAATGATTAGGAGTTCTCGCACCCCCAAATATTGAGCTAGCTGGGACAGACATTCTTAAAGCCACACTTGGTGGATAATTTAAATTATCCTGGCGCCCGTCATTCGAGATCGGATACAGTCAATGTTAATACTGTATTTGATTTGTGATTCCCGATTGTTATGAAGGGAACTTTCATTTAAAAACCAAGTGTGAAGCTTTCTTGTTTGCCAATTAATATTGGGAATTTGCTTCAAGATCAATTGGAAATGTGGTGGTGTTTTAATGCTTTGTTTGTTTGTTAGTATGTTGGCAATTGTAAGAAGAGGCTTTGTTTAGTTTTTTTTAATGTTTCAATATGTTAATGTTAAAAATAAATAAGCCTCACCTGTACGCCTGTATGAGTACCGAATAAATTAGCAGCCTAGGGTTTTCTTTGAATTATAAAAAGAAGTAAAAGATTTTCACCCTTATCTCCCTCCCAGGCACCCATCGTTACAACACTATATTACAAGAATTACGTGTGTTCTCTTGTAGTGAGAGCGTTTTTAATGTACTTGCTCCCGTGACTCTGATTAAGATATATAAACCATACCATGCATTAAAGCTGATCTTTTAGGGTCCACGCCAACAAACGCAAAAGTCTGGCAATAAGCTTTGTACACCGCAAAAGCAAATGCACCTGCCATCAGTTGCCGAGTAGCTCAACTTCTTTAAGTATCCTTCTTGTCTGGCTAATTTTCTTTTAAAAATATAGATATGGCTCCATCATTTTGGAAAAAAATAAAAGTAATAAACGCTAAAAATTAAATTTTACTGAAAATAATACACTGACAAATCGATTTTTAGACCTAAAGAAACCCTAATTCATGATTATCACTGAAATCGTTGGAGTCGCTTTCGAGACAGGCGGCACGTACAATATATTAGTAGGTCGACCGAACTTAACTCGAAACCAGTAACCATTGTTAACTTTTATTACATATTATAAACAATTATAAAATATCATGAAAATAAAATTCACTCCAAAACAACTTGTGAAGTTTTATTTACACGCATGAACAGTATGATATAGGATCATGAAAATAAAATTCAGTAATATATAGATCAATATTTTTAAAACACCGAAAGAATTACGATTTATATCGATTACGAAGACGTTCCTCTTAAAAATTTTAAACACCACAGAGAGAACAGAAAACTTCGTATGGCCCGAACCTTTGGCATGGCACATTAGCTCTAACAGCTCTTTTATAAGTTGTTAAGGGGGCGTCCATAAATTCTGCGAGATGAAATAGGGGGGGGGGGGGTCCGGCGAAATCTCACCAGGGGGGTCAATGGAATTCTCACTTGAGGGGTGTAACCGGCTTTGGAAGGGTGAGACCTAAAAAAAAAGGTCTCAAAAAGTATCGAGGGCTGATTTCTAGTGGGGGGGGGGGTGTCTCACGAACCAGATCTCGCCACAGGAGGGGGGGGATCCGGAAATCCTGAAAAACACCTCACGTATTTATGGATGCCCCTAAGTTTTTTCTTAATAAAGCCTAGATTATTTGAACACACCTTACTTTAGCAGTACAAACAGAGCATTTAACTGTGTTTCTTCCTTGGAAACTGAATTACCGTCGAAGGTTGGTTGTAATATCTTTGGCAGCTTGCCCATCACCTGTTGCCGAGTAGTTATAATTTATGAACGCTACTTTCTAACTGATTTCTTATTCAGAAGACAATGTCGCTTTTCAGTTTTGAGACATAAAAACAGAATAAACCTACGACACTGACATACCGATTTCAAAATAAAACCCGTGACTAGCGATTTTTATCGAAATACTCGGAGCCGTTTTGGAGAAAGCCGCTACGAATATACAAGAGTTGCTCGTTTAGTAGAATAATATATGATAAAAGACAAGTGCGAGACGTGCCTTGCCAAATTAAGATTCTGTAATCTAATGACCTAACCGTGCATCTTGCAGTTGGTAGATTAGATGGCAGTCGATTCCACAAGAAATCAGTACCCATCACAGTATCAGTATACAGGGTGTTACAAAAAGGTACGGCCAAACTTTCAGGAAACATTCCTCACACACAAACAAAGAAAATATGTTATGTGGACATGTGTCCGGAAACGCTTACTTTCCATGTTAGAGCTCATATTGTGGACGGCTGTGATACAATACGCCATTCTCCAGGGCTGCATCAGCGCATCAGGGATTCCATGCGACGGAGGGTGATGCATGTATCCTCGCTAACGGAGGACATTTTGAACATTTCCTGTAACAAAGTGTTTGAAGTCACGCTAGGTACGTACTGTTGCTGTGTGTTTCCATTCCATGTTTAATGTGATTTGAAGAGAAGTGATAAAATGAGCTCTAACATGGAAAGTAAGCGTTTCCGGACACATGTCCACATAACATATTTTCTTTGTTTGTGTGTGAGGAATGTTTTCCTGAAAGTTTGGCCGTACCTTTTTGTAACACCCTGTATGTAATGGAATCCGCTTCACGGCTAGCGCGTGCCGCACAACGTTGCTGCTCGTGCTGCTAATACTGTGGTTCAATTCCATTGTGTTCACTCGAATAAAATACATAATACTCGTGACCTGATAAAGGACCAACTTTGGAACATAGATTAAATACTGTTTAAGATGCCAAAATGCCAACAGGAGAAATATTCGGGAATATTTTTGCTCCAGGGCAAAATTCGTCTGGCGAAAACATTAACAAAACGGTTACTAAAAGAAGGTTTTTTAATTTAAAACATTAATAATGTAACTGTGCGACATAGCAAATAACCAAGCGGCCTCTTTAAGCATTTTTAACTACCACATATCAATGTTAGAAAACTCAGCATTTCAACATCCGTCATTCGGGAGGACGTGGGTTCGAATCCCCGTCCGGCTATCCAGATTTCGGTTTTCCATAATCACTCCAGACAAATGCTGGGATGGTTCCTTCATAAGGCGATGGACGAATTACTTCCCGTTCCTTCTCCAAGTCATTTCCCGCCTCTAATGATCTCGACGTCGACGAGGCGCAAAGCAATAAGTTAAAAAAAATCAAACTCAATAAAACCATCCAGATATACAAATTTAATAAGATTTGTATTCAACATAACCTAAAACCATCATGAAGCGATTGCTGTTCAAATTTTCCTAAATACATAAGAGGCGAGATGGCATGTTATACCCAAAGTGCCCCAAACCATAACACTTGGCGTTTTTCCACTATGCCGCTTAACAATGCAGTCTGCCTGATTCGCAATGGCTTGCGTGCCACCAGTCCGACCCTGAGCAGACGGCGTCGATCAGTCGACGCAGACATGACCACAACCGATGCCTCCTCCAACAAAGCTGTTCTGACGGCTACGTCCATGTGGACAATATGGCGGTAATCTCGCGCTCTGGTCACATTATTTGGGCTAGTACCCGCTCGTAGCTTTTTGCGACCCTCTCCTATCCACTTGTTCCACACAAGGATCACTATCGTAGCAGTGTGCCCTGCACGAGCCGCTCACATGCTGATATTGCGCCTTTTGACATTCGGGCTCTTACCTGCACGTTTCAACTTCGTTTGACGGCTCATCACCTACTGAGCGAGACATAACACTGAGCTGTCAGGTCACACATAACAGGGCGCTGCTAAGCCAACGTGCACACTATCTCTCTGCGATCTTTATCACAAAGCCTCGGACTGCAACAAGCAAGTGTGTTGCGTCCGCTGCGGCGGGAACCACAGCAACCTGGAATGCTCACGTCCGTGAGAAGCAACGCCGAGATGTGCTAACTGTGGTTCTGACCACGCCGCCAGCTACGGGGGATGTCCTGTGAAGAGAAAGCTCCAAGCCACCATCCGAAGACGTCAACACCAACACAGCCACAGCCAACCAGTCGAAGAACCGGGCGGCCCACAGAAAACAACATCAACTCGCAGCAAAAACCATTCGCCGACCGACATAAGCTAACGCAGCTTATTACGGCAATAATCCCAAATTGACCATAGAAACCCAGTAGGGGTTTTAATATAAGGACACCTACGGCGTCCATAGCCATTTTTCACCCCAAAAGTGAAAATAAAATATGTCCCCAAAACAACACCCAACTGACACCTAGAAGTTATACTATCAAAGGTAGTGGTACTTCAACAACAGCCGTTGAGGCAGCGAAAAAAAATCATTTATTATGGTTCCACTGTTCTATATATCCTCCGATTTTGCAGTGATTCAGACCATGCTTTCTAAGAGTTGCAATATTCATAAACGGTGGAGTATTTTAGATATCTTCAGAGCCTTTAAACATAAACCATATCAATAAACATTTATGGAATAATTACAGATCTGTTGTGTGGAGTGGTTGAGTAATTACACACACTTTTTTTGGGGTAAAAAATCTCAGTATATCCTGCATGATTATTTACCGCACTTAGCATGAAGTTCCTGCCCACTCCTTAAAGGAGAGAGGTGTTCAGTCCGAATATGAGAACCAGAGAACGATGAAATGCCTATGTATAGTATGGCTCCTAAGATTTATTACCATATTGCCATTTGTCCTAATTATTCTTCTTTTATAAGAAATCGAGGGTTGAAAATTGCAATTTGATAATTATAATGAACTGTTCAGTACGGAACATGCGCTTTCACATTTCGAGTTGTTAAACATGGGTGGAAAATACGTTTTGTTTCTGAAATAACATTGTATATCTCCATTTGAAACTATGTGAAACTACCATAGTGTTCAAATACCTTCACAAACTTCTCATTCACAATAGCTCTTCTTGAAGTGGGCTCACTTACGCCTTACCTAGTGAACGTAAAGTGGGAATAAAGTAAAAGTAATTTCTCTTCAGTCCATGGTCTCTTCCAACGTTTCTCTGAAACTTTCAAAAGGTCAGAAAGGAACTAAGAGCTAGTAAATGAAAACAATTAGCTAGACAGAAACTATCACTGCTTAAAGTTTAATGCACGTTTCGTTATAGATTAAGGCTCACCGACCGGTATAATAGGTACTCGTAATAAATTTTATTCAAAAGATTCCACCACATCAAAATTATATCTGGTAATTATTTTTCTTAAAAATAAACCAAACCCACTTCTGTTTATTTAAACGAAAACAGCTTTAAGTTTCTTGAATAATTCCCTAACTGTCCTTAAAATTTCACATGTTACGTTGCGCAATGATAATTACCAAGCGTTTTCCAGTTACAAAAATCCCTGACGGTTTCTAACAATTACTCGCTAATTCTTGCATGATGATGACTTATCATGCGTATTTCATGAATAAATATTCCTAACCCTCACTGCAAGACGAAATAATACACTTTCTTCTAAAAAAACTTAGTGACCTATCGACTGCTCCTAACTTGTACTTTTATACATATCGGTCTATTTTGCGACTTACAGTTTTGCAGAATCTGAGTGTAGATAAGTAACTAAATCATTAATACTTTCACTTCCCTAAGTTTGACTAATGACCTCTTCCGGTCACGCTTCAATTAACTTTGCACATTACTTTTCCTCATCGGGGGGGGGGGGGGGAATTCTTGAGCGTCTATAAGAAAATCTTCACTTCCGAAGAAAAAGCAAAGAAAGACCCACTCATACCAACAACAACATCTAAAAAATGGTGAACTCAGATGATTTAGCAAACAGCCACACGCACACATTCTCCTCTAGGCTGATACAGATGTAAACTTGTTCTACAAAGCGAGCGCCTCCCACACGACGATAATTGATTAACAATATATATATTAGTGTAACTCCGCACCTCTATATATACCCGACTTCCGAAATGTCTCGCTCTCGTGCAATTACTTGACGTGTTTGAGAGGTGTAGTTCTTGCATAGACCACCTCTGTTGCAATAATTTACCCTAGGTGTGATTTCTGGCATGTGCAACGCGCGCAATTCACGAAACTAGTCCAGAAAAAACTAATAACGAAATATTTATCGAAGACAAACTGTCCTCCATCACTATAGCTCGTTCATCATTATATAACGGAAAAGCACAGACTACAATAGCCCAAGTTATATAATATTTATTACTCATAGAAAAGTAATTGACACAGTAGATCCTAATACGCTGTAGAAAATTGTTGTTGTAAATATACTGTCAAAAGATTTGAGAAAATTATACAAAGTTTATATGAACAGACATAAACTAAATCAAAGATAGGAAAAGTAAATACAGTCAAATCAATTGCAACAAAACAAGGAATTAGACATTATCATCAGCGTTTTCTTTTTATATATATATATATATATGTATGTTAAATAAAGTGACGGAACGGAGAATATATTAATTGAAAAATAAGTATAAGTTGAAAATCCCAATGAACACAGTACTCTTTACCGACAATCGGGTGACCTTTGCTGGGTTTGAAGATAACCTGTAGAGAGCTAAATGCAGTTGTCCTTTATAAAAAGAAAGTATGATTTATATACCTACAACACCAAAAACACATCATTATGGGTAGAAATCCAATTAGAGGGAAAACTGCTACTGCTGATACCATGTCTAGCAAGTCACCTTGGTTGTATGTCTTCTCCCTACATAGATGTAAAGTAGCTAAATTTAGTAAAAAATATTGGAATTATGAAAGGGATGGTTCAAATGATAGTAAACTCCGGCAGTGTCTTAAGATCAAATATATCATAGATATTTCTACCATACTTTACGGAAGAGAATTGTGGGTTCTATCGTCTTCGAAAAGAAAGAGAATTATAGTTTGTCAGACTTTCGAATACATTTAGATTTTATCGAGCGGCTGGATATGCCATCTTGAATCAACTGACATGCAGACAAAATAGAAGAAGATTGAAAAAGAAAGGAATGCAAGTAAACCGGAAGACGAAACAGACCAACAGGTCTGAGTAATATAGTTTATAATAATCTTTGTCGTCACAGTCGGCGAGAAAATTGTTTAAATTCTCTCTTCTGCAGACGCGTATTTACTTCTGTATTGTTTTTGTATTTCATTAACCCGTGTGTAACTTGTGAAGAGCCTTTCGTAATGAATCTTCGTCAGCAGCGTTCCGTCGACAAACAACAAATGTGATTCACCGATTGCAAATTGAAGCTACAAAGGCGCAGATAATGGGGAGCACCTGTCTGGGCCTGGCCGTAGTGGCCAAAGGTTTATTTAGCAGCCGTGGTGCCTCTAATTATAGGAGGCAGTTCTAGCAAGTGGCCGTAGCATCGTTCAGGTCAGCTGTGAAGAGAACGTCGAACATGGAGGACGAGAGGTGGCTGTCCGTAGACTCTGAGGAAGCAGACGATTCTGTCGAGGATGGAGAAAAGGACCTCAACGGCGAGCAACAGCGTCTGCTGGAGTGTATGGAGCGTTCAGGATGCGGCCCTGGCGGCATTCTTCAAGTACTGGTCAGTGGCAAAAATAAGCGTGTCACATCTCCGAAATGTTAACACACTCAAGTGTACACGCATTACTATTAGATTCCCACGCAGTAAAACGGGCGATATACACTTTCTGCTGTTTGCGTACGTAATGTCTTGTGCAATGTATGCTGTAGTGTCCATTCCTCTGTTTCTAACGACATATGTTTACATAACAGTGTAACTAAAAAGTTCTGTCAACTCAAACTGAATGTCGAACTAAGCTTATATCTCTACCGACATTCCGCATTGTTTCGTGAATGCTGCGATACTGGTCTAGTGAACTATCTCTGCAAAATCAACGAACTTACGAAGACAGAAAAAAATATTGCCACTTGTCGTTGTGGCAGACATTGAAAAGAGTACAGTTCTCCGAGATTAGTTTAGTGAGGCACTAGCGGCATTTTTAAGTGCTAGTCAGTTGAAAAAATTAAGGACATTGCATCTCTGAAATATCGTCACCATCGTGTTTTCAAACTTTCCTGATGATTTCTGAGGAAGTAAAATGCTATTATATAGACTGTGTTGTGTGGCAAAGTAATGCCATGTACAATTAATACACAGGCCTAAGTGTCACTACTCATATTTTGTCGTCTGATGAGAAAGTTGCACATAAACACTCGTATCTACATGATAGTGTTGATAAATAGGTTAAAATGAACATAAAATTAAATTTATGTGAGCGTTAACCCTATCACCATGGCTAACGCTTCAAAGTTTCTAATGTGGTATACAGTCCAAGTAACAGTGACTAAATTACGAGAACGGTAGAAGTATTATTGCGTAGCTATTGTGAAACTGTAAAGGAAGCTGATTAGACGAAAGTTATATATTGCGGCATTAGCGGCATTTCTCATGAACGGATCAGTGATGAAAAATAAAGTTTTCACATCTTTGCAATGTGGTTAGTCAGAAGTTTACAAGAATTCCTAGCGGTCCGTAAGGCATAAGAAGTTTACCATATAGCATGCGCTGTGTGTATACGTAACGCCATGACCAGTGAACTCGGTGCAGTAAATACGGTCCTCATATCTTGTTCTCTATCAGGAAATGGTGAACCTATTTAGCACATAAAAAACACATGTAGTTACAACAGCGTTATCAAAATATTCAGATCAGTGGAGCTAGCTAATAGGGCAAAATAAGCGGTTACGTCACTTACCTTGAATATTCAGCACCTCTGGTCCGAATCCGGGTACGAGTAGAAATTTTTAAGCGTTTTCCTTTGTTGGTATGATGTATGCCAGGACGTTCCGTGGCTCGAATGCCACGATAAGCTCTGTCATCAGGTAGTAATGCTACATGAATTAAATTAATATCAGTATTGTACCCATCTTTAGAAAGATATGTTTTACGTACACAGTGGTTTTCAGAGCTGTAAAGTGTACTATCGTAGTAACATCGAGAAACTTTTGTTAAGTTTTCTTTGATTCTGAGCTGTTTAATAAGTGTAAAGACTTATGAATTTAATTTCTGGTAAATCAGTTTAGATATCCAAGGTCGTTGTGTGCTTCCTTCCATTACTTTCAGAAGATAAGTAACATTTGTATGTAGAACGAAAAAATTGGGATAGAAAACAATTTAAAGTAAGAAGAATTAACATTTGGCTTTGGCCTTATTCTTAAAAATTCTATGGTAGTAGAGATCGTTGGTGGTTTTTATGGTTCTGTACCCGAAGGGAAACAAAGCCCTATATTTCATAACAGATAAGTATTGCGATTACGACATATTGAAATACATCGATGCAATGGCAAGTCAGTTTATTAGTGCATATCGTTGTGCTAATTTCTGGGTTCGGTCAAAATTAAGTTAGAGGAAAATTCCGAAGTAAATTCGAAATTAAAGTTTTCAATATGAGATCTTTAACAAAATCGAATTCAGTATATGTATGTCTACGAGCTTTCACTCGCACTTTTATTCGACTGAATTCAACAATTCTTTTTCCAGTAATTATTTGAAAGTTAAGGCAGTTGGCTGAATATGATTTGGTGGGTCCCATAATAGTTTGTAACCGACGATAAGAATTTATGGTCACTATAACGTAGGGAAATCTATACACACATTGGGGAATTTTATTCTTTGCAGTTTCATCTCACAATCAGTAGACCCTATTAAATTTTGGCGTTTAAGCTGTAGCGTGAAAACAGCAGTTACTATTTTGCTCAGTGATAATGCTAAATGTTTATAAGTTTGAGTTATGGCTTACAATAGTATGTTTACAAAGGAACAAATAAACCCAACTGATCAGCCCTACACAAATTAATAAACCCGAAAACTCACTCTAAACAGCACTAACACAAATTCCACTAACATAAGTTCCGTCAACAAACAAAACAGTATGTTAATATAATATAATACATCTACATTTCACTAAATAAATAAAATACATATATGATTACAAATTTCGAATTCTCCGCTAACAATAATTCCGACGGAGCATCACTGATATAAACAGCGCGCGCAAATAAACAGGATTCGGACTGACCATGGTGAAGTCGAAACAAAACAGTGCACTAAAATTGACAGATATGGAGAAGTCGTAAGGTTTCAGCTGCTACCAGTTAGTATAATTACATACAACATTGCAAGCAGCATGCTAGTTGAGGACGCATTTGACCAACTACGACGCCTATATGTAAGAGTCTATATTTCAACAAAATCTTTCAGCATGAAATTAAACAAAAAGAAAACGTATTACGTACAAACAGTGAACACGATAGGCGAAACGCGCTCGAGAACAAATAAAATCGAACAACAATTGCAATGGCGTATTTATTAAATAATTGTTTCATTATTTAAACAAGCAACTGCAGGAGAAATGACCTACTATTTTAATCAACATTTACATTTCTATAAAACATCTAGACTATATGGTTTCTTACGGTTTCGTTAGATATTCGTAAGAGTATCAGTTTCTTAACACACGGAAATAGGTGAAAACTATTTATATTATAGACTACATATTAATTAGAGCAGAAAAATTTATGTACTTGTATTAATTCCCACATAATCACTTATGAGAGAGGTAGCGTTCAACTTTTTACAAGATAAAGAGAGAGGAATAGTAATAACGTGAACAATAATAAAATGTATTGAAACACAGTGTTATTAGCTATGCTAATGCAACACCGTGCAGGCCAGAATTACTTTCAACGGCAATAAAGGAGTGCAGCTGTTTTACTAACTCTTCCTTCTCTTAAATGTCATGTTAAGAACGAAGGTTTGAGAATAAATATAATTTACGTTCCTACCAAGCATAGGCTGTGTCGCGACACACTTAGTGTAATTTACGACCTGCTCTGAATTTATGTAGTTCAAGAGTGTTTGCTGCGGCAGAAACCCACAACTGTTGACCATTCAGCATAGATATGGCAATCACTGGTGGATAAAAACAGAAGATGAAAAGTAACTCAAAATGTCAGTGTCATCGGTACTTTCAAGAACTGTAACATCAGTTCACTTTTAGAATGAACGATAATTGCACAAAATACTTTTCTCAGACTGCAGTATATTTCTTCCATGATGTGTCCTGTTGAATTTCTTATCACTTGTGGAATCTCAACCTACTTGGTTATGTTTTTTTTTTTTTTAGATAAGTGAAGTACCATCCAATTTTTACGTGTTCTATTGTTTGGTCGCGCTTGCTTTCGTTAGTTCAAGACCCAGGCTAGAATTGAAATCCCGATGGGGCCAGAAATTTTTAAGAAATGCATTTTATCATATAAACTACGTCAGAACGTTCCGTGGTTTGAATTTCACGTTAAACTATAGATCCCAGAGGAAAGGAACTGGTCATTCTACCTTTCACATTACGGCTTACTATACGTCATTCGGGAAGATCCAACCAACCATCGGATTGTGTATTAAGTTAGATTATTGTTTAGTGGCTAAATTGTTCTAAAACATTAGGTTTTAATGTAATTGACGTAAATGCTAGTGCACGTTTTAATCCAAACGCAGACCTCCAGCTAGAAATTTTTGCACATGCATCTTCGTTTTAGTTTTAAATACGGAAGATATTAAGGGAGTACATTCCTGCCTGCTGCATAGAAAAGGTGGGCATTTGAATTTAAGCCGGGAGTGCGGGTGGTGGGGAGGCTGGGGAAGGTGGTGGTGGTGGTGGTGGTGGGGGGGGGGGGTGTTATGCAGCACTTAAAAAGATCTCCACTCAAGAAGCCGAGTGGAGAAAATCACTGAGGAAAATTTGGATCGAACGCATTAACTGGTGATGACTGAAAGGAGATTAAAAGTTTGTAAAATTAAGGATATTCCCATAAAAAAAAAATGTACTTGGACATGACAGTTAATATGCCAAAACTATCGTCGGAAAATCAAACAGGTCTTGAGGAGGTCGGTGTCTGCAGAAAAAATTTGCTCTCTTTAAAACCAATCCAACCGATTTTGTTAAATGATTTTTAATTATGAATGAGATCAAGGCTTATTACTTTACCCCAAATTTAAATCTGTAAATGCAGTGGAAGCAGACCGGTTGTCCCTCTCAAAAGAAGGATAAGGCTGCCCCTTTTGCAAGAAAAGTGATTGTATATATATTTTTTTTTATCAAGTTGTGTGTATTAGGTTGTGTGTATTGCTTCTTGCGTTCTGCTTTTCTTTTCTTTTTCTTTCGCTGCCTCAACGGCTGTTTGTGCAGTCCCATTGCCTTCAGAAACTTTACTGCTTCGTTTCAGGTTGGGTTGTTTTAAGGGACACGTTTTATTCTAACTTTTGGAGGATAAAATGGCTATGGATGCCATAGGCGTCCTTATATTAAAACCCCTTAATGGGTTTGTATGGTCAGTTGGGGATCATCGCTGTAATAAGCTACGTTAGAAACTGGACGATTTTGCCCAACTGATTTTCTCGTTTTGGCTCGTGCTTGCATGATTGGCGCACGTGCTGGTTAGTTATGTCGATCGGCGGATGGTTTTGGTGCGGCTTGATTTCCTATTCTGTGGGCCGCCAGGTACTTCGGCTGATTGGGTGTGGCTTGGTTTGTGTTGACGTCGTGGATTTTTTTCTTTACAGGACATCCCTCATAGCTGGCGGCGTGGTCAGAACCACAGTTAGCACATGTCGACGTTGCTTCTCGTGGACGTGATCAAACGAGAATGGTGTGGTTCCCGCCGCAGTAGACGCAACACACTTGTTTGTGGCAGTCCAATCAGGGAAGCATTTAATAAAGTGCTAATCTTGAGAAATAACTGCGGGAAGCTATCATGGAAAATAGAAGCAAGTAATAGGAAGATGTACTCTTTCATCAGGACAATGCTCCCATAGCAAATTCTTCACTGCCATTGCTTCAATTAATGAGATTGCTATGTTGTTTCTACGGCAACCTCCCTACTCACCCGATTTTCCACTTACCGTATTTCTAAACCTTAAACACATTCTGTTTGACACTCTTTGTTCAAGTCATATCATGAGGTAACATGTGCAGTTTACTCATTTTTCGACACCCTTGAAACATCGTTTTACTAGGATGTCGTAAAAGCATTGAAATGTCATCAAAATCACTCCAAGTAAATGACGGTATGGTTCCTTTAGAAGGCCATGGCTGAATTCCTCGCCATTCGTCCCTGATGACCTCGACGTCGACGAGGCGTAAAGCCCTACGGAAAAAAGAAGAATATCATTGGAGGAATTGTTTGAAGCTCAATCGAAATTTTGTTGAAAAGTAGACAACTATCAGTTTGTTTGCAGGCAACGAACTTATAATCATATTATTCCTGGTGGCAGAGTAAGACGGAAAACAGAAAAAGAAACTATAATATTCTGCGACCAGAGACTTCAGGCTCAAGTAAGGACTGAGCCAAGGTTTGTTTTGCATGTAAAACTGATCGTGCTTCAATATATTCTCAGCTTTTCTTCCACAGTATCGTAGTTAGTTAGAACATGGCCTCATTTTTCAATATTTGACCCCAAACCGTTTGGTCCGGCGCTGGAGAGTAGCGTTCAGGATTTTCTCTCCAACTGGCCCCGATCCAAAACGGCCACAGGTTCTATCCCGGGAGTAAGGTCGCCCGTAACGTACGACACGGCTTCCTAGCTTTACTAGCTGCCAGAGAAACCGAAGTGTTCATTCAGCCTGTGTGTACGAATGTATAACACGTGTCTTCCCTGTACGCCATTTGTTACATTTCGTACACGGTCGTTTAATGAGCTCAAGTACAGAAGACTATAAATTATTTATTATTCCGTCTCTAAAGACCTCGCTGTTAAGAGACGTTAAACAGTTTTTTTTTATTTATTTTTTAATGTTATTAATAGCGTATTACCTATAGTGTTTACTTACAATGCGATTCACTAAATGTTTCTATAACCATTATCTCAGCATTGATAAGATACAGCAGGAAGTTGATGTGGCCTCTCTAATATTGTTTAGAAAGAAATAGAAAGTTGTGTTTATTTGCTAAGGATGTACTGATGACGGATGACGGAAAACGGCCTCAAAAAGTTTTCGGGTAATTAAAAAGGAGTCCAAGCAATATATTTCTCATATATTTTCAAGCAAGACAAAATTAGTCATTCCCTTGGCACCTATTATTCCTTAAAATGTCTCATAGCCTACCTCCATTCTCGACATATTTATTTTTTTGGCACTTGTAGGTCTAGATACGAGTGTAATCTGGAAAGAAATGCAAACATACTTGTAGGACACGAAAAAAACTTATTGCCCCTCGTTCCAGAAAATCCGTAACATAAACTCGGTGAGCATCCCAAAACACAGTCAAAAGGCCGCTGTGTTTTTCATCAACTCTCACGGCTTTTCCAGGCGCGCAACCACGAAATTTTAGTGCCCTTCTATTTACAGTGGACCTATGAACAGCATCGTCACCATACACAGCCTTTAAACGACGATGAATCTCAGTAGGAGTCAGTATTTCAGCAGTTAAAAATTCGTTAACAGCACGCTGTTTAACTCGCGTTGTCATAGCAGTCGCCACTGGATGAATTCGACGACTTGAAACCTGCGCATGCGTACAGAGGGGTATGTTACTTCGACATACCACCGGGCGCGCTTCTGTAGGTCATTACGTTCGCGATCTACTAGTTTGTGTGCCTTGTTTTTCAGCCTACCCTCGTATTTCCAGAAGTTTCAGGGTGTTATTAAATCCTTCAATAGGATTTTTTTTTAATCATGGCGCTGAAGCTTTTTCATTGTAAACTTAATCTCCTTTTTCATCATTTAGTTGTGAATGTAATAACAGTTTGGCCAGATGTTGGTTTGACTTAGTGTCATATGGTCAATCCAATTGAGCTGGTGAAGAATCTCTGGTTCAATGTTGCTTCACTTTGACTACTGTATTACGCTGATGTGTGTGCGAATATCTTGGCACATAGCTCTGAGGATTATTCTAAAGTATCTTTTTTGATATTTTAATGCATTTGTCGCCGTTTAGTGTTTCCAAGACATACAGATGTATCGGAGTAAAAGCTACTACATATACCAGCTTGTAAGATCTTCGCACCTTCTCGAATGAATCTGCTGTCGAATATTTTTCTTCGTAAGAATCTAAAATAATCTTTTTCACAACCTAACCAGTAATGCATAAGGCTAATTCAAAAAGTAACGACGAACAGAAACCAGTACCTGTATTTCAGAAGTATTGGCCCCGGCTGTTGAGGCAATTGTCCCACTGCGACACAAGGTGGTGACTGGCTATATCATAAAATTCCTGGGGCTGCGATGTGAACCATTTCCGCACGTACTGCTTGACGTCGTCGTCCGTTGCCCCTCAGAGCCTTTTATAGGGGACCAAAGATGGCGTAATCGTATGGAGGTGAAAGGTCTGGATTAGGGATTGCAATCCAGCAAAGCGGGATTCCGCAATCACGCGGGATCCCGCATCATTAGACGGTCTGGCGGATCCCGCACAAAATTAAGCGGATCCGCAATCCGCAAAATGCGGATAAAACGCGTGTCAGTGCGTGACTCGCTGCCCCATTCGGTCTCTATCGGATGTATTGCACTGTTTGCCTATGCCCTTCCAGTTGGCGTTTGGCGTGTGTGAACAAACGTTTGTTTTTGTCAAATTTCGTCATTCGTAAGTAAATAGATACATTTTTACGTATTCATTTTCGAGTACACATTTCTGTAATTTGAGTTATGTTTCGTATTTAGTACGATTTTCTAAGTATATAATTATTTTTATGTGTTGCAAACGTCATCTGAACTACAAAGTTACAGCTTTTTATTCACGGTTTTATTCCCATTTTTTGCAGATAAAGTTATTGTGACAATTTCCTTTTTTGCGGCTGAAAATTTGATTATTCGTTGATAGGAAACTAATGTTGTAATTTTAAACGCATACCTATTTATTTAGCAGCTATCAAAAGGCAATTGTATATCCTTTGACTTATTGCTGTTTTGGCCGCTGCCTCAATAGACGAAAGCCGCCTATTTACATGTGCCGCTCAGGCTATAGATTAATATCTCTTCTCCTTGTTATTATTTCGACTAAAGGCAGAAAAAGTTATAATGAAGTTTTCACGGGTGTATCGACGAATTGTGTTTTAGGAACACCATACTTCGACGGCTGCCTCCGCCGTCTCCCTCACGTGTGAAATATCGTGTTTTTACAATGAAATCCGGAGATACAACCGATGAAGACTTCATTGCAATCATTCGCCGAGAAAGTCTCCTTTCTTACTAAAAAGTAATAATTTCCTCTCTTAGAACGTCGTTACGCCACATATGTAAAATTGAAATACTTGACAGTTTAAGTTTTGGTGAGTAGTTTCCTTTAATAAAATTGTATCAACTGTAAGATCAATCATGGAATCAGGAGATATAATAATTAATCCCACAAAAATAATGTTTGTAAAAAAAAAAAAAAAAAAAAATAGCCAAATCTAGTGCTTGTGCAGTGACAAAAAGTTATGAGATCTTGTTCTGAGCCAAGTCTACACTTTACAGAGTATATTTACTTCACTTTGTGAAATGGAATGCTCTCTCTCGGTGTTATGGAACGTTTATTTAGAATTAAAAAAAAAAAAAAACTCTGATTACCTAACTACTAAGCAAACCATGTTTTTAAATTCATGTGATGTATTGTAAGGCACATAATATGACCTAACACTGAATATTTTCCATTTTTTATTTAAAAATTGGTTTAGATTAAAAAACAAAAATGTAAAACTAAAAGTTTTAATATCATTTTGCCAATTAAAATATTGTTAACTATTAATTTTTATCATTTAACATTATAATTGATTTATTAATTTAATTATTATTTAATTTATTAACGTTTTAAGTAACTACGTTTTAAATATAAGCGTTAAAAAACTGTTTGCACCAATCCCGCACGGATCCCGCGCTATCCCGCGGGACTGGCGCAAATCCCGCACCGGATCCCGCGGGATTGAAAACACTGCGGGATTGCAATCCTTAGTCTGGATTGTATGGAGGGTGACCGAGAACCTCCCACTTGAATTTGATCACTTGGCGACGGGTGGTCAAGGTTTGCGAGTAATGCTGGGCATTCACTGTTGCCCCGTGCTGCGGGAAGTCTATCAGAAGGTCAAAGAAGAACGTCAGCATAACCTTTACACTACTTGTGTGGATGGCCTTGGATTTTGTTGGTGGTGGTGACCCTCGATGCTTCCACTGGAGACTTTGTCGTTTCGATTCTGGTTTGAAGTGATGACACCAAGACTCATCTCCAGCCACCACTCGTGCCAGAAACTCATTCCCTTCCCTGGCATAGCGCTGCAACTGATCAAGACAGTGGGCCATGCGACATGCTTCCTCTTGTGGTTGAAGAATGTGGCGCACCCATTGGGCACACACTTTGCGCCAATTCATTCCTTCCGTCATGATGGTGTGAACACTTCCGACGCTCAATCAGAATCGGCGGCTACTTCTTTCACCGTAACTCGGCGGTCCTGGGTAACGAGTCCATCAACCAGCTGGACGATGTCATCGGTAATGCGGTGTGATGATCCAGACCGTGCATCAATCGGCTAACGACACCCTGAAGCGCTTGTGCCACACCTTGACCCTTGCAAGCGACATTAAGTATTCACCGTACACTTGTGACATTCTTCGATGAATGTCTGTTCCCTTTACTCGTTCCGCTGTCAGAAAACGAACAACACCTCATTGCTCTTCTTTTGACGCTCCCATTTCACTGCTTACAACACGAACGAGCGCTGGATGACTGACGCATGCTTCTGCTAGCCAGGCCCGCCGTAAGCGGGTGTGCAAGGCGTGCATCGCACGCGGGCGGCACATCAAGGGGGGCGGCAAAACGAGTGATCGACAGTCGCCGGCCGCCCCGCGACAGTTGCCACTCCATTGTCGCCGCGTATTATGTAGCGGGCGACTTTTTTTTTTTGCTCAACAGCTGTTTCGGGCGGCCGGCGACAGTCGGTATGGCAACAATAGGGGCGGCAAATGATGTTCGAAGGGGCGGCAATCTCACAGTTTTTTTTACCCAGTTCGGAAATTTCCTAGATCCACCACTGGTTGTAGCTAGACAGGGGGCGGCATAATCGGTGGGCCTGCTGCTAGCTTTGTAGTCACGTGACTTGCACTCGTGACCCGATATCCGCGTTCTTGTTGGAAACCCTCTTTGTTACTGACGCAACGATATTACCATTCTGTCACCGGATTGCACAGACTCTGGCTCGTTTCTTTTTTAACGTTCATTATATTTCGGGTTTTACTACAGCTATTGCTGAAAGATTCAGTCCCTGTCCGGAAGAATGTCAACGAATATTTCGTTAATACATAAGTTCACAGACTGTGCATTATCTGCAGGAGCGGACTGACACAACACTGGTCATGTTGTTATTGGTAAACGAACCTAATTTCTTAAAAACGGCTGCAAATGCGTCTATCATCGTTTGAAGCTTTTGCTATGATTGTACAAATGTGCGTTATCATGAACGCGTTAGATACATAAAGCACAAATTTATATAAAAAAGAGAATTAAGAAGTCTGGTTTCCGTGGGTATGAACATTTTCTTAATAATTATTTCAACTGTAGGCTACAAACCTGGTTTAAAATTTATAACTGCGTCATGCCTTGAGCAGACACGAGTCGTAAAACGTGGTTGGTACTAAAACTTCCACGAACTGGGCATGGCGCCAACTCTCTGCACAACTGGGTCAGAATAACATCTCCACTGTGTGACTGCGGCGTTCTAAAGCAAGCTTCCCACGACGCGTGGTTTTGTAGACCGCGCCATGCAGCCAAACTGTACGGATCGGCACGCGCCACTGGCTAACACTCCCCACCTAGCAGCCACCTCCCCCACCACCTTGCTTAGTGCAATTTCAGCTACCTAGCCGTTTGATCTTTACCGATTGGGTGAGGGATAGACTCGCGCCGTCTCTGCCAGCACAGACCCCACGGCCCGCTGTTCCGGCCTGGCGGGCTAATACACGCGCCGTGGGAACCGACCTTAAGGAAAACGAGCGAATATATTCACATCGATTATCTCTTACCTTTACACAAGGACAACCAAGATGACTTCTGCAAGCGCTTCCATCGCTTATATATGGATAAATTTAGTGAGTATAAATATATAAAATGAGGATTTTGACGTTTTGTTTTTAAATGTTTTACCTTTACTTTCTTTTGCGTTTCTCTCTTAAATGTTTAAAGACTCATCAGTGCTGCATCTGTTACCTTACGCTAAAAACATTAATAATGTAAAACAATATTAAAATTTTATTCTATATAGAGATGCAAAATGTTGGTAAACCTTTGCTTTGGTTTACACAATCAACGGAAAGAAGTAGTATACAAAGATGAAGAGTGAAAGTTTACAGAATATTCGGAAGTATATAAAAAAAGGGTATAGAGAAGAAAAGGGTGTAAACAGCGGAACTATATGTATAAAAATAAATAAGTAAATCCAACTTCACACATTATGAGGAATGGGGAAATGACGTAGAATATATCTTTGAAGAAAAACTCCACTTTTCAATTTGACAGAGTCAGTTGCAATTCATATAGTGGTAACACTAGTGTGATAAGTTAATGTGGGGCATATAGATGGGAAATGATGTGCTATGACAACAAGCTGATTTCAAACGTAAAGAATCGGAAAATTTTCTTTTGCAGGTTAGGGAGTCAAGGATTGGAAGAAATTATCAATAGAAATGCGGAACTGTTTATTAAAAAAAAAACTGAAAGAATTTAAAATTAAAATTCGTAATGGTCAAAAATAGGTTAATTGTACTCAAATAATTTAAGGAAAATAAAAACAAAAAATAGTAAAGTACGGAAATTGCTCCAACGCATTTAAAGTACTTCATACATCTAAGATGTGTCATATTCTCAGGGTTTTCTCATAGATGTCTTTTAATATTTTCAACTAATTACATACCTAGAATACATAGAATTTATTATTTATCATTTATTCAGCTCATACTTAAGGAAAATGAATTTTGATTCTTTTAAGAGATTCGACGTATCAATAGTTCATTAAAGAAGTTTATCTCTTAATTCGAGCATCGTTGAATTATTCCAGCCATGAATACAGAGATATAGTGGTCATTTTCTGTCATTCTAGTATCAAGTTTATCAAGTATGTACATTCTTTTGCAATAAAATTTACCCCTTTGATAGAATCTAAGCCCCTAAATCTGCACAATGTGGCAACATAGTTTCCAACAAGTCATTTTTTGTTTCATTTTTTTAATTCCGATGGAGCACACGCTTCGGTGGTAATTCCCTTAGTCATCTAATTTGCCCTTTCTTATTTTTTTAAATTATCTTATATACTTTAAGTGTTAAAATTCTTCCCAATCTTTTTTTTTGCAATTTAAGAATTTAATTTTAAATTTCTTCTGCTTTTTTGGCAAGTTATTCATCACTTCACTTGGTACTTTGTTCAAATCCATGAAACCCTTACACACAAAAGAAAATTTGGCCATTCCTTTATACATGAAATCGAGTGCGAGCTTGTGATCGTGGTCATCTTTTCCCTTCCATGCACTATTCCTAATTCTTTGACCAATATTCTTCCAAGCCCCATCACCAACATATGCCTCGTACATTCCCAGCAATCTCTTCGCCCTCCTCCTGTCTTCCCAATGACTCCCAATTCAGCTTCTTTATCATATAAGTTACTGACTGGGTCCAAGTCTGATACTGAAAGAACACGTTGTGAAATACACACCCAAGACTAGTATCATCGAGCAGCATCAATCATTACTGCTTATGAACATGACAACCAACTTTTTAGGTGAACATCGATTCAAGACGAGAAATGGTGTGTTTATTTTGAAAGATGTTGTCTTGCAGTGAATTCTTCACGGAAGTGCAGCCGGATAGTGATGAAGACATTCGAGCGGGTTGTCGAAACGTCGTCATTTTACGACACTATCCGGCTGCACTCCAGTGAAGAGATCACTGCATCAATACGCCGGGAAAGTCTCCACTTTCATATTACATGTTGTCTTGTATGTAATGCATTGTATCTTTATTGTAAGCTTCAATAGACTATTTACTATTCTATATGAAATTATAAATCAAATTTGAGGCATTATATATGCGAAAGGACAGAAGAAGATGGTTCCAGCAAAATATCCGGAAGAAAGTCTGCTACAACACTGAACATTTAGGATATCGTTGCCTAATGATGTGTGAAATAAAAAACAATAAAATAGATTTGGTTTTATTTTATTGCCTTTTATTTGTGGGGACAGCAAAGTGTTTTTTCCTCCTTCCATTGCACAATATGATTGCAAAAATATATCATTCACTACCTTCTAAATATCGGTGACTTCCTTCCCCAAAATCACGTTGCACATGCTCAGTTTCGTACTTGCATGCCTCTGACCAGTGTTGAGTGGAGTAAATTTATTCTATGTATGTGTGGTTTACAGAAGAGTTAAGTTGGAACTCATGGCAGCAGAATGGAAGCTACTATTTCTAAGGACATCACGAGCTCGTCACATTTTGTATCCCATCCGACGGACGAATTTATCATAAACCATAACTTATGCCGCCGCTCCATAAGATCTGTAGAAATATTTGGTATTCAACCCAGTCGTTTGGAACACAGTCTGGTCGTTAGGAATTTCACATCACCACTTATCCTAATAGGGCTTCTATTATTTACGCGAGATGTTTTTTCTTAAATTTGGATCCCCTCCTCACCCTTTGTGGGATTTGGTGAGATTTGGTGGAACCCTTCTCCCTACCTCTAACGTGAGACTGGGAGTTTGCCTGACCTCTCCCCCCAATTTTGAGCTCACATAATTAATTGAAGACCCCTAACCTGCTGGGTAAATGATAAAAATTTCTTCCACTACCACGACTAACCAACAGTTAACTATGTGTTGAGCTCCAGACAGAGTCTGAGTGACATCAGTTGTATTATTCGTGAGTAAGTAACAGCTGCAGCACCACAGGTAGCTACTTTCGGTTTTCGTTGCTGGCGACTAATTCTGCTCGTAGACGTATATTTGCGTCAGCGGGCAAACGACTCACGGAGTAAATAAAAACGTCCGACGAATCGCGGATGTCTCCCACGCCGTGCCAGCTCGCCAGCCAACACGGATACTAAAGACGTCAACACGGCTGAAATCACCCGTGTCACTCATGTAGGCGGCTAGGAAGTAGACTCTCAAACATATCAGACATTGAACTCATATAAAGGACTAGACACGAAAATGCTTACGTTTTCCAAGATCGAGCTTTGTCTGTGTAATGCACCTAACTGCCTAAGGCTAAGTACACACTTGTATACAAAATCGAACGATCGTCTATAGCAGTGTTTCCCAACGTGGGGCCCACGCCTCACTGGGGGGCAATTTGGTTTTTTTAGGGGGGCAATTTAGAAATTGACTTGATACGACTTTATCGCTTTCTCTTTGGGTTATTTAAACGCAATGCCAGATATGGTTACAAAATATAGCAAAAAAGCAAATTCTTAAAAGGATCACACTAAATTGCCATAATAAATGTTTATTATAAATCTTTTGGATTTGAATTTTAGTATTTCATTATATGTTTTTTAATTTTACTTACTGTGTTTTATGATAATATTGAAGTGTTTTCTTTCAAAAACCATCCTATATCAGTTTCTTTAATAACAAATAATTTTTTTATTAAAAATTATATATGGGGGGCAAAAAAATGTTGAAAGTGGGACATGACCCAAAAAAGGTTGGGAAACACTGGTCTATAGACATGTTAGGAACTGTCTATGGATATGTATATAGACAGTCTAGAGGCTTTGTCGCGTGTACACACTTGAAAGCCTTGTTGCTCGTTATTTGCTAAATATGGCTGACTTTGTTGGAATCGTTGCTTGCGAAGTTCTAATCATAGACAATGAAAATAAGCGAAAAAAGAAGCGTTGGTAGAGACGTGAAATTTTTACCAACACCACATAATAATATTTGCTGTTAGGAGGTTGATATTATTAATTAAATCTTCTGTATTTTAAT
Organism: Vandiemenella viatica; assembly: GCA_031002005.1. Classification (NCBI taxonomy): domain Eukaryota; kingdom Metazoa; phylum Arthropoda; class Insecta; order Orthoptera; family Morabidae; genus Vandiemenella; species Vandiemenella viatica. The sequence goes on along the minus strand of JARYHS010013631.1, from coordinate 136,102,480 downwards.
AACATTGTTTTCTGTTCCATAACGATGCATAATTATTAAATAAATAAGATTTTTAATGTACTTAAAATGTCTGCTGCACTTCCTGATTCACTATTTTCGTCTTCATCGCAGTCTGTGCTTCTGCTATCCCTTCAAAAGGCCATGGCCGAATTCCTTCCCGTTCCTTGTCCCCAATCCTATCCCGCCTCTAATGACCTCTATGTCGACGTCGCCGAGGCGTAAAGCCATAAGTAAAAAAAAAAAAATTGCCATCGAGGTAAGGCATATAAGGGAAAAGCTGAAACCTTAGGTTTGTAAGATCTTTTAAATGTGACTTAGTTCTCGAATATTTTTAGAAACAGAACCATAGTATTACTATTTCAGAAACGTTATAGAGCGAGTGACTTTTGTATCGAATAATACTGGAATGATACTGGTGAAGTTCAAGAAGTCAGCAAACAGGTTGGAGCGTCAAGGACTTTGGAGAAACATCTTCTAGATTTCGTTAATGGGTAGAACTTAATCCTACCAATTAATTCAAGTTTACAGTGTTTTTAGCTCACAATTTCAGATGATTAACAGAATCATTCCTTACGATACCGATTATCTTTTTAACCATCTTCGCGAGACTGTATCCTTCCATCTTGAAAAAAGATGGGAAAAAACAAATAATAGTTGTAAGAAAGATGGCATTTTGATAATTTCTTTTTAAAAATTTATGAGAAAAATGTCTTGCACAATTAACGAGATTACATAAGTCGAGATATTGACACTTGCAGACATATTGAATAAGATTGATGAAATTTTTTTATGAAATAAACTAAAATGATTCTAACACGTTGGTCTCTACTAGAAGACACAGAGAACAATTTGTCCTAATGCGACTTTATTTTCGACACAAACATTATCAATTTTTATTACATTCAGTCAGAATATACTTCGTCTGGGTTTGGTTTAGGGTGGTTGCAATTTTAAAAAAATGTTTGATTGGTTCAAAGACTAATTCTGTATTGTAATAATAATACACAGGCTAAAAAAAGAGCCATTAAATATAAGTTAATTTGTAATATCAATTTTTATGTATCATATACGGTATAACAGTATACTGTAAACAAGGTTGTTGCAAAAGCATTTTAAAAATTATAGAGTAATTTAATTTTGAACTACTAGGGTTTTTAACATCCTCCAAGAAATTGAGATCAAATGATGGAGGTTTGTAATTGAAACATAAAAAAGCAGGTCAGCCAGAATCGCTCCCCCATTTATAGGTAGAGGGAGAAAGACTTATGGAAGACGAAGTTTGCGATGGAATAGTCAAATCAAACAGGTCGAGGAAAGAAAAGTTGAAAACTCGGAAAATGAGTTATCGAAAGGCAATCTGAAACGATGGCTAGATGATGATGAGAAATATACAATTAAAAAAAAAAAAAAAAATTGGTCACCGAAAAATAAAATCTTAAATAAAAGATGAAGTACGAGAAATTGGGTGTAAGCAGCCGGAATTAAGTTAGAGTGTTGCCGTTCAGGGACGCCGCTACTCTTCTGGAAACACTATTGAAACGCTATTTAAGTTACTATTTTTTTTTTGCTGTCGTCAGTCTTTAGACTGTTTTGATGCAATCCTCCATCCCTTCCTATCCTGTGCTAACCTTTTCGTTTCTACATACCCCTTACAACCCACGTCCTCATATATCTGCTTCATATATTCTAATCTCTGTCTTCCTCTACAGTTCTTACCTTCGACTGTTCCCTCCACTAACAAATTAACCACTCCAGCATGTCTCAAAATATGACCTAAAAGCCTGTCTCTTCTTCCTGTAAGCTTCTTCCATGAACTTCTTTTCTCACCCATCATTTCCAAAACTCGTTCATTTCTTACTTTGTCTGTCCACCTAATTTTTAGCATTCTTCTGTAACAACACATTACAAATGCTTCAAGTTTCTTTCTTTCCGGTATTCCTAAAGTCCATGTGTCGCTACCGTAAAGTGCTGTGCTCCACACATAGAGTTTTAAAAAGTTCTTAGATCAATATTTGAAACTAAAAGGTTTCTCTTTTTCATGAAGGCACTTTTTGCTAGTGCTATTCTGCTTTTAACATCATTCCTGCTTCGGCCATCGGTTGTAATTTTGCTTCCCAAGTAACAGAACTCACTCACTTCTCCTATAGCATCCGATCCTATTTTTATATTTAACCTGCTACTGTTGGTATCATTTCTGCTACATTTCATTACTTTTGTCTTACTTTGATTTATATTCAGTCCAAAATCTTCCTTCAGTATTTTGTTCATGCCATTCAATAACTTCTCAATATCCTCAGCCCTCTCTGCTAACAAGACAATGTCATCAGCAAATCGTAGCATACTGATTTTTTCTCCCTGAAAACTTATGCCGTATGGAAATTTTTCTTTGACTTTCTTCATTGCTTCTTCTACATACAAGTTGAATATTAACGGGGATAGACTACAACCTTGTCTCACACCCTTTTTAACTGATGCATGTCTCTCGTGATTCTCTACTTTTATTACAGCCACTTGATTCTTATATGGTTTATAGAGTATTCTTCTATCTCGATACTTTAGACCTGACTTCTTTAAAATTTTGAACATCTTGTCCCACCTAACATTATCAAAAGCTTTTTCTAAATCAACAAATGCCATAAAAGTATCTTTGTTTTTCTTGATGCGCCCTTCAAGTATTAATCTTAAAGATAGAATTGCTTCCCTTGTACCGCGATTTTTCCTAAACCCAAACTGATCTTCACCTACTATCTCTTCTACTACCCTTTCTATCCTTCTGTATATTATTCTGGTCAGTAATTTTGAAGCATGTGATGTTAGACTAATGGTGCGATAATTCTCACATTTGTCGGCTTGTGCTTTCTTTGGAAGTGTGAAGATGATATTTTTATTAAAATCAGTTGGAATTTCTTCTGTTTCATAACTTTTTGATATCAGCTTGAATAATCTTTCGATTCCTTCCTCTCCTAGAGATTTAAGAAGTTCTGCAGGGATCTTAAGTTACTAACTTACATAGAATTAATTATTTCTCAGAAACGGAGTCATTATAAAAAGGAAATAATTCGGAGGTTTGGTAAGGAATCCCGAAGACACTTAAATAATAATAATTTAAAAAAAAAAAATTTTCATTCGGTGTCCGAATTCTAGCGCAGCTTCGTTGTGTTGCGGGAACATAAATGTAACAATTGCTAGAATTTTCATGTGGTCCATGTGTTTGAGAATAAATATGCTTGTGCCACGGCAAGCAGAAATTCAGCCAATTGTTGGAGTGCTAATGGGAGAGATCCAGTTATCACAAGGTGCAGTGTGGCCCGGCCTTGGTGATTCCTCTCGTCCGCCGTCCAACGACCTTGCCATCTAAAGCTGCCGGGCGAAATATTTCGGGGAGCGCATGTTTATGCTCATGGCGTGGCGGGCCGAAGTGGCCCCATGCCAAGACGACAAGCTATTTGCGACCGCGGCTTCATAAACTGTCAAAAGCAACGGGAAATCCGTCTGCGTATCGTACCACTGATGCAGTACATTCACCACACAATTGTTGGTCATTACCTCTTCGTCAAAGGAAGGTAAGGGACCACTGCAATCGATATCCATCTACAATAGAACTACTCCTCACAGTGTTTCCGCGTGCTTTAAGATGCCACCATGAGCAATCCCTAACGTGGCGTACCAACCGTCCTGATTACGGTTTAAGGTAATTTCTCGTAAACATTTAGGGAAATGCGAGAACGGCTCAAAATTTACGCCTATTTACTACCATCCACATGATCAAAGATATTACAACAATCAATCCTACTTCAGGCCTACCAATCACCAAAACCAAAAACAGTTTTACAAACACATATATCATTTCCTAATCCATAAAAATTTTGATTTAATATAAGTTAACTAACGTAAATATTTTCATTTAACAATACTATATACATTAAATGGTACTCTCTTCCCCTCAAAAAATTGCAAATTGAGGAAATCGTCAGTTCGAACGAGATCGGGCATCCATATTTCTTCTTTTTATGGGCCCCCGAAATTACTAGACGAATGCCGAAAATGGTTCCTTCAAAAATGTCATGGGTGATTTTTTTCCCCCTCCTTGTCCAAATTTCTCTTTCGGCTGTAATAATTTCGCGAGTCCAACCATCAACTTTTATGTTAATACTTCCCTTTCTCCTCAGTCATTTCCGATTTCATCCTCTCTGTTTAATTTATTTATTGAATATGTCTCATTTGTAGTCATTCGGTCTGCCGTTTTCGGTTCGCATTTCGAACGTGTCTTGTTTAAAAAGAAAAAAAAAAAGAAATACATGCTCCCCAATCTTTCATTCTTCGAATATGTTAGTGCCAAGCGTACGCACTGTTATTTTATCCCAAAGCTTAAACCAACACATTGTTTTGAATTTAGTTATTGAGATAAATTTATAAATGTACTTTATTTGTAATTCCATGTTCATTTTCGGATCTTCCATCGTAACTACCATTTCTAGGAGGTGCGGAATGTCTTTTCGTACTCTATGTTTACTGTTCCCCAACTTGTATTACAAACAGTTCCGTAAAAACTGTAAAATTACCTTTATGTAATGGTTTCACAGTGTTTCACTGTTTCGGAAACTGGTGTGCAGCGTATATTGTCCACTTCGTTAGTGATAATGTACAGCACCGCTGTTCCACGAAGTAGAACTGCGTGTCACCGTCGTGCCATCCCTGATCTAATTTCGAAGAAGCATTCCCGGATGCATGGCACACGTGGTATAGAATAGCAGCTATATCGTGTGGCGTTCAGAAATAGAGAACCAGAACAGGCGCCCTGCTCCAGATAACAGCGCCTGACGTCACACCACCAGCCACTCAGCTGGGATTCCAACATTAGTAACACGAGAAATGTCATTTCAATAGATCTGTAAGTTACTGTAATGATAACAGGTAGCGATATTGCACCAATGCGCTTTCTGGAAATATCTGTTTGAATAGAAATGTGATAGGCCTACTCTAAATGTTTGTATGTCAGGTGTAAGAAAACTGTATGATACAAAATAATATGATGAATTTTCACTCTCTTTTAAAGCTGACCAGACAGTTTTATGTTTTAGAATTTTCCAAAATGATTTTTAAGGTGGTAGGAGACAACAGCTATAGCCCATCACAGCCGTTATTATTATTATTATTATTGACATGGTTTTTTAAATTATTTTATTTTATTTTTTGAAGTAATACTATGTTGTCCATGGACTCTCTCGAAAAACGTGTTCTAATAGCTGGTACCCTAACCCAAGAACGAAGGGTTCTCTCGTGCCCGATCAGAGTGCTCATTAATAATGTGAAACATGATTATATCTTCCCTTCCGCGTACCATTTCCAAATCTCAGTCCAATAACCAACCAAACCTCGTGTGCGTTATGAACACCTACCACTCTGTCTTTACCAGCTTCCTACTACTTTTGTCGACTTCCAATCACATCTACCGACTCATATTAATTTCCGAGTATGTCCTTCTAAAAAAAAAAGATGAGAGTAACTTTCTTCAACATCATGAACTATATCATTTACAGTTACTATTTAATGCTAACCTCAGACACTTGTCCCTAAAAGATTTCACTTTGCGGTAATCTTTATGGTAGTAAATAAACGAAAATCATTAGAAAAGGAAGGTTAAAGACGGGAGAACGTAATTAATCGACTGTTCGGAACGGACATTCTTCTTTTGGTCAAGATGTCATACACAATTCCGGACGTATGCGGTGCTAGGTCCTCCTTACTAATTACTATCAGTTATTTGAAGGTAGATAGCCCGCCAACTTCAACACATGGCCCAAGCGTTGTATTGGCGGTAGTCCACCTAGCATATTATTATTGTTTGATAAACTGCTATCAAATTACACACTCCTGCGCAACGGATGTTAATGTTAAATCAAATCCATTAATATTTTCATTTATCTGCACAATTTATTGAATACTTTAAATACTCATACAACCCAATACATAGTCGTCACTGTCCAATTAATACATTCCCTCGTGGTTTCTCTGCGCCATCTTAAAACCCTTCCTTCTTTCTCGACGAACAGTTCAGAAAGAATTACATTACTACAAAAGACTTAAAAGTATCCAAATATCTATACATACTACTTATGCTTTGAACGTCTATTATTTGCTAATTTATTTACAATTTCGGCAATGATTTCTGAGTGGGACCTAGCAGCGGTTACTATGGAGAATGTACCCTCTGTATGGTAACTCTCTCGGGTTTCACGTCGCCTTGCTCAGTGTGTGTTCTATAACATAGTGTTACTAGAAAATCAGTGCTGCTTCTATATTATCACATATCCTGAAATCTCCATTAGGCGATGATAACATCAAAATAATTACGATACTCACCATCATCGAATCACCATTCTAAATCCAAAGTAAAAACAATTATGTAAGCTGAAATTCATCCCATTTAATAATGAACAGAGTTAATATATTTGTATAGCTTACAGTGTGTAATACACTGAAAGAATTTTTAAAATTCGTTTTGTGAGTGGTCTAGTGATTCAGTTGATTAAGGGACCTGAGTGGAGATCAGAAGATCTCCGATTCGAATCCCGCTTTCGAGTCGATTTTTTTAACGGCCCTTAACCTGACCTTCACCTCTGACAAAGCCCCGCGGTTCAGATTCCACATAAAGCTGTAGGTTTTAACAATTCTACCGGGCTATGCCACCTATTAATATTCTTTAGACGATCGGACAACCAGTTAGTGATCTCCTAGACAATAATATAATATCATATCCGCGGAAAAGGTAAAATTAAAATTAATAATTACAAAAACATAAATGGTCAGTTCTAGAATAGACAGTTTCCAATTATTATTACTATTATTAAGTGATCCGTGGCCTGCCTGTAAGGTATCCACCGTTGAAAATGGTTGCGAAAGGCTGCTGTAGTGGATACTGACGATGACAGAGCTCCACGATTTCTTTTAAGACCTCGGCACTGGATTGCCGTCGCAGAGTTCTCCAGTACTCAATTTTCGGAAATTACAGTCAGCGGGAGGGCGGCTGCCAGGAGAAACGGCCAGTTAAAATCCTAATCAACACTTAAATTAGTATCTTCCAAACCACTGCGCCGATTTAACTTCACTAAAATTTACATACTAATTGATAGGTCACATCACCAAAGTTCCCAGCTTCATCGAGAGCAGATAGTCTTATCAATAGTCAGCAAGTAGATCAGTGGCTTATACATTTACAAAGTAAACACCAAATTCGCAAAAGATATTTCAGTATTACGAAATGTGTTGTGATAAATCTAAAACACACAAACACTAAGCATGTTGGTTGAACGGTTAATTTTCAAACCTGAAATTATGAAAGACGTGGGTGTGATGCCCGAATCTCCCATTTAGATTTCGGTTTTCCATGGTTTACAGAAATCACTCCAAATGAATTTCAGAATGGTTTCTTCAAAGATCATGACCGACATTGGTCCGTAATCGTCTTCGGCTACAGTGATTTCGTCCTCAACAAGGCATAATACTCCCATTACATTTCTTGTTAATTATTTTACTTTTTATCAACCACCAAAATCAAATTAAATTATCTTATGGCATTGTTAGCCGGGAGATCCCGAAGGATTGTTCGGCCGCCAAGTAACAGAGTTTTCGATTCTCTGCGCAATGCGCCCCTTGTCGTGGCTAGCTGACCAACCCGGTAATCCTACCGGGTATAGTAGACTTACGGTTTATCGTGGATTCCGAACCAAGGAAGCGATCTGTCATTTTTCACATTACACAGGAATACATACATGCAATATATAGCGCTTAGTCTGAGGGCAATTCAGTTGTAAATCGAACATAGTTACATTTAGACGCACAACACATTAAATGTAGATTTAAAATGTTCAAGGTGGATTTTTTGGCATCGTGGTCATCTTCATTTACAACATCATATTGAAGGCGATATTTTTTGATTTTTAATTCCTATTTTTTCATTTAAAAGATTAAAAATTTAAACTTGTTGTTGATTAAATATATCCTCTGTATCTTCAAATACCTTCTGACCTAACAGTTATTTTAACTATAGGTCTCAACTACTTCGAAGCCAAGTAGCGCTTATTATTAAGTTACGATTTAAACTCCAGCACCTGCGTATATATATATAGACGTGTGTTTTCATATATTTCACTTTTCAGCCACCACTACCTAGGACAGATCACTGGTCTTTATGTGTGGAAGTAGCATGCAGTTTCCTGTAGTCCACAACGTTGCCCTTATGTCGATAGCTGTGAGGATGTGGGAGATATGATGATTAAAAATGGTCTATGCAGGGCATTTCCGTATTTCGACCAAAGACATGTGTCTCCGTATATGTTACCTTGCTTCCTGAACTACATAACGCAGGTGGCTGGCGTTTGTGTGTGGTAATAGCATCGAGTCTCCCTACGTGCACTATGGTGGTGAGATGTCGGTAGCTGTCAATCCAAATTCTTTACAAACACGAACGAAGTCGTGGGTACCAGCTAGTAGTTAATAAAATGCTTTGACTTCAGACGTAATATCATATACGTCGGAACTCAACTTTTCAGAAGAATTTCCGTTTACAACATAACTTCAGTTTTTATACAAAAAAAAAATCTTATGGCTTTACCTCTCGCCACGTCGTAGAAATAAGAGGCAGAAAAGGACTTCGGCAAAGGCCTTTTGAAGGTCATCCGGGCATTTGGCGGAACTGATTTCGGGATTGCTGGACGGTGACTCGAACATGTGGTTTCCCGAATTCACAGAAAACATGTTCGAGCAAAAAATATTTTTTTTTTTTACATTTCTCTATCATAAAATACAATAATTTCGCATTCTGTGTAAAATAAAACTTCTTACGCACTGTCACTTCCGATAGCATAACTTGTTTTAAGAATCAGCTTATGTTCCGAAACTAATCAAGATATGGATGTTACCACCATAGTTTTCCAGATCATGATTTTTGTTAATGACCAACTGTTGCAGACAGTTATAATTATAACTGTTTGACGCAGCATGGTAAGCGTTATCTCACCGCACACATGGAGATAAAAAGCGTAAGATTTCAAACCGGGAGTATGACTTACCTGCCACTGGTTTTCACTACTCGTCTAGACAAATGCTGCAAACAAAGCTACTTTCCGTCCCAAAATTACACGTTGTATAAACAGAATAACACTAAAGATGTTAAAGTTCACAAACAGGCAGAAACACTCACTACCCTTCGTTAATTTTTTCATACCCTTAGACGAACAATACCTCAACATGACTTAAAGATCATTTATTGTGTGCCGAAGAACAAGATGCCGATGCGCCTCTGGCCCCAACAAAAACTGCTAAATGACTCACAAAAATAAATTTGTGCAATGCAGCATTTTGATTTTTTTTTTTTTTTCCCCGTACAGGGAATACACAGGATACTACTTAATTACCTGCAACATTTTCACTAGACACTAGCATTTCCCTGCAGCTTCTCATGTGAGGTCCTAGGTTTGCAAGTGTACGGTACATTTTTTTTTTTTTGGGTAGCAATTATTATACCAGAGCAGGAAAAATATTTTGTGAGAAGTTTCCTTTTAACCTGACTAATTTCTTATTGCAAGGGATCCTCCAGATCTCTGAAAGATATGATTTACAGTTTCCGTTTATTATGACGTAATATAATTCGGTAAAATTATCTTTTTGACATTAAACGCATTTTCGTTAAATTGTTCCAGTTTTCTTTCCGCGTTTTTAAAATATTTGAGGAGAAATTTTTCCATCACTACATTAAAGCCTGAAAATTCCATTGAAATAATTCAAACCACGAATAGCAGCTAAAGATAAATAAACATGAAAATTAATACTGCAATACCGTGATAATTTCATGGAAGCATCTATATATTTCGCAAACGAAAAGAAAAATCTGTTTCGTGAAGTCTAAAACGGTTTTTAAAACAACCAATAGTTGCACAATAAATAATTTCCTTTATGTTGTAACGAATTTAGGTTTGATCTCTTTCGAGATGATACGCTGAAACGTTTTATACTGCAGCTTACACGCAAAGCAATAATAATAATAATAAAAATCAACGCTCAGTATCGATATACAGGGTGTTACAAAAAGGTACGGCCAAACTTTCATGAAACATTCCTCTCACACAAACAAAGAAAATATGTTATGTGGACATGTGTCCGGAAACGCTAACTTTCCATGTTAGAGCTCATTTTAGATTGGTAGAGGCGGACCAATTCCATGGCCCCCACGCTCTCCTGACCTCAACCCTCTTGACTTCCATTTATGGGGGCATTTGAAAGCCCTTGTCTACGCAACCCCGGTACCAAATGTAGAGACTCTTCGTGCTCGTATTGTGGACGGCTGTGATACAATACGCCATTCTCCAAGGCTCCATGAGCGCATCAGGGATTCCATGCGACGGAGGGTGGATGCATGTATCCTCGCTAACGGAGGACATTTTGAACATTTCCTGTAACAAAGTGTTTGAAGTCACGCTGGTACGTTCTGTTGCTGTGTGTTTCCATTCCATGTTTAATGTGATTTGAAGAGAAGTAATAAATTGAGCTCTAACATGGAAAGTAAGCGTTTCCGGACACATGTCCACATAACATATTTTCTTTGTTTGTGTGTGAGGAATGTTTCCTGAAAGTTTGGCCGTACCTTTTTGTAACACCCTGTAGATCAGAAATTCAGTTTACAATTTTATCTGGGGTTTGTAATAAGGCAGATTTTAATTATTTAACCTAAAATAAATGCACATTTCTGTTAAGCCGCGCTCGCAGTTTATTCTTGTTTATCGCGAACTGTTTGCTGATGACGTGTTCGCAATTCACAAACGTTAATAAAATCACAGTTTCGTGAAATTGAAAAAGTAGTAGCGACACGAAAAGTAATTTGCGTTATTTTGTTACTAAATTTTGCGTAACTGGTGTATTTGTCTTGAATGTCATGTGCAATCTCTGGTCGAGTGATAATAATGTTTGGTGTGCATCTGGCTACGTTAAGAATTGATTATTATTTTTTTACCAGTGTCAGTTTAAGTATAATACAAACAAAGCGCAGAGAAATTTCCATCAAAACCGGTTCCGTAGTTTTTTCGTAGTGCTATTTCTCTACAGATTCATATAAATGTAAAGAAGATGGTGTTTATCCGCGAGTTGATGCCAACTCTTTTGTGTCGACTTTGGAACCGTGTTTCACGTAACTGTGCAACACAGGTGCAAGGCTTCAGAAATAGATGGGACTATTGCGAAATGTTTGTATATGTGGTGAGGTAGACTGCGTCGTTTTCGCACCTGGCCACGTGCTGTAAGCAGCCTTCCGGGACGCTACTGCGCATGCGCTGGTCGGCGTGTAAACACGGTAGCCTAAGCATCAGGCGCAATTATCGCGTTACAGGCTATCAGAGACGTGAAACCAGTCAAAAGTGGGGATGTAACGGATATCCGCACCCACAAGTGCGGAACTTTCGCGTTAAATCACACATCCGTTTCCGTATCCTAAATTTGTAATGCGGATGTATAGCGGATGTTTTGTTAATATTGCAATATGTATTATTCTTTTCTCTTTATACGAGATTCTGCACATCGTCAATTAGCTAACAACAACCTGTTTGTTTTTTTCTTACCATTTTGCAATAAAAGTAGCAATGAACTGAACGGTGTTATTACCTAAACGACGAATTTACAAGTTTGAACTTGCATGTAAAGTAAAGCGGCCTCTTCACGGTCCAACTTATAGAACAGTTGCGTACGAGGGCGGTTTGAAAAGTTCTCGGAATCACCGCTAGATGTCAGTGCTAGAGCAACGAGGTTCCCGCGCAATAATCACATATCCTTTGTGAGTGAACACGTGGCGCGTCAGTGCTCTAGCTGCAGGAGTGTGGTAGTGACGACTCTTTGTTGTTGTTCCCGCGTAGTGATTTGTGACAGTGGAAAAAACTGAGATTCGAGCAGTGATTAAATACTTTATAAAGAAAGGTAAGAAAGCAAAGGAAATTCATGCCGACTTTCAGAACGCACTAGGGGACTCTGCTCCTTCATTTTCAACTGGTGCCAAGTGGACCAGCGAGTTTAAATTTGGTCGGGAGAGCTTGGTTGATGATCCACGTAGTGGACGGCCAAAAAGTGCTACGACCCCAGAATTTATCGCAAAAGTGCATAAAATAGTCATGGATGATCTTCGACTGAAAGTGCGGGAGATTGCTGAAGGTGTAGGGATGTCTTCTGAACGGGTATATTATATTTTAACCGTAGAATTGGGTATGAAAAAATTATCCGCAAGATGGGTGCCGCGGCTCTTGACACTGGACGATAAACGCACCAGATTGCAAATGTCCGAACAAAGTCTGGCCCGTTTTCAGAGCAAACAACAAGATTTTTGAGCCGGTTTGTGACTACAGATGAAACTTGGGTCTACTACTATACCCCAGAGACAAAACAGCAGTCGAAGCAGTGGAAACATGCTGATTCACCACTACCAAAGAAAGCAAAGGCAGTGCGTTCGGCCGGAAAGGTCATGGCCTCAGTTTTCTGGGACGCAAAAGGCATTCTGCTGATAGATTATCTTCCTACTGGTCAAACAATCACGGGGCAATACTATGCAAACCTCCTAGACCAATTACAGGAAAATATACGCGAAACAAGGCCTGTTTTGGCAAGGAAAAACGTCATCTTTCATCAGGACAACGCTCCGCCGCACAAAAGTGTTATTGCCATGGCAAAACTTCATGTACTGAGGTACAAATTGTTGCCACATCCACCTTATTCACCTGAAAAATTTCCTCGGTGGACGGAGATTTTCTACAGGGGAAGAACTGACAGCCGAATTGGAGAGGTATTTTGCAGGCCTGGAGGAATCTCATTTTCGAGATGGGATCAAGGCATTGGAACATTTCTGGACCAAAGACATTAGTCTACGGGGAGACTATGTTGAAAAATAAAAGCAGTTCCACCGAGGTAAGATACATAATTCTAATACATTCCGAGAACTTTTCAAACCACCCTCGTACTACCGTAGGATGCGCTCACTCGTTCACACTACTTGATGTGGTCCAAAAATGTTCCAAGCAAACCTTTCCACTCGTACTTTCCCGCCGCACACTCGGGTCCTTATCGCACACTCGCAGGATGTTTCCTCCAATCGTGATCCAATACCATAGTTTGTTTGACGGCAAGGAACCAACAATATCCAACACTTCCTCCGTATAGTCCTGTAACTCCTTTCACGGCTCATCAAGAGTCCTTTATCGGATAATCAGATCATCGTAGGTCCTACAAGTTGGACTGTGAATGGAATGGGCCACTATAGCGGTGGAAAGGCGGGTGGAGGGCACGGACAATTGCGGTGACGTGGACTTGTGCTTGACGCTTGAATTAGTCGAGTCGCGAAAGCGGCAAAGTTAATACGACAAAGATTGTTTTTCGGGCGCGTGTGTATTTATGTAAATAATTTAATTCACTTGTGAAATCATCCCTCGTTTTTTGTTGTTGAAAGATGAGGCAAAATATAAATCAATAAGGTAGTATTATACGGAAATGGACTTTGCTTATGAAAAATGTAGAATTTGTCATAAAAATTTACTTTTTTAATTTTAAATTTATTTTTGATAAAATATTAAAATCTAAATAATTATAAATTTATTTTTCCACCTCCGCATCCGCTTCCGCAAAACGTCCGCATCCGCGGATGTCAGGCACTGAACATCCGCATCCGCGAAGGTGACCTCCGTTACAACAGTAGTCAAAAGTTTTGATTATTGTTTGATTCGTCACTTCGCAAACTGATCAAATGTATCTGTAGTTGTTATTGAAGGTCTTTCACCACACCATAGCTACTGCATGACACATTTCCTTTATTTGATCGCTATAGTCTTTCCCCGATTTCCCTCTACAATTATACATTTGGTGCAGTTGAATACTATTTTGCTGCAATTAGATATGTGACGTTGCGTTGTTTCTCCGCTCCTGTACCCACACTTGTTGCTCACATTCACTGTTATACATGGCCCCACTTTAACCAACCATTTTGAGAAATAGGTAAATCTGTGTGTTTTACTATCAAATTCCTGATTTTTCGTGGTATGTATTTTAGAGTCTCTATACATAATTGATTTGATTAACTAGATATCAAAATTATTCCTATTACTTCGAAATCTATTTCCTAGTCTGTTATTGATTGCGTATTTGATTTTATCATCTTCCAAGAGAGTAGGTGCATTAGTTAGGAAACCTTACATTTATACATCATGCAGTCGAACAAAATAATAGTTTTAAACTGTATTTCAGTTGTTGTAAAAAAACTGTTATGCCTTAACCGGCTTTTGATAATAACTGATATATTTACATTAAATGAATCACAGAATGTATTGCAGTACATTTCACATTAAGCACCATTCTGTCTGATAATTTTTTGGCTAGGCTTTCAATCTGCCGCTTGTTCCATGCTAGAATTGACAAAGAAGTTATTGAGTCGGGTAGTTCGTTGCTGAGAACATAAAAATAAAGTTTTATTCAATTTTCTAGTTACTTCTGCGCTAATATTCCTTATATGTCACTACTTTCAGAGCTGAATTGAAACATCTTTTGGTTGCAAAGAAAATGTATTGAAGATGGGTTAATGAAACCATTATCAATCACAAGCTACCAGCCTATATATTAAAATTATGCAGCGTAAATGTGAAGTACATCATTTGTTTGAACAGTGTGACATCCTTCGCCAGATATCGAATTCTGACCTTGGCCAAACATAGTTTCAGTGAGAACCGTCCATTATACACAAATCAGGCTGTTTCTTCGCGCTGTATGGGTAAATGAATACATAACCAGACGCAGCATGATTTCAACCATAGAACAGATTTTACACGCTTTATATTAGCTTGACTTGTATGTATGTATGTATGTATGTATGTATGTATGAATGTAACGGAATTTTGCAACTCCATTTTGACCCACTTCCAGATGTCCGAGCTGGTTGAAATTTGGCACACATATTAAGAACCGGTGACAATACAAGAATTTCATAGCTATATCCTGCTATTCTCATTACTTTGACAGTAACAAAAGAAAAATGGTTGAATGTCGTGAAATTTTAACCCAATTCCAGATGTCCGAATTGTTTGAAATTTTGCTGATGTATTGATAACTGATTACAATGCAATAATTTCATAGCTATATCTTGATATTATCATTACTTTGACAGTAAAAACAGAAAAAATTTGCACACGTTTTAAGAACTGTTGACAATCAGCAGTCTCTTAGCAACGTCCTGCTATTCTCTTTACTTTGACCATCTCCAGTTTCCCTGGTGTGATTTACGAGCCTTGGTTGCTGACGACTATTGTCTTCCACTGTCTCCTATCCAGAAAGGTTTCTCTGTCTGCAGTCACTTAACGTGATGTTGAATAGTGAGTAATCGAAACATTACTTCGTACTATTATAGAAGAGTAGTCTTCCACATTTACCCTGCTATTGGACCTCTGGCTGAGCTGCCATTTAATTGTATTTAACTCGTGGAAGTAATAATTAAAAATGAAACTACAACACAAAGATAAAGAGAGATTGGCGAAGAAATGCCAACAGTAGGAAACATACTTTTGAAACTATCTGAACTAAAAAGTTAAAAATAAAATTGTAGTTTAAAAATCTAAAAACACGCTTTCGTAGTAATGTGAACTAAAGGTTAAAAATAATCTTTAAATATAAATATTTTGTTTAACAGTGATGGGACGTCCCACAATACAGGATAAATTAATTTTTTTGAATAAGCTTAAAGAATAAAGTCACTGATTACAAAATTAACTTTAATGTAAAAAAAAAAAAGCGTGGGGTGCTTTCTACACAACTTTTGACAATGACTCTACCTTTACAAACAGCGAACGACCAAAAATATGAGAATTTATATAGCACCCCATGCTTTTTTAAATTAAAGTTAATTTTGTAATCAGTGACTTTATTCTTTAAGCTTATTCAAAAAAAATAATTATCCTGTATTGTGGGACGTCCCATCACTGTTAAACAAAATCTTTATATTTAAAGATTATTTTTAACCTTTTAGTTCACATTACTACGAAAGCGTGTTTTTAGATTTTTAAACTACAATTTTATTTAAATATAATATCTGATAGCATATAGCGCATTTAAGCAACTTTGTGATTGGGAAGGTGATTATAGACGCAGAATCTCTCACAGCTGAAATATTTTATTAAAAGTATTTGTCAATTATTTGTGGATGATTTAGGAGGAGGAAAAATTTGCCCTCCTACCAAACATTCGGGAGGACGGCGGTCAAATCCCGTCCTGCCATCCTGACTGTGGTTTTTCCTCAGTCACTCCAGGCGAATGCCAGGATAGTTCCCTGCAAGGCCACGGCAGTGTTCCATCCCCCTTCCCTCCCCTTTCGGTTAGACCCTCCAGCAGGCCTTCTTTATCACTAGAAATAAAATTAATTTCTTGAATATAATAATGGTAGGAATAAATGTAACTCCAACTGAATTGAGAGTTCTTAGCATAACCAACAGGAGCAAGTCAATTTGTTCTGTATCTTGGAACCCAATAACATCACAGAAACCAAGAGAACCTTCGGTAGTAGTAATACAAATCACTACAATCTCCGTGACGTAAAAAGCTAAAGGATAATTTGTTTTACAAGTCTAATTTGTGACAAAACGGCAACAATACGACACGTAAAACTGAAATATGTCCCATAGAAAATTGTGGTAATGTGTAAGTTTTGAAGCGCAATGATTTAACTTGCTACTTGTATAGGTGTTGGTTCCAAGAATTTAGAGGATTTAGCAAACAAAAAACACAGGTTTAACTACCTGGTGTGGTAAAAAGACCTAATTTCGGTGCGAACTGGAATAACCTATATTTTTCCTTTTTAGTGTGTAGTGTTATTGGAGTATAGACTACACTACATGTGGCGAACTTCCCAATATGTGCACCCGGGTTGTTGGACATAGCAGAGGGCGCTCAAGGACGAATCAAAGTGTGACTGAAATTGACAGTTTCTGCCATCTATTGGGTACATACTAAGACGGCAATTTTGGTTACATGTTTCGCCACCACCAACGGCGCGGACGCGGATCGGCTGGAGGAATCGGATTGGCTGTCCGGTTTCTGCCGCGAAAAAGATAATCGACACGTGGGTGCAATGGAAGACGAGGGGGAGACCGTCTGCTACTCGTGGAGGAGAAAGAAGCCGTGTCTTGTTACCTGGAGTGAATCAGATTCTAAATGGATGAATCAGTTTTATTTGTGAGCAGTGGATGTTTAAGGTGACCGCACCTAAGTGCAACGATGATGAAGCCATCGCTTCAACCAGTGCCTTGAATAATACAACAGCGATATGGTAATGTGAAATATAATTGCAGCAGAATTTGTGTCCACATGTAACCTTGGGGCTTGGAATAATACCTGATCCGTCCTGTAAGGGATTTTTTTTTGTTTCTCCGCATTATAAACTATTAAACCAATTTAATTTTGGACAGTAAGGACAGCGACCCAATAATTTTGTCTATTCGGAACCTGAGACTAATATTAGCCATGCCGGAAGCAATGTTCTGTTTATTATAATTAGATTTTTTTTTTCCACAATTTTTTTTTAATAAATATAAATTGTTTGTCAAATTATTACCAGATGTAATTTTATCCCATACTAATGACAAGAATCAATATTTGAGTAAATTAACTAATTTTTAATTATCAGTAAAAGTAAAAAAAGGAATTAATTAATAATTTCAGTAACAGAGTTAACGTTACAAGTGTAAAAGATTTATAAAAATACAATTGGTGACAACGGTTGGATAGTAGCGACACAGGAATTAAATACCTACCAGCTGCGTAATTGACTGGGACAGACAGGAATGAGCGAAGTCTTGAAGCAATTTGGCTTTTGGCAAGCACTGTTTTCTGAGCTGCAGATGTTCGCAGTGTGCTGTAGTGTGTGCTTCTGATTTGTTTGTGTTGCCTCGGGTTCCTGCCCTCGTCGGGCGTCTACCTGCTCTCCTCTATTTCTGTGTCTCTCGCGAGACGTCACACCTGCAAAGAAACCACTACACCAGCAAAACACAAGAGTGTCGTCGGATCAGTCTCTGACACATCAGACAACGACCTCAAATATTTGAGTAAGAACTGATCTCACATGTCGGTATTTACTGTCCTTTGATCAAAGGCTATTTATAATACTATAATCAAATGTTATTTATGATACGTATTCTGTTGTAACAGCCCTCATACCTGAATTTTGAATAGTATTGTACTGTATGAAGTATTTGTAGTGAGCTAAAGTTTGCTTGAATATGATCTGGTATGTTTGTTTTGTAATTTCTTGTAAATCAGTGTATATAGACTTTGTTTTATGAAAGAAAATTATTTAAAGTCCATTTAATATGTTTAAGAACCGAATGGTGGAAGAGAATTTCTTAAATGTTTGTAATTCCATGTATTAATGTAAGTTACGATGTCTACAGGACAATTTTTTACCGTTTGAAAGAATTTCTGTAAATAATTTTGTATTTAAGTATCTCTAATTACCATTTCTGATCATTTTGTAATGCTGTTAAGTAATTTTGTACTAATTCCGATTGTTTTTAATATGTTTGATTGTTTGAGTGATTGTTAATGATCGAGAAATATCGGGCGGATGCCTTTGAAGAATTCTCGTAATTTCGATAGAAACTATATAAACAGATCGGCTGTACAGAGCAGTTAGTTAGTTAGTTGACATTATTCAGTGTTACAGAGAGTTTTCACAGAGATTATCTTTGCGACTGGTCAGAAGTGCATCTCTGTATTGTATCTATGCATGCGAATATCGTTGACTTTGTTTTGAAAAGAATAAAACAATCTTCAACATAACCTTTTTGGTGGACTTTAACATTAATTATTATAGTAATTAAACCACCGAAGAACCTAATATGACGATCGTTGACAGGACGTGAAGTATTAAATCATCCAAAGACCGTAATACTGTGCTTTACACTTGCTTAAACACAAGCGTGCAGAGTGCCAGTGAAAAATGGATAAAATTTGGATTCGTGGTGTGATTTTGTATGATATTTAATCCTTTTCAAATCCATAAGCTCTTCTGAATGATTTTTCGCTGGTTAAGTTTGAGAAAAATGTTAATTCCACCTTGTCAGTAGAAAGTCTATATAATTTTGTTACGACAGTAAACAATATCAAACAATTAATTTTAATGGTTTTCGCAGCTGAATATTAATTCTTAGTACAGAACATTCATTCGGACTTTGATCCGCGTTGTGCATCGCATAACAGAGGCAAATTTTAACCCGTTTCACTCAGCGTTCTGACTGAGGGAAGCGTGGAAATGTATGTTTAACGGTCATGGAGGGTGCTGTGCTGAGGTTAGAAAGACAGAAGAATAACAGCATCCATAATACCGCTTTCTAACGTAATAATATTTGTGTAATGTTTGTAAAAATGCATAAGTTAATCCAAATTCGGCTTAGATGCCCGAAGGCATTTAATCAACAAAAGGCAGCTGAACGCCCCACTGAACGATTGAAGGATATTAAACTAGCTTTTCCTAAATAAAAATCGTTAAATAATGAGTTAGAGAGTAGTTAGGTTGTAATAATTCTACTTTATCCACAAACTATAACTTAGTAGAAACGTTAGGATGGTTGAAGTATTTTTATTTCAAGACTTCAAAGTACTGTATCTAGACACATATTACAGTTATAGCCCATTCGTTCTTAATTATAAATTTATTTTATTAACTTTTCGTGAAAGATTTTTTATCAACAACTGAATCTTCAAACGTCATAACGACAAATTGTAGCATATCAACCTCATCAAGTCTTATTACGATGATGTTTTGATAAGTAACTTGTTTCGCATGTTAATAATGGGCGCCAGCACCAACTGTATATGTGGTAATAAGCTTTTCTTTCTAAGTTCCTATAATCATTGATCAAAGGCTATTTATGATACTATAATCAAATGTTATTTATGATGTGTATTTTGTGCTTTACACTTGCTTAAACACAAGCGTGCAGAGTGCCAGTGAAAAATGGATAAAATTTGGATTCGTGGTGTGATTCAATCCTTCCTTCTGGAAGGGAAAACAACAGAGGAAATTTTATCTACATTGAATGGCGCATATTCTTGCTTTGAAATTGTTCGACATTGGGTAAATGAATTCAAAGGTGACAGAAAAAGTATTGAAGATGCACCACGTCCTAAAGCTCTAAAAACAGTTGTGAGCCCAGAAATCATTGAAAAAAATCAATAATATTCTTTTTACTGACAGATGAGTGAAAGTTAAGGAGTTAACAGAGGGCAAGGCATGTCAACTGAAAGGGTTAATTTTATTTTGCATAATGACTTACACTTGAAAAAAATTTTGTGTTAGATGGATGCCGTGACTACCCACACCGAAAGAAATCGCATGCGAACATCGACCGATTGTTTGGAGTAGTTTTAAGAAGAAGCCAACCGACGTTAGCGGCTTTTTGCAGCTACGAACGAAATGCGGCTTCACAACTAAACATCGGAAACAAAATAGCAGTCAAAACAGAGGATTGCACGACACTAGGTGAATCGGTCAAATTTTTTTTGGGATGCAATAGAATGTTTCTTGATTGACTACTTCAAGAACTGAAAAACCGATACTGTAGAATAATAAGAATCACTATTGGAGATACTGAAGACAGCGATTGCGCAGAATGACCAATTGTACACCATGACAATGCGCCGGCGCATTTAAGCTTCGTCGTTCACGAAAAATTAAACGAACAACGGTCTTAGACCCTCCCGCATCCACCCGATCTCGCTCCAATTATCTGTTGCCGAAACTCAAAACTTTTCTAATTCGACAAAAATTATCATGAGATAATTAAAAGGCGGGAGATATCTCGGAGCAAGTGTGTTGAACTTCGAGGGAACTATGTCCAAAAATTAAATACGTTTCAAGACTAAAGTTGATCTCTTTGCTATCAAACGAAATTAATTATAAAACCACCCTCGTGTAACCATTTTCCACTTCAATTTTTTCTTTAATAACTATTCCACAAATTTATAGGATAATTTGCTGCGGCTTTTGTAATATGGCAACAAATAACGATGAACGTCTTGTATAACTTGACATTTTCAGGAATGGTGGTTAATGGTAATTTTATCCGAGCATAATAACTTGCTTTCCCAGATTTAATAAACTTACTTTAATCCGTCTTGTCTCAAGGAGCTGACTGAATATGTATTATAACAAAATACGTTCATCAAATTCATTGCGAGAACTAATGATCAAGCGAAAAAGGAGAAAACGGCGGATTGTATACAAATTCAGTAAGGCCTCTAAGGAGTGTTTTAGAACCTACCTGAGGAATAATTACCATAACTTCAAGTCAAAAAATGACACCGTTGAAGAGATGTGGCATCGATTTATACGAATAGTCAGGGAAGGTATGGATATACATATACCGAAACGGATAATAAACGGGGAGGATGATCCACCGTGGTACACATGCGAAGTCAAAAGATTACTCAAAAAACAAAGGAGGATACACGCACGCTCAAGAAGGAAGGGGTGTCGCAGTGATTTAGAAACCTTAACTGAGTTAAGAGGACGTATTAAGAATGTAATGCGTGAGGCCTTCAACGATTTTCATTCCAACTCTCTCTCTAAGAGTCTCACAGAAAACCCAAAGAAATTCTGGTCGTATGTACGAAAAGTCAATTGTACCAATAGCAATATACCAGCACTAATTCGTGACAGTTCAGAGGTTAATGAAAGCCACGATAAAGCTAACGTACTAAATACTGTATTCAAAAATTCATTTACTGATGAAGATAAGAATAGTGTTCCCGTTTTCCCATGCCGTGTTGGTGATGGAATCATTACGGATAGATACTGCAGGTATCATAAAGCAATTAGAGCTCCTGAAGTGGGGGAATGCACCGGGCCCAGATGGAATTCCAGTAAGAATATTTTCAGAATATGCGGCGGTAATCGGCCCATTTCTGTCTGATATATTCAGTAAATCATTAGAAGAGCGAAAAGTACCCTCAGACTGGAAAATCGCGCAAGTAACTCCGATTTTCAAGAAAGGTGATCGAAGTGATCCTGGAAACTATCGCCCAATATCTATAACATCTGTTTGTAGTAGAGTTATGGAACATATTATATGCTCGAACATTATGAAATTTCTAGACGATAATAATTTGCTTACAACAAATCAACACGGATTTCGGAAGAAAAGATCATGTGAAACACAGCTGGCCCTATTTACACACGACGTAATGAAAGTTATTGATGCAGGTTCACAAGTGGATGCCATTTTTTTAGATTTTCAGAAAGCCTTTGACTATGTGCCACACAACCGCCTTTTAGCGAAGCTACGAGCGTACGGTATATCGGATCAGCTTTGTGAATGGATAAGGATTTTCTAACTGGTCGGTCGCAGTATGTCGTCGTTGAAGGAGAAAGTTCTTCTAGTCTAGATGTTACATCGGGGGTACCTCAAGGAAGTGTAATAGGACCACTTCTTTTTTTAATTTTTATAAACGATCTCGGAGACAAAGTGAAAAGCCTTTTTAGATTGTTTGCTGATGATGCGGTTATTTATAGGGAAGTAAGAAATTTGGCCGATTGCTTAGAAATTCAGCGCGATCTGGATGTTATTTTGGCTTGGTGCGCTGAGTGGCAACTTACGCTAAATTGTAAAAAGTGCAAGACAATGAGCATAACTAACAAGAAGAATCCAATTGTTCAGAAATACGAGTTAAACAATTCAGTTATTGATATGGTCGATTCTATGAAATATTTGGGAGTAACAGTACAAAGGAACATGAAATGGGACTTACACATTAATTCGTTAGTAGGTAGAGCTAATTCTAGGCTGCGATTCATAGGTCGAATATTGAAAATTGTAATGAACAAACAAAGGAGATAGCGTACAAATCTCTTGTGCGTCCACATTTGGACTATTGTTGTGCCATTTGGGATCCGTTTCGTAAGGGGTTGATCGAAAGTATAGAGATAGTACAGAGAAGAACCGCTCGATTCGTGACCGCTTGCTACAGTCCTTATGAAAGCGTCACAGAACTGATTAGTAGACTAGGCTGGGAGTCTCTGGTAGATAGACGACGCACGATTCGTTTAAACTTATTGGTAAACATGCGTACTCCCACTTTCACTCACGAGTGTAGTGAAATACTTCGTCCACCAACCTATTTGAGCCGGAATGACAGGATAGATAAGATTAGAGAAATAAGGTGCCGCAATGATTCTTATATGAATTCTTTTTTCCCTCGTACCATTAGGGATTGGAATGAACAACAAAGAGATTAGCTTTGGTGCTGAGCACCCACTGCCACCCACAATTTTGAGAATTGCAGAGTATATATGTAGATGTAGAACTTTTATTGTTTCGGCATAACAACTTCCATTAAACCGAATTTTGTACTCAGGTATTTGAAAAGTGGGTGCAAATTATTTGCTGGTTCGTGGTAGCCGATCAAAAATAAGAAGTTTTTTACTTAACAACAGCTTTTCGTTTTATTTATAGACAAGAAACGATGAATTAATCTAAGGATCGCAATCTGGCGAGAGATACAAAAATTTTACAATCGATGTCTTGAATCCAGAAAAAAAATATAGTGCAAGCATTACCTGCTTGTTTGTCTTCACAAGTGTTTGCAGTTCTCATGATTTTCAAACCTTCACGATATGAGAATACAGAACATCTAAAAACTTTCATGAATGAAAGATTATTTTTTATGCAATAAGTTATTATGAAACAAGAAAAACTGCATACAAATACTGTCATCCGTTTTGCGTTTATAACATTAATCTGAAAGAATTGGCATAATCAACATTTCAGTCAAGACTTATTCCCTTGAATATCATGAAGAAATTTTCACAATCAAAAGTTTCTACGATATCTGTGTCCAAGTCTATCAGATAAATGTTTAGAGAGTTTCTTCGATTGAATGATAATGTAGTATATACAAATATTTAAATTCAATTTTCCCAGATTTCCAGAGTCAACAAGATAGACTTAATACGTCCTAAATTCTTTTATTTGAATCATTTTTCATGGATGTTTTTATATATACAAGTAATTCCACTAACAACGGGACACTTAAATCTAATTCGACAATTCCATATCTCATAAATTTTCTGTTTTATAACCTCAGTTTCGAGTCGATAAAGTCTCACATTTTTCATTGATAATTCTACATGAATTTCAGAAATACCTGCAAATAATATATCTTTAAAACACAAATGAACAGATATGCTAAACTGATACCGGACCTATAAGAGATCACGAGTTTAAAATACCACGTTATTAATTCATTGAACTAGTTTATGATGATGTCAAACAGATGTTAACAGTGGAGAGCAGTATATAACGTTAATTTGTCTTTGCTCATTTCTAACTTCCATCTAGACAATGGTCGGAAACAAATAACTTACTTCCGATCATTGTGAATGTCAAATAAACCATTCAGCATAAAAAGTGACGAAGACAGATGTTTAACTGCCTCCAATTATTCCAACAATTTACTACATTGGAAGTGGCATTCTGGTTGAAGGCACAGATAATCAGTTACCACACTACACGATAGATGTGTGGTTAAAGCGTTGGATCGCTGACGATGCATCGACAAGAGGCAAAACGAGTACGAAATAAACAGAATTTCCAAAAAACAGTTGTATTGAAATTTTATACGGAACAATAATTTGTTATATTAGATATAATATCTTCGAATTTTCCTTAATCTTCAGACTCTTGCATTTTCTTTATTTCTTAACTAGCTAGTTTCCCTCCATGCTACTTGTTAGTTGGGAACATTATAACCTTCTATTTCGTATCAATTTTCCTATGTTACCCGATTAAAGCGTTTGTCAAAGTTTTAATTTCTTTACCAATTTCCCATATGTTTATATGCGGAGAATGTGATCCAATGCGATTAAATGAAATACGTATTTTCTAAACATTCATTTTCCAAATTTCGACTGTCCTGTTTTGTTTTTGACGTATCAGCTCTACCTACAAAATCATTGGGTTAGTGGTGTTGTTGGTCCTAACCCCAGATAAAAGGGTTCAGCAGAAATAGTAGTAATCCAAGTTCGGTAAAACAAATTACTGTTCTCAAAACATTATAAACCAGAAGTTTAAAAATAATGGCTGTATGCAGATATCGGTTATTTCCATGTTTAATGACAGATTTCGAGCATTCTAACTCAGATAATAATTGCTACCGAGTTTCATATTACTCCACAACACAGTTATTTTAGGCCTGATGGTATAGTAAAGTTTAAAGGATAATTTAAATTGCAACGATCTTAATTAATAATTGTTGTTGTAATTAAGATATTTTTTACTCATATAAAGCAGATGAACATACATTATTGTAATTAGATTTAAAGGAATCGTAAATCTGTGAACTGTAACATCATATTACGAAAACTAATAAAGCTGCTAGTGACATGTTTCGGCTGTGTGGTGCAAAAATGCATTATTTGCTCGTGCATAGTGTGGCCATTTCAGCAGCTTAAATACTAGTTTGAAATACGGAGGGTTATTAAACTTCAACAACAGTCTACATATTCTTGAGCAAAATGAGAAGGTAAGCGTTGAAGGTTCACGAACTGCTAAGGCCAATTAATCATCGTCATTATGCTGCACAGACTAGACCTGAGGACAGATATAATGGCATCTTGTTTAATACAATACTACGATTGTGAATGGTCGGTATGAAAGATCGCTCTGTTTCACACTCTACGTGTGCCGTCTCTCCTCATTCATAAGCAGAGGCAGTGCAGCACGGGGAAAAACAACTTCTGTTGTACGCGCTACTACTAATTTGAACTGTGATAAAGGCGATATCAAATTCACGCTCTACTGCTGAACAGAACACACAGACCAATCATATTTCGAAATAATTTTCCTTGAAGTTGCATTGTGAATGATGAAACACCCTCCTGGCTAACCGAGGTCGCTTCTTCTTCTTCTTACGTCGATGACAGCATTAAATACAAGGTAGTTTTCCGCCAGTGTGACGTCTTTGTCACTGGCTGATTGAATGTCTGATTGGGATGCATTATTTCAGAGTTGTGGACGTGACAACAAATGTACCATAGTTTACATCTCGCCGCAAGAACATGAGACACCTGGTTGCTCTCCCCATGAAACTAGATTGGCTTTACAGCGGCCAACTCCAAATCGAAGTCTGTTTACCGACCGTGGTGGGTGTCCGGTAAAGCTCTGGTCTCGCATTCGGGAGGACGCGGGCATCCAGATTTGGGTTTTTCATGGTTTTCCAAAATAACTACAGGCGAATGCCGGGATGCTTCCTTCAAAAGGCCATGACAGAATTACTTCCCGTTCCTTGCACCCACACTTTTCCCACCTGTAATGACGTCGACGGGGCGTAAAGCCATAGGCAAAAATAGAGGAGAAGTCTTTTTAGTGGCTTACATACGGTCGTCCAGACCCAGGTAGCAGACCTTCTTGATCTAGTTCACTGCTTGGTGTTCCTTCCCGTGGCGTTGAGGTCCGTAAGAAGCTCGATCACGACATCACTCTCGATGATGCTAGTGCATAACCGATCTGGTAGCATCAAGTACCAGGTTTACAACCAATTAGATTTCAAAACAATTCATGCTTTCTTTACAAACAAAAACGTTCAGTTCCATACTTATGAACTGAACGCACAGATAAAACCACTCAAGGTAGTCATCAGGCAGATGCCGATAGATGTAAACACAACAGATATTCACAATCACCTCACTGCACTTGATTTACCTGTTAAACAGGTTTCACAGCTATCCAAGTTTGATAAAGAACGAAATGACCGTGTACCCATGCCATTATACCTAGTCAGTCTGGATAACACAGAAGAAGGTCGCAATATATATAAGCTAGAAAGCTTTATGCACCTTAGAGTGAAAGTAGAGTCTTACAGAACACCTGAAGGCCCATCACAATGCCACCGCTGTCAGCGTTATGGTCATGGGCAAAACAATTGCAGAATCAAACCAAAATGCGTGAAATGCTCCGGGGATCACTTCACAAAAGATTGTAATAAAACAAAAGAAGAGCCACCTAAGTGCTCTAACTGTTGTGGTCGGCATCCGGCTAGTTACCGGGGCTGTCCACACTACAAGAAAATAGTGCAGGCCCGAAAATCGAAACTGCAACAACTAAAACAGCAGAGAGAAGAAGCAAAAGCTTCCGAGGGCAAAGACACGCCAAACGTGTCAGACAAGACGCAGTTCCCGTCCCTTCCCGACAGACCAAATCCATGGAACAAAGACACAGACGACAAACAGAAAGAATCGACTGCAAACAATGAGAAGGCAGACGAAAAACAAAAACACTCGCATACTAAAAAGACAAAGGGGGACAAGAAATCACACGACAATTCAGGCAACAAGTCTGGAGGGTCAGGTGGTTTCAAATCCGATCTACTAGAGCTGGTTACTTTTCTGAAGGAGTTTGACCTCAAAAAGATGATGCATACAGTGAAAACTGTTGCAAAGAAACTCAAAAAGGCAACTACCCCCACAGAAAAGTCATTAGTTCTCCTAGAAGCCCTAGCTGACTACCTCAATGATGGAGACACAAAATAAACTGAGACTAAACATATTAGCTTGGAATGCTAACGGCATTACCACAAAAAGACTAGAACTGCTTGACTTCCTGGAACAACATGACATTGACATAGCACTCTTGGGGGAAACCCACCTGAAGCCACAAAATGACTTCAGGTTGAGGAATTACGTAGTGACGAGAACTGACCGACTGACGAGGGGAGGCGGCACTGCTGTCTTAACTAAACGCAGGCTGGTCCACAGAGATCTACCTGCCGCACAAACAGGTGACCTGGAGCATACTGGCATTGAAATCAAGTTCAGGGGGGACCTAATCCATCTAGTAGCAGCTTACAATCCTCCGACCAAGATATTAAAGCCGGAAAACGTGCAAACTCTGCTAGATAGAAATAACATCGTGATACTGGGTGGTGACTTGAATGCCAAGAGCCAGATCTGGCATAGCCGCACTACCAATCGGAATGGAAGGGGTTTGCGCACGGTGCTGCACGACAACAGAAATGTTGAAGTGCTAGCGCCGCGTGCGCCGACATACTTCCCGACTACGGCAGGATATCAGCCAGATGTCCTGGATGTATTCGTAGTGAAAGGTCTGCGATGGCAGCGGGAGGTCTCAACCCACTGTCACCTCAGCTCCGATCACAATCCGATTCTTCTGTCAGTCACGCTACAGACGCCAGAAAATCCACAAACGTGGACACGCTTCCACACCAACTGGGACAATTTTAAAGAGGATGTCTCGTTCCGCCTGGCGGACAAAGCACCTCCAAACTCAATAGACCAAATAGAGGATGCCGTTGCCAAACTTAGCTCAGTCATCCAAGACTGTACTAAGCTAAACACCATCAAAATTGAGACAACTTTCACGCATGATCAGCTACCACAGCACATCAGAGCACTGATCAACCTAAAAAATCGGACACGGAAGAGATGGCAACGATGGCGTGACCCGGCTGACAGAAGGATGGTCAACCACCTGGTAGATGAAATCAGAGAGAATCTGAAACAACATAGAGGGATAGTCTGGGAAAGAAAACTAGAAGCAGCGCAAAATGACAGCAGAAAACTATGGAAACTAGCCAAATCACTAACGAAAACAACAGAACCAATCAGACCACTGCAAGGTTCCCAAGGCCTCGTGTTTGACCCACCTGGGAAGGCAGAGGTTCTTGCGGACTCATTAGAAGCACAGTTCATGCCCAACGCGATCGAAAATGATGAAAGTGCAGAACATGCACAAGATGTACAAAAAGTGTTCGATCGCGTCAGCAACAGTGACCGCTATGATATGGTGCAACAAACAACGGAAGGAGAGATTATTGACATCATCCGAAGGCTCAAATCCAAAAAAGCCTCCGGATATGACAATATCTCCCCGATCCAAATAAAAAACCTGCCTCCACTAGCCATTAGATTCCTAACTGAAATAATTAAAGCATGTCTGAACTGGTGCTACTTTCCTAAAGCCTGGAAAGTGGCTAAGGTAGTGGCACTACCCAAAGCCGGCAAAGACATCACCAAACCACAAAACTTTAGGCCAATCTCCTTGCTTTCGATCCTGGCGAAAGTATTTGAACGTGTAATGCTAAATCGCCTAAACAGATTCTTACACGAAAATAACATAATTATAGGACAACAATTTGGCTTTAGGAAAGAACACAGCACTGTGCACCAATG
This sequence comes from Vandiemenella viatica, assembly GCA_031002005.1. Taxonomy (NCBI): domain Eukaryota; kingdom Metazoa; phylum Arthropoda; class Insecta; order Orthoptera; family Morabidae; genus Vandiemenella; species Vandiemenella viatica. Next base: position 136,073,235 of record JARYHS010013631.1, on the reverse strand, counting down.
TACCAGGCTAGTGGAGCACATCTGCAAGGAAAAGCAGGCAGGAAATGGCACTGTTGCGGTTTTTCTTGACATAGAGAAAGCTTTTGATCGAGTTTGGCACCAGGGACTCATCTACAAGCTACACCGATATGGTGTCCCAGACTACCTGATATTGTTAATAAATTCCTATCTAGCAGAGAGAAAATTCTTCGTTAAACACGAAAACGCCCAAAGCACTATTAGAAAAATACATGCCGGCGTACCGCAAGGTAGTGTCCTCGGGCCAGTCTTATACAATATTTACGTAAACGACATACCACAACACATATTAAGCAATCTCTCATTATATGCAGACGACACAACTGTCTATGCCAGTGACAGGAATGTCAATTATGCTATAAAGAAGGTGCAACGTCACCTAGAATTATTAACACAATGGTGTAACCTCTGGAGAATTAAAATAAACAAAAACAAATGTCAGCCTATTGTTTTCTCAAACCGAATTAACACACCAGAACTACAGATCCAAATCGATGATGTAGACATTGCCTGGCAGGACTACGTAAAATATCTTGGGCTGCTACTAGATAAGCGGCTGACGTGGAACAAACACATAGATGATGTTAAGAACAAAAGTCGCGCCAAGCTTGCCGGCCTCTACCCGGTCCTAAGAGGCGACGGCTTACGCACGGATACAAAAATGCTCCTGTACCGTGCAATAATCCAACCAACATTTTTATATGGTTCAGAAATATGGAGCATGGCAGCCGATTTTCACATTAAAAAACTGCAGGCACTCGAAAACAGGGCGCTGCGTGTTATTTTGGATGCACCGCGTTACCTCCCTAACCGGGAAGTACGCCAAATACTCAGTTGGCCAACACTAACTGAGCAGATAAAAGTAAAGTCACAAAAATTCTACCAAAAATGTTCTCAATCCGTCCACCAACAAATTTCTGAAATTGGAAACGAGACAGCTGAAATGCATCCCCGAAAGCGACCTAAACTAACCTTGACTAGAGAATTTAACTTTTAAGACCCAATAAACCTCCCAACTTCCTCCAACCCGCCAGTAAATTTAGTGGTAGGCCCCTCAACATTTATGAGTAGGCCCACAGATTGATATTACCTCCATTAGTATTTTTAAGTAGGCCCTTCAATGTAAATATACCCACCAATAGAATTAAGTAGGCACTCTTGGTTATGAGTAGGCCCACAGATTGATATTACCTCCATTAGTATTTTTAAGTAGGCCCTTCAATGTAAATATACCCACCAATAGAATTAAGTAGGCACTCTTGGTAGTCAGGCCCCATGTAAATGCATATTAAGTTTTCCCCCATTAATTTTAGAACATCATAAAATATTTTAGATTTTTATTCAATCCCGACAATAACAAAAAGCCATGCTCAGAGTTCTATAATCAGATAAGTGTAATAGGAATGTCCTGGCACACTGTAAACAGGATGGGCTACGCCCTTACCGATGACGTCTGTCTGTCAACCGTGAAGACGGTTTCGAGGGTCTACTTTCACTTTGAGCCTTGCCGTGTTGGCAACTACTTCCCGACATATACCTGTAGGGGCGATGCCAGCCAGTAACTCCATCTTTACCATATTCTATCATCGAACCTGTCTCATGATGAGAATCAATTTTCAACATGTTGAAAAACAGATAATAAAACGAAGATGCGGGGATGTGAAAAAAAGAGGTGGGGAGGGGGGGGCTCAACTAAGGGCAGCTTCAATTGCAGCTATGTCGTCTCTTCTTTCTTCAAAATGAGCATCAGATTCTTGGGTTCTAATAACTTTAGCTGCTCGTGCTCTGCTAGAGCTACACTTTAGGTCTGGTTTACGCCTGCGAAGCATGTCAAAAAACAAAATAAACTGATACCAGAAACTTTTAGGCAGACAGAAATTAATACAATAGTGCAGCTCAAATCGGCCGCGCCCGAGAGCAATTTCTGCTTTTATATTTACAAGCAGTTTAGGTGAAGGGTTTGTCTCTGGACATATCCTTCAGACTTTCAGGTTGGGTGTCTTTTGTTAATGGTATGTCTTTAATTTTGCTCTTTCATTGTTTTAATTTCTTGTTAGGATGGACAATGGCCTTGCGTGTTTGTCATATGCATTGTTATACTGTCCGAGATTTGCAATTAGTGGATTAGTAGACGTTCTTGCAGCTCTGTAAAAGGATTTGGTTATCGCCAATATTCTTCCTTGCAGCAGCGGGACACCTGCGGCTTCATGCAGGTCTGCTGTTGGGAACCGGTTGGGGACATGTAGTTCCCGCCGAAGCGCTCTGTTTTGCATTGTTTGCAGTCTGCGCAACCCAGTTTTTGATGCGTAGCCCCACACCGGGCACGCATATTCAATTATCGGGCGAACTAGATTACAATATATACTGACTCCGGTACTGGCTGATAATGAGCTGTCCCGATTGAGGATCGGGTAAAGCTCTTGGAGCCTAGCTGCGACTTTTCGTCGAGTTTCCTCGATGTGGCTTTTCCAGGTTAACCGGGAGTCCATAGTGACACCGAGGTATTTAACAGTGGCAGACCACTCTATCTCTTCTCCATTTAGGAGCAGCTTCTTGGTGCGATTTTTCTGGCGATCCCGCTTCCCCAGGCGCCTCGTCAGCATGATGGCTTGGTTTTTTCCAGTGTTGAGGGTAATTCTCCACCTTCTGGCCCAGGCTTCAGTTTGCTGTAGAACCTGTTTTAGTCGGCGGATGGCAGTGGCTTTACACCTATGTGCCGTGAAGAAAGCCGTATCATCTGCGTAAAGGGCGGTACGGACTGTAGTTGGAGCTGGTATATCAGCTGTATACAAGTTGTATAGTACTGGTCCTAGTACCGATCCCTGTGGTACTCCTGCCTTTATGGGGCGACGTGTTGATAGATCAATAGGCGTCTATACTAAATAATATGTAGTAAATTAAATTTATTATCATACCAACTGACTGCAAGAGAAGCAACCTGAGCGAGCTATTTAACATTACAGATTTACACAAGCAACCGTCTGCCTGTCACCATTAGATAAGTTATCAAAACTCCATGACTAAAACTGTTATTCATACCGTATAAAGTATCCTGTGTCCTTCCTAAAGATACAAAGTATTTCCTTGTTAAATTCCATCAATATCAGTACAGACATTTAGTAGTCAAAATGTGACAACAAGACAGAGACTTACTTTATCATTTATAATGTTAGTATCGATTAGTGTAGATCACACACAAACTGCCAGCGAGGGAAAAAAAGCCTGAAGAACTAGTGTAGCGTAAACAAAGTAAACGCTTACGGCACTGTTCGGCCGCCTACGATTTGCCACTCATTCCACCCCTAAATTTATGGGACCTACATTTTAACACAGGAATGCTTACGACGGAACTTCTTTAAAAATGTTCGCTCCCAGCGAGATTCGAACCTGAGAGCATACAGGGACCTTTAGCACCATTGCGCTACCAGCCCACTTTAGTGGTAAGCATTACAGAGACATATACATGCTATGCGTCTGTCTTTCACAGTTCAGTTAGTTTTTCATAATTCCATGACTATGTATTATCAATACAGAAAATAGTATCCTATGTCCTTTCTAGAGGAAAATAGCATCTTCTTGTCAAATTTCATTGCGATCGGATTAGCGGTTCATCCTTGAAAACTTAACAAACACACAAACAGTGTTACCTTCGCATTTATAATATTAGTTTAGATTTGGTTTGGCACAAGGATACAAAAATAGTAATTAAATTGAATTACAGTAGATAAAATGAAACTGTTTCTTCAGATCGATGTCGAAAGATTGCAGCCATTCAATTGCCTCTGTCGTTGCTTCATGAAGCTGCTGGATCGTTCCACAGAATTTCCATGAACTACTCGCGAACAAAACAAGTACTATACGGTAGTAGATGAAATGTGGTTTAAGAGCATGCAGATCCGCTATTTCAGCCAAGTTTCTTGGGGTTTGTAAGCAGAAAAGTTATCACTTCCTGATGCCCAATCGTAATTTGAAATTTGAAGGAAAAAATTTGAATTCCTTATTTTTCCAGCGTTTTTAATCCTTAAATACTCAACTCGATGTGTCCAGTAACCGGCGCAGTCAATTTTATTTTATTTTTTAATTTGCCTGTGGCTTTTCGCCTTGTTGACGCCGAGATCATTAGAGGCAGGAAAAGATTGGGGGCAAAGAACGGGAATGAATATGGCCATGATATTTTGAAGAACCCATGGCTAAATTCGCCTGGATTGATTTGGTTAAACCATGGAAAACTCAAATCCAAATGGCCGTACGAGTATTCGAACCCACGTCCTCCGGAATGCGAGGACAGGGTGTTATCGCTCATCAACCATGCTAGGTTTTGTAAAAAAGTCACTATAAAAGACAAATCGATAATACTATTATCCATAATGTGCTTTTCTAGTTATTTTACTGTTGCTATGACATATCACTGCACATTAGGAGCAATCTATACAGCACGGCAAGTGCGTATGATCATGTGGAAGACACTGGAGCGGTGGTTTAGTAATGTGGGAAGCAGAGACGTTCAATGGGCCTCGGCAAAGCAGACTCGGGTCGTCCCGGTAACCTAGCTACCGGCTATTTTGTCTAAGTGGGTCGAACAAGGCATCCACTTCATTTGTGCCACAAATAAATGCGAGGAAAGGCGAAATTCTCTTGTTTCTATTGTTATTGCCTGCGTCTACCAATAAGTAATTGTACACGGTTTTCTTCTGAATATTTACGAAGTTGTTACATATAATTGGGTGTTCCTGTTGGGATTTATTAACAGCACTTTCATGCTGCAGCTTCCTCAATCTCTGTGGCACTCCATAATATGCCTGCCTGCGGACTAAAGAAAGCCATACCATTTCTCACAGCAAAATATTAAACTTCTGTTACTACCGTTTTTAAAGATTTTCGTATGGAAAAGCTGTATGCTATATTCGATAAATATCGCAGTGGAAAACTGTTCGGAAAGTTATTGAAGAATGTCGACCCATAATCGTTGCTTGTAGCTATACTTGTTGTTAATTTTAAGAAAAATAATATTTGCTAGAACAACAGCTATTGAGTATTATAATCCTCACGATGCAAATATTTTTCACCTAATTCTGCTGATCCTTACATGTTCCTATGGTGTCACGCGAGAAAGTCGGTAAATTCAAAGACAAGGCTCGTGTGGTTGTAATGACATGGTGACAGGGTTCCTATTGGTTGCCCATTCCGCCCCTGTTGTAGCCGCATTAACCTAAGCCAGTAATCGTACCAGCTATAGGGAACCTACAGTTCAACGTAGAATCTGACCACGGAAACTTTGTGGCGTACTTCACATTGCCCAGCAAGTTTTGCCAGAGGTGAAGGTCGGTTTAGGGCCTTTGAAAATCCGTGCCGACCCAGGTATAAGAACGGGGACCTTTCGATCGCAAGCCAGACGCCATAACGGCTGAGCAACCAGACCAAACACGAAATTTTGTCAGTTATTGTTTTCTGCATATTTTCCACTGCGTTGTTACACATTCATGTTTTGCCAATCGTTTAGTACCCCATTGATTCATATCGTCCTGTTACGTCCAACTCCCGCTAGTGGTTTGCGTGGCTGAAATTCCAACGATGTAAGAAATTAATAATGCAGGAAATAATTAATAGGATATATACAGGGTGGCGCAAAAATAACGCATGAATTTCAAGCTGTTATAATTGGCTTTATTTTGGTCATACAGAAAATGTACTCACATCAATACAATATGTAATTTATCCAGTTTATGAACTGCACTTAAATTAAAACTTGAAGCTAATTTCAGACAGATGACGGCCTACTTCGTGTATACACATTGGGAAAAAATCTTTCTTCAAAGTGTCATGTGGAACAGCAGTGATTTCTTCAACTATTGCAACTTTCAGATCATTTAGTGTACGAGGTTTGTTGCAGCAAACTTTACTTTTTAAATAACCCCATAAAAAGAAGTCACAAAGCGACAAATCTAGCGAGCGTGCAGGCCAGTGGACATCGACGAAACGTGAGATCACGTGTTGTGGAAACATTTCTCGAACAACTGCCATGGAATCATTCGCCGTGTGGGAGGTGGCTCCATCCTGTTGGAACCACATCTCTGCCATGTTGATCCCTAAAGTGTCAAGTTGTGGATGCAAAAAATTGCGTAGAATTGCAACATAACGTTCAGAATTCAAAAAGGCATAATGATTCCCACTTTTGAAACTCCACACCAAACGGTCACTTTTGAACTGTGCAGTGTGATGTTTGATGAAGTTCTTGTGGGTTATCTGCTGCCCAATACCGACAGTTTTGTTTGTTTACATAACCGTCTAAATGGAAGTGAGCTTCATCGCTCATCATAAACAAAACATCATCATTAACAAGAACATCAAGCATTCTCTCACAAAACAGTCTCCGTTGCTCATGATCACTTTCGTGAATCTTCTGCACGATCATAATTTTGTAAGGATGAAATTGCAACTTACGCTTCAGGATGCGCTGCAGAGAGCAGCGACGAGACAAACCCAGAGTTGCCGGCCTCGGTAGCGTAGGGGCCGGAGGTCGCCGGTTCGAATCCGGCCGCGGGCATGGATGTTAAGTGTTGTGTGTCTGTGTGAATGTCCTGTCCGTCCTGTGGTTTCTATACTTAGGATGCATAACGTACTGGAGAAACTAATTCACTGGATGAGATATCATAAACACATTGAGCTGGCTGAATGGCTTAGTTGCCAAAAGCCATAAAATTTAAAAAAAAAAAAAAAAAAACAGAGTTGGAGCGCGCCGCCTAGTGGAGCGGCGAGGACTCTTACTCTTGTCGACATTTTCTGGGGTTCGCACCGTACGAGGACGACCAGACGACTTCTGCTTCATGACACTTCCAGTTTTCCGAAAATAGTTAACCCAACGAATTATTGTGTTGCGATCAGGAACCAAACCATCTCGCGGAACATTGAACTGTGCTCGGAAAAGACGTTGAACTGTAATAACAGATTCATTACTTTTGAAAAAATGTTCAACAGCGAAAACGCGATGCTGCTCGGACCACTGTGTCATTGTTACTGAAACTGGACGCTCTAACCTACAAAACAACAGATCCCCCACACTTACATTCCACTCCCACCACTTATCAATTCCGTGCGTTCTTTTTGCGCCACATTGTACAAGCCGAACAACACACTACAATAGCCGGTATTTCATCTATATATACACAAAAATTCTTAGCACGCGGAGAAAAGCATCTGGTCACCCTATCTCCGTATTTGTCCTAGTACGATTAGTCGATTACTATAGAAGCGGATGTGCCTCCGGGTAAAGTACCATACTTTTCTCGCTATACGCAATCAACGCTACTAGATAGTGTTTTATGCCTTAAAACATCGTGAAGTTCGAATTAACATTATTTTAATATTCATATATTTATTATCCAATCAGCAATTCTGCTTTAGCAGGACAATGTTGGGTTTACAAAGCATATTACTTCGATTTAGGTCAGCGCAACTAAAGAAAATTAGTGATACAAATAGCAGTTTATGAAGATAATAACAACAATATTGTAATACAATAAAAACAGTTACAATGAAATTGTTTTAAACTAATTTCACAGGTGTTCATAGAATACATTTAGCTTTGAGCACTGAGGATAGTTTTTATTTGTTATGTATAATGAATGTGCAGTTAAAAGTGAAACAAACCATAGAAGTTAGGTGACCATGTGTGATAAAGTAATTTGTGAGTCTCTGTATGTGGTTCACCGATAGTTGGAATAAATTGTTGGAAATATCTGATGTAATTTTCTGTGGCATTTGTTATTAATGGTCGGAATATCATTTTACAAGTTAGCTCTCTAATTCAACAAAACTCAGTGTACACTATTGTAATAGTACTGAATGGAGAAAAGCCGTTAGATAGCTCTAAATACGATCTCAAAATCATGTATATTACTGAGTATTTCTTAAAGGTGTTTTATTCGATAAATGAGGTATCATTTTAAAGATTAACTTCTCCGCTCTCAACGCATGCCAACTGTCAGCTTTAATAATTTTAATTAATAAAGTTGACGATATACAACCACTGACAAACGAAGGTAGGTATTGTAATGAAGTAAAAAATGAAAACATACTACTCTGATCACAATACTATTGAATTTAACTAACTCTGCTCCTTGAATCACTTTTTAAACACTTATATTACTTCCAAAAAATTTCCAAATTAATTTTACAAAATATTATAGCCTCCTTACAGCGCAATACAACACTGCACTGTTCGGTCAGTTGGTCAAACCAAGGATTGTTGCACTACTACTTCTCTTTAAAGATAATAAATAGATATTATTCTATTATCTGTGAAAACCCGGAAATAGTATAATATATTTTACATGCATTTATGCAATTATTTAGAATACCTAAAATTAAGCGAAACAATAATAATAAAATGATTGGGGGCAGGGCCGGATTAAGACAGCGCGGGGCTCGTAGCAATTATGTGAAGAAGCGGCCCTTGGTTTTTGCCGTCCGGGGGAATTGTAGGCTCCAGAGCAGTGTTTCCCAACGTGGGGCCCACGCCCCACAGGGGGGCAATTTGGTTTCTTTAGGGGGGCAATTTAGAAATTGACTTGATACGACTTTACCACTTTCTCTTCGGGTTATTTAAATGCAATGCTAGATATAGGTACAAAATATAGCAAAAAAGCAAATTCTTAAAACAGTGCTGTAAATAATTATTAGGTATAGTTTCGTTTGATGTTAGCAAAATGTATCATCTGAATGATTTGAGTCGTCAACTTGACTTTTTAGGGATTCACCGCGTAATGTGCCTCCTGTCTCGGCCTGTTATCAGTAAGTGGTTTACTGATAAAAAAAAAAGAAATCGACTTGATATATCACAACGTGGAGACTTGAGATTAAAGCTTACTAAATTGGAGCCTAATATAAAATCTCTGTCAAGCATCAAGCGCAAGGATCATACTAAATTGCCATAATAAACCTTCATTAAAAATCTTTTGAATTTGAATTTTAGTACTTCATTACATTATGTTTTTTAATTTTACTTACTGTGTTTTATGACAATATTAAAGTGCTTTCTTTCAAAAATCATCCTATATGAGTTTCGTTAATAACAAATAATTTGTTTATTTAAAATTATTTGGGGGGGGGGCAAAAAATGTTAAAAGTGGGACATGACACAAAAAAGGTTGGGAAACACTGCTCCAGAGACTCCTCGGCGCGGGTCCCCCTAGGAAGCGCGAGGCCGCCCAGAAGGCGCAAGGCCCCCCAGAAGGCGCGGGGCCCGTAGCCTTTGCTGACTCCTGCTACGTGACTAATCCGGTACTGATTGGGGGTATGGATGTGATAATATTACAGGTGTTATCACTATTTCTGAAGATATGGTCTTTGCTTGGCCTCATTTACTTCTTTCTTGCAATGTATTCTTCTGCACTACTAATATCCAGAAAAGTCGTGCGAGCTAGATCTTTCACTTAGTTTTGTCTCTGGGGGATAGAATTAGTTCTTCATACCTCTATTTTGTGGTCGGAGCGTTGCAGATCTTTTCAGGTTACATGTCGTTACAAGTGTTTGCGAGTATTTTTTTGTGGCAGTTGGCAACAGTTGAAACATGCAGCTGTTCAAGTATGGAATGGATTTAATCTTACACTGTTATTCTCCCTTCCATCTGTTTACTTCATAGTGTCGGAATGCAAGTTCTGTTACTTGTGCTACCCCAATAAAAATATACCTTGACGACTGCACAATTATATCTGGATTCGGTTTTCAACAAGGGGTGAAAATAATATAGTTTTCATCTTATGAGCAAAAAACAACAGCCTTGCTAAAAGTCTTTCTAAAATAGAAAAAAAACGAACATCTCTAAGAAACAAAAACTCTACAGTAAAATATCTATAGTGGAAGTGCTGTAATAATTTAATATAGGTCACGTCGGTCAGTTTCGTGCTCTTTAGCTACCAGTAGTAAATTTGGGGGAAAAAAAGTGTAATAATGATCTTAATATAGAGCAGTGTTTCCCAACGTGGGGCCCACGCCCCACAGGGGAGCAATTTGTTTTTTTTAGGGGGGCAATTTAGAAATTGACTTGATATGACTTTACCACTTTCTCTTCGGGTTATTTAAATGCAATGCTAGATATAGGTACAAAATATAGCAAAAAAGCAAATTCTTAAAACAGTGCTGTAAATAATTATTAGGTATAGTTTCGTTTGATGTTAGCAAAATATATCATCTGGATCATTTGAGTCGTCAACTTGACCTTTTTGGGATTCACCGCGTAATGTGCCGCCTGTCTCGGCCTGTTATCAGTAAATGATTTACTGATAAAAAAAGAAATCGACTGGATATATCACAACTTGGAGACTTGAGATTAAAGCTTACTAAATTGGAGCCTAATATAAAATCTCTATGTCAAGCATCAAGCGCAAGGATCACACTAAATTGCCATAATAAATCTTTATTAAAAATCTTTTGAATTTTAGTATTTCATTATATGTTTTCTAATTTTACTTACTGTGTTTTATGACAATATTAAGGTGTTATCTTTCAAAAATCATCATATATGATTTTCGTTAATAACAAATAATTTTTTATTTAAAATTATGTATGGGGGGGGGGGGGGGGCAAAAAAATGTTAAAAGTGAGACATGACCCAAAAAAGGTTGGGAAACACTGATATAGAGGGTGACGTTAATAGTTCATTGTGAAATGTTATTACATTAGAATTATTTTTTTTTTTTGTATAATGCCACAAAATAGTGTTTGTAATATTTAATAAGATAATGCGTGACTTTAACCAATAACAATAAGAAAAATTATGTGTTTTCTGTAATTAAATTACTAAAATCATAAACATTTTAGGAAATAATTAAGAGTGGATCTCAGGATTTTGAGTACCCACACAGTATATGGTCTGGTTGGATCTACAGTTCTAAAGTTGGCAGTTTAGAAATGCTTTGTTCTGGGAGTATGATGGAGGAGTCACTTTAGCTTCTATGTCGGATTGGGTTCGGTAAGTTACAAAGTCCCCGGATTCAAATCTTGGCAACTCTGTACTTATAGCGCTTACGTATTTTTCCGTAGTTTTCCGTAGTCACATTCTTACCCATTATCCATGTTTGATAACTACATTTGCCGAAATAAAAAAAAAACACACATTTGCATATAAACTTCCTAGGTTTACTGGCTGACAGAATCACTCAGTCCCCTTCCAGAGACTAGATCGTCCTCAGTGACCCTTTAAGTCTATAACAAGATAAGGGAGAAGTAATAAAACATGTTTAGTTGACCGAGGCAAAGAACGCTGCGATGCTTATGAGCTACAATGCTGTTTCATTTATGTTTATGAACACTGCACTCAAGTTAAAGTGCATGCAGTTCTGGATGATCCACTCCGTGAGAATTCTTCCGGAAATTTAATTGTGGTAGTTTCCCCTTCACGTCCCCAGGATAACTACTGCTTTAGAGGTTCTTGTACAATGAAGAGCCAAAGAATCTGGTACACCCGCCTAATATCGTGTAGGGCCCACGCGAGCACGCAGAAGTGCCGCAACACGACGTGGCATGGACTCGACTAATGTCTGAAGTAATGCTGGAGCGAATTGACACCATGCATCCTGCAGGACTGGTGGATATCTCTTCTGAACGGCATGTTGAAGGCATCCCAAATATGCACAATAATGTTCATGTATGGGGTGTTTAAACTCTTAAGAGTGTTCCTGAAGCCACTCTATAACAATTCTGTAAAGGTGGAGTGTCGCATTGTCCCGCTGGAAATACCCTAGTTCATCGGAATGCACAATGGACATGAATGGATGCAGGTGATCAGCCTGGATGCGTACGTAGGTGTCACCTGTCAGAGTCATATATAGACGTATCAGGGGTTCAATGTCACTCCAACTGCACACGCCCCACACCATTACAGCTTGAACAGTTCCCTGCTGACATGCAGGGTCCATGAATTCATGAGGTTGTCTCCATACCCGTACACGTCCATTCGTTTGATACAATTGGAAACGAGAATCGTCAGACCAGGCAACATGTTTCCAATCATCAACAGTCCAATGTCGGTGTTGACGGGTCCAGGCAAGGCGTGAAGCTTTGTGTTGTGCACTCAGCAAGGGTAGACGAGTGGGCCTTCGACTTCGAAAGCCCGTATCGATGATGTTTCGTTGAATGGTTCGCATACTGACACTTGCTGATGGCCCAGCTTTGAAATCCAAAGCAATTTGCGGAAGGGTTGCTCTTCTGTCACTTTGATAATTCTCTTCAGTCGTCTTCAGTTCTTGCAGGATTTTTTTCCGGCCGCAGCGATGTCGGAGATTTGATGTTTTACCGGATTCCCGATATTCACGGTGCACTCGTGAAATGGTCATACGGGAAAATCCCCACCTCATCGCTACCTCGGAGATGCTGTGTCCCATCTCCCGTGCGCCGACTATAACACCACGTTCAAACTCACTTAAATCGTGATAACCTGCCATTGTAGCACTAACCGATCTAACGCCTGCGCCAGACACCTGTTGTCTTTTATAGGCGTTGCTAACTGCAGCTCCCTACTCTGAATGTTTACATATCTCTGTGTTTACATATGCATGCCTATACCATTATATCAGTAATATACCAGTAGAGAAATTGTGAAAAGGATCGGAAAATAATTTGATCATGATATTTTGAAGGAACTATCCCCTCATTCGCTTGGAATGATTACCGGAATCCGTTGCAAACATGATGGTCGGACGTTGATTTGAAGCCGCGATTTCCAGAATGCTGGGACCGTAATTTACCGTTCACCCACAGAGAATGGGGCTAAGTTTAAAGTTGCCATCAGACAGACGCATCACATGTTCCCACTTCGTACTCGCTGCTCAAAGTTTAGTGGTTTAATCCATTAATTGATTCGAAACCTTCTGTCTTGATGATCAAGAATTGAATGATGAAAATTTTATTTTCCTCCACGTCTTCAGGCAACTAACCACACGATGCCACAGTGCCTGATGATATGAGCCATGGGTCACGTTATTAAGAAACATCAAATTAATTTTTGAAGAACAGTATTCTGTTGAATGTATCCTATATGGTTATTTTCTATTTGAATTGACCAACCTCTAGTGCATTCGGTGTTGCCCGAAACAGATCACATGTGTTACAAGAAGATAGGCACGCAGGGTACTCGAGCATATGGTTCATGATTTGGTCCTGACCATATTCGCACTTAATACTGGTAGCATCAGTATAACCCAATTTCACTAGGTTTTCCTGGGACCTGCCCACTCCTGTTGGCCATCGATTTAAGGACCACCAGACGTTCCAGTCCTCTGCGTGACCAGATGGCAAGTGCTCTGCAACTGTAGGTGGTCCTCAGATGTTAAGGACTTTCATTTTCCACAATTGTACTTTTACCTTTTCGGGTAACCCAATTAGTTCCCGTGATGTTCTGAGGAAGCTTTTCCTGGATTTGAGTCTCTGGGCTGGTGGTATATGGCCGTGCAGTGGATGAGCGCTTCCCGTTCTACATTTGTCCTCTCCTTGTTCACAGCAACTTCTCTCCGGATACTGGGTGGTGCAATCCCCGAAAGCTGGTAAAGCCTGTCAATTGGGATAAAATTTAGGCAGTCTGTCACTAGTCAACAGGTGTGCCCAACATAAATGCAATTAGACGAATAAAAATACGTTTAATCGGTTTTATTGAGTCATAGAGAATCAGTTGTTTTTCACTGCCAGAAAGAAGGTCAGGAGCATCGTTTTGTTCTGAATCTGGTGACACAGACGGCAGCCAGAAATTTGGCAGCAGCCAGGGAGTCGGCTGCCAAAGACCCTGTTCCACATGGTCAATGAACCTCAGACAAAGAGCACCCAAACAATAAAATACATACACTGTTCCAGTAGCATTTGGTCGCAGATATTATCCAAACTCGATGTATAGGAATGTATTTTATTTAGATATGAAGTTGGTTAGCTACTTTGAAACCAAATGAAATTATCTTTTGTAACTTGGTATAGTTATCATAAACAACTGAGAGGATTGACTATTTGAAATAAATGAGCCTTTGACAGTGGGCCTGACAGATAGTATTAATTTATTTAGCTATTTTGACAGAAATTTGGCAGTTAATCAAACAAAATGAACTTTGACTTCAGAAAGGTATACTGTTTGACGGTTTGTTCTAAAAAACTTATTATGAAAACATAAAATCTCTTCAGTAAAAGTTCGAATCCCCGTCCGTCCAGATTCCCGATTTCCATGGTTTCCCAAAATCACTCCAAGCAGATACTAGGATGGTTTCTTCAAAAAGCCGCGACCGAATTTCTTCCCGTCCCTGCTTCCAGTCTTTTGCTGTCTCTAATAACCTCGGCGTCGTCGAGGCCACAAGGAAAAAAATTTTCATTATTGCCCTCCATTTTTCAATTATTCACGAGAAAAAAAATTAAAGCAACTAAAATCCTGTAGAGCATTATCTAGATCAGTTTTCAGATGGTTTTTTGACTCTCAGTCATCGCCGTAATCGGACCATAAAATATGCAGTATCTAATTTTGAATCTAGTGCTTTAGCGAATTTATCACTAAGAATTTCAATATGTTGGTCACATGGAGGAAGGAATATATGGAGACGACGCAAGGGACCTTCATCACGTACTGGAGTGAAACGGGGTAGAGAGAAGTGGGATGGGGAGGCCGCCATATTGGTCGGCCGGAGAAACACAGGGTATAGGCACAAAAACCTCAATGGAATCATACAACAACCGTGGCACCGATATTTGATGATAGATTCTTATGTAACACGACGAGTCAAATCGAAAGTGAAAAATATTTTTTTTCGATATCTCGCTTAGTTCTTGAGATATGCTGTCTCCAAATTGGGGTGGTTAAGTTAGATTAAGTCAATGTTTAGAACATTTAAAAAAAAAAAAGAACCCTTCAAAAGACCTCTTAGCTTCTGGGCTTACTCAGAAAATATTGTACTGTTAGTGGCGTATGTAAATTTGCTAGCAACATCATTGCATTTATCTTCTTACCATACATCAAAAATCAGAAGCTTAGATGGGAGTAGTTTACATCGCGGTACACGTTGTGGCACTAACATGGTGATCATGAAATTACTAAAAACTAAGAATAAATAAATTGTTTATACCCTTCTGGTACAGGCTGCATTTCAACCTCCCCATATTTCCATTAATATATCCGCTACAAAATCAAACTATGTGGACAGATCTAAACACATGAAATACATCGCGAACTACATTTCGGGTAACAACAATGTTTGCTTCATCAAGTTTAGTAGTTCACACAGCACAAATTATCACAATTAATTTCATCGTACACTTTCAATGTAAACTGAAACTGGACTAAAGCATGGTCATTAACTGTATCGCGATGTAAATTTG
Source organism: Vandiemenella viatica (assembly GCA_031002005.1). Lineage (NCBI taxonomy): Eukaryota > Metazoa > Arthropoda > Insecta > Orthoptera > Morabidae > Vandiemenella > Vandiemenella viatica. The sequence goes on along the minus strand of JARYHS010013631.1, from coordinate 136,057,875 downwards.
ATCCGCTTAAATTAGACTTTCAACATTTGTTTACAATAAGGTTGACCTTTTAGGTGCAAAGTAGTAACGTATGCTGAATATCTACACTACACCAACAAACATTTGAAAACGATATCATCCTATTGAGAGCAATGAATAAATTTATAGCGATAGCCTCTAATCTTGCAGTTATCTGTCAAACACTTCAAGAACAATAATTACAATGTGATTTAGTTACGAAACGTTATTCCAGGTTGTTTCCTACTTTGTCTGTTTGTGCAACCAAATGCAACACTACTTGGCATTATAGAAAACTTCTGAAAATTAGAAAATGAAATATTCTCATCAGCAGACACAGTGCAAACAGCCCAATGTTTTTGGCCGATCCCTATGGCCGCTAAGCATGCGCAGTAGCAGACTAGTTTTTATATGAGGTTTCACCGATTTACCGTTATTTCGTCTCCATATATTCCTTCCTCCATGGTTGGTCATAGGTTAAAAAAAGGGGGGGGGGACACGGGGCAGGTTAACTCCAAGCAGACATTTCCTCCCAATCTATGTTTAGAAAGATACTATCAACTTTGTTCGACTCTGAATTTCGTATTCTTTAACACGATGTACCCGTAAGAATAAAGAATGCAATAAACTTTAGTTTCTACCAAGCGATGATTAAGTGATACGAAACAGAAAGTTATTTTAGAGAGAGAAACCATTCGTATACATTTTAAAATTATAACTACTAGTCATTAAAATTCACTCGTCTTTGGATTGGGGGTTTTATTTTACGATTGACTTTACTATCATACAACTTATAGTTTTCTTGATATTTTCTACAGCTAACGAAAAACATTTTTACGCATGGCCTTGAAAAATCGCACGTCTTATTATTCAACCTGCAGATGTAGTATGCCTGAAAACTGAGTAAAATATTATGTATTCTAGTAGAATATTCAGGATTCATTCTGTTCACGAGACAGAAAACATGGACGTGGTTCGGCGCTCTTCCGCTAGAGTGAGCGGTGTGCTGGTAACTGACGTGGGTGCTACGAAGGGTGTGCTGAAAGAGCAACAAATTGTGAGCGAAGTTTTAATGTTTTTATTTGAATACATACACATTTGACATATAAAGGTGTTCTTTAAGGGCACATCATTCACAATGACCACTGATAGTAACAATCTTTACGATTTTGTCGATACGGAAATTAGGCAGCAGTAATTCTTTTTACCGTATTTCTGGTTTAACAATTTCTTCTTTAAGGTACTCATCTTTGTTAATACGTATATTCAATGCACTATTTAATTAATGACTAGAGATTAGAATTCCGGTGATGGTTTGGAGTTTCGAAAGACCCTATATCTCTGGCAAATTTTATTCTGTTTATGTGAAGTACGCCAGAAAACTTTCGTGGTTCGGATTCCACGTTAAGCTGTAGATACCCATCGAGCTTAGTAGGTGAGCGGTAACGCTCTGGCCTCGCATTTCGGAGGACGTTGGTTCGACAGTTCCTCGAGATCACTCCAGGAAAACGCCGTGAAAAGGCAATGGCCGAATTCCTTCCCGTATTGACGGCCTGCATTTTTATGACAAAGATGCTCACGACGTAAGTGGCTGCTTTAACAATCAAAGTGCTTCGTTTCGTTAAGTGTCTAAACATTTATGCAGGTAATGTTAAAAATACTATCAGGACTGGAAAATGTGATAAAAATGTGAATTCTGCGATGTACTTTTTTTTTAACATCTCTTATTTTCTAACCGGAACTTACGTTTCCAAGAATCCTACTAAACAAGATACAACGCTGAATCTAAAAAACTTCACAAAGGAACAGATTTAAAACTAAAATGTTTGATCAGACTTGTCACGGAAAGCAACTGTTCAGATGAGTTCGCTGAAGCGTCGTATTCCTGAAATTGGGGAGATGTTTCTGTTGGGGATAACAATGCTGAGGACGCTTGCGTACTGTCCAACATTACTGCTGTTGTCTGGAGGTTCTCAATGATCATACTGGCGAATACTGGGATTGTACTAAATTTCCTCTCAGATAATACACGTTCTGCGTAAAAAGTAGCGAAGAAACTCACACCTTCGCGAATATTTGCCTACTAACTTTCCTCCTTCACTGTATACAATCTTTATTGGCCGAGCCGTCTTTAAACTCCAACTAAAAGAAGAGAACTTTAAACCACAGTAAGAGGAAAGAAAAAGTAGACTGAGGGGGAATCATATCCATTGTTTCTGGACAGGTTGACTAAGGACGAAACTGTTATCAACAGTGACAGGCTGACAAAGTGATGAATATGATGAACAGATTCAGCTGAATATAAGTAGCAGTATTACACGTAAATTTAATGTCCATGCAGGATAATTTTGGCCGGTGAAATTAATTAAAACATGTCACGGACCAAAATCATAATTCCATTTTGTTGCTGAAACATTCCTTACGAATGAAGTCTAAGGAATTATGAACAAGCGCAAAATTCGAGAAAATAACTCGTTAGATATTAAGGAATTTGGTTATACGGTATGAAGAAATTATTGAAAACAATCTCTCTCAAAAACCGCCACCGGCACCGGCAACGTAGGGGCTAACGTATTGGAGGGATTGCTGGATCGAGTTCAACCTCTGGGATGAGCGACTTTAATTCAGTACTGTGTACGTCCCGTGTCACTAATGTGAATACAATATAGGCGAGGAAATAATACGTATTTGAACTGTGCTGAATTCGATATACTATTTAAAATGCATACACACTTGTAGATTGAAAATTGTGAAGCTAAAAGCCATATACACTGCTTGAAAAGTAGAGTGAACCACCCAGGGGAGCAGAAAATGAATTGAAACTTTACGAGTTGATGTAATATGTGATGTTATTTCAGTGATTACAAAATCTAGTCAAATTTACAAAGAACTTGGTAGTATGAGCCAATTTATCAGTATGATGTTTCACCCCCTCTGACCTGGATGCATGCACTGATTCGGATGAGAAACCGTTATTTGCTCTCCTGAAGCAAGCTGATCCACAACTGTTGTAACTGGTCCTTAGTATCCTGGATACTGACACTGGGACGGATTTAACTTCCGAGCTGATTACACACATGCTCTGTCGGAGATTTGGGGATCTCGCTGGCCACGAGAATACCTCAACATCTCGCAGACATTTCACAGAGGTACGCATATGTGAGGATGAGTATTTTCCTGTTGAAGAATGGCATCACGATACTGTCGCATGAGAGCTAACACACAAGAACGCAGGATGTCCATGACTTATCGTTGTGTCGGCAGAGTTCCTTCAATCACTACCAGCCGTGACTTGAAGACATACCTGATGTCTCCCCACACCATCGTGCCAGGAGTAACACCACTGTGCCTCTCCAAAACATTGGAAGAATTGGAAATGGGACCTCCCCCCAGGTTACCGTCACACACGCAGACAATGGTAATCCGAAGCAGTACAGAACCGAGTTTTATCCTTAACACAATGCAACGCCATTCATTTTGTTCAGCTTTTCTACACGGGGACTTCGACTGACATTCGCTGTCGTGTGTGGCGGTAACCTGGGGAGAGATCCCACTCTTCAAACGTTTTGTAGAGGCAAAAATTGCTGTTACTATATCATAGAGTGGGCAACTTCAGATCACGCTTGATAGTGGTTCAGGGAGTTCTGATAGTACAACAAACACAGCGTTCAGTTCGAAGATGAGATGAGGAGCTTGACTAGAATCTTGATCGCCAGTTCGGAGTGAAGAGGGTATAGCTATTCTGACTTTACATTCTGTCGACATTTCACATATCATACCGTGCCTGTTGAGTGAAGGATTAACGTTCGGATCTGACATTCAAGACGACGCACAGTGTTTTATTTTCCAAATCTAGAGGGACAAAAGTCAATTTTGACACTTGTCTACACAGGCAAAATAGTTATTTATATTTAAAGTAGACAAACTATATCATTAGGAACATAGGTTTATTTTCCACGAATCTGCGCCCAAGAATAGAAAAAATAGTTTGAAGAATGGACTTCCTCTGACCCACCGATCAAGTGCTCCATTCGGTAGCGCCATTCGACTGAGTTTGGTCGATGATTACGCTGTGTTTCTGTGTGGTATTAGTAATTTGTTTGTTGCTATTGCTTTTGGTGAGTTTCAAGATAAGTTTAAGCATGATTTTTCCGTAATACGTTTTAAAACTGAATCATGAGCATCATTAAAACAGAGCGAGATTATTTTTGATAAAAAAAACTACTGTGCCAATTTCATTTTGAGTTTTAGTTCATTATACCACATTATACCAAACTATTCCTATATTTATTTGAAAGAGCTACTTATTAACTACAAGAATTACCTTCATTTGTTTGCGCATGTTTGCGACACCCATACAACTTTTCTTCATTTCCAGAATGACTGCACAAATTTCGCGTAGAGAATTTTTCAACGTATGGTTTGCTAACGCAAAACAATCAAGAATAGATCCTTGTTACAGTTTGTATTGCAATAACTAGGTGACACAGCAATCATGAAAGAGCTTTGTCTTTATTCGCCTAGGTTTCCTTGGCAAACACAAATTTAATGGGACTACAATATCTGATCGAAGAAGGTGAAGGGTTTTGCCACACAATTTTTTCCCTCTTTGGTCATCTTCTGCATAGATTTGAATGGACACCATCGATATGCTGAATAAACTTTCATCACTGCAAATTTCTTTCGATAATTTTTGCTTGTACTTATTTCGTTCAGCACCATCACAACCCCGTTTTACAATGATTTCAGATTCATCATGTCAGTCATAGCCTTCAGGAACACTTCTGGTAACTTGCGCAATCGCATAATCGTGTGATCCAGAAGAGACAGCAGCCTAATCTCAGCGTGCGTTTCAGTGACATTAATACAACTGGAATAGCATGTTTGTTTTGCCACTTTTACATTAATAAGTTGGATACATTTTCCTGTTAATACCTTTTGATTGCAGGCGTATTGTTTTATTGGTGTGTCGAGAGATCCACAACAACCATTAAAGCGAGAGCTTCTTCTAGGTGAATAAAGACAAAGCTCTTTCACGATTGCTGCAGAATCTTGTTTTCCTCACATGCGAAGCTGGACTTCGGTTGCCATCGAAATTTCTTCTTGACTTGCCGTTTCAAGAAGATGCTTGATTCGCCGTCTTTTTGTTTTAATACTTGAACTCTCAAAGTATTTTTGTGGTCTTCCATATGAGCCCCAACTCGTCCCTGGCAGTGCAGTTTTGTTGACAATATCAGCTAATGAAACGTTTCCTTCTAACAACTTAGAATATGTGTTTAGAAACCGGTCTCTATGTCTTCCCGTTTTATACCATCTTTGCTCAATTTTTAGGGATCAATTCTGATAGTAGATTTTAAATTCATTATAATGTCATCTGAAAACGATGTGTCGCCTAGTTATTGCAATACAAACTGTAACAAAGCATCTATCCTTGATTGTTTTGCGTTAGCAAACCATACGTTGAAAAATTTTGTACGCGAAATTTGTGCAGTCATTCTGAAAATGAAGAAAAGTTGTATGGGTGTCGCAAACATGCGCAAACAAATGAAGGTAATTCTTGTAGTTAATAAGTAGCTCTTTCAAATAAATATAGGAATAGTTTGGTATAATGTGGTATAATGAACTAAAACTCAAAATGAAATTGGCTCAGTAGTTTTTTTTATCAAAAATAATCTCGCTCTGTTTTAATGATGCTCATGATTCAGTTTTAAAACGTATTACGGAAAAATCATGCGTAAACTTATCTTGAAACTCACCAAAAGCAATAGCAACAAACAAATTACTAATACCACACAGAAACACAGCGTAATCATCGACCAAACTCAGTCAAATGGCGCTACCGAATGGAGCACTTGATCGGTAGGTCAGAGGAAGCCCATTCTTCAAACTATTTTTTCTATTCTTGGGCGCAGATTCGTGGAAAATAAACCTATGTTCCTAATAATATAGTTTGTCTACTTTAAATATAAATAACTATTTTGCCTGTGTAGACTAGTGTAAAAATTGACTTTTGTCCCTCTAGATTTGGAAAATAACACACTGCGCGACGCGTGTTCAGTCCGCACTGTGGCCATTTCGATTTTAGGTTTCCTTAGTTTCCCGAAATCACTCCCGTCATGATACTTTCAAAATTCCACGTCTGAATTTCTTATCTCTCATTCTCTCTCGGCTTTAATAACCCCATCGTTGATGAACCGTAAAGTACTACACAAAAATATCAAAACATTCTGGAAAAGAAGTGAGTCTAGCTATATGTCGATGGACCGGGTAACCATATTTATTTAACGCAGATTTATTCGTGGGTATAATCGCAAAATTAACCTTGGCGATTGCGGAAGAATACGAAGAAATGGTATGCTGGATGGTCCGTGCAAATGTTTCAAGCTTCGGAAGTAATAGAGGTGGTGGTGCATCTTTCATACACTCGAGAAAGTATACCAAAGTCTTGAGCTAAATCCTAAACCTTTCCACAGTGCGTCTATGATGAGGAAAAACTAGAATGTTGATCGTGGTGGTGATCTAAACTTGTCTTTCTAATGATAGGCATGAATTGGTTGGCGTTGGGCTGCATCCTCTCCCTTCTTTGATCTACAACTCTGTACACTGAACAAACACACCATCACGGTTATCCTGTAACACTTTGATACTGCGGAAGGCAACGGAATACCACCGCAGTTATACAGGGCGTTCGCCGGGAAACGCTACCCACTGTTAGCGCTACAAGGAAGAAACTGCTCCCGGCGAGCGAGCGGTCAGCTTCCGGCATTGTTCGACCGTCGGCCGCGGACTATTTCATAATAATTACGCTTCATAAACTTCTATGTGCTAAGCATTTAAATGTGACGTCAAGTTGCGGATCAACAGTGCCATCGTGGACACCCTGCAGGTACCAGTTGCAAAATCTAATCCTAGGCCCCTGGTCAATTTCTGTAATTTTATGCACCACAATTGTTTTGTACGGCTTTAAGTGAACTAGCTTTGTTACTTTCCAAGCTGACGTCTTAGATACGCCTGCCTGCTGCCCTAACTGACTTAATGATTTTTTGGGTGACTGTTCTAGTCGAAAAGCGATATCGTCAATTTTCTCCTCTGTGAGAATACGGTTGACCGACAGTCTCTTTTTGTTAAAAAATGAACCCGTTTCTCTTACTTTTTTAACCAGACGCAGAATTGTTGATTTAGCTGGCAGTAAAGCGCCAGGATATTCGCGACGAAATTTACTGCGACACTTTTTAAACGACTTCTTCTTCACATATGTATCGTAGAGAAATATTCTTTGTTGCAAACTGTAACGTACCATAATTTTACTCACACTCAAACACGGTACAGATTAGTAAGAGTATGAAGCCCCAAACCAGCCAAACCGCAAAGAAACGTTTATTCACAACATGGTTGGGGCAGCGGAGGTGTTAAACAGTGCGGTGATTCACGGCGCCGTGTGGCGGGAGTTGCTGGCTGCACTGTCGCAGCAAGTTGCCGACGGCAACAGACTGGGAGGGTAGCGTTTCCCGGCGAACGCCCTGTATATCCCCAGGATATTTCTGTGGGGAGGTAACACCCTACCTGGTAACCGCCTGCGCCCAGTCAAATGGCAGTCTGGGTGGTGAGGGTTCGTTCATACCTGCGAGCTGTTCTCACCGCCACGTGGTGGCAGACTTCCCGGTAGAAGCTGCCAAGAAGGCGGCGACAATGAGACACTGCCGCCATTTCGAAACAGGGATCTTCGACCTGGCATGGACCACGGAAAACGACGCGTCTGTCATCGAGAACACTGCTCCACACATCGTGCATCACTCAGTCGGTACAAGGTGCTGTTGGCTACTAACTAAGCAATTCAGCAGTCGCCGGACGTATGGTACGGATCGGATTTTATCACTATGCTGCAACTTCGTACACATGGATCATGTCTATTGATGACACAGCGAAACTAATTATAAGCAAGAAAACAGCAGTTCAGTTGGGTACCCGAGTCTGTAGTGCATTCAGTTATCAGAGGCTGCTCAAGGTCAGTTTGTTTCATCCCCACTCCTCTGCCCTTGCCCCTACATGCGTGGGGGAAATTTGCCTCCCGCCCACCTGGACGCTGCGGTCAACTCGGAGAGGTTGGAAGAGAGGGGGTAGTGAGGTGAGTAATGGGGCCAGGGAAACATTACCTTGAACCGCCAGTTGAGGGTGAACAGGATACAATGACTTTCACATTTACAGGTATCGTAGGAAAAAGAGTGGTTGCTTGTGATGTGTTACCCTTTTTGTAGTAATAAATTAATCAGATCTACCGCAATTACTGTGACTGTATGAAGCAATGTTTTATCACTAATTACGCTTGGCACTAGTGTGATTATTTTCACACAATTAAAATTAAACTGGAAAAGCTAATATCAACCAAAAAATGATACATAAGGGCAGGCTAGGGAATAATCACCTATAATACCCACAGTTATAGTGTAATCCATAAATGGTCTCCCGATACCAAGAGGAAATGATTTACAATTTTATTTTCATCGGTATATCAGTCATTAAAATGAATAAAAACGAAAAAATTATCAAGAGGCAACTTATTAGTCCGCAAGTAATTTAGTTCAATCGAATTAGGTAAGATCTCAGAAGTCGTTCGTTTTTGCTCGACTACGATCGGATGAAACTGTGAGGGTCGTTCAAATCTTATTATCTTGTGATGGTGGTGTCTTGTAGAAGTAGCAGGCAGCGATGAATTACCATTGTTGCAGGTGGTAAGCCGGTCAGCGTTGTCTATCTGTCCTGCGGTGTCGAGATGCGGGCGCAGAAGTTATTACGTCCTCAGGAACCTGCGACATTTTGCTACGTTCCCGTAAATTTCGTCAGTAGTGACGCTGCGATCTTAAATAACTCGAACTTGCTCTGCCGTAGCCGTTCGCTACGCGGGTGATTATTCACAGTTAAAGCTCACTGCACGCAACCAAATCCACCGACTCGTCGCACTGTCCAGCTCGCGATGGAGCTAGAAAGTGAAGTCTTGTTTTCTCTCGTTAGCTATGCTAGCTCTGTGTGTCGTCACCTTTCTTCGTCACTCCATGCACATATTAAAGAATGTACAAACTTGTTTTTTGCTGTCATCAGTCTTTTGACTGGTTTGATGCAATCCTCCATTCCTTCCTATCTTGTGGTAACCTCTTCATCTCTACATATGCCTTACAACCCACGTCCTCAATTATCTGCTTTATATATTCTAATCTCTGTCTTCCTCTACAGTTCTTACCTTCGACTGTTCCCTCCACTAACAAATTAACCAATCCAGCATGTCTCAAAATATGACCTACCAACCTGTCTCTTCTTTCTGTAAGCTTCTTCCACAAACTTCTTTCCTTACTCATTATTTCCAAAACTAGTTCATTTCGCACTTTGTCCGTCGATTTAATTTTCAACATTCTTCTGTAGCACCACATTTCAAATGCTTCAATTTTCTTTCTTTCTGGTATTCCTAAAGTCCTTGTTTCGCTACTATAAAGTGCTGTGCTCCCTCCACACGAAGAGTTTTAAAAAAGTTCTTTCTAATTCCTAGATCAATATTTGAAATTAAAAGATTTCTCTTTCTCATGAAGGCTCTTTTTGCTAGTGCTATTCTACTTTTAACATCATTCTTGCTTCTGCCATCGGTTGTAATTTTGCTTCCCAAGTCACGGATCCACTTACTTCTCCTATTGCATCCGATCCTATTTTTATATTTGATCTACTGTGATTGGTATCATTTCCGCTACATTGCATCGCTTTTGTCTTGCTTTGATTTATATTCAGTCCAAATTAATCTTCCTTCAGTATTTTGTTCATGATACTCAGTAACTTCTCAATATCCTCAGCTCGTTCTGCTAACTAGACAATGTCATCAGCGAATCGTAACATAGTGATTTTTCCCCCTGAACACTTATGCCACATGAAATATTTTCTTTTATTTACTTTATTGCTTCTTCAACATACAAGTTGAATATTAACGGGGATAGAATAATTAGTTTTCATCAAACTAAAACGTTCGACACATTAGGTGGGGTAGTTTCACTTTTCGACAAACACACCGCTCTACTCTCTCTGCTGTCCCTAGTCACCTGTACCGTTGCAGTTTCCCATCTACCTCCAATTTGTCCAAGTGAAACATCGGCACCCATTTGTTGATAGAAATGCAGGGTTACCCGAAACCCATTTTCAACTTACAGTGTTTCCACAGACGTAGTAGATTCTTAAATTCAACTAAATTATTTGCTGGTATAATATTCAATCTACATTGCTTAATATATAAGTAATTGCTGTCACTTTTGTTGTACTACACTTGATCCAAAATTCAATGCGTCAGATATTTTCAAGGTAGGTCTAATTACATTAGAAGCAAGAACTTTTACTATTTGCTGTTAGATACAGAGTATCGTCGATATTGGACGAAAAGTCATGCTCCTAGGAAATAGCGTTTGACAGTTTTCATCGCAATTAAGAGTATGCGGCTAATTTATTTTTTGTTAGATACCTGTTACAGACAGACAGACAGCGGGTTCCATTTCGCTTGGGTTACGGAATCATATTCAAAGAAAAGTTAACCAAACAGCTGAGTAGCCAGTCCCTATATTCTCAAAAAATAACACTGGTATGATCTTGACAAAAAAATACAAGTAAATTTTTTTTTAAGTATAAATCTTTTCAAAACATATGAGGAACTAACCAGCTCAAAATAATGAAAAGTTTACGTTTAATACACTATAGAGAAAATAGTGCATTAAATTCACATCGGAATGGTCATCTCCAATCACCTTGTCAGTTCTGTGCAACCTGTCGTATGTGTAAAGTACTATGAGTTTATATGTTCACTATTTAGTGCAATGCTATTCCCTAAAACTAAAATTATTTCATAATTTCTTTTGTTTTGTAATATTGTGAAAATTACTGATAAACATTGTTTCTTAACATACTATAGCGTGTTCCGTTAAGAGAGGCAGTTCAAGGTCACTCTGATCTATCCCCACTTCGCTGTCCTTACCCCTACATGCGAAGGGGAAAGAGCTGGCGCGCATGCGCATTAGTCCTCAGAACATATGTAGTGCAATATTTTACATCTAATGTGATGTTTTGTTTAGTAAAATCGAGCGTTTTAATTACTTATCATGACCGAAACGAGTGAATCGTGTGTCGTAGATATGCGTATTACCAACTACAATTTCATTTCTTAATAAAGATAAAAATATTTAAATCAGTTAATAAAATTTACTGCTTCCAGTCATCATTTTTAGTTTTAAAAGTTGCGAGGACATTTCGAGAATTAAATCCAATTTTTAGTAGCGTTTCGCAGTGAAAATAAATTATCGAAACACGTCGTGTAAACTTTGAAGTGATAGTGAGCGGAAGTGGTAGTTTTTGTTTACAGAAATCGTTGATAAAAACAACTTTTCAGACTGTCTGGTTTCGCTACATACACGCTTCACTGTTCGTAACTATTCGCGACATGCCTCTGTTGTCTGTATTCGCGGTTCCCTAAAAAGTACATTAACTTTATCTTCACAGTTTTTAGTGTCTTAAAAGAAACTGTACACATCAGAAATTATTGTTTTTGACTGTAGCCTGATATAACAATTATCTGATGCCATTTCACTTACAGCGTTTTGTAACGATGTATTCGTATAAACACGACAATACTGCAACAATGCCTCTCGCCGTCCAGTAGGCAGCGATCCGCTTGGAGGGGAAGACAACGGTAGAGGGTGGTGAGGTGAAGCGCGGGGCGAGGGGAACATGACCTTGACACGCCAGTTCAGAGTGAACAAGGTATAGTAATACGTTAATATTTAAATAGTAGCTCTATTAAAAATTAATGTTAGTTCTGTGTGATGAAACTGGTTTACTTAAATTGTTGGCTGGTAAAGCTAAAATCGTTTTAGTTGATAATTAGTAGAAGATTAGGAGCCTGCACAGAGATTAATCCAGCAATGATCAAATTCATAATTTTTTTTGGAAAAAAACCGAAAATCTGATAGCTGATAACAAATCTATGATACCTGAAAGATCGTATTTATTGGTTGTAGGGAAATTGCCACCGGGACAAACCCTACATTAAATTAAATTTTCATATCATTGAAGATGTTCGGTTAGTATGCTTGGCACAACAATGCGGCGAGGCGACCGGTAGCGCCTCTGGCGGCCGCGCGCCAGTTGCTCGAGGTGCTGACACGCTCGCAGCGTCTCCTTTGTTGGCTGCCGCAGTGTGCGGCCGGTCGCGGCCAGCACCGCTATTGCTGTGTAAAATGTTTGGCTTTCTGAGGCGCGGGGGAACGGCAGCGGCTCCTAGACAGGACCCGCTGATCGAGCAGCTCCGCGAAGAGAACCACGCGCTGCATGCAGATAAGTAAGCTCGAAGATCGTTGGCATTCTTACAAAACACTAATTCAGACCGAAATGTATAAGCCGTTTCAACAACCTGTCAATGGGCTTTCCAAATCTGCCTAAAAACTGTGACTTGTAGTTAAATATGGAACCTAACCACGAAATTTTTGACGAACTTCGTAGGCACAAAATAAAACGGTTCAAGTTAATGCCCTGTGGAAATATCAACATTTCCGGTTGGACACAAAAGCATACCTTTAATGTGACTTACTTAGTCTAGTTGGTGTCTTTCATAATGTAATCTACTATTCGACGAATCGGTTTCGCCAATCTCGACATTTTACTGTTTTGTTTATTCCGGGGGGCCTAAAATAAGAAATTTTATTTTTATCCTAAGGCTGATCTCAAAACTTGGTGCCATTATTAGCTGATGATACAAACTTACGGATGTAGTTTTCAGTCATAAAAATTCTAGCGTTTCCTTATATAGATGTATGTAACTACGATAAGCTCTTATTGAGCGTAATGGGTTCGTATTGTTTCGTATGTGTACTATATAATGGTGGAAACAGTGAGTACTCCTCTTGTTAATTACACCAACGCGACTGCCTGTCTTAACGTCCCCATCATACGAAACGTCGAAACAACGAATCACGGTCTACAGTTTCGAATGTCCACAAAATGAGAGACGTCTAGGACTTTAACCCACGCTTGCAATGGATAAATTGGTGATAGGAAATTGTGAACTACCAACTTTCCACTCCTGCTGGTAAAAATTGCTTGGTATTCGTACCAGCTGACCTCGGTTACTTCTCTTTAGCTACCTCAGATGCGATTCTAATCCTGTTGCTGAATTCCAATTTGAAATTAAAAAAAAAAAAGTCGTCCGTTGTGGTTTTTCTGTGAACACTTTTCACTTATGAGATTAAATGGCGAGAGTTAACATTCTGGGCGACAAGGTTGTTAACAGAGTCAATAATAATCAACATAGTATTCGAATTGAATTTTTCTCCTATTCTGCAGACCCAAAATGATCATGTCAAAGAGAAATTGATGAAACAGTTTCCACCCTACCCCTTCATTATTTTTGTCGGCACTGTCTATGTTGCTGTAAATGGATTGTCTGAACAGTATGATCTATATCAATCTATTTGTTTTTTTGTTTGTTTTTTTTTGTATTTTTTAACAGCTTATTTCCTCTTTTTGAACAAAAAATTACCGCTCACTTTTCAGAAAAAAATAACACTCCGACATCCCTTCTGGTAATAAGTAATGTATCACAGAGCTCAAATTTTTTGAATCATAGCCCGGTTTTTGAAACAATGATTTGACAGCGGTCATGTTAGGTGAAGTGTACAGTTACATTTATACAAAGGCTAGGTCAGATTTCTTAAATCACTCTATTCAAAGATTTTAACAATATTTGTGTATTGTTCACCGTTTGATTAACTATTAATTACTCTAATTTTTCGATATTTGGTGCCATATGTCATCAGCAATCTTATATCGCTGCTTTCCACTATTGATAAATTTTTTTTTTTCTCAGGCAATAAATTAATGACTGCATTAAATCATCTTCTGGCTGCATATTGTCATGGGAATGCAATTAAAAGCTTCTTTAATGCAGTCCTTAAAGTCAGATGTAATAATGGAACGCAGGAGGTTACAGTTGGTACTCAACGCACCCTAAATTTACCTTGGACCATGAACGCCCCCTATGATTTCTTCAAAGACCACCGATGGGCAGTACCAACCCCATTGAGAACCACTGATCTACATGAACCATTTATAAACCGAAAATGAGATTTTCTTGTGCCACTACATAGCACTTAGAAGTAACATGAAAAAAAAACTACGTTTCCTGCTTGTTACTAAAAATGAGTGGAGTTCACCTCCATAGATTCACTCCTCTAGATTTTGGTTTTGAGAGACGAGATGCATTCTGTGTACAATTATAGCATTCAAAACTCACCTACATCGGTACCAATGTGATAAATTTCCTTCTCAATTAACACATGGTATAATTAAGTTCTCAACTATCCTTTGGACTCTTAATAAGATTTAGTTCATCCTTGAGGGTAATCGTCGTCAACTTTACAGATTCATTACTTATGAGTCTCCTTTACGAATAGTTAAAAAAATTAATTTAATATAAGTTAATTGCGATGGAGCATATATGTCCTAGTGACAATTTCTCCAAAAAGTATTTTACATTGTTCATCAATACCCTTGGTAATTTATACCAATTTCTGATATCCTTACCTGCAAAAGAAAATTTTCCCTTTCCCTTATGCCTGAAATCAAGTGCCAGCATGTGGTTATAGCATTCTTTACCCTTCTATGTATTACTTCTAATTCTTCTAATCATATAACATCCAACACTCATCACCAACGTTGCCTACGCCTTGTACACTCACAGTACTCTCTTCGTCCCTCTTCTGTCTTTTAATGACTTCCAGTTTACCTCTTTTATCACCTCAGTTACTGATTGTATCCTGCGGTACTTGATATAAACGAAGCTAGCTTTCTTCCTCTGCATCCCTTTTAGCTTCTGTCTTTTTTAAAAACTAGGCAAGCCGATAAAAACTACTTCAACACAAATTGATTCAATACCATAAACCTCAGCCGCCGAGAAGGGCTGTGGATGTATCACTGTGATCATAGGCTGAGGGAGGAAGACCTGAAACTGGGATTACAGTAACGGCAGCTCAATTAAGTTCGACACTATACGTTAGGATTAGCTGAAAGCAATTTCGATCGTTAAAAGTACTCTTTATTAACTGTAGAAGTGTTTGTAACACGCAGCCTGAGCTTGAAACCGTTATTAGTAGCACAGAAGCGGATATTGTATTACATATAAAAACTTGTTGAAACCGGATGTAAGTTCAGAAGAAATTTTTAACAATAGCTTGAACGTTTTCCGTAAGGACAGGATACATTCCATAGGAGGCAGTGTATTTATAGCTGATAGTAGACACCTGTCGTTTTAACGAAATAGATATCGGTATGGTCGGTGAAATCCTTTGGATTAGACCAAAAGTAACTAGGACAAAACTTGTAATAGGGTCTTTCTGACGTCCACCAGATGCAGATGTAACTGTTGCTGATGCCTTAAGGAATAATGTAAGTAATATAGCTCGTCAATTTCCGGATCATGCAATAATACTAGGAGGTGACTTCAACTTTCCGCATATCGACTGGACTAATTACATTCACGTTACTGGTGGCAGGGATAATACATCTTGTGAAATTATTCTTGACCTTTTCTCAGATCTTCATCTTGAGCAGCTCGTCACTAAACCAACGCGGTGCCACAAGGGTAACGAAAACATTTTAGATATTCTCGTTACAAATAGGCCTGAATTATTCACGGACATTTCCACCACCAAGTGAATAAGCGATGATAAATTTGCAATTGCTACCGTAAAATTAACAACCGCGCGCAAAAAGAAAAAAAAGAAATTATTGTTTACAGATTAGAAAAGGCCCCAAACGAGAGTTTTAGAACGTATTTGAGAAGCAAGAGGCTCAGTTGAAGAGATGTGGTTTCAATTCATGTGTATAGTCAGGGAAGGTATAGACTTACATACACCGAAACAGACAATCAGGGATGGGAATGATCCCCCGTGGTATACAAGAGAAGTTGCAAAGGAAGATACATGCACGCTCAAGAAGAACGATGTATAAGAGTGATTTAGAAATGTTAGATGAGATAAAAGGACATGTTAAGAATGCGATGCGCGAGGCCATTAGTGACTTTCGATACAATTCAGTTTCAAAGAGCCTCACGCGGAAACCCAAAGAAATTTTGTCGTATGTAAAAAAAATTTAAAATGTTGTAGTGACAACAATATGTCAGTTCCGATCGGGAAGTTGATGACAGCCTCTACAACGCTACCGTATTTAACTCAGAATTTAGAAATTATTTCACTGACGAAAACATTCCAGCTTTACCACGGCGTATAGAATTTGAGATGGATCTGGTACAAATTGATAGTGCAGTTATTATAAAGCAATTAAAGCTCCTAAAATGGGGGAAAGCGCCGGGTTCTGATGGTATACCAGTAAGAATATTTTCAGAATAATTTCTGTCTGATATATTCCGTAAATCTTTAGAAGAAATAAAAGTGCCTTCTGACTGGAAAATAGCCCAGGTGATTCCTGTTTTCAAGAAAGGAGATAGGAAAGATCCTAGGAATTGACCCATATCTCTAACATCTGTTTGCAGTAGAACTCTGGAGCATGTCATATGCTCTAAAATTATAAAGTTTTTAGATGAAAACGAGTTACTTATACCCTACCAACACGGATTTCGGAAGAACAGATGGTGTGAAACGCAACTGGCTCTATTTTCGCTTGACGTAATGAAAGTTATCGACGCAGGTGCGCAAGTTGATGGAATTTTCTGGGATTTTCAGAAATTTTTTGACTCTGTATCACACAACCGACTTTTAACGAAGATTCGATCTTACGGTATGTCGGATAAGATTTGCGAATGGATACGCGATTTTCTAACTGATCGATCACAGTATGTCGTTGTTGACGAGGAAGCCTCTTTATTTTATTTTTTTTTATTTATTTGGCTTTAAGCGCCTAAGCACTATACAACCATCATCCAATTGTACATACATATATAAACATTTTACATATAGGTAAGAGAGCAAGACTTGACATGATTAGTAAAATATAAAGGATAGAACAAGGTAAACTGATTAATCAGAAAGGAACATTTTTGTTTATTCCCTAAAGGCGTTTGACACATAATGTTTAATTAAACTTGCTCAGACATAATTACAGATGATAGAGTGAAATATACATTATTGTTAGTTCCTTATAGTTGTTTTTTTTTCGGCATTACAATGAGTAAAATCCTTACAATTAACTAGTTTTAGAGAGATTATTCGGCTCTTTAATTTGTTCCTGCTAGGTTGGTAAGAAGGTGACGAAATGGGTCGAGTTGGGAAGTATAGGAGCTGGAATGGGATTCATTGCAAGACAGGAGGAGGATGAGGAGGGTCATGGGAGTGTACAGGGCGTATACTGGCGATGAGGCATGGAAAGATAATGCAGTAGGTATGAAAAGTAGTTCATGGAAGGGAAAAGATGACCATGACCACAAGCTGGCACTCGATTTCAGGCACAAGGGTGTGGGAAGATTTTCTTTTTTTGGTAAGGGTGTCAGGGATTGGAATGAGTTACCAAGGGGAATGATGAATAACCTACCAAAAACGTTAAAAGAATTTAAAGTTAAAATTTGTAGAGGGCAAATGTAGGTGAGTGTAGGATAGGAGGAAGTTGGGTGTGTAGGGAAATTGCCACCGAAGAGTGTGCTCCATTGCAATTAAATTAAATTAAATCCGTATCAGATGGAGCTACTGGAAATTCTTGAATCATCTTCATAATCATTTGCAATGTCTTCTCTAAGAGTGCTACTTTTTCGGGTGAGGGGGACTTTTCCTTATGCTTGGGTTGAGGAGGGTAGGGATTCTGTGTGATAGGTGTTATTGGTATATGATGGGGTACATACATTCTTTGATAAACAGGAGGGTATTGGGACTTTTGTTCTTTTGGGGTTGCTGGCCTTTGCTTGTTGCGGCCTACGGTAGTAGTAGTATATTTCGGTTGGTTTGGAGAGAGTGCTTTACTTTGGTGACGTGACTCTTGATTTTGTTGAACAGAGATTATAGGACAGTTTTGGAATGCATTTGTTGAGGCTGAACTGAGTGGCTGCACTGCCATTGGAGAGAGCGGGGGGAATTGCTTTTCGTCGTAATACAGCGGAGCGGCGCTGGCTGCCTGCGAATATGTAAGACGATGGGATACCAGTTCGGCGTGGGAGAGGCTTTATTATGGGCCGTTGCCTCACGTGCTTTTTGTTGTTGAACTATTACGGGACATATTCTGTCATTGGATAAATGAGGACCGTGGCAATGCACACATTGTGGATCAGCTGTGCTGGTACACGTCTCCATAGTATGTGGGCCTCCACACTTATTGCAACGGGGAGAGCTACGGCATTGAGTTATACGATGGCCAAAACGTAAACAATTATCACAGACGAGAATTTGTGGGACATGAGGTTCGACTGGGCAACGTGCTCCAAAGATTGCTATGTGGTCCGGAAGGGATTGTGATCTAAAGGTGATCATGCATATTGGTATCGGTATTCTCCTATCTTTATTTTGGTATGAGTTCTTCTTGGTAAACCGTTTAATTGCGATAACTGGATAGGGGCTTTCTATCGCCTGTAGGATTTCTTCTTCTGACAGGGAGGTGTCTACGTCGCTGATAATACCTTGTTTGTTTATTAAAAAATTTGGAATGAATGCTTCTAGGTTTCTATCCTTGAAAACTGTAGATTGAACCAACAAGTTAGCAGAGTCTGCTGAATTGGTTTCGATTTTTAACCTATATCTCCCGGCCGCTATGATATTGATGATGTTATGCATATGTGCTGGGCTATGTGTATAAAGAAGTTTCCCTATTGACATGGGGTGAAGTCTACCAATATTTTTATCCACACTTTCTACAAAGACGAAGTATGGACCCGTGTCTGTGCGGCTGTATCGGTTATTCTTACTTCTGTCTTTATTGGAATTTAAGTTGGGGCTTGGCACCTGGGGTATACTATTTTGGTTAGTAGGGTTCCGATTGATCGATAATATACTTTGAATTCCTTCACGATCCACGGGAATGCTTGTGATATCCATGCCCGTACCCTCGTTTAATGTTTTTTGGGTTGGATCACGGCTATCATATTGATGATCTAATTCTGCGACTGAAGTAGTTGGGTAAAACACCACTGATGACATGGAAGCTAACTCCTGTGGCACACTCACTGGATTGTTTAACGTTACAGTGGACATTTCCTCGTTCGGTAGCTCAGTAGGGTTTCCCTCTATGCGAGACCGTTTAACAGTTCTTTCTTCCGAATTTACATTGTTCAACACTGCGATCGAGGGGCAGCTTGCAGAAGCAGCGTCGTTACCTGGGTAGTTGAGCGGATGAAGATGAGATTGCTGTCGCTGGATACCTTGTTGGAAGTGCATCATCGTCGGGGCTGAAGAGGCTGTTTCTGGAAAATAACACGGCTGCAGTGCCGCGTTGATTATTTGCCCCGTGTCTGGGGGGCTCTTCCATGTTAGGGCACGGCCCAGGCTTTCAGAAGATGCTAAGAATTGAAGCCTATATCTTCAGGGAATTCAAATTTTATACACACTTCACTGCACTGACGGACTGTAAGTTCACTTGACTGTTTACGAGAGTGACTAAGCTCCGGAACACGGAAGTGATCGCTATGAGCGCAGCAGCTAGACTGGGGAAGCCTCTTCTAAGGTGTATGTTACTTCGGATGTTCCTGAAGGAAGTGTAATAGGACCACTTCTTTTCCTAATTTTTATAAACGATCTCGGTGACAACGTTAATTGCAGGTTGCGATTGTTTGCTGATGATGCACTTATCTATAGGGAAATAAGATGCTCTGACGATTGCTTAGAAATTTAGCGTGATTTGTTTGTTATTTCTGAATGGTGTCATAAATGGCATCTTACACTTAACGGCAAACAGTACAAGGCAATGCAAATAAGTAAGTTTGTTCACGAGTACAAGGTTAACAATTCAGTTGTTGACACAGTTGATCCCCTGAAGTATCTGGGCGTAATAGTACAAAGCAACATGAAATGGGACTTGCACATAACTTCCGTCGTAGGCAAAGCTAATTCTAAATAACGAGTCATTAGAGAAAGTACTGAAGAGAGCCGCCCGATTCGTGACTGTTAGTTACAGTCCTTACGAAAGTGTCACTGAATTGATGCATAGATTGGCACACAGACGATGTCGTTTTCGTTTGAATTTATTGGAGAATATGCGAAAGTCTTTAATTTACGAGTGCAATGAAATACTTCTTCTGCCAACCTATTTAGGTCGCAATCACAGGAGGGATAAGATTAGAGAAATAAGAGCCGTACTGATGCTTTCTTTCCTCTTTCTGTTCTGGATTGGAATGCACAGAATTAGGTTTGGTGCGTAGCACCCTCTGCCACCCATAACATTTGTGAATTGCAGAGTATAAATTGTAGATATCCACTGATTAATCCTTCAGTGTTAAAGCAGTTTTATTTCGACTTTCTTACTCTTATCTCGTCTTCCGGAGTATAGAGGATATCGGTGAATGCATTTGTCTTTTGAAGGCTGCATTTTTTTTCCTTTGAAATTGATTCTTAGCATCTTACATCAGTGCTAGGCTGGCATTAGTGAGTGGGTGGGGGGAGGAGGGGGGGATAAGCGGGGAAAAAGTAAAGCTAAAAAAAAGAAGTCTCCCATCTGGCTTGAGGAAGGGGAGGGCTCCCTCCGATGAATTCGCCATAGGCCCACTGCTAAGAACGTTTACCCGGGGCCCGAGAATCCTAACCCCGTCCCTGCATCAGTGTTCCTCAACCTGTAGTACGCGACGATGGAGTTTCGCAGGCAAAACATTAGAAATTTAATTCTAATTGAATTAAAGATATCACATCAAAAAATAAATTAGTAAATTTGCTTACATAAATTGGATATAGTATCCGTACAAGAAAGTATAAGCCATACGTTTACAAAACAAACTTTCTAAAAGCCATTAACATTTCAAGGATCAGGCAAAAATCTTGTATTTCCAATATATGAGGATTTAACTGTATTGTTATACTGCAATAAAATAAGTTTCCAGCTGGCATCAAAGAGACGACTACCTGTAAGTATCAAACTAATGACCGTTTTATGACTGTGTCTTCAGGGATCGCGGTACGTGTCGATAATAATTCGTACGTAAAAAAATTAGGCCCATATAAGTTGATGGTTCATAGAACTATTTTTGACAGTTTAGTGGTCCGCGGTTTGAAAAAGGTTGAGAAACGCTGTCTTAGATCATTAACTACAAACCATATTGTAGCGGAGCAACTCATCCTACTTACGATTCTGGTAAGTTGACAGCAGTACATAGTACATACAGTATATTAGAAGAAGAAAACAACACTAAAATCGAATCAACACCTGTGAATCATAGTACCTGTAGTAGCACATTACTTCCTGTTAGATGTGAGTAAAGTTTGGACCAGTGTGAGTAAGAAATCTGAAAAAAAAAAAAAAATAGTGCTAGGTCTCAGCATGTCAGACCATGAGAGTCATTTTTGTAAAAATACGCTACATATCCCTGTCATAAAAATATGCATAACTTGAACTATTATATCCTAATACTCTGTGGAAAGAAGAGGCCTATTATCTGATCTTTTTTACACATCCAAGAGTCATTTGTGTTTATTTTCGATTGTAAAATTCAAATAGGTGCATGAGTCTTTTCATTGAGAGGTGTGTTTTGATAAGTAGGCCTACATGTACATAAACGTACATCTCCTAATAAACCAAAAGGCAGGAATGGTAGAGGAAGATTAAAGAAGAGGTTAGATTAATTCTTCGAGAATATTGTAATAAAAGAGATTTCCTGGCAGTTATTTTTCATTAATTACTAAATAATTAATATTGATCTAATATTTAATTACTTGTGAAAAATGTGTCAATTTATGAAGCATATCTATACGAGCCATAATCTGACCGTTTATTGTGGTAAGTAGACAAACATGTATTTAACGTAAGGTATATTTATTCACAATAAAAAGCAACACTCAGTCCTACACCAGGAGCTGTTAAATACTAAAAATCTAATAAAACATTACATCAATTTTAATACGACTTTACAAAAATTGATCTCCTCTAAATAGTAATAAAAGGACATAAAACATAGACAAGGATGGTTTACAAAGCAAGTATACACGCTAGGTGATTGGATTCGACGTTAATTATGTTAATTCAAAAGCATGACTGCTAAAATTCATTTTCGACTGTAAAAGTAAGACCTCATCTCCTACGTTGAAAAACGACTTTTCATTTATCTCTCCCTCTAGTGTTCTATCATCAACTCACAGGAGGATTTCCAGACTCTTCATGTGAACAGAATTGCAAGAACACCAAGTCACATGTTTTAATATAAGATTTTTATTGGGAATACACTCTCTCACACATCCATGTCACCAGAATTTCCAGGTTTTCCTCACGGAGAATGGCAAATTTTGTTCGGATTAGATCGAGAGTAGATCGGGCATTTTCAGCCTGTTATGCCTTTCTCACAAATTTTACCGTATCTCCCTCCTTGCTAGCAGGATATTCTTGTAATTGACGACTGTAGCTATCCGGTCGTAAATCCCCGTGAATTGGCCTGTTCATTCAAGGATGACCTGTGCTTACAGCTACTGGATCGCTCACCCCTTTCCATTCATAATGGTGGCTACCCACAGCCCGTGGTTTTCTATGCCGCGCCATGCAGCCTAATTATGCGGATCAGCACTCGCCAAAGGCTAGTCCTCGCCATCTCGCAGCCACCTCCCCACCATGTTGCCTGGTGTCATTTCAACTACCCGGACGTTTGATGTTTACCGACTGGATGATGGATAGGAGCACTATATTAGCTAGACGATGCGGCTCCCTTTCCACGGTCTGCTGTTCATAGCTGGACCAGCGCGGCCGGCAAATGCACGGGCCGTGGGAACACACCTTAAGAGCTCATGTCGTTGTGGGGTCTTCTCATTATTCGCAGTGTGGCGGCTGTTTACGGTATCTCGCCTTCCTCAAAGCTATGAGACACTGTGTCGCATTACTCAACACTAGGTGCAGTTTGCGCGTAATTACAACACTTATTGCAGTCCAAATCCCACGCTGTTCATTGGTTTTAAGAGCTCTGTCTCGTTACAATATGGAGCAGATTGACATGTCAGTTTGGAATTGATGCTGAAGTTATCTTCACATACGTATCAATAAGGATCACTAGGTACAACAACAAATCCTTAGTTGTTTGTTGCCAAATCTGCTACTATTAGTCATATCTGCTAGCCAGATATTGCTGCAAACATGGATTTCGCCCAGCGCTGATAGTGATGAACAGTATGGAGTAATGTTAAAACCATTTACGAGAACTTCCCAACAAGCCTTCACCGACAAAAGAAACATTGTTTCCATAGAAAGTAAAGGCCTTAACTGCAAAGATGGCGAGAGTTGAAATAAAGAACTCGGTTCTCAAGATGTGTTCTGATGTTGTCCAGTTGTCGCGTGGGAACCGAGCGAATAGCGACACTTACCACACTGTGGGTCCGTCCTAGCAATCATTTACTGCCGGCTGAGGTTTCTTGGTTTCCAGGCGGCATCTATAAGCTTCTGGCTATGATAAAAACACACACACAGAGACTTAATTCACTTAAAAGTGGGTGCTCCTTTAAATTATATTAAGTGTGTTTTTTATTTGATTTATTGCTGAAAAGTGTTGCATGTTAAAGTTACATGGAATTGATACATAAATCGGAGTTCTCCGATATTGGAATGGTGGATCATAGGATCCAAACATTAATGCAGATGCATTCCGAGCCAGCGGAGGGACAATGATAGAAAGAGGACCTAAAATAGTCAATTTGGATAGTAACAGGTCTGCCCTACAAAATTTCACATCGCCGACTGTGTAGCAATGTACGCACCGAGAAGCCAGAAAGTGGGAATATTCTCTTCTCGTTGGCTGTATATCATGCCGTACAGGCGTGTACTACCGAGCGTGGTAGTGTAAACGGTTAGCGTTCTGGCCTCGCATTCGGGAGGACGGTGGTTTGAATCCCCGTCCGGGCATCCAGATTTGGGTTTTCCATGGTTTCTCCAAATCATTCCAGATGAATGCCGGGATGCTTCCTTCAAAAGGCCATGGCCGAATTCCCATTCCTTGCCCCCCATCCTTTCCCGTCTCTAAAGACCTCGCTGTTAAGAGACGTTAAGCAGTTAAAAAAAAAGGCGTGTACTTCACGTGTTTATAGGATGTGTGCCTCGTGTATCAGCCGTGCTGGTTGACTTGCTAACAGTAAGGACTGCAAGACCAGCCTCCTTGCTGCTGGGTCATGTAGAAGCGGTGTATTCCCACACCGTTGCGCTGGCACGGAAACAAGCTGCCTTTCTTACTGCTAAAATCTATATTAGAATTTTAGCCCGCGACACAGTGACTAATCCTTTTAAAGTTCATTTGGTTCTTATCACCTGTCTTTGTGTTTCGACAGTGTAGTTTTAGTACGCTGTTTCTGGTGGGTGAAGGTAGTTTCTGTGCATGGTATTCGGGATGACTATACCGATTTCGTTTTCGTTCAATTTTTAGGTGTAAGAGAAGCTGATTTATTCGTACACACTTACTGATCAGTATTGCGACCAGTCTGAATATTTCGGTTAATTGTTTCCAGGAGGAGCCTTCTGTCGCAGGAGGCCAGGTTCCGCGAGCAGCTGTCAGAGCTGACCGAGCGCAACCGCCAGCAGGAGGAAGACACAAACGCGCTGCGCTACCGCATGGAGGAGCTCTCTAGAGAGGCCATGGTGAGGGCGCCGGCATGGACCGTGAGTAATACCACTCCAACTACTCTGTTTTTTTTTACTTATAACCTTATGAGGTTTTTAGATGGAATGATTGGGTAAAGGAACAAGAAGGAATCTGACCATTGCCTCTTCAAGGATCCACCCCTGTATTAGCCTGGATGATTTTGGAAAATCACGGAAAACCTGGATGGCCTGAAAATGACTCGAACCCCACTCATCCGGATGCAAGTCCACCATACTCGGCTACTCTTATCGTGGCGTGGGTACCTCTCTCTCGATGCCAAGTCGCAATATTGTTTTCGGTGTCATGTAAGTGACTCCAGTGGTCACTCTTGAAACGCTGTAAGGGAAGCCTTGCTAAGAAGACAACAATTGGTATTACCTTGTGGTTTTTGGGGTGTGAGCCTATTTGTGCCGTCCCATACGTTATCCGCATCAGTCGCTTGAGGTGTCAAGACTTACGGGGCGTGACGGACCCTTATCCTAGACAAATCCTCGGTAGACTGCACGGCGTTTACCTTTAAAACTGTTGGTCGACTACATAATCCCAGCATGTGGATAACAGGCGTTACCAGAAGCGTTAGATGTTCGCGCTAGTGTCACCGACCGTAGTTCTTCAAACGTTGCGAGGCAAGCCTTGGAAACAAGAGGCTAATGGGAGGGATGGCCCATCGGACTTGGACGGTGGCTTCTCTAGGGATTGGCCTCTTAGTGGTAGATAATTTTGATGGTCGTAGGAGGGATAGTAACGCAGGTAGTTCCTATGACGACCCTACCCATACCGGCGAATGGAAAGCTGGAAGAAACGCGTTTTTTAAGGTCTCTGATACTACTGTCCTTAATCGCAAGCCTAACTACATTTATTAGACTTAAAAAGAAATTGATGTGTTCAGTTTTTTAAAAAAAAAAAAAAAAGAAAGGATCAGCATTCCTGTCTACTTTTTAAATAAAAATATTTTCACCCATGAACCACCTAGCTATTCTTAAAATCGTTTATAGGCAGATTTTATATCATTTTGAACAACGACAACCAATAATCAACATGAATCAACTACTGGTCGACAGAGACAGCAACTCATAATCCCGCGGTGCTTACTATTATAGCCCGTTCAGTTAAAAGAGATAGATCAAGGTCAGTGTGCTCTATCCCCTTCCCCGTTGCCCTTAACTCTACATGCAAAGGGGAAATTTGGCAGTCTCTTACATAGACACACGATCATCTCGAAGAGATATGGACTGGTGGTGGTAGTGGTGGTGAGTTTAGGAGCGGAAGCAGAGGAACATGACCTTGACCGCCAGTTTGGAGTGAAAATGGTATAGGGGAGACTGGGTACGGTTGTGCCAGGTTACCGTTGTGACAGTCGTCATATTAGCCAAACTATAAGAAATACCGTAAGGTGAAGGGGGTAGCGAGAAGCGGCGGGCCTGTTTGAACGTGTTTCACAGAATCGCATCAACCATCGCGTGACATTAATAATCGCAGAGGCCTACATTACTTTTTAACAGTCAAAAGTAAGTATTTTTATTACATTTCTTTTAATAATTTTGTAGTATGTGTACAGATACAGTAATGGGTGTTTTTCCTCGTTATAAGTTCAACATTAGTAGTTAAATAGCGGTGATTACTTTGCAGGTAGTTTATTTTGTAGTGTCATGGCGATTGTTGTTTTGCGAAGGAGTGCGTTGGGTACGGTTGTGACATATTTTCTGGGTAGGGTTGTGACAAGTATTTTTTGTCTTTGATGCCCAGAAAACGCTTGAGGAAGACCGACAGCTGTACGTGGCACATTAGTAGCGGTTACTTTTGCAGCGAATGCCTTAGGAAATATATCCATACTTTACTTATATTTCCACGGGTTAGTTATCACGATCATTTTGTTAGGAGTCGATTGGGACTGAAAATTCTTCAGGATGGATGCAAGATGCATTGTTCCTAGGATTTCTCGTACATTTTAAGAAATATTCGAACGCTTCTCCAACGCATAGAGTTTTGCTAGTGCTGGATAACCATTCCTCGCATATCCACATTAATACATTAGATTTTTTGTAAAGAAAATGGAATCAAATTGCTTTCGTTTCCTCCACACTTTCGTACAACCTGCAGCACTTAGATCGACCAGTCTTCGAACCCTTAAAAAATCTGTAAATACTACTTCGATAGATGGGGAGTCACAGTGACGATCTACGATATACCAGGTGTTATCAAAATGATCTATAACAAGACTTTTATAATAACTAATGATGCTATAATGCCTTATTAGATATAAGCGATTAAGGTGTTCCCAGATTAATTTCTATTGTTACATAAAAAATTAAATTTTTCAGAAGAAGATTATGTTACATTATGTTTGATCTTATTCGAAATAAAAGTGATTTTAAACCATTTTGTTGTATTTTTTAACCTGTCACTACCGACCCCAAGCACTGTCACAACCGCTCCTGGGGTGTGGTCGGTTGTGACATTTTTTCTTTTTTTTTTCTAATTTGTTGCTATGACTTAACCATTGTAACTAAAGACAAAACTTTAGTATCTATAAGTAGGAAAATGTACATTTTACTATAAAAATCACCTTTCTTCCAGGTAACTGGCATACTAAGAAAATTATGAGCGATCAAATGAAAATTGTCACGACCGTACCCAGTCTCCCCTACTTCTCATTGAACTGACTAAGATACAGACTGATTCACACTGCCTGACTGACTCAGCTACACAGTCTCACAGTTGCCTGACTTACAATTCTTGGCTTTATCACACTCGAGCTCATATTACGGTGTTCTTTCATATCCACTCACCTCTTGACTCAACTATGGGTATATATTGGCACGAATATACTGAAGATTCCCAGCTGGAGCTTTCTGATAACACCTTCATGCTCCAGAGAGGACCTAGGGTAACATCCATCTCTCCACTTTAAGTCTACGTCGTCCAGCCGAAGACATATGTATTTTTTGCTGTCGCCTCTATATAGGATTAACCCAGCCGGAACCAGATGCTGGATGGGGTAGTCCTGTCTGTGAATTCAAAGGTAGTGGTACTGACTATCACTAAATGATAACGCTCAACGGGCATATGGCCAGAATGCCCGTAACATTACAAGCGCACACGGCGAAACATTTCACGTGTCGTCAGAGACATTAACTACCGGTAATTTATAAATACTTCAGTGAATGTGAACTAAGTCTAGGAGACCACTGTGTATGGAACGATCTCTACAGCAATTCCTCGGTAAATTTTAACTGGCTTACTTTCCGCTGGGCTTCCCCAGCGTGAGAAATTTACCGAGAGTTCCTTTAGGTATGAATGATTGTGTTAATGAAAGAAGTAGTGGGTGAAACCACGTGCTTGCTCTTTCGAAAGACTTCCATAGGTGCTGTAAATTTTAGCATCCATATTAGATTTACGAATAACGATTGACAGTATCGTGTCCTTTCTTTCATAAGCACTGTAATGAAGTTGGGAATCAAGCCAGAACTTTGATGTGCCTTAGGTATTGTACATCACCAACCGTCCTACCCTACTGTCTAGTTAAGGATGAATATTTAGTCACCCCCCGGTGATCAAATCAGCTAATCTCATGTCGAGCTGCAAACGCAGCAATAATGCATCAGGGACCTCGGTCACCGGGTGGATTTAACATACCATGCGAGAGTGTAATTTCTTTATTAATCGCACGTTATTATTTCTCAATGTTTAACTAAAGAGGGAACTGTGGTTCCATCAGGAGCCAGCTTCCCACAATCTTTTAAGAAAACATGATTCGGGTTACACATTTGCAACCAAGACGTTGGGGTACTAAATAACACTTCAATGAAAAATTCCATTACTAGATTTTTAAACGTTTTCTGACATCAAAAAAATAATTACATCTGCTGAGAAAGTTGTTTCTTTTCAGAAAATCTGATAAGCTGGAAAACTATTGCTAATCCACAATTTAATAGTGTAAACTGAAATTATAGAATGTTTTTAACATGGGAATCGTCACAAAGAATTATAACTACAGTTTATACTACAGAAGGGGAATCAGTAATAACAGTGGCTTAGCGATTAAGATTCGAATCTTAGTTTTGGCCATAACTTTAAGTGAGCCATTATCGGACTTTCATTGTTGTCAAAACTTTGTTTTCTTAAGTTGACGTATGGCAGACCGTTCCTTTTTTTTAATTCCATTTAAACTGTAGGTTACCTCTTCCCTGTGTCATTACCTGATCAGGTTGAACCACATCAGCGACGTATTCTACACTGATCATATATATTATTTCTAAAAGATTTTTTTTGATGAAACACTCATGTTCGTTCTTATCTTCCCAAATTGATAAATGAGACATCATTTTAAATATTATTGTCTCCCCTTTGGTAAATCAAGAGAGGTTTTTTTTTCAGAATTAGGCCTTAAAAGGGCAAAAGTATCATCGATTACTAAAAGTTTTTTTTGCGACGAGCCATTTATCTCGCCTCATATCTTACCGAAATGAATTAAAGAGGCATCACTTTAATTATTAAGATCATATTTAAAAAAAAAAAATTGTCGGAAGTCAAGCCGTAAAGAGCAAAAGTATTAACTATCAAGGTCACGCATACAAGACAGTTCAGAGCGAAACCGCTGGCTTCGCTGCCGTCGGTAAAGATCGATTCTGTTACTACTAGATAGCAGCACCGTTTACTACAGAGTTACCGGTGAACTGTGTGTATTTTCTGCAGTGTGCAGCTAATTTCGGATATTTTTTCTGTTATCTACTGTTTTGTTTAATAGTGTAGGCCTATTTTACCAGGAGTTTGTATCATATGTACGTTTAACGCCTCGAAATGTTTCTTATACTTATTTAGTAAGGCGTTATAAGTGTTTTGTTACCTATTTCAGTTGACAAATAAATCATTGTTACAAATAACCCGGTTCTTCTTTCATTCTACTATAGATCATTGTATTTTAATTGCGAAATTACCACACGGGTCATCTAGTAATATCATATGTAAATGCGAAAGTAAATCTATCTCTCTGTGTGTACGTTTTGACGAATAAACGGATAAACCGATCTTGATTAAATTTGACAAGGAAATACTATTTATCATTAAGAATGAGGGATAAATAATATATTTTGTCATGTAATTTTAATAACTAACCGAAAGGTAACAGACAGACGGACAGCGTGCGTAAGTCTCTGTAATATATCGGGCGCTCACGCTTTGTTTCTCTCCCAGTCCGTTCGTATAGACAGTGTTATCGATACTGCACATGTTACCACACATCCCACAGAATTCCTTAACTTTTTGGAGTTATCTGGAGTGCCTTCTTAGGGACCGTGCACAAACTACGTGGCTCGGTCCAAGGGGAGGGAGGGGGGTTGGCTGGAAGGCTACGCTAGGCTACGTGGTGGGAGGGGGGGTTCCCAGCCAGGCCACGTAGCTTTCCTTTCATAACATTTTTCACAGTACTCACAACAGCATGTGAACATTTATTTCCCTCAGTTAATTTTCTCCGTATGTAATTTGCAACAGTCTGATAAGAGAAAATAGTACAAAATGTCTTCTGGAATCGAAAGGGAAAAAAGCTACGTGTTACGTGAGGGAGGGGGGGGGGTAGAGGCAAAAGCCACGTAGGGCTACGTGGGGGGAGGGGGGTTCACAGGCGGCCAAAATGGAGCTACGGATTGTAATGCGCGCCCCCCTTATAAATTAAAATTAAAAGTTGGAGTTCCCATACTGCTGATGCGCAACCTCCGTGCACCGCGATAGTGGAACGTCACACGCCTATAAATATCACAACTGTGGCGCATGATAATAAAAGCTGTGATCATGACTGGAGTAGCAAAATTCACTGAACCATAATTCACTAAGCCAAGCCCCCCTCCCCAAACCAAAGTCCGCTCAAGCCCCTCCCACCCCCCAAACCAAAATCCTGGATCCGCCCCTGCACTATTGCACTTGGTTTTTCCATTTTGGTGTTGTTTTGCTCTTATGACTCGACTAGAAATCAATTTTGAAGCATAGTTTTCGATGCACGACATTGTTCAAACTTTAGTTTTCATTGAAGATACCTCGACGAGAGTCGAAACGCGTCCGTAAGATAAATAATATCCAACAGTTGTACTGGCGTATTTATTGAACAATAATTACTAGTTTAACAAGTAACTGTAGAAGAAATGGCTTACAAGAATCAAATAAATTTAAACACTTTATTTAATTCTACACTTTACACCCTGTTTCCGAAGACTGTAGCGTTATCTCGAATTGTCGCAAGTATACAAGACAGGATGACTCAGTGGGAATCCCTACAACATTTTGCGCGTCTTCCAACCAGCATCCTGAAGCAGTTATTTTTGGTCCTGTTACGATATTCCACTGCCCAACGAAGTAGCAGCTTGGTGGTTCTAACGATTAGTTCGTTGGCGTTACCGAAAGAATAAAAAATATAATAATGACCTATCTTGACATACACTTGACAATTTTCAAAATACTACTTCTTGTATTTGTTTTCAGCATAATGCCTGTACTTCTGTACATGATTTTTTTCAAGTGCATATTGAACAACCGAGGCTTGTGAGGACATAGTAATTTCAGCACACATCTCCGTGTCGTATCCGTGTGGAGCCATTAATGTGGAGATGTGAAATAAGAAGAGAAGTAAGCATTGGCCGCCGTCACACTGACGTCAGAAGCCTCTAGAAATAGAGACGACACGTGTTTTCTGCTGTGCACAATGGCCGAGATGGGTGAGGGCGGATGGGGTTTCAACTTTCCACGCTGCTCGCTATCCGCTTCCACATCGCGAAATGATTTTACTACTTAAATCACTTTTCTAACAGAAATTTTCTCTAAAGTCCTCCCTGATTATTCCGTTTTAACATACCTTTTATTACCGCCCCGTTATATATAGTCGACAGGTATAACTTATACTCAAGTCGTATATTTCGCTCGCGGAGAATCGCCATTTCATTTCCAGCTTTTGGACTGATATTTCTCTTCAGAATCGTTTCTACAGTAGTGGAATGATAATAAAACTAAACTCATTAATGTAAGATAAAAATAAATTTAACTGTAATGGATCGTAATTCCCCCCCCCTGACAATTTCCGTATACGTTTATTTTAGATTTTATGAAATTTTATTTTAAATTCCTTCAGTGTTTGAGGTAATTATTCAGAATAATCATGGTTAATTTACTCCATTCCCTCAGAACCATATTTCCAAACAAAACGAGCATGCTGGGCGAGCTGTAACGCTCTGGCCTCGCATTAGGGAGGACGTAAGTTCGAATCCCCGTCCGGCCAACAGATTTCGGTTTTCCATGGTTTACCGAAATCACTCCAGGTGAACGCTGTAATTGTTTCTTTAAAAGGCCATGACCCAAATTCCTTACCTTTCCTTCCGTCTCTAATGACCTATAACCTTTAAGAAGAAAAAAAATACATAAGGAAATTTTCCCACTTTCGTTTGCTTCAGATCAAGTGCTAGTTTATGGCCATGGTTATCTCTTTTCTTTAAGACTGTTACTAATTCTTCTACCAGTATCCAATATGTGATTTATTATCTCGAGCACACGCTTCACTGCCTCCTGGCGTCCAAAGACTCCCAAACAATCTCCTTAATTATATCAGTTGATGATTGTGTTCTATGGAATTTCGGACAAATAAATCTAGCTGCCCTCCTTTGACCCTCTCCAACTCTATTTTATATTCATTATATAGCGTGTAGCGTTTTTTTTAAGACGTTATTAAAGAATTTTAAAAAGTAATGAGATGCATTAATTAATAAGTTAATTGGCAAAATTAGTCCCGGGTAGGCGCCAAGAATGGAAGTGTCCTCAGTCAGAGAGAAGCGACATTCCAATTCTGAAATACTTTTTATCAAAGCAATTGTACTTTTGAAATTACCATTAAAAATACATATCTTCATCTATTCAAATGATATACTGATATATTGGAAAGGAAGTTATTGAAAGCAGCGTTTACAACACCTATTATTTACTTTGAATATAAAATTGGTTGATTTATTGAACATAACTGAATATTTAAGGAGTTTACAAAGTTCAACGTCTCTTTCAAACAATTCAGAGCGTTGCCTAGGGTTGAATGACACAAAAGTGTCTATACATCACCGGAGTTCTTTACCGTAGCAGATGAGGTGCGGAGAAAATAGAAGGACCCTGTTGATCAGCTGGGCGCGAGGCCGGTGATGGCTGCCTCAGGTAGAGGCGGCTGGTCCCTGGAGAATTCGGCCTGGCGAGCTCTGTCCTCAGTCGAGGTCAAATCCCTTTCCGACCAGAAAACAGAGTTTCCCGTGGTGGGCCGCTGCGGTTTGTTAGCCGGTCAGAAACAGAATGTCTTCCTCCTCACTTGTCGGCCCCGTCGAAGGCTTCCAGGCTCCGATGTTTTAGCTGGCCCGCGAAATTGCAGCCAATGGGAGCGTTTGGCGGGGCGTCCTCGATCTCCATTGGCACTCCTCATGCAACATAAAACTTATGGTTTATAAAAGTTCGGAACACACAGTTTGATTCGCTGGTTCCCAACAGAGGTGTTCCGCAACCTGACTTTTTCTCGGAAGTATCGTTTCTCTAGTTTCAACTTTCTACTCTACCAGGAAACCTTCTTTCGGCACAGGTCCTATACTGTCGTTTGAATTTCCTTGAATGCGTAAAGCTTTTAACTTTACGGCCTGCCATAAATCGTTCGGCCTTTCAGCGCAGCTAGGAGTCACCTGGCTCTGGCCGATTACAAAGAAATGTGGATTGTTTCGGCCCGCCCGAAACTGGCTCAGTCACACGCACAAATTTCCCGTCACCAAGGGGACATTACAACTTAAAATGAAATTAAAACGTTGTAGTTACAGAGGGTAGACCTTTTGTTGTTTACAAACTGATTCTAGATTTTTCTCATGTTGTAAGAGCTTACTGTTTCTCAGAATAATTTGCATAGCTATATCTTTCGACAGAATCTCATACAATCGTAACAATCCAGAAGGTGGACGTATCTATTCGTCAGAATGTATAAATTATTAAGGAATTATAAATACTGAAAATAAAGAATACTTATTTTTGAAAAGCTTCCAGATATGATCGTATCGCTCAGGTGAACTAAAGCTGAAACTAATGCAACAAGCATAATAATAAGTGTGTAACCTACCTATCGGAGCAATCTGTTAGTTCGGTTGTGAAGCCTCTTGCTTTTAGAAGTTCATAGACCGATCCTGGGCTAAAATCCCGATGTGGCCTGGAATATTTAAGAATTGTGTTTGATCTTATGAGCTACGCCAGTTCGTTCCGTTGTTCGGATTCCACTTTAAACTATAGGGAAGGATCGAAAGAACCTTCGGGTTATGGATTAAGTTAAAATATATATCGTTCTACCTCAACACGGAATGCAACTCGGCAAAGGTATTCAGAGGGCAACGATTCCTATACTTTTATATGCAACAATCAAGCGTTTTATTTCGATGACGTGTCTTAAACTAATTACTGTATCATTAACTGGCCCCAAAGCCCGTCACAAATGTCGGGTTTAATGGAGTGTTATGGTAATTTATTTCTCTGCAGTTGCTTAACTAAATAGAATTGTTATTAAATAAAGCTCATTGTAATTTATCGTCCCTTGTGCTGTCGCAAAAAGCTACAGTTGTCAACTTGGTCCAGGTTACATCTCAGCCTAACCACAATATCCACTAATATTGCTGCTAGAAAAACAAAGCTTCGATCACACGCGAATTGATACATTCCCCGTATCGCATGTCAGTGTCATCATGCATCGCGATATAAGCTTGATCCCAAATCTTCACAGATTTTTACACTTTTATTTCTTAATACCTTTGATGAAGATCGATATTTTAACGACTGAGACAGCTTAGATCGGCTGAAATAATGACCTCAGTTAAAAACGAAGGATACTAAAAATAAATCTTAACAACTTATGCTATGCCACGTAATATTTAATTGTGGTAATATATCGCGATCAATTTGGAACTTATGTCATTCAAACCATGTAATGATTTCAGCAAAAAACAAAACTTATAGTTAATTTGCCAATTTAAGCGAATTACATACTTTTCTTTCAGTGTTCTGGCCTCGCATTCGGGAGGACGCGGGTTCAAATCCCCGTTCGGGCATCCAGATTTGGGTTTCCCATATCACTCCAGGCGAATGCTGGGATGCTTCCTTAAAAAAGGCCATGGCCGAATTCCTTCCCGTTCCTTGTCCCTTGTCCCTTGTCCCCAGTCCCATCCCGCTTCTAATGACCTTAGACGTCAACGAGGCTTTAAAAAAAAAAAAAAAAAAAAAAAAAAAAAAAAAAAAAAAAAAAAAACCTTTCAGTGTTCTGACAATTTATGTCTTAGCTATTGCTTAACTATATAGAATTGTTATGAAATAAAATTCAATGTAACTCCTCGTGCCTTGCGCTGTAGCAAAAGGTTTCCGTTTTCATCCGTGTGCAGGTTGCATTTCAACCTAACCAGTACTATGATAAACTTGAAGAACAATACTGCAATCTCACGCATATTAATATATGAACTGTATCGCGTTTTAGTGGCAATAATGCATAGCGGTATAAATTTGATCAAAAATCTTCAAGGGTTTTTACACATTTATTTTTTGTTATCCGTGATTCAGACCGATATTAAAACGTTTGAATGGCTGACACAGTTGCTGAAATAATATGCTCAGTAATATTACACAGTGAAAGCAATGAAAATTAAAATAAATCTTATAAACTTACATTATGCTACGCTTATATTTGTTTTAAGTGTAGTTTGAGATGCACAGATCACACAATCAGTGTGCAACTATTTCCGTTCATACGAATTAATAATTTCAATAATAGGAAACGGTTTAAATCATTTTGGAAAAAAAAACTAAATTACTCATGCCCTCTGCCGTCCACGCTAAGGAACAATCTAACCAAAACTTTCGCTACATTGATGCTCGAAATATAAAGCTTTTATCTTACATATCTATGCACAAAGAATTTAAGGAATACTTCTATATATCAAAAGAATATTATTTAAATATAAGCACCTAATTATTGATATGTCGATTTTAACGCAATACATACCATCATTTCAGTGTTCTGTCGGTTAATTTATTCGCAGACGCTTGGAAATGTTATTAAATAACGCGCATTATCAATAATAATGGCGTAAAGAGCGACGTCATAACGTTACAGCATGCCCTGACAGACTACGTCATAGCTGACACAGTTGCTTATTATAATATTAGATTTACTTTTACCTTAGTAAGTATTTTTGGTCATTTCTAGCCAGGACGTGAACATCTCACGTCTCCTTTTTAGACCTATTTTATCCATGATGTTAGCTCTCGTTTGTTCCTCGTATAATTTCTGTAAAAAATATTTACATTTGTATTATTTTCTCCTCGTTTACTTCCAAATACTAGTCGGTTACGTTTTTGTCAATAACTTCGCGATTTACACAACTTTTCATATTCAATCATGAACCAAATTCTACTTCCATTTCTGTGTACTTATTCGTCTGCCGCCGTAATAAACTTTATACAATTCAATTGGGTTTTTCACGTGCAGTACATAACAATACGTTTTACAATTTCTGCAGCTTCTTCCAGGCTGCCGCCGAAGTCTTACGCCATCCTAGGCTTTCTTTTTTCTTCTTTAGTCTTGACTTTGTAATTATTCCTTTTTCTCTGATCTAAATTGACCAATTACTTCTTGCCTTTGAGATATTCATAAAACAGGATTAGTATTGTACCTTCATAATTCGCAATACAGGTAAATACATTATCTCAAACTAACATTTATATTTGGCAGATCAGAGGTAGAAGTAAAAGATTAAATTCTTGTAGTACGCATTTCAATTGACGAGAGTATAAGAACGACTATACAACAATGTATGTAGGCGTGGTCAAGCGTTTATGACAGACCCTGCGCTGAGTCAAGATAACATCCGTCTTTTGTTAGATAAACACACTCTGTTTTACCAGAGAACTCGGCCCAGACGAATCAAACACATCTGAAGGAAGAAATACATCTGAATCAGTTACTACGTCTAATGAACCAGTGCGCTAATCACACTGAATCTCTAACATTTCCAACAAGATAAGAAGTGACCCAGTTGTATCTACAGTCCTAAATTGATCAAATGTTTCCATTAAAATATTTTAATTGCAATGATAAAATTAAAAAATACAGCTGTGAATGGAAGTTTATAGCGAATACCATTTTCCCAATATAGCATATTGTACAAACAGGATAGCAACACACATTCGAAACCACTTTTCAGCATCATTCTTTTATACAAGAGACTGAAATGAACTACGTGTCCCGTTACAAACATCTCCTGATAGTATAAGAACAGATGCTTTCTCAACCTGCCACTACATAAAAGTTTCGCCTTAAGCGCAACTTGAAGATAACTACGGAGGAAGGGATCGAAACGTTGTGTTTGAAGAAAAATTCTCCCACAACAATCATCTTCAAATTATTTTGGGACAGAAATTAGCTACTTGAATTGCACTCTGGATAGTTTGTTGCAAGTCATCTTCTGTGGATGAAGATGAGCAGCTTGATCTTCTCTGCATTCGCACTTGTTCATATTATTACTGATGTAGCCCCATATCGCCAAGCTAGCTAAAGATCAACTGATTTGCTTCCTCAGCCTATTCGATAGCTTTCACACCAAATGTACTTGTTGTAGACATTTCAAACTACCAAGAAGATTGGAGAGCTTTGCCCAGGGCCGGTGCTAGGAATTTTGGGCCCGGGGTAAAATTGGCGACTTTTTTTTTTTTTTAGCTCTAAAAACTAGCCGAGCGACAATGGGTGGATTCTTGGCTTCGAGGCCGGGGGCCCCTGCAGCCGGTGATCGGGGCCCCCCATCAGCCGGCGGTCCCGGGTACATTTGACCCGCTTACCCCCCCCCCCCCTCCCACCCCTAACGCCGTCCCTGGCTTTGCCGTCCGCAGCTGTAAACTTGCGATCCCTGCTGAAATTGATAGATAACACTTCCTCGGTCCAAATCTCTGCGCAGCAGATTTATGTCGATGTCAAGAATGGACTCTGTCACACTCTATTTCCTTGTCTCCAATCACTTCTCTTCCAATATTCGTTGGTGTTACCCTGCGAGAAAACACAGTCTTTCAGTTGGAATATAGCAACCTCTCGCTGGTCTTCTTAAGTTCCATGTCCATATCCTCGGTCTGAGATGAAACTGGACAGGCATATTTTGCAACAGAATAGCACACTGAAATACCAGAGACGATATTTACGGTTGAATTACCCACTGTAATCAAATCGATTTACTTATCAGATTAGTCCTTGTAGAGGCTATGAGTTTAGGGTACACACAAGGTTTCTTGTATGTGAGAAGTCTTATTACCTCGAAATCTGGAGTGTTACAGTACTGTAATCTAATGCCTGGCCTCATCGTCTTCAGTGTCCGACGAGTTTGTGTAAATTTTAGATTGAAGGCACACATATGAATCTCTAAAGAGTTGCGACTGAAATAATTTTCACTGCAGCAATTTTACAGGCCTTCAGGAGCAGTATTTAAATTTCTACCAATGGACCGGTCACTTCTATACACATTGAAAACAACTGGAGCCCATTTTTCTGCCATCTTCTTCGACTCCTCTTGAAAGACAATAAAGAACACACGGTTCTGGAGAAGAGTGACATTTTGTTTAGCAAGTTCTTGGTTATATTCTAGACTTTAAATACTAATAGGGGCGTTAATTAATTACGTAAGGTTTTTTTTAAAAATTTGAACTCCCTCTCTACCCCTCGGTGAGATTTGGTAAGATATGGTGGTACCCCCTCAAGTAATATTTTAAATTAATTAGACAGTGCATTATCCTTGTTTACACAATTGCCTGTAAAACACTTCAATTGCGAAAAGAAAATTCCGTTGAAGATGGTTCTCGCAAAAACAACTGGACGTATTTTTATGGGGTTCCAAACATTATGCAGTCTAGGATCCTAGGAGTAAATTAAGTTATATTTTACATTGCGCGACACCGGAAAGATGAGAAATGAAGTAAAAAGTATCTGTTCGTCTGCCTTTTTTGTTTCGTTGACCGCAATTCACGCAAAAACTGCTCGTCGAATCTTGACGGGGCTTGAAACTGTGTACAGTCGGTAGTTTCAAATGTGAACTAGCGTACGTTTCTTTTTGTTGTGGCGCCGAAGAGCTGAAAAATTAACAGAAAAGTTTAAGCAAATTAGTATCCATTGTAAATTTATTCTCGTAATCAAAATGTTTGATGCATAGGTGCCAGTGGTATAGACTTATTCGGAATTTAAACTAATACTGATCATTCATTTAGCTCATTTCTAAGAGATGTGACCACGCTGGATTTCTCAATGTATTTGCACCATTCTTAAATATGCGTTGCAAATTAGTAGGTCAAATTGTCCGGGCGAGTAAGTTCGATAAAGGGCCTTACAGCATAACCTCATAATGGAAAGGATTAATATAATACACCCAACACTCATCAAAGTTGAAGGGAGGAGGGCAGCAGCAA
Organism: Vandiemenella viatica; assembly: GCA_031002005.1. NCBI lineage: Eukaryota > Metazoa > Arthropoda > Insecta > Orthoptera > Morabidae > Vandiemenella > Vandiemenella viatica. The sequence goes on along the minus strand of JARYHS010013631.1, from coordinate 136,018,649 downwards.
CACAAAACAATACACAAACACAGAAAATACAATATTTCGGGTTAAGCCCTTTGTCAAGTTAAAAGAAGTAAGTGACTGGGTTCGCACAAGCCTTGCGGTCAACACAGTCACTCATAGAATATATATAACAGTAAACGAAGTTTCAGCTAACAGCTAGTTTTTAAATAATCCAATTTATTTGATATGTTTATTAATATTGGTCCATACCACGATATACCCAAGCGTTAATACTATCTTCTCTGTACTACATTTACTCTATGAAATAAAAGGATAACAATGCTATAAAAAGTTGATGTGAGATTTTTATTGATCCTTCCTCCCTTTAAATAATATTTTGAGATGTTTTGCCGAACCTCCCTCGCCCTATTTTGAGCTCACGTAATTAATGGATGCGCCCATAGCTTATAGCTGACAGTGTCCTATGCTGTCGACAGAGCCACGATAGCTACAGGGTGTTACAAAAAGGTACGGCCAAACTTTCAGGAAACATTCCTCACACACAAACAAAGAAAATATGTTATGTGGACATGTGTCCGGAAACGCTTACTTTCCATGTTAGAGCTCATTTTAGATTGGTAGAGGCGGACCAATTCCATGGCCCCCACGCTCTCCCGACCTCAACCCTCTTGACTTCCATTTATGGGGGCATTTGAAAGCCCTTGTCTACGCAACCCCGGTACCAAATGTAGAGACTCTTCGTGCTCGTATTGTGGACGGCTCTGATACAATACGCCATTCTCCAGGGCTGCATCAGGGATTCCATGCGACGGAGGGTGGATGCATATATCCTCGCTAACGGAGGACATTTTGAACATTTCCTGTAACAAAGTGTTTGAAGTCACGCTGGTACGTTCTGTTGCTGTGTGTTTCCATTCCATGTTTAATGTGATTTGAAGAGAAGTAATAAAATGAGCTCTAACATGGAAAGTAAGCGTTTCCGGACACATGTCCACATAACATATTTGCTTTGTTTGTGTGTGAGGAATGTTTCCTGAAAGTTTGGCCGTACCTTTTTGTAACACCCTGTATATTGCTCATGTTTCTTAACTTGTTTCAAAACCATTCTTTCTTTCCTGTGGTTAATCCCACTGGATGAAATCGCAGTTGGCCTGAAATATTTAGGATCGTCTCATTTTTGTCATGTTTCAATTGCTAGTTACAAAATAAAATTTTTCCGCTAATCCTAGCTCCTAAAATCAAATGCTAGTTTATGATCATTGTTATCTCTTCCCTTCAAAGTAATCTTCCTAATAACCATCAATGCCTTATAACCAATAACCAGCATGTTCCTTATACATTACCGGCACTGTCTTCACTGTCCTCTTGTCTTCCACTAACTCCCATCCATTCCCTTATTGATCGAGTTCCAGGTTGCAAATATCACAAATGATTGGAAATGTTGGACATGCAGATACTATTCTGGCGACCCTTACGTTCGGTAAACACTTCACTTGCGTTATTCTGTTTTCCTT
>JARYHS010013631.1:135999783-136016177 GCA_031002005.1 Vandiemenella viatica | reverse complement strand
GAATCAAATCGAATTTGGGTTAAGAGCAAGGTATTGCTATTCTAGGATCTTAGACTTTCAGTCAGTTGTTTATAAATTACTTTCACCAACTGGCACAAAACGCTGCCAGTCCTCTCCTGTACCCGTTTACAGCGCTTCTCCCATAATAAATGCAGCCAATCTGCACCAATGCAATATTTTTTTATTGAGAAGAGTTTTCAGATTTATGTAATACTTTTTAACAGGTTCTGAAGAAGACTCCCTTAAGACGGGTCGAAACCGGTAAACAATAAATTCAATGAATATTGCAACAGGTTGGCTGTGTTTCATTTTACAATATTTGTAGCGTTACGTAAGATGGACTAATGGGTAAATTCACGTAAAAAAGAAAATGTATTATTTACAGAATGGTAGTAAGGCCGCCTAACCGAATTGACCCGCTGCAAAACTTTGGATTCTTTATGTGGATTTTTTTTTTTTACTGTATTTACGTCTCTCAACAGCGAGGTCTTTAGAGACGGGAAATGATGGGGGGGGGGGCAAGGATGGGGGCAAGGAATGGGAAGGAAATCGGCCATGGCCTTTTGAAGGAAGCATCCCGGCATTTGCCTGGAGTGATTTGGGAAACCATGGAAAACCCAAATCTGGATGCCCAGACGGGGATCGAACCGCCGTCCTCCCGAATGCGAGGCGAGAACGCTATCCGTTACACCGCCACGCTCGGTCTTTATGTGGAGTACGCTAGGACCATCTGTGATTCGGATTTCCCGTAAAACCTTAGGTCCTCTTTATCCGGTAGAATTACCGGGTTAGGTTAAGGTACCACGACAGAGGCGTACACACAGCAAATGGAAACACTGTCACTCAGCGCTGGAACTATCCTTCGGGGTGTCGAGGCCGATAATGGTACACGCATTTACTTTTACTTACCGATTAATAATTTGCCGTGTAATCTGTCTGTATTATGGCTATCCTAACCTTAACCAGTTATCCTATCACGTAAATGGGACCTACGTGAAATCCGAATCATGGAGCGGCTTATAGCCCGTTCATTTAACAGAGGCGTCTCAAGGTCAGTGTGATTTATACCCACTCCGCTGCCCTGATCGGTTCATGGACAACTCAGAAAGGTAGTAAGAGAATGTGGGGTGAGGGGAACATGACCTTGGGCTGCCATGATTAAAACAAAGTTTTGCCAGGCGTGTCCATAATAGTTAGGAACCCCCTATTTGTCGATGCGCGTAGCAACAACTTCATATCAACCGGGGAGGGACCGTGGGAGGGGGAAGATTTTATGGGCCCAGTTCAAATATGAGGCTTGACGTACAGGCACGGTTTTTAGATATTTTACATATTCATTTAGATGAGGTAAAGAACTTTTACTAAGTTTCAACTCAAAAATTACACACTACACAAACGAATTAACGCTTGCCACAAACAACATAACTTGTTATGTTCACGGAGAGATGGCAACACACACGTTTTGCCATTAGATTATAAACAACCGCAAAAAGAAAAAGGAAACCATTCCGGTAATTTTTCAGGTTATGGCTTGCAAAGTACTTTCAAAAGTGGGCACCATCGTTAGATGAATCTGATATGACACATTAAAAAATGGATCGGAAGCAGAAGCTGATATAAAATTTAGTTGCATCCAATGATGTGGTGTATTTTCTTTGAAAGCTATGTACGACGTGTACTATTTAACTCTGATATCCTTCGAAATTATGTACGAAACCTAGCACCAACGCAGGAAATAACACGTATATAATTAAAATATGGGTCTAGTCACTGGCTTTTGGGTAAGTCATCATATTTCAGAATGGTGAACTAGTATGATACCTCAATGCGGGTCCTACACAAACAGAGAATGTGGAATCAATGAGGTAATAATATAGTAATTAATACTATTTTATGACGTATAAACTCCACAGTAACTAAGGATACATGGTCGACGTTCTTCCTCGATGTTGCAACAATGCAATGTGATCATTTTTATACATACAGGTATATAAATGGTATTTAGCTGCTTGGGTCACACAATCAGTTACAAAAAGTTATTGAATCTGTCATCGTGTAAACTTGGATTATATCTTTTTATGATTTTTAAATAGTACAGACATACAACAAGGTAACTTTCTACAAAATAGTATTATTACAGGGCTAACTAATCCTTGTTTTGCAAGCAAATATCATATTAGAAGTACCATAAATATATCTTGATTAAATTCAGTATATGGTTGATGTTGGAAGCAAGTTTCATAGTAAAAAAAATTTTCGACCCCTTTACGTGTAATAGGTCTCATCTACTTCCACTTATCTCACTCGCAGAATACAATTTTACAAAATTAAATATACGATATACAGTTTTGTGACATGACACGCCTATATTTAGAGTGCACTGGTTATAGAGATAGAAGCCGCTTCCCTATCGGTTCTAAACCATGAAAACGACCATCGCCAAGGCCGGATATGAACCGCCAAGCCATACAACGTAAGGTGGGCGTGTAACCTTTACGTGGCCGGGTGGTGTTGATTACAGTTGGATAATTTACTAGATATGTGCAGCCGTTAGGTCGCCTATCTGCTATCAGCCATTAAATAAGAACAACGTGACATTGCTTCTAACTCTCCAACCGTATCGAATATGTCTTAGTCACAGCTTGAAACACACTGGCAGCTTTGTACACGTGTTGGAGAGGCGCCCATAAACAACAGCAGACGAAGACATTTCAACACTACATACGTAGTTTGTGAACTTGTATTCCAAGAAGTAAGTTAGGTACAGTATTACCTGGACATCATATACATTGCACGGCACAATAAACTACCCACAAAAGAGACTATGAAGTAATATTGCATGAGCAGAAATAGCTAAATGTAATGGTGCAACAGAGAATACAAAGGGGGATTCAGTAGTCGATTAAAATTTCACTTTTCCTTCACATTAACGATTAATCTGCCTACATAGGCGACGTATTTCTGCAATGACGCTAACTTTTATACACGACTGATCTTAATGTTACACTATTAGGGGGCGTCCATTAACTACGTGTGATGAAATAGAGAGGGGGGAGGGGGTCCGGCGAAATCTTACCAGGAGGAGAGGGAAGACGGAAGAGCTCAAAAAAAGGTCTAAAAGGGGGAGGGGGTGCCTCAAGATCTCACCTCAACTAAGGGGGATGGGGGATGGGGTCCCGTCAGATCTCACCAAATCTCACCAGAAGGGAGGAGGACGTCCCCTTAGTAGTTTATTCCTCAATACATGCTGCTTACTTTTCTTCCATAAAAAAGCCATTAAACTTGCTTTAAACCATATATATATTATTATAAATTTGTAAAAGAGATGTGTCTGAACAGTGGAAATATTTTTGAAGGGGAAAAAATGGTTGTAGGTACTTTAAACCAAAATTATTTTTTTTTTCAAAATGTTTTTTTGTGCTTTTTTGTTTGTTTTTCTGTTTATTCCGGTATCATGTCAAAAATACTGAACAGATTTCCACAGGAAAATCACAATTTTAAAGCTCAAGGTGTGTCTTAAAATATGAAGTATTTCTCATGCTGCTATCTCAGAAGAACGGGAAATTATAATCTGTCCTGAACACTAAACTTCTTCAACCAATATCTGCCTCGCATTCGGGAGGACGGCGGTTCGAATCTCCGTCCGGGCATCCAGATTTGGGTTTTCCATGGTTTCCCAAATCACTCCAGGCAAATGCCGGGATGCTTCCTTCAAAAAGGCCATGGCCGAATTCCTTCCCATTCCTTGCCCCCATCCTTGCCCCCCAACCTTTCCAATATCTAAAGACCTCGCTGTTGAGAGACGTAAAGCAATTTAAAAAAATAATAATAATTTGCCATCATTTTACAAACTAGTGAACCGATTTTGGTAAGGCTTTCAAAGAATTACAGGTATTTATCGTCATACTTACCAAACACCACCAAAGATAAAAGCATTTAATTTATAAAACTGCTCTAAATTGATTAAAATAAAAGGAGTCTGGGGTTTTCACCTAAAAGAATCACAAATATATTCAAATTACTAGCAAAAACAACTAAAAGAAGGGTTATAGCTATTGTTTTACTAATATTTGATTCCTGTTTAAATAATGCATTATTCTCGGGTAACCAACACAGTAAAAATGGTGTTTTCATACGAAATTTCCGCGGGCGGTCAAACATTCTATTGCCATCTTCAACTGAGGTATTGTTTATAATGTAAGCTAATGGAAATTTAATGGCTGGAATTTCGTGGAGCATTCTCCTCAGTTGCAGATAACAATTACATTGATCAGCCGGAACATTATAACCACCTACCTAATAGCCGATATGTCGGCCTTTGGCACGGATAACAGCGGTAACTTGTCTTGGCATGGAAGAAATGAGGCCCTTGGTAGGACGCTGGAACGAGTTGACACCACATCTGCACACACAAGTCACCTAATTCCCTTAAATTCCTGGGAGTGGGGTGATGAGCTCTGACGCCACGTTCAATCACATCCCAGATGTGTTCGATCGGGTTCAGATCCGGTAAGTTGGGCCACCGCCAGCATGTCTCCGTCCCGCAATACAGGTGTCAAGATGCTGTTCCACTGGAAAACGACGGATTCGCACCCTCCCATCGGCATAATGAAGAAGTTATCGGGATTCATCAGACCATGCAACGCTCTGCCACTGTGCCAAAGTCCAGTGACGATGGTCACGTGCCCATTTCAGTCGTAGTTACCGACGTCGTGGTGTTAACAATGGCATATGCAAGGGTCGTCGGCTGCGGAGGCCCATCGTTAGGAATGTTCGGTGCACTGTGTATTCAGACAAACTTGTAATCTGACCAGCATTGGAGTGTGATGTTAGTTCCACCACAGTTCGCCGCCTGTCCTGTTTTACCAGTCTGCCCAGCCTACGACGTCCGTCATCTGTAATGAAGGGTGGCCGTCCAACCCCTCGACGTTTGGACGTAGTTTAACCTTGGTTTCGCCACATGTTGAAGACACTCACCACAGCACTCCTCGAATACCCGACAGGTCGTGCAGTTTCCGACCATCCGAGCTATCACAGTCTGCCTTCGGTCAAACGCAGATAGATCGCGCGCCTTCCCCATTCTAAACACGGATAGCTCGCCACTGATACTAATGTACCGTGCATGTGTCTGACTAGCAGTCAATCCTCGTCAGGTGACGCTGCTATAGCCTGGACGTGTTTATATCAATAGTAGGTAGCTAGTCATAATGTTCGGGCTCATCAGTAAATGTAAATGTATGAGAATAATTACTGCCATCTCAACTGAATTTTATATAGTTTTACCGAATACGATTCACTTCTTTCACAGAAGCATGATCAGCGGTTTATCTCTGATGCTTGTGTACTCATTTTATGTTGTGTTGTTAATTTTTTTTACATCGGAAGTTATGGTTATAAATTACGATCAATTTACATTTTCCAGTTACATTTGATAGTTTCTGCACTTTACTCTCAGCATCAGTGATTTCAATGCGGTTATTGTATAGCATGTCATGGTCTGCTACATTGTTTAATTTATCATGTAAATTTTTGCTACACTCCACTGCACTGGATATTTTCGAAGCCGGCATTTTCTATTTTTTTAATCTTCTTTTTAGATTACACAATGTTGTGTGATATTGCATTGTTTTTAGCCTCTCCTCTATGCGGCCCGTCTATTGATAACATGACCCGTCTCTAAAGACCTCGCTGTTAAGAGACGTTAAGCAGTTAAAAAAAAAAAGATAACATGATGTTTATGTTAGTTTTGCTGTGATTTCATGTGTGTCTCTTGTCTTGTTTGTGTTGACAGCTGTATTTCCCATTTTCTTCTGAGTAATGTGTATAGTGTCTGATGAGCCATCTGTTGACATTATAATAGATTTAGCGGTTTTCGCAACCGTCATAACGTTATTGATTACTTTGCGTCCAATCTATATTTCCTTTCTCCAGACGTTTCGACCAAGGACCGGCTTTCTCCAGAAAGAGAGTAATCAATTATTAATAATCTTTACTTGCAAAAATTTCAATAGCTTCTCAGCAGCTGTGTCCTAAATTTCTTCTTTATGTATATGACATATGACATATGATCCGTTCACGCACATAGGGAGCGGCCACGTGGCTCCTTTTTGGCCTCCTATAAACCCTCCTACCCCCCACGTAGTCTTACGTGGCTTTTGCTTCTACCTCTCCTACCACCCCATGTAGCACGTAGCTTTTTTCACTTTTGATTCCAGAAGACATATTGTACTGTTTTCTCCTGTCAGACTATTGTAAATTACACACGAAGATAATTAACTGAGGGAAATAAATATTCACATGCTATTCTGTGTTCTGTTCCTCATTTTAACTGTAAAAAATGTTATGAAAGGAAAGCTACGTGGCCTGGCTCGGAAACCCCCCCTCCCCCTACGTAGCTCAGCGTAGCCTTCAAGCCAACCCCTCCCCCCCCTGGACCGAGCCACGTAGTTTCTGCACGTTCCCATAGTCATTGATTATGCTTAATTAATAACAGAGTTCGGCAAAGTGCGATAAATTTGTATATGTCATAAGTGGCCTAAGAAATACATGTAAATCGTCAGTAAACTCATAGAACTGGAAAGAAATACGGCTGTCAGTACTACCAAATCTGATGAAAGAATGGTTAACACTCTTTTAACATAAATTTCTATTAATAAATCCTATATTTATTTGCAGTTATGTGACATTCTTTTTTCGAAGGAGGCTAGAGACATGTCTATCTTCGTAAGATCGCGTGGGATTGTAGATTCAAAAAAACTTATTGAGATGACTCTCTGCGGTTCTGTTGAAATTACTGACTGTGAAGCAGTACCTTAAGTCGAAAAGTTACAAGGTGTCAGAATTGACAAGTCGATTCCTTGACCAGGACATTGAGGACTGTGTAGTTGCCTAAAGTGATGAAGTCGCCTCTGGGATATGACGTCCATGACATGCTTCCCGTTACGTGGAGGTGTCAGCAGGTAGACAAAGAGCTAATTAACTTTGGTCGTTTGGGAGCTGGGCAGACGCCAGGTGAAAATATTCCAAAGTTTATTCACGCTGCTTGGGTCCCTTGCAGCAGCTGCGAGGCAAACAAGTGCTGGATGTCGTCTCGGGTGGTAAGTCAGCTGCTGCCAGAGCTTGCACATTACAGTACAATGTCCACGCATCGCCACCTGCGGATGCTTTCATTAATTCACTGTGTGTGTATTATATTTCTTCATGAAATGTATAGAGATTGTTTCTTTTGGCTTTCGGGCATAACGATGAAATTTTAGGATGAATGTTTGGGATGCCGTAAAGAAAACGAATGAAGAACAAAGTTCCTGAAACAATAGATAATTTCTCGGAGTTTCGTGGCCTACTCGATAACTAATTCAGTTCAATAATTAAGATTCGTATGACTATATATTTTTTGTTGTTTTAGAAATTCAGCCTTTTTTATAAACTTAGCAATACAATCAAAGATTATTTAATCAAAGATAATTCTATTTTACCAAATTACAAAAAAATTAAGCTTTTTAATTTAATAGTTTTTGTTTATAATTGTAATCTTGTTTTTATATTACAACAAGTATTTTAAAACTCCAACATATATCATCTATAGTTGAGATGCCTTGAAGGATAGTTTTGCTATCTACCGAACAGTTTTGTCTGTCTGTGTGTCTATCAAATCATTATTCAGTGTGACAAACCTTTATATGTGAAATATTGCGTTTGATAGATAAATTATGGATAGTGTACGAAATTACATTTTTGAATTGTCAAGCCTGTAGAGGAAACATAGTTTAATTCTTTCGCCTACAAAGCATTCGTGTTAGATTAATTTACGAAAAAGTATGTGATCGGAATGTAGAAGATTTGTGAATATTCAGTTTCACAGTATTGGTTTCAATAAAGGAAATGATTTGAACATGGGATCTATATTCATCAATTTTTTGAATTAGTTGTATTTGCTATATTTTCTCGTTTTATTTTTCTTTGATATTAATATGGTATAACACATAAATTGCAATATATTTTCTCTTTTCTCCTTCGTGAATATGCGGTAACATAGGGAATGTATTGCAGATGAGCAAAGTTTATTTTTTCATATTTTATTACTTTCAGTCTAAACCACTAATTTTATTATTATTATTATGTATACCTTAATTGTGATAATATTTGGATTATCATAAGGATTCATACTGTGCAATTTCATCTCACGACTGTAACGAAATTAGATACTGGTAAATTTGAAACTCTTAAAACATGTTTCTTCGGTTAATTTTTTTGAGCTCTCAATCAGTAATTCAAGTCAAATTTCACTTATTTCTCTAAATTACGTTTCGTATAGCTCAAAGTTTGCTGACACTCACTCCACTTTAGTAATTAGATGCATGTATAATATAATTCAGATATTTTCCGTTGCAAAAATTGACTGAAAACCATAAATATTCAAACGCAGTAATTTTTCTAGAGTTGTCGAACTAATTAGAAAACATACAAAGTGTGTTCAGTCCTTGTGATTGATGTTTAAGGTTAATCAATTTGTTCTGTATCCTCAAATTTTTATCTTCCTCCCACGAATTTCTCCACATTAAAACGTTTTATTACTGTTTCACCATACATAGCAATCGATTCACGATGAATTTCCGCTGAGGCCACTTGTGTCATACAGTACCGATCCACGTGTCCAACTCTTGAAATCTGCATGCATATTTTAAGAACTTCTTCGAGTTTATTGACAGGACATACTTCGGTTATAAAGCTCCCAACCGTTACAGCGAAAAACAGACAGCGGGTGACAGTCTTTAAGGTTTACTCACCATCCACACTAATATTATAAACTAGTGCAGGCCCGTGATGGGTTTTTTTTTTTTTTTGCGTATCGTCACGTATTTAGAATAGTTCCAGTTTTAAAGATGAAATATTATGACAGGTTGATCTGATCTGGCCAAATATAAGCTTGACCTGTGTTTCACCCTTAGGATGAATAACATCTCTTGAGCTTGAAGAACTCAGAAGCATTATTAGAGATAGGTATTAAACACGGACAGGAACGATCACGCTATCGTGTAACTGTTTCAAAGGTCATACACTCGAACTTGCTTAAATATGAACTTGACTTATATTTGACCCTTAAAGTTCATCTGCAAAATTTAGAAAAAAAATCCTGTTTGCTTCGAAAGCATCACGTTGTTTATTATTGAGATTGGGCAAACACTCAATGTAAACATTGGTCATAGTATCTTTGACGGCCAGAGAACTTAGTACACATTCCATATTAGGAAATAGTTGAGCAACTACGCAGAAATAAGTTGCCAGATGCAGTCGATTCGGTGACACATTTGGTCTGATGTCCACTTAAAATAACCTAATAACTCACATACAGCGAACATGAATAAAGACCATTAACGAAAGTGGTCAGTAAAATGTATAAAAGCAAATAAACCGTAATGCATAAATTTTGGTCAAGCAACAACATTAGTGAAAGTTGTAATTGAACTGAAATTTATCCTAAGCCGAAACGACAATTGGTATTCCTGGTTACAGCAGAGACTATGAGTAATTAATTTTTTTTAAGTTTTTTAAGTTGCTTTAATTAGTAATATATTACTGAAAAGTAGCTCCACGTTTTTTCAGCCGCAAAATTTACTAAAATTTTTTTAACTATGAAACGCTATGAAAAGCAAATTTAATTAATGTATTATGCCAATTAATTTGGTAGCAGTTGCTTAGTTATTAAATTGTAGACATAATCACGAATTCCTTATAATGGTATCTCTGGTCGCTGTTTTGTGAGCGAAGGCTGACACGTGACACCGTTCTCCAGCCAATAGCTATCGGGGTGAGTGGGTGACCTTACGAAATTATATAGTAGATGCGAAAGTAATTCTGTCTCTCTGTCTGTTTTTTACATTTTCACGGCTAACGGCTAAACCAATATTTATTAAATTTGACAAGGAAATACCATGTATCATTAGGAACGACACAGAATAAATTACATATTTTGTCATGAAATTTTGAAAACTAACCAAACGGTGGAAGACAGAAGGATAGCGTGCGTAAGTCTCTGTAACTTTTTCTCGGTCGCTCAAGTTTTGTTTTTCTCACAGTCAGTTTGAGTACGATCTTATTGTATAGTATATTGTGGACTTGAGCAGCACAAGACTATTATTTTTTGTTTATCTAAAAAAATACTTTGGCATCAATACATTTTGTCTTTTTTTATTTTCCAAGAGTAAACAAGTAGATAGCTCATGGATTTCCACCCCCAAAGTTTATATACATCTAGGGACAACAAAACCAAAAACATAGTGTACAAACAAAAATCCGTCGGAGGAGGTATTGTGGCAAGTAATATCCCACAGTTAACCCTTCCCCTTTAGTTTGTTACTATCTTTAATCAAATTGGTTCTCTTCTTGAGACAGGTTCAATGGTGGAATGGTATGGTGTTGCTTTCCCCGTCATAATATCCAGACTTGTTGCATTTTGGGACGCCTTTTACATAACTTTCAATTATAAGACTACGGGTATGAAGTCACGGCTAACAGCTAGTGAAACTATAAAACAGAAAATCGATCAAACCGTTCAAACTTAATTTCCCATAATCCCTATTACATGAAAATATTATTATTAATCAATTTCGATGCAGCATTTTCCATGCACTACTACGTGAGTCGGCTGCAGCTAGTAACAGATTCAGTATAATCCTTTATTTGGTTGTGACTCCCCATCTACTTTGCTAAGACTCTCAGTGAGGTGTGCCTGGCCGCAGGGCTCCCAGCAACCACTAAGTGTTTTATGCGTTTTCGGCTACCTAGAACCGTTAAGCTGTCTACATCGCTGGGGTCAACAGTAGCATTGCGAATTCGGCGGGATATAGCCAACGAAACAGTGTGATTATATCTTGTTCATCCTCAAGCGGCGACTCAAGGTCATGTTTCCCTATCCCTTCCCCTCACCTTACCGCCCCCTCCCTTCCTCCCAGACCACTGTGTCCATACAGGCGATTGGCAAATTTCTCCTCTGCATGTAGAGATTAGAAAAGCGGAGTGAGGAAAGAGCAGATTGTCCTTGAGCCGCCTCTGTTAACTGAATGGGCTATTATATTCCTAAAGACAGAGTTTAACATATTTACAATCAGAAAACAAGTAGGTTTGGGAAACTGTTGGGTTGTAGAGATTCTAGTGAGTGGATCTGACATTTGTATTGGGAGAGGCACCAGGAACTACTTTACTAATCTGGATAGAAAGTATTTTAAATGTTGACTGATGATATAAATTAATGCTATATGCAGTCTCGTTGAAATCTATTCCTCAATTTTACTTGATGGACGCACAGACAGCTAAACACTTAAAAATTTACCGTTTTGCCTCCTATATCAACTGGCAATATGTTACTAATTTTGATAGAAAGTATTCTGTATGATAAACTATCACTTAATATGTAGCTGGCAGTTTCATTAAGATCCGTCCCTTAATTTTTGCGTGATGTTCTGATAGTTAACGATTTCAAAATGAATGGGTTTTGCCTTTATATTATTTGGAACTATGTTACTAATGTGAATAAGAAGTCTCTTATATGTTAACTCATGACATAAGCTATCAATACTTGAAATTTCGTTGGTATCCGTCCATCATCTTTTGCCTGATGCGTGGACACGGAGTCAAAAATTTCGAAATTTGTTATTGTGGCCTCTGTATATTCAGGATGTACGTTACTAATATGGATAAAAAAAATCCTATATCCTAACCTGTAACATAAGCTATCACTATGTGCAGTTTCGTTAAAATTGTCCATTAGATATTGCACGGACAGACACACAAAAATTCCAAATCTTACTGTATTTGTTCCCTTAACATCAGTACATTGCAGTTACCTTTTAAAATGAATTTCATGAATAGAAACAACAATTTTACTATATGATATTGATTAAAATGACTCCGTTTTCTACGATGTCCTTTTTATTTAGTGTCTTTCCAGTTTACGAGGAACTTCTCTTACAGGTTTATACGAGGGTTGGAACTATTTATTCACAACCGATACAAAAGCATTACATGTTTGCACCTGTTACTGTCCTTCAAAGTAGTCACCAGCGTTGTGTAGAACCAGTTACCAGCGATGTGGAAGGCGTAGTATACCGTTAGCAGAGCATGTTCTGTTGATGGTGCGAATGGAGCGGTTTACTGCCTGTCGAATCTCTGAAACAGTTCTGAAGCGAATGCCACGAAGTGGTTCCTTCATCTTCGGAATCAACTCAAAGTCACAAGGACTTAAGTCCGGGGAGTATGGTAGATGGTACAGTAGTTCCCAGTCCCATCGACCGAACAGAGCAGCCACAGCTTGCGCTGTATGCGCCCGCGCATTGTCGTGCAAAATGATGGGTGGGTTGCGCAGAAAGTGTTGCCGTTTCTTTCGCAAAGCTGGTCGCATCTGATGCTCCAAAAACGAACAGGAATACTGTGCATTGAGGGTCTGCCGTGGAGTAACATAATGCGTTAGGATAACAACATCACAGTCGTACATGAGAATCACCATAACTTTTACCATTCTGGGGCTCTGACTCACTTTCGACTTTCGCAGCGACCCATAATGACACTATTCGTTGGATTGGCGTTTCAGTTTTGGCTCGTACGATGCGGCCCATGTCTCATCCAGTGTTACGATACGGCGTAAGAAAGCCTCTCTTTCGCGCTCCAAGTGAGTCTGAGTAGCGTCGTAACGCATCCATTTCTACATTTCCGTCCATTCATGCGGCACCCATCGTGATGGGCATGCGCATTCAGGATGCGAAGCACAGACGTATGCCCTAATCCGGTTTCGTAGGTGAGCTCACGAATCGTCTGGTGTCGATCACTGTCCACTAACGCGGCAACAGTATGCACTTCTTCTTCAGACACGCTAGGACGACCTGCCCGATGCATGTCAGCCACAGTTTGCCGACCTTCGTTGAAAGCTTTTACCCAACGTGCCACTGTTCTGTACGGTAATGCCGATTCCCCGCACGCCTCTTGATGACACTGTCGTGCTGTACGACCTCTGGCACATTCAATCTTGATCAAATTCCGTTGTTCCTGTTTCGAAATCGTAGTGACACCTATCTCCAGGTCATTACGACCACGCGGATTTATTATTATTAAATTAGGAATAGCGTCACTGATTAATATACTAGACACTAGAAGTCTACAATGTGCATAACTGCATATTATCAGGTTTGCTTCTAGGTCTCTCTCGTACCAGTATTTCTACTGATAGTCTATATTCCACAGAGCAAAGTCCTGCACATTCTGTCATTTATTTCACTACATCCCAACATCTAGTAGTTTCACCTAGACACTACTTGCCCTAATCGGACTTCTAAAATTCCACGTTTCGAGTAGTAGAATGTTTCTAACAATTCTGATGATACTTCCCTAGCAGATCCCACCCGGAGATTCCAGGGGGGGACTATTTCACCACCGAAATATTTTACTCATGAAGAAACCATCAATCAGTATGTATTTTGAGAGAATTACATAGCCTCGTGATACCCTATGGATCTTAGATGTACTATCTACTCGTTTCGTTTCTGCATTTTTATGCCATTCCTCCCGTTTCATTCATCTTTAGGAACCGTATCCAATCCTACATGAAGGAAGATGCACCGGACATTTTATATCGGGTATCGTTCAGTAGCCAGTGCCTCATCCATGCAAAAATTGTCCACCTTATTTGAAGAATTTAGTATTAACTTTATCAAACATTTATGATAAAATTTCAATTAAATTTTCATTTTGTATTATCAACATAATTGCATTTGCAATGAATCTCTCTCGCATCTAATGATTTTAGGTGTCGAGATTAAATATTAGACATTGCCCAGCGTTGCATTGAATGACATCACATAGTCAACTTCATTTCCGAACATGTGATGCAAAAGTTTTTCCCCTATGCCACAATGATCAGTAATTATAGATAGTGAAATTAAATTTAGAGACAGTTTTTTTTTAACTTCTGTGTGAGTTTTTAGTAGCTTTAAGCATCTCAGACCAAGATTACCAACAGGTATAGTCTACATTGATTGAGTTTGTTAAGAGCCCTTAGAGAACCTAGTGGAAATTTATGCCAAAATTCATGAGAAGTAAATCAAAGCATAATTTTAAACTGCGGGGATGTAAGATTGCAGAGTTTCAAGGCGTTATTCATCGATAAAATATTCTCAAAACTTTATATTCTGCAAGCTCGAGAATATTACACAGACGGAAAAAAAAATCCCAACACCAAGAAAAAATTATTGTAGAGTAATGAAATTTGGACAATGCATTTGTCAAGTTAACATGTTTAATTGATTAAATTTTCAAGATCACAGGTTAATTTAAGCTCAAGAAAATGCATTTCAAATGTGAAATACTGTTAAATTAATAGCCGGTGTAACCTCCAGAATTTTGAATGCAAGCCTGCAAACGTGAATGCATTGTGTCATACAGGTTTCGAATGTCACTTTGTGGTATGGAGTTCCATGCTTGTTGTACTTGTGCTGTCAATACTGGGACGGTCAGTGCTGGCTGTGGATGATGCTGGAGTTGTCGTCCAATGATATCCCATACGTGTTCAATTGGAGACAGATCTGGTGATCTCGCAGGCCAAGGTAACATGTCGACACTCTGTAGAGCACGTTGCGAGACAACAGCGGTATGAGGGCGAGCGTTATCCTGTTGAAAAACTCCCCCTTGAATGCTGTTCATGAATGGCAGCACTACAGAAATTCGAGCTGCAGTTGGTACCACAGTGACACAACGAACTGTTAGAAATCGGTTACTTCAAGGACAGCTCCGAGCCAGGCGCCCTGTAGCGTGCATTCCACTGACTACAAGCCATCGCCGTTTGCGACTCCAGTGGTGTCAAGCCAGAGCTCATTGGAGGACGGAGTGGAGATCTGTTGTGTTTTCTGATGAAAGCAGGTTCTGCCTTGGTGCCAGTGATGGCCGAGTGTTGGTCAGAAGGAGGCCAGGGGAACGCCTGCAACCAAACTGTCTGCGGCCTAGACACACTGGACCTACACCTGGAGTCATGGTCTGGGGAGCAATTTCCTATGACAGCAGGAGCACTCTTGTGGTTATACCAAACACACTGACTGCAAATTTGTACCTCAGTCTGGTAATTCAACCTGTAGTGCTGCCATTCATGAACAGCATTCAAGGGGGAGTTTTTCAACAGGATAACGCTCGCCCTCATACCGCTGTTGTCTCGCAACGTGCTCTACAGAGTGTCGACATGTTACCTTGGCCTGCGAGATCACCAGATCTGTCTCCAATTGAACACGTATGGGATATCATTGGACGACAACTCCAGCATCATCCACAGCCAGCACTGACCGTCCCAGTATTGACAGCACAAGTACAACAAGCATGGAACTCCATACCACAAAGTGACATTCGAAACCTGTATGACACAATGCATTCACGTTTGCAGGCTTGCATTCAAAATTCTGGAGGTTACACCGGCTATTAATTTAACAGTATTTCACATTTGAAATGCATTTTCTTGAGCTTAAATTAACCTGCGATCTTGAAAATTTAATCAATTAAACATGTTAACTTGACAAATGCATTGTCCAAATTTCATTACTCTACAATAATTTTTTCTTGGTGTTGGGATTTTTTTTTCCGTCTGTGTATATCAAACTGCTGGGGTATATTGTTTGGGAAAATACAAAATATAGAAAGTTTCTTTCTCGCTAGAAACTACTTGGGATGTTTATCGTGGTCCGGATGCCCTTTAGAACGGTTGCAATTTCACGAGCTCTTTGTTTTTCGAGGCGCTAAACGAAAGGAATTCACGATTTAAAAAATAAAAAAAATAATAATACTGGAGTGACGTTTAATAACCAGAAGCAGCTAGATTCCATAATCTTGACAAGAAGTTCAAAGAGTTCTGGCGATGTAAGTTTAGAAACATATAGCGTTTCTGCCACTATCCCACCGGTGACTTCCTCAGATGCCGATTTACTAAACGCTACCAACCACGTCAGCGGATCAGTGAACGTCATGCATATTCTGGCATGTCGGCCATTCGCCGGAAATGGTTGCCTGTGTAAGCAACTATCTTTTTTTCCCTTTTTGTTACAATAGACCAGCGAAAACTAGCTTTACAGATTGGTACGAACAATTGATTAAACAAGGTACCGAAATTGACAAACATAAAAACATTGTACGAGGTTAACTCTTATTCGGTCCCTCGGAAATGAGTAATAATAGTCGTTCTGGAAGTATAACATCTGATGTAGTGATTAGTTATAGTTCCATGTGTCCTGAGGCAGGCTGCTGATGGTTCTTGTGGGTCTGTCAGATCTAGTGCCCAGGGAGTAATAAACAGCTCATGGCACTCTGCATTGTCTTGAATAAATTGTGAGATGGTAGTGTCGGGTTCCTCGTGGTTTAATTAATTAATA